>OU342743.1:301356703-302556703 GCA_910589775.1 Avena eriantha
TTCTTATACTAAAACCAGCACTAGAGTCATTGCATGTGTGTACTTTTCACAAACCACATATGGATCCACAGTGTTCACTGCATGTGTGTTTTGCCATAAACCACTTATGGATCCACCAGTGTTCATTGCATGTGTGTTCTTTTCCACAAACCACATATGGATCAACTAGTGGTCATTGCATGTGTGTTCTTTTCACAAACCACATATGGACCCACTAGAGTCTTTGCATGTGTGTTCTTATACTAAAACTAGCACTAGAGTTATTGCATGTGTGTTCTTTCCACAAACCACACATGGATCAACCAGTCTCACTGCATGTGTGTTCTTTCCACAAAGCACACATGGATCAACCAGTGGTCATTTCATGTGTGTTCTTTTCCATGAACCACATATGGATCCTTTAGAGTCATTGCATGTGTGTTCTTTCTGCAAACCACACATGGATCAACCAATGGCATTGCATGTGTGTTCTTTACACAAACCACACATGGATCAACTAGTGTTATTGCATGTGTGTTCTTTCCACAAATAACATCTGGACCCACTAGAGTGATTGCTTGTGTGTTCTTATACTAAAACTAGCACTAGAGTCATTGCATGTGTTCGTTTCACAACCACATATGGATCAACCAGTGTTCACTGCATGTGTGTTCTTTCCACAAACCACTTATGGATCCACCAGTGTTCATTGGATGCGTGTTCTTTCCCACAAACCATATATGGATCAACCAGTGGTCATTGCATGTGTATTCTTTCACAAACCACATATGGACCCACTAGAGTCATTGCATGTGTGTTCTTATACTAAAACTAGCACTAGAGTCATTGCATGTGTGTTCTTTCCACAAACCACACATGGCTCAACCAGTGTCATTGCATGTGTGTTCTTTCCACAAACCACATATGGATCAACCAGTGTTCATTGCATGTGTGCTCTTTTCAATAACCACATATGGACCCACTAGAGTCATTGCATGTGTGTTCTTTCCACATACCACACATGGATCCACCAATGGCATTGCATGTGTGTTCCTGACATGAAACACATATGGACCCACTAGAGTCATTGCATGTGTGTTTTTGCACAAACCACACATCGATCAACCAGTGTCATTGCACGTGTGTTCTTTCCATAAACCACATATGGATCAACCAGTGGCATTGCATGTGTGTTCTTTTCACAAATCACATATGGGTCCACCTGTGTTCACTGCATGTGTGTTCTTTCCACAAACCACTTATGGATCCACTAGTGTTCATTGTATGTGTATTCTTTCCATCAAACCACATATGGATCCACTAGAGTCATTGCACGTGTGTTCTTTTCACAAACCACATATGGACCCACTAGAGTCATTGCATGTGTGTTCTTATACTAAAACCAGCACTAGAGTCATTGCATGTGTGTTCTTTTCACAAACCACATATGGATCCACGAGTGTCATTGCATGTGTGTTCTTTCCACAAACCACACATGGATTAACCTTTGGCATTGCATGTGTGTTCTTTCCACAAACCACATATGGATCCACCAGTGTTCATTGCATGTGTGTTCTTGTCCACAAACCACATATAGACCCACTAGAGTCAATGCTTGTGTGTTCTTATACTAAAACCAGCACTAGAGTCATTGCATGTGTGTTCTTTTCACAAGCCACATATGGATCCACCAGTGTTCACTGCATGTGTGTTCTTTCCACAAACCATTTATGGATCCACCAGTGTTCATTGCATGTGTGTTCTTTTCCACAAACCACATATGGATCAACCAGTGGTCATTGCATGTGTGTTCTTTTCACAAAGCACATATGGATCCACTAGAGTCATTGCATGTGTGTTCTTTCCACAAACCACACATGGATCAACCAATGTCATTGCATGTGTGTTCTTTCCACAAAGCACATATGGATCAACCAGTGGTCATTGCATGTGTGTTCTTTTCACAAACCACATATGGACCCACTAAAGTCATTGCATGTGTGTTCTTTCCACAAACCACACATGGATCCACCAATGGCATTGCATGTGTGTTCCTGACATGAACCTCAGATGGACCCACTAGATTCATTGCATGTGTGTTCTTTCCACAAACCACACATGGATTAACTAGTGTCATTGCATGTGTGTTCTATCCACAAACCACATATGGATCAACCAATGGCATTGCATGTGTGTTCTTTTCACAAACCACATATGGATCAACCAGTGTTCACTGCATGTGTGTTCTTTCCACAAACCACTTATGGATCCACCAATGTTCACTGCATGTGTGTTCTTTCGACAAACCACTTATGGATCCACCAGTGTTCATTGCATGTGTGTTCTTTTCCACAAACCACATATGGATCAACCAGTGTTATTGCTTGTGTGTTCTATCCACAAACCACATATGGATCAACCATTGTTCATTGCATGTGTTTTATTTTCCACAAACCACATATGGATCCTAACCTTAGGAGAGCCCTAACCTTAGCCGCCCAATGGATCCACCGTTAGACCGAGTCTTCTAGAAGGCACGCCATAACATAGTTGTTCTTCTTGACGATTGTTACATACCGTTTGATTGGGGAGCTTGGACGATTGGGATGGTCTTCGTGAGAGCGATCCTCGAGTAGGCTGTTTTGTGGCATGATTGGCCACGCTTGCTCTGGACAAACTGGCATGTTGCGAGTGTCACGACTCACGAGTTCAGTGGGCCATATCCCAGTGTCACGTCCTCGTTACTTCTCTCCCTCCCCGTACTTCTCTTTCTTCCCCTCGAAGCCACTTTCCCCACTTCACTTCCATCCCGCCGTAGCCGCAAGCCGATGACATCCGCCAATTCTCGGGTCGCTACCTTCATGCTAAGAAATCATTTTACAAGCTTTTGAACTTATCCTACATATTCCTGCTATTCGCCAATCTAACTCCTTATCTTTTTTCTGATTTCTCGACGAACTTCAGATGTGGCAGATGCTGCAGCCCAAGAATCTAGAGATCCTCGCACGCAACTTCGCAACGACGTTCCCGCTCGTGTGCTCCCACCCGGGATGCTTTTGCCTTTACTCCTACCACGAGCTCCCACTCCACGAGCTCGCGTGCCCGCACGGCGCGTGCTCCTGCACGGAGCCGGGCTGCAACTACACCGGCCTGCCGGCAGAGCTCGTCATCCACCTTGCAGAGGGGCACTTGATCGAAGTGATTAGGATCTCGTACGGGCAAGCCCAACTTCTCCAAGAGCAGGTGTCGTTCACTAACTCGGCATGCCGCCGGCTAATTTTCCAGGGGGGACGACTCTGTTTTCGTCCTGACCATCACCGCCGGTGTTCCGGGAACCAGAGCCGGGCCCACCGTCGTGTGTGCCATATGCGTCAGGTCGGTCTTGTGCACCTGGCCCGTATACACAGTGCGCATGTGGGAGAACGTCCAGCCACCATCGTTGGATAGCATTCTTGTGCTAGCCGAGGCGCCGAGCTGCCCGACGCCACAGGAGGTGGAGTATGTGGACCTAAGGTCTATCCTATGCGTGCCATCTCAGTACCTTGTCGGTGCTGGGCCGAACATGCAGATGCATTTCTACATTTGTATCGAGAAGACCGATAGGGAAATGTAATACTTGTGCTGTCGTTACTGTTAGACTTAAGCGATGCTTCTCAGGTGCTTAGAGCATACGTGTTGTGCGAATGTACCCTAGTTGTAGTTTTCAGTACTCCTTAATAATTCGACGAGTTATTATATTGGTCCAATCAGCTTGCTATTGTCACGTTGCAAAATCTGCTTGTTCTGGATAGACCGGCAATACCGTGTGCTCCCGCTCCCGCATGTCAGTGTCACGTGTTCCGAGGGCCCACCTGCCAGTGTCACGCCCCCTCCTCTTCCTTCCCCTCGAAGCCACTGTCCCAACTTCTCTTCCATCCTGCAACTCACGTCTGATGGTTGTAATCTGATTTTCGTTGGATTGTTTACATGTAATCTATGTTGATAATGCAACATGCAAATGGCACAGACACAATTTCTAAAGTGGAAGCACTCACACACTGCTATTGCACATATTTCTCAATATAGCTCGACAAACCCATCACAATAATTGTACTCGCATTAAACACAACCGAAATTGCAACCATCCTAAACAACATCTAAACCCACATCACACCACTGTCGTCGGAGTCCACCTCGATTGGTGACACCGCCATGCCCTTCCCAGCGACATCCACTCCTGCCCGTGGCTTGCCCTTCGGCAAGGAGGCAACAATGGCGTTCTGCACAGCTTCGTCACCGTCGTCCTCCACATCGGAATCGACAATGACGAAGGTGACGGGTTGGCGTGGACCGAGCGCCGTCGCGCCTGGTGGCTACTGCTCGAGCTCGACGCCGCATCAGTCCTTCTACAGGTAGGAGGGGCCGAGCTCGCATACGTAGCATCGTCGCTCCTCTCAAGAAACCATGGCCATTTGATACTGCGATAGTAGGATCTTGGGGTGGATCTGCCGCGGCGAGCCATACCGGAAGCAGTGGAGCGGATGGATCTGCCGGCGTGAGCCATGACAAGTTCCTAGGAGGGAGTAAGATTGTGGGCCAAGCGTGTCTGGTTCCTGAGGAAGGCCTCCCAATGATATGTACATGGGCAAGGTGCCAAAAATTTCATCCAATGCGTGCGAGAGGGCTTTTGAACCACGAAGGCGCAAGGTTTGGTTGACAAGTCCACACGCTAGGTCCCCCACCTGTCAACCGAATGTGAACGGTAGGATTCTGCCCGAGTTATTAAGTAGGGATAAATCATGCTTCACCACTACCCTGACATCCAAAGGCTCCTCTTTCCTCTGCCCTCGCTCCACTTGCTCATGGCTCGTAGCTCGTGCAGTTCGTCTCGGGCGGAATCAGGGTCGGCTCAACGCCGTCAGGCGGGTGCCCCCATCAGGTACCGGAGGGCGTCCTATGATTACTACCCCCGATATGCTGTGTTTGTGCCGTGAGAAGATGCCGAGATGGATTTCATGGACCGACGGAAATACTGCAGGAAAATTAAGCAACTGCAGCATCAGAGTGGTAAGTTCCTACTGTAGGTACAATGGTAACCCGGATCCGGAAAGCGTAATGTAATTCTTTTTTTTGTTTCCTTCGATCTACTACGCAGGAAGTGAGGGGGACTGGCTGTGACAAGTTTGTGTGGATCGAAAAGCCACTAACAGGTTTTCATAGAGAGCTTGTTCAGGATTTGTGTGATGCTGTGTGGGACAAGAAAGAGGAGATTCGTGCGATGGAGCGAGAGATCCGGGAGCTTCGCCAGGTGCAGGGGAGGCAGGGGCAGGGAGGTGGTGTACAGACAGGCTCAAGATTAGGCCAGATAGTGGAAACAATTTCCTCATTATCTGGGCATTATCTGTTGCATTTGCAGTTTATGTTGCCATGTCGTTGTCCAGCAGCTGAAATAAGTTGCTGCTTCGTGGAGTGTAGAAGCCAGCTTAAGAAATTGTTTTTCAGCCCAGAAACTTATCGTAAGTGTAATGCCAATAGCAGGGATTTATTAAGCGCCTATAAATAATTCATGTCTATGCCACTAACACCCATCGATTTTGGAGAGGATTTAACCGCTCAGCTATCGCGATTTTTCAGATAGTAGTGGCATAGTCACAATTTCGGATTCAACTAGTGGCCTTGGCCATATCCAATCCTAAAGTCGCGATACATTTTACTCCGATTATGGGAGGCAGATTGTTTCGCCTGACAAGTTCCACGCACACAGCTCTAGAGTTTAACCGAACTACATATATAGGTTCAAGTTCAATACATCATTCGGCTTCTACACTCTAGCCTTCTTTCTCTGCTTGGGTGCCAACTTTCTTCCTCTTTCCTTCACGTCCACTGGCTTCTTCATCTCCTGTCTTCTTCCTCTTCCTGGGTGCCAATTTTCTTACCTTCACGTACTCTGCATCTCCGGGCCGAGGGACGTCAGGCCAATCAGCACCAGAATCTTGTCCGACATCATCACTCCACTCGTTTTGGTTTTCTTCCCGCAGCAAAATCACTGAGTCGGCTGTCTTGTTTCTTACCTTGCGCTTTCTTAAAAAAATAGTACATGGATTACTACCTTATATCTACAGACTATAAACAATTTTTTGTGTGAATGTACCATCTCATACCTAGGTTTGGGAGCATTAAGGGGACATGCAGCTGCTCTATGGCCTATAAGATGGCAGGTCTTGCATCTGTTTTTCCCCTTCTTTGTAGCACAGAAAGCCGAACCCTTCTTCTCGAGAAAATTCTTAAACCTATTCACCTGGGGTCTTCCTCTGCCCCTTTTTGTAACTGGCTGGCAAAGCTCGAAAGACAGTTGGACTTGAGGCCACTGAGATGGGTCTGTACATGGCTCGACGGATCCAGCGTACGCAGCTCTGAACTTTTCCATAGAGTAGTAGTCTGACAAATACTGATCCAAATGTGTTAGAGTTCTTTTCTTCACCAAGAAGGCCAAGGCGTGGTCGCAAGGTTTCCCGGTATGCTGCCACTCTAAGCAGGTGCATTCTCGCAGCTGGATGTTCACAACATCCCTTTTGCCACTCTTGGACATATTGACCACCTCACAGCTTCTGTTGGTTGACGGGAGAACCTTAAGATGAGCAAGTCCTCGGCTTCTCTTGTGTAGTTGTTGTACAACTGGCGATAGCATATGTCCTCTAAGTCTCCTACCGATCTCTCTCCTTATATTTAATAGCTTCATGATTATACCACGTATGCTGTCCATCAAGATATAAATAGGACGCACTTTTATGTCCTTCACCCAGTTATTCAGGCATTCTGCAAGCTTGTTGTTTATGTAATCAACTTTGATCTCAAGGTTGAATTGACTCCTCTTCCATAGTTGCGAATGATGGATGGCTAAGTACTCTGGAAGTTCAGGGGCTTCGGCAAAAATCTTGCTCATGAAATATTCGCTGCTACTAGGTTTGTAAACTCTAGCAGCAGGAAACATGTAACGAAATACGCTGCATGCATAGTGTGAGTACAAGTTGAGCATCATATGGGCATGCCATTCTCTACCTTCAGCTCGCGGGAACACCTCCTTCACTGCATTCGTCAGCCCTTTGCATGCATCCGTGGATATAGCCAATGGATCCATGTGGCATATTGATCTCCTGAGCTGCCTCATAAACCAGACCCAGTTTTCCTCCATTTCTGTTTCAAACAACCCGAATGCCACTAGGAACATCCAGTTGTGACCATCAAGTGTTGTGGCAGATGGCAGGCAGCCTTTCCATTTGCCAGTTAGGACAATGTTGTCTACACTCAGATACGGCCTACAAGCGTCCTTGAATCCCTGAATGCAAGGTTTAAGCGCCATGAAAAATATTTTGAAATATATTTTACCACCTTCTGATTCGGTGTCAATCTCCACAACACTCCCCGGACACCTAGCTTGTACCTCCACCTTGAAGTTGTACAGCATCCTAAAGCTATTGGTCCAATCCCCGTGCAAGACCCCCAGAGCTTTCTCTTTACCTTTCCAAACCATGTAATACGGAAGGACAATGTTGTATTTAGAACCGAGGCTAGTCTGAATATTCTTCGTGGTCTCCTTAGGGTTATCCTTTAGTATGGACATATATTGCATAGCCACCCACTCCGTATCGGCCATTGAGGATTTCAGTTTGCTGCCTATCGGACACATGTGTGGAGGGCCCATTTTGTTCACCTGCAACACATATTCATTTAAAAGATAAGCGGAGTCGACTAGTTGCCAGAAAGATATCGCACATCAATTGTAGTTATAGAGTGAAAAGAGAGAGAGAGTTCTAATGGTTTGCTGCATTCATTGCCCCAGTACCCTAATTGCATTCGATGCAGGTAAGGCTCTTGTTGTGATCCTCCATGGACAGTGTACCTCGGCCCGTCCATTCATCCACGTTAACTTGCAAACGGCCTCATACCTCTCGACAGTGTTCTTTAGTCGATAAACATCGAACTCCCCCTTGATACAAAAATGCCAGAACGACATCCTGAACTCATGCATGCTCCTAAAATCGGTGCCGACCAAAATTATAGGATACTCGTGGTCATGTTTCATTTCTTATACTTCAGCACCTAAATCATCGACTGGAATACCAGCCTCATCGTTAAGTTCCTCGTCTATTTCATCATCACCAGATTATTGATCCTCTATAGTGCCTTCTTCTTCATCTGATTTAGAATCCTTGCCATCGTCTATAATGCCTAGTACTGCACACATCATATTGACTCCCATGGGTGGGGCTGCACCATCGTCTCCACCCGAATGGACCGGAACATTGCCCCAATCCACCTCATCGGCAACTCTGTTTTCTCCAAGACACTCAGTTGGTTCTGCTGCAACCACATGGGGTGGTCTTACGTTTGCACGCATCCCAGGTACTTCAGTGGACAAACAGCAGTCATAATCAATTTCATCTTGAGTGTACGGAACCCTCTTCCTCTTCCTGTGTACATCCTCCTTCCTGATGTAATCTTTCCTGATGGTATCAGTAGGGCTTGACATCCACGTTCCATTCCCCATCGAACTAGGCTTTTTGTTGCCGCTCTTGGGTGTGATCTCCTTACTGCCTCCCCTCACAGGTGTTGGCTCTAGGGTGCTGGCATTATTGCCTGACCTCTGCGGCGTGTTCTTCTTCGAATTAGCCCTTTTGCTACTACTATTGGGCGTGTTCTCCTTCGTGCTGGAATTATTGCCTGACCTCAGCGGCGTGTTCCGCTCCAAATTAGCCCTTTTGCTGCTACTATTGGGCGTCTTCTCCTTCATGTTGGCATTATTGCCTGACCTCAGCGGCGTGTTCCGCTCTAAATTAGCACTTTTGCTGCTACTATTGGGCGTGTTCTCCTTCGTGCTGGCATAATTCCCTGACAGCGGCGTTTTTTCGCTCCAAATTAGTATTTTTTTGCTCCCACTGGGTGTGGTAGCCTCCGTGCTGGCCATCTTCGCCTCTTTGCTACCACTCCTGGGAGTGTTCACCACCGTGCTAACCCTCTTAGCGTTTTGCTGCTACCATTCGGTGTGGCATTTTGACTGGATCTCAGGGGTGTATTCTACGGCGTGGTGCCTTTTGTCATGCGACTCTTGGGCGTCCTCTGCTTTGGCATGGTCTCCTTGGTGACGTTCTTCTTCGGGGTGCCCTTTCTGGGGATGCTCTTCCTGCTCCTCTTTATGACGCTCCTCTGTAAGACTCTCCTCTATTTGAAGCTACCCTTAGTCTCACCAGCCCCAGTGATGCCATGGATCATGTCACGCATGCCTTCTAAAAGTCCATCATCTCTATTGTCGAGTTCCAATTCCTCTCCAACTGTGAGCACTATCAAGTGGAAGTAAACTTCACCTCTATAATGTTTCCTTGTAAACGGTACGACTAAATCCCTGGTATCTTTCACTTTGATAGCCTTTTTGCTCCTGTAACCATAATGTAAAAAACGTGCTTCCTGGGAGGACCCCCACAGCACCTTCACACGTAATGATGCCATCAGGTCAGATAACTCTACCACTTCAGGGTCATATCTGCCAAGGATTACATCAAACTCGTCATAGAATTTTTCTATGCCATCATCTAATTTTGCAGTATAATCCGCGACACCGATACGAACGATTACTTTGCCACCATCAGGTTCTCCAGGATAGAAACCTCCAAGAGGTTCGAGAGATGGAGCGGCACCATCAGACCTAGCCCCAATGCCACCGCCGCCATCACCAGCGTCATCGTTAGCTGGATCAACCTCGGTGGAAGTACCATGACTAGGAGCAAGGCGAGGGCCCTTAGCAGCGAGAGCTACATTACATGGTGGACAGGCATGGCCCCTTGTAACGGCAACCACAATAGGATCAGCTGCTGCCATGCCACATCGACGATCAGGAGCAGTTCCCACAACAATAGTGTTTCGAGTGCTAGCAGAGTCCAGACCATGAGCTGGCTCCAGCCAGCAGCTCGCTGAACCCGAGCACGGGTTCGAGGAGGAGACAAGGCATCAGTCTTTGCAACAACAGTGGGTCAGCCTCCGAAAGACTTAGTTTGCTCAACAGCAGTAGGGATTGGGTCAACATCGTCCAGATCAACAACACGAGGACGACCAGTACCAGCAGATTCTAGAGCACGGGTTCGCACAACTTGAGGAAGGTTTCGAGGAGGAGCAGCACACAAGGCGGTTGTCTTGGCAACAACAGCGGGGCAGCCTCCGGAAGCCTTAGTTTGCTCAACAGCGGCATGGATTGGGTGAGCAGCAGCCGCAGCAACACGGGCACAAGGACGGGGACGACCAGTACCAGCAGATTCTAGAGTAGAGTTTTCCACAATGGCAATACGTGGACTCCTATGAGGAGGTTGCCTGACAAAAGCATGTCGCGGTCGAGGAACCACATTTTGCTCAACAACAGCAAGGGTTCGAGTTAGACCTCCCTGTCCAATAATAGTTGGGCGACTCCCAGTAGTAGGAGCTTCCTCATCCAGTATGTTACGCACCAGCATAACCACGCGAAGCCCAACATGCTGTTTCATCATCCCAATTAGCTGACTGTCACACGCTACAGGAACCTTGAAGCCTCGTTCATCAAGGATGTTGAATCGTGTAGTCTGCTCCAGCCTCATTTCAGCAAGTTCACACACAGCAGCAACCAAACCAGGGATAGTGCATAACTGCACAGGCGCTACTTCCATCTTTAGATTCTGAGCTTGTTTCCACGTGCTCTTCCCATGTGCTAATTTAATGAGGTAGCCACAGATGGTGACCAGAAACGTGTATTTAGGTTCAACGGAGATCCTAGTTGACATAAAATTGGAGACAAAAGATAAGAACTGTTTGTCAGCATCGTGCTAGCAAACAATTCTATGTTCGATATATCTCTGTAATGCCAATAGCCAGCTAGCAGTTATAGGTAGTGTAAATAGCAAAGAGAAGAGTAGCTCACCCACAATTAGCCAGAAGTACTTCTTCCTCGGCAAATGGATCTGCCATCCTTCGCGCTGCTCAGCTCGTCGACGGTAGAGGCGGGCTAGATCGTCGCAACGGCTGTCACGGCATTAGAGCTCGGTAGCAGCGAGTAGGCGCAGCAACTTGGCGCCGAAAGTCAAATGCCTGAAGAGATCATTCTGGTTGGAGAGGGGATTTTGACCCTGCCGGTGCTAGGGTTAATGCGAAAGGAGGGAGGGAGTGGATTTATGAATTTGTTCAACGCACCATGCTCCTTTAGTCTCTCGTTTCTCCTATGTGGTTGCCACGTTGGCGCTCGCGTCACGGAAATATTACTGACATGAGGGTCCCGATCGTCTACTTCACGGGGGCAGTTTCACGACATGTTTGGATTTGGTAGGAGTGAGACGAGTTTGCATCGAAATGGCCCCTCTCAGTAGTTGGCAACCCAACATTTTGAAACGCGGCAATTTCAGGCAACTTAGGTACCGCGGTGCACTCGCCCTCGAACTTTGGTACCGTAGCCCGGTAGCCCCCCAATGGGGATGAATCCCGAGAAAGCACTCACAAAGAGTGATGAAATAAGCAACATGAAGAATAAAGTTAGGCATGATCTGATACAGCTGCACGCCATAAACAAAGAGAAGACCACGAAGAAATTTTTGGACAGGAAGAGAAAGGCCGCGGAAAAGAAAGGAGAGGAACATTACTCTCTAGGCAGGCTCGGGGATGGGGGCAGCTTCGTCTCCAGGAAGCTTGAAGGTACCCTCCGCCAGATGGCCAGAGTTCCGTGCCTCACGGAGATCGCGCACCGAGCACTTGGTAGGAGCCCATCCGACGACCCTCTTCCTGGTGGCCTTCACTGCAGTAGCGGAAGTCCCAGCTTTGCTTTTTCCCATGGCGGCAAAGGAGGAACACGAGCACAGAGCAGGAGTTCGCAAGGGGGCAAGAGCGCAAGGAAGAAGATGAAGCAGAGGAAGGTGAGGTAAAACAGTAAAACACATCTCCTTTCCCTTATAAAGAGCAAAGGCGTGAGGCCCGAACTGTTCGATGCAAAATCGAACCGACAGAAGATCACACGGTGGTGACACGTATTACAAGGATTCCGTAAAGGAAAAATCTAAAGAAGTTATGGCCGCGGTAAAAATGGAAGACAGCGCGTGACGCCTCGATGTTCGCACGGAGAGGGGACATGCAGTCCAAAATCTCCGCTGAATACACTATCACGCATCATCATTACTGCCGCATGGCCCCATGTTCGACACGTCCAGTCAAGACGTGTCCTCTGAAAATCAACATCATAAGATACGTCATCACTGACATCACAGAGGAGGCGTTGCAGAAATTGCGGCTCACTATAAGAAATCTGATCCGAAGAAATTGGATTCAAAGTAAATTCCTCCAGGAGAAGATTTGAGACTAAAATCAAATATACAATATTACGACTGTAGCCTCGGGGGCTACTCCGATGCACCCGACAAAAAATACAAAAGCACCCGCAAGTTTTCGAGCCTATGTTCTGATACATATATCCAAACATAGCCTCGGGGGCTACTCCTATCAGGAGCGCTGGCGCGCGCCTAATAAAGAAAGACAAAGAAAAAAAATCTTCAACAGATACTCCTATCCGAAGCAATTACAGAAAACAAAAAGTCTTTCAGCCGCCACAAAACAAAAACTCTCGGATCGCACCCGACGCGGCAAAAATCTGAATGTCATGTTCAAAAACATGAAGGTAAGACCCCAGGATTCATTCCGTATGGCCTGGTAATCACACAAGAATGTGCTCTGCTAATAAAATATCCATATCGTCGATACGATGAAAAATCTTGACGGACGCGTTGGGTACCCGATAAAAATAAAAACCGAAATTCAATATTCGATAAGACCTCAGCGGCTCGAATTGAATTACGCCGGTAGCAAGTTCCGGATTCGAGCCTGAGGACTTGAATTTGATGTAGGACAACCTTGTTTTTGCCCAGGAGCAATTAACTGATTCCTGATCCATCAGAAGCATCAGACTTGTTGTGCCAAAATCCCTACAAAAATAAAAATCAAGGAACAAAAATAAAAGGAAAGAAGGAAAAAGAAGCTTTGAGACTCAACTTGAAACTACGGTTCAGATAGAGTCTTGAGGGCTACTGACATAGGTACGATTACTCGGATGCTTATGATTTGTTGCCCTATACTTGGTAAAAGGCTTACAACCCATGAAGACTTCAGATTATAGCCCAAAAAAGAAAATGACAAAGACTTTGATTGTATTAGGAAAGAGAATATGAACTGACATTGCGTTGGTATTGTAATTACGCGTATATGAAACCTATCCGCATACAGCTTTGACACCCGGCCTATTATATATAGGACGGGAGAAGCCCAAGCGAGGGTACCGAAATCTAGAAGGCAACTTATAATAGTGGGATTATTCCATATTCAGGCGACTTTGACTCCATTGTTTTCCTAACATCCGATGAAATCCCCAGCATTCTCTTTTCCGCGAAACCCCAAGTCCTTCTCCATGGACATTGCGGAGGTTACCCCTCGCCAGGCACCATTGAACAAGGGATGACAGAGTGCCGGAGATCTGGCGTTGCCGTAGCTCAAATTGGCGGCGGGTTGAAGATGCCTAGAGGATCGAGCACATGGAGGCCCGGTGAGAAGCGAGAGAGATGCAGTGTACCTTAGCTTTCTAGGAAGCCAGGCGCCTGCACTGGGGATGAGGTTGAAGGAGAGGGAGAGTACATGCTTCTTTGGCTCCCGCATGCGCCGGGAATGAACTGGCTAGTTTGAGGTGTTGCTGACACCACATCCCCGCCATCATGGCGGCCCTCTGCGCCATGGCCGCATCCGCCCCCAAAGCCCTTCGTTGCCTTGCCTTCAAATCCCTCTTCCGGTGGCTGGCATTCTCCACCTTGTGGTGCTGGAGGTCGAAGGCCCAATCGACGTTGTTCATCCCCTGCAGCCGCTCCTTCTCGGCATTCCTCCTCCTCTTCAGTGCGGCGTCAACGACATCGGTTGAACGGGGAGCGACGTACTTCCTCTTCGGCGCCATGGCAGCATGTAGCGGGATCGACTGGTTGGAGGGGTAAATGGCTGGAGTGGGTGGCCAGATGGAGGGAAACGGGTGATATGGAGGACACAGTGGAGGGAAGTTAATGTTTTGGAGGAAATGTCGGGGGTGTCTCAGCGATAGGGCTAGGCCGTGCACTTATTTCGCTCCATGTAGCGCCCCCTATAGCATCCTTATGCGCCGGGTTTGTCCTAGGGTGCCAGATGAAAAACACATCGGTGCGTCGGTGCGCCGACGCCAAAACTAAATTGGGGCACGGTTGGGCGGTATTTTTACGTCGGCGTCCCCATAACTGGTTTGGGGGATATAAGAGGAACGAGTGGAGATGCTCTAAGATCGAGAACTAGTAGCCAGTATGGGTGTTTATGATGGTTTGACACAACAAAGTTTTTTGAATAATTTCGGTTGCCTCGTTGTTGCTGGACATGGTCCTATGTTTGGAGAGTGATGATAGAAGAGACCCGATGAAGGAGACTTGGCCGTCACCTATCCCTAAGAGCATCGAGGATAAATTCTTCAAATTGATGCCTCCTCTTTCTTTAACACCAACTCGCTCGTATAGATCACTCAAAGGTTGTTGGGACACCATAAAAAATGCATGTAGCCGATGGTCCGGATTCATTGAGGCGGTAAGGAATGCTCCACCGAGTGGCACCAATGTAGATGATTGGGTGAATTCTTTGCATTGTTCAAATTTACATTGTTTGTCGTCGTTCTTGCATTTTCAATTTACATTGTTTGCATTTTATTGAACATGTAGGAGAGCAACGGCCCATGAGAAGTGTGCCATGGCCGATCTCATTGCGTCGGAGAACAAGATCATGACGAGGGACCCCGCCGGCATGGACGCGTTCACGCTATCGTGCTGGGATGATGTGAGGATGGAGATCTTGCAGCGAAGGAGGAAAACTGCTCGTGTGAGGCATGATGCTCCGACGAGTAGTGGTGGTGTGGCTCCGGCAAGTGGTGATGGCGAGGCTACAACTGAGTGGGGGCGGTGGTGGTCGCGTTGATGATCCAGCAAGCCTCAGCTTGATCTTCGCTTCGGTGGTGATTTTCTTTTGGCTTCATAATTATAATAGCGACATTTGTTGCATGATTGCGTGCATCAACGATCAGATCAGCGGCTTAAACTATCGCCTATGTTGCATATTGTCACAGATTTATAAAACTATGAAAAAACCTGTCTTACGGTTCAGTTTTATGGATTCGGTAGATTTGTGGCAGGCCAGATGATGTAAAAGGAAAACGACATAATAACATATTTCGATTAAATATGTTATTATGTCGTTTTCCTTTTGCGGGATCCATCTGCGCGAGGCATTTTCAGCCCGTATAGCAGGTTTGGCTGCAACGCAAAGGCGCGTTTTGAATTATATGGATGGAGAGTCTACTAGAGTTGCTCTTAGCTGAAACCGTTGCTCATCACCGTGCAAACTATTGTATGATCTTTTTTTTTTTAGATTACGTTGGTATGATTTGAATGTGCTGCTTGGGGTGGTTGAACCGACGTCATCCTGTAGAGTTAAATACAGTAGCAGTATTTGTACTCGTGGGGCGCGTGGCTCGATTTAGTCCCGGATTTGCACACTTGTCAGTTCGACTCGATTTTGTCCTAATCAATCTGAAATATCATATGGGTCAAAAGATTTATCCCATATTTTCTAACAAATCTGAGTTTACCATCAAAATTTAGCTACGGCACGTGGATGAAGGCCCCATTTGTTGCCCTAAAAATTTGCACTTAGCCCCTTCTGCATCTAAAACATAGAAATACGCTCTTAAAAGTTTATAGATCGGCCCCTCTCATCTAGAACTTAGAAATATTCTCCTAAAAGTTTACAGAGCGCCTCCTTCGCATCTACTCCATTAACCAGCGGCAGTTTCAGTTGCAGACAGTTCCGTTTGTTTGAGCGGGGGAGGAGAAGGCGACCAAGGGGAAGGCCCAATAAGCGACGGCAGCGGCAAGGGCTTTACCGGAACATGTTGCGACTATTCGAGGCGAGTAGACGGCTTTGAGGCGACACCGGTGGTTGCATTGATTCTGGCGCCGAGGACCCCCACCCCCCCCCCCCCTCCCCCATATGTCGCCGCGAGGGGGAATCACCGCCTTGTTTCGGCAAGTATGTGCTCACCTCGAATCATCCGCCGATGCTTTTTCTTTCAAATTTGCAGGGCAGCGTGTCGTCCATGTCAGCTCAATTTCGACGGCAAATCTAGTTTAGGACTAAATCGAATCCAATTGATAATAAGTACACAATTAAAATTCTACAAATTCCAAGTGTGAACTAAATGGAGCCACACGCACAAAGGTTCAGGAATTGCTACTGTAGTTAACTCCGTCTTTAATAGCTACGCGCCCGATCGTCAGCTGGCCCTCACGCTTGGGCGTAAGTGGATCCAAGGGTATATCCATGTGCACATCATGTCACGTTACTCGGTAGCCTAGCCTAGGTGCGTTAGGAAGTTATAAAGATCCGTCCTGGAAACAGCGTACGTACGCGCTGAACGTGGGCACCTTCAGTGTAGACTAGTGTAGCTGTACGTATTTATGGTGATGTCTCTGTTTCATGTTCAAGTAGTGTGTTGAATACAATGGGCGCGCTCGCTAGCTGCTAGATTCGACAGGGACCAGCCGGACAAGCACAGAGAAGGAAGAAAAGGAACGCGCACATTCATGGTGGCCAAAGTAGCAGAATTAATCAGTCAGACTACCGTACCTTCCTCCTCCGTGTTCTAAATCAATTTGCATGTACTCCTAGTAGTACATACGGAGCGCGTGACAGCTTGGCGTCTTGGTTTGGCTAAGAGCATTTCCAGTCGCGCGTGATGGTAAGCTACGAAGGCGACGTTGGCGTGGTGATGGTGACGGAAGACCCGGGCGACGCGGCAGCGGCTGGGCTGGGCAGGCTAGATCTGGGCCTTGCGGGCCTTGGCCGCCACATCCTTGGCTTAGACCAGGTGGCTGCCCCTACTCCTCGATGGTGGCTGGGGGCTAGATCCAGGCCGGGCAGGCTTTGATCTCGTGCTGGTCTGGCAAATCCGGCTAGAGTTTGCGAGATACGATGGTAGGCGGTCTGAAGACGCCATGACGGCCTTGTCCGTCGCACCTCTGCTACCGAGTGCGGGTTCGGGCTGGATTACCTCGTCTAGGTTGTCGACCTCGTCGTGCTTGTGGCTTTCGTCGTGCAGGTTGTGCTTCCCAGACCGACAACGGTCCAAAAGGCCAAGGTGACCACGGTGACAAAGGTGACACTATTAGGAAACAGCTTATCAGTGGCGCACTTTTTTTCACTATCCGTGGCGCATATCTTAGTCGCCACTGTTACCTCACCACTGATAACTATCTTCTGTGGCACATACTGAAATGCGCCACAGAAATCTCAAACTTCAGTGGCGCATATGGCCAATATGCCACACAGAAGTTTTTTTTTCCAAAATTCAAAAAAATGGCGGGCCAGATCTCAAACTTCTGTGGTGCATATGGCCAATATGCGCCACAAAAGTTTTTTTCAAATTTAAAAAAAAAACAGGCCAGATCTAGATCTGGCCGGAGGTGGTGGTGGTGGCAACTTGTGGCTGGTGGTGGTGGCAGCTGGTGGCTATTGGCTAGTGGGCTGGAGGAGGGCTAGGAGGAGGTCGCCGGAGTTGGTGGTGGAGGAGGAGGAGGTCGCTGGAGTTGGTGGTGGTGGAGGAGGAGGAGGTCACCAGAGTTATTGGTGGAGGAGGAGGAGGAGGTCGCTGAAGTTGGTGGTGGAGGAGAAGGAGGTCGCCGGAGTTGGTGGTAGAGAAGGAGGAGGTCGCCGGAGAGTGGAGAAGGAGGAGGGAGGAGAAGGGGAGAAGTGTGGAGGGGAGAAGAAGTGGGGAGGGGAGAAGAAGTGGGGGGAGAAAAAGGAAAAAAGATATGGAGAAGGGCACCGGCGAGATTTAAATTTCGAATCCCGCCCAAGACTTCTGTGGTGCATATAGGAGAAATGCGCCACAGAAGTTTCACCCCTTTTTTTATTTTTTTGCAGTAAAAAATCTTCTACCCTAAATCATAGTTTAAAAAACCGGACCGGTGAGGCTATCGGTTTCAGGTTTTTACTGGTCGGACCAGTGGTTCATTCGGTTCGATGGCGACAAAAAACAGTTCCTTTTAATTAAAATTTAAGCAAAAATCAGAACAAAATGACAATAAAATGTATATTAAGCATATATTTTAATATGTAATCACAAAACATGATGTGTTTAAATGGTATTGGCCTTATGTGGTTCTATTTCTATCTAGGATAAGGTCTTTAGTTCGATTTCTTTTGTAACTTCTTTATTTTTCCTGGCCTTTTGCTATTTGGACCGGTGCCTCTTAAAAAACCAATGAGGTCATCGGTTCAGGTTTTTTTTGGTTAAACCACCGAACCGGTTCGGTTTTTAAAACTATGCCCTAAATAATTTTTTTACTCTTTTCGAACTTGGGGATTCTGTAAAATCCAGAACGACCATAGGTGGTTGAATTCGAATATGAAATTTCGAGACGGTCATTTTGATAGGTTAAAGATTTTTTTCGACATCGTATGCAAAAGTTATAGCCGTTTTACCGTGCCATGACCTATTTTTAAAAAAATACATTGAAATTCATGTTTTTTTAATTTTGTCTAGATATATACCCTAAAATCTAACTACAACTCAAAGGATTTTTTTTTTGAAGTTTCTATCATTTTTGTTTATTTTTTACAAAACTTAAAAGGCGATCCACGGGGGAATTTGTTTTTTCATGTTTTGTGGCGCATACACCTATATGCGCCACAGAAACAAGTTTCTCCCCCCTAATTTTGGTGCTAGGTCTCATCAACTTTCTGTGGCGCATACATCTATATGCGCCACATAATCATGACTTTCTGTGGCGCATACGAAAATATGCGTCACAGAAGTTTGAACTTCTGTGGCGCATATTAGTTTTGTGCGCCACTGAACTGCTAAACTTCTGTGGCGCATATTTACTAGTGCGCCACTAATACATATCTGTGGCGCATGGTTTTACATATGCGCCACAGAATATCTTGTCTACCTATAAGCTGTTTCCTAGTAGTGTGATGTTGCTTGGCGGCGAGTTCGTGGAGCAATTCGAAGCGTCCGAGAGTGTGGGTTTTTTAGGGGTCAGGAGAAATCCTTGTCGTCTAGACACCGACGTGGCGACGCATGCGGGCGTCGTCGTCCTTCCTGAAGGGCGTCAGATATATCTCTTCCCCACCTCCTGTAGTGTATCGGGGGAAACCCTAGGACCGGTTCGGGCAACAGCGTCATTGTCATCGTTTTCCTTCTTAGAGGTGTTGCTTGATACTCGACGCTTCGGAGTGATAGGAGCGTGGTGGAATTTCTCCTGGAGAGCGCAGGGTTGCGGGTCATCCTTGTTTTCGTCAAGCCACTGTTGTTAGCTTTGTTTTCTCTTCTTTTTCTTTTTTATTTTCCTTGTTATTCTTTGGGCGTTGTGCTGCCTGTCCAGCAGTTGTCTCAACCGTGGTTGCTATATTAATATAGTTGGACGCAAGCCTGTTTCGAGGAGTCGCACGCGATGTCCGTGCGAAAGTGTTGAACCGATCGTCAAGACACACCTACGAGCATTGCCGCGTTTGGGACGCGCCTATTTCTAATAGCTTGTCCTAAATAGTGTTCCAAATAGAAGATATTCCGTTCAAATTGATTTTGCAAAGCTTGGTATATGAAACAAATAGAAATACAAGTAGAAACAACGATTTTGCAAAGCTTGGTATATGAAACAAATAGAAATACAAGTAGAAATAGCAACTGAAACTTGAAGTAGAGGCTTCTCGTTGGCGGTGTCGCTCCCTTCACTGTCGTCATCATCGATGTCCATGTGATAGTGACTACAACACATGGTACGGTCAAACAACTTCACGACGAGCATGCCACCATCTTCGTATAGGGAGTTCAGGAAACAACCGAGCTACACGTCGTGCGTGCAGGTGAACTGCTCCTAGCTGTTGTCGAGGAACATGCAGCCTTGCCCGTCGAACAACACCTCCACGCGCCATAGGGAAGCATCGTGGCCTGTCCCACAACTTCACTTCGGCGGGCTCATGTCCATCGTGAGGTTGCGCAAACTTGTCCATGAGTTTTTTCTTGCTCAAAGGTTTTTCATAGATGGGGATGAAGAACTTGAAGTCGGAGATGTCCTCCCTCCATCACCAATGATGAGCGCAAAGACGTCATTGATCAACCGCGTTCACATCCACAACCATGGCCCCTGCACAGGCCACGACCACAGCCCCTTCCCATGGAACCCGTAGCCATGGAGCGCATGTAGAGCTAGATTGAACTGACAATGGAGCGCCTGCGGGGAAATGCGGCCTGCTTATATAAAAGACGAGCAGACGAGCAGTAGATTCCTTGATGTGGGTGTAGGACTCGAACGGACGGCATTTAATCGGCACTGGAGAAAGCAAACCGTCTTGTACATCAATGGCCGCGCAGACTGCGCCTGCCACACGCGTCCAGCGGCAACGGGACGACTCCTTGTGCCACCAAATGAACCGACGTTGCATTAAGCAGTCGCAAGGAGATTGGCGATGAAATAATAAATAATGTTGATGTCAATGACAGGGTTGGCCCACCAACACCATGTCACCCGCACATTGCATCCGGCGCGCCCGCAACGTCCTGTGTGTAGCAGGATGGTCACGGCGCGTCGGGCTGAAATGGCCTTTAAAACACGCTGCATGCTAATGGTGCTTTTCTGTCCGGGGTGTCCAAATTCGTTGGGTGTCGGTTTGAGGAACACGACTAGAGATGATCTAACTGATCGCAGATTAATCAGCAAACTAATGACTGCATACGCCGCGTGAGCGTGTGCCAGGTTACCATCATGTCAGGCTCCAAAACAGCTCGTGTCACCCTCCAACACCTCAGGTGATCTATCGTGGGAGTCACCACACCAAACAAGTATGGTGAAACTAATTTCGTATAAATCTCCTCCGCGATCGGACGGAAGGGTGTGCTGACAGTGTTGTGCTGTACCGGCTGGGACATATTACGTATTTGCGTACTTGTCCGGACCCACACACACCACCGTTTTTCGTCCCCGGGAGGAGCAGCCGATGGATGGCACCTCGTCCTGGCGCGACCCGGGACCACATAGAGAGCTGTCCATGCCCGGCCCAGGTCTGACGTACATCGGGAGACACACACAACGTATGTATCGTGATCCCAAGCCGACGGGTAGGACCACGCACCAGGGGACTCTCCCAGGCCCCTTTTGTCAGCCAGCGTGGCAGAGAACGGGTGCCTGACGTGCTGGCGCCACATGTGGGCTACCGCTGGAGCGGGATCAATGAGTCGTTGCCCGCCGACCGCTAGCCTGCCTCCATGACTCGCTGCCCTTTTGTTTTCTTTCTTCCATCCATTTCTTCTGTCAATTTTGCTTATATCTCCATATTTTGACTTATTCCAGGACTACTACTATTAGCAATCGAGTGCGTACACAATACACGTCTCGACCACCAACCATTAATTAGGTGTCTTGTAGCAGCCGATAAGCTAGTAGCGAAAATTCGCAAGAAACGTCTAGAAAAAGTCAGTTCTTTTAGCATGTACACATTTCTCATCATCATAAATTAGTTTTGATAGCTACTCACTTTTTGGACTATTATTATTTCTCTATGTCCAAACAGACACGTATACATCATATGTACATATGTGAGTACTATTATTTCATCAACACACATGAACAAATATAGTACCAAATCAGTAGATCCACCATGACATAGATTTCATAAGTAGATCCACCATGACATAGATTTCATAATATGTAGTTGTGCATATTATATTCTCTTCTATATGTTTGGGACAACATAGTAAGATCTGAACTCTCACTCCCTTTAATTATTTTGTTTTTTGTTTGAACCAAGGTAATAGAAAAATGTTTTTTTTCTTACCGCTATAACTAATTACCATAAGAAAGGAGTAAGCCGATGTGTTACAATGCAAAGTTGTGCAGACTATTTTTGGATAAACTATTTCGAAAGGGATAATGCTCCCATTTGTCAATTTTACAATTAGAAATTAACATATTTACTAGACCATGATAAGTTAAAAAATACCCAACAATACTTCCATTGAACCCGCAAAATATATTCAGTTGAGGACTTAATACGGCAAAACGTCTTGGAAGCTTGGTGACAATACAAGCACACATCAATTAATCATGCAATATTATTTAGTACATAAAATGAACCAACAATACTAAATGCATTAAGTCAATTAACAATACTACCAAATCACTCAACAATAAAGTTACTAATATTAACTAATAACAGAGAAGGGATTTGTGCCTCCCGAGCTCTAGTGAGCTTGGTATTTAAAAAATTCAAAATTCGTACTTTTTTGTTTCAAAAAAATTCAAACTTTTATTTTGGAAATACATATTTGTGGGCTAAATGACCATGGCAAGTTTCGGTCAAAAGTTCGTTTCGTTTTAGGCTATAGAAAATAAAACAAATTCCCAACTATATATAGTATAAATAAGCACATATTTCTGTCAGAGATTTGTCTTTTTTGTAATTGGCAAAATAAAACGTATTTTTATATGAAAATTCTTAAGTACCTTCGGAATGTATAAATCTGTGTGCTTGATTTTTTTAATACTTTTTTGTGTCCTAAAAATACCTTTTTATTGTTTTTTTTTCAAAAAGAGCTCTAGTGAGCTCGGGAACCACAAGCAGTTTTTTGCTAATAACACTATTATTAAAATTATTATCTATAGTATCACCTTAATTTTCATGAAGGAAGTTTTATATTACCTCGAAGATCACCTTTTCATCACCAACTAGGTGCAAATGTGAGCCATCAAATCTTCCGGTTCGGCGAAAAACTCTGTCCCGTCAAGGCTTTTGACTATCAAATTGCCGTGCTTTGTCTTCTCTATTTCTTTAAAAAATATAAGCTATGTTGCTTACAAAAAATATGATAACTATATTTCAACATATGTATTATACAAAAAGAAATAATAATTGTGCTCACCATGCACCATATGTAGCCAATCAACCTCCGCTAATTATTAGATAAACATGTATTAGAGTTGGTTTATGACTCTTAAGTCGGTTTGGCCTGGCCGGTTGGCTCATGTAATATATAAACCTTGTACCCTTGATCAAACCAGTACAAGTTACAATTCTATTCAATCTTACATGGTATCAGATGCCTAGGTTTTCCGCCCCTAGATGGTGTAACATCCTAAAACTTAATCCAAAATTAATCAAGATCAAATCTACCCATTTTAGGGTTAATAAAAACTTTTCCTTTGAAAATGATTAAGCATTCATATGTGTGTGCATTTAATTTAGGAGTTGTTTTGAATTGCCATGTTTGAATGATCCATTGGTTGTAAAATGATTCTAAGGTGAATTAAACATCATCTAGATCATTCTCAAACAAATCACAAAGAAAAAGAAATCAAAAAGAATTAATTAAGCAAATTGTCACTTTTGCCATTTTAATCACATAGCCTACTTTGGCTATTCCTAGAACTCAAATCTTAACAGAAACAATTGTGGTTCTTTGCACCCCTTGCTAGTACAAGTAGTGATGTACCAAGTCCCACTTTGTTTCATCCAAAAATCTTTCAAACACTAAATTTAAATGACAATTGAAAATTGAATGTAGTTCATATGTATAGATCACACTTATTCAAAAACCACTCAAATGAACTCCATTTCAAATCCCAAGCATACCTAGATGCTTAAGCATAAGATACATCACTCCACCAAAAAGCAGCCCAAAATTCAAACAAAAGTTTTTTGCCGCCATTTGATCGAACACCTTGTAAGCAGAATCATAATGTCCTAACTATTACTGTTTTGGAGCTAATCTTGTCCAGCCATTTGGTGTGCATTGATCATCCTTGTCTCCCCCAGGCCCAACCAGACCAAACCCACCTCTATCCCTAGCCCCTGGCGCCAGTGTCATGCCGCACCGATGCCATGCTCGCTGGCCAAGCGTGCACAAGATGCAGGAGACCACCAGCCCCTCTCTGCCGCTCCAGGAAGTTAGGCGCCACCTCACCGCTGCCCACGGTCCACCCCATGGCCGCAGATAGCCCCTGGACCACTCCCCAGTCTCGTCGCCCTTTCTCTCTGCGTGTAGCCAGAGCGCGATCGCCGCCAGCACACAGCAGACCGCGCCTCGACACCATATCGCGCACACCGCTCCGCCTCAACACCAGAACCCCGCCAGACACGGCCGTGCACCGCCGCGCGACCCACAGTCACGGGGAGCCGCGTCGAGCACCGCCTCTGTCTCCCAGAGCGCGGGAAGCTCCCGACCATTTGCCACCACCCCTAGCCGCGCCCTTGCGCCGTAGCTGACCGCCAGCAGACTGCCCACCGTCCGCCTACCTCGCCACGCCGGTAGCCCCCCTGTTTCGCCGTCATCGACGAGCCGCGCCCATGCCTCTCGTCTCAACGTCGAGCCTATATAAGGAGGCCACCCCAGCACCATCTCCTCACACCATTCCACTCCCCTCTCGCCACTGACCATTTCCCCTCTCTCGCCGGAGCCGCTCAAGCCGCCGTTCACCGGAATTGCACCAGAGGAGGCCGATGTAGAGGAGGAGACGCTGCCATCGATTCCGTCCACCTCAGCCCCTGCCGCGACTTCGCATGAGCTCGCCGTCATCGTCCAGTTCAATCGCCCGCCTAACCGCACTAGCTGGAGCCCTGGTCCGTCCCCAGTAGACCCCCACTGGCCGTTTAAGGTTCGGTCCTGCCGGCGACGAGTCCGTCGTCGACGACGACTGTGGACCGTTGATCCTTGTTCTAATCGTGTGGCCCAGATCGTCCCATACCGTTTTGGGTTTTAAGTGTCGCTGACAGACGGGACCCCCTTGTCAGTTGCCCTCTGCGCCACGGAGCGCCACTGGGCCGGCCCATTTAGTTTCCCGCCTAAGCCCGTAGATTCAAAAATAGGTTTTGCTATTTTAATTCAAACCTAGTTCTGTCTCTTAGTTTAAAAATCAATTCAGAGAGTTGTACAAATCCAAATTGAGTAATTCCAATTTTGTTGGAAGTCTTCTGAAAAGATCTATCCAAGACCGTTGGATTTAATTCATTTAGAGTTAGAGATCTCTCCTAGTAAAAATAATAAGACAGAAGCTTTTGCATATTCAAACATTTTATAAAATCAACCCTAATAGCTTTTGAGTTGATTCCAACTCGCAAAAATCACATTTAACTATACATATATGAATATGTAATAAGATTAAGGTTTACCTGCAGTGACTTTGGACTAGTACCAAAATAATGCTATATAGGCATTTCTAGTTACTTTAAATCATTAATTATTAAACTTAAACTTATTAAAATATGATCCAACCTTTAAATCACATTCCCACATGTTAGAATATGTGGTGATGACATGTGTCCATATGATCCCATATTTTAATTGGAAAATATTAAATCTTAGTTAATTTCAATGAGTAGAAATTACTTTTCTCAAATAAAAAGAATGAAACTAGTTCATTAAACCTTGTGATGTTTGTGATGATACTAGATCATCAAATATGTGACTTTGTGTGCTAAGTAGACTAGTTAAGTATTGTTTGGTGATTATGTATTCTGTATGTATTTATAGGCGATAGTATCAACCAAGCTTTCGAGGAGGAAGAGTTCTACCAAGAGGAGGAGGAAGAAAACTTCAACCACTGCACTACCCAAGGCAAGCTAACACTTGCAAGTATTATACTAGAAAGCCATCATTAAAAATGCAATATAACCCTTGCAAGCTATATAACCTAAGCAAGATGCATTAGGCATGCTTTGGTTATACCATTTTAACTTATACCTACTCCAAGTTTTATTTACAAGCTTTACTTTTCTTTACTTTACAAAGTCCTTTACTTGTTTGAAGGTAGCATAAAGAGTATAAAACTTGACCTATGTAGTTAGACTTAGATGTCATTCTATGGCATGAGATTGATCTTAGTATCCCACATTAGTGAACACTCTTAACTTAGTAGTTTAGAGCTAAACCAAAACTTGATTCACTTTAGATGGGAATACTTGGTGAAAATGACTTATGGAAACCTTGGAATGACGAGTCCTTCCATTGGGATGTTTTGACATGTGTTGAGAAACACAAATGGTTTATGATGATGATGAAAATGTTGAGGCATGCGCCTTAGCCCTTTTACAAAACTGATGGTTGGGTTCGGATGCGATACCATTCCAATTTTACCGTACAACCACAATACCTGAACTGGGTAAGGCTTAGTCGGAAGTTTATATGCATTAGTATTAGTTCCCTCGCGGGAGAGGTTTGAGCTGAGGCTACCTCTCAATGTTGTCCACCTATGCAGTGCCCAAGATGACAGATGGTCATGGTTGGGAGGCCATGCTCATAGGAGAGGTGCTTATACTAGGGTGTGTAAAGGAAAGGTTATGTTTGATTATCTGCATACTAAGTATGATGATTCAGGGTTATCCCTGACAGATGTATCGAATCTTGTGGTGAAAGTGTACCACCTCTGCAGAGTGTCAAACTATTTGAATAGCCGTGTCCGTGATTATGGACAGTTGGAGTGGCCATACTATTCCGTTGTCAGATGTTTTCAAAATAACTTATGAAATGAATTGTGACATGACTTGACCACAACAGGGCTGTGACTATGATGATTAAGTTCCCACTTAGGTGTTTTCAAACTTATTTTATCTTTCTTTGTTTCAGAACTCAGCTTAGGTTTCAAACTTAACTTTAGAAATAGACTTAGACTTAGCATTTCCTACTTAGAACTATCTTACTGGTTAGTGATAGTTTGCGAGTACTTAAAGAGTACTCATGGCTTTTGTCCCTGGCTATTCCTATGGCCAGACTATGAAGGAGACTACCAAGATGAAGGACAACAGGATGGCTATGATAACTAGGACTATCTTCCATCGTCAGCATTGCCTGTGACTCTGAAGATGGACCCCACTGCTATGCTATTTATTCCGCTACTTGATTGTACTAAGACTGGATCATGAGATCCTTTATTTGTTGTAAGACCTTATTATGGTATATAATGGATGATGTACTGTGATATCCAATCTGTTATGTCTCGCAAAAATGGTAATCCTGGGATTGCGAGGTATGGCATAATAGGCATCTGGGATTAAAAATCTGGGTGTTAATAAGTTGTTATCATAGCCATCCTGACCATAGGAGACCCTAGTTAGAATGGACGTCCGAACAAAAAACTTAGTTTCAATAACCAAAGTGAGTACTTATGAAAAATATTTCCTCTCTTACCCTTGGGAATTCTTTCTTTCAAAAGAATTCATGTTCCTCCAATTCTTACATTACTACATAAAATTTGACACACTTGATCACTTCACTAACTTCCTCATCCTAAATTCTTATAGATGGAAGCCCAATACAACAAGTTCTACCAGTTGGGCAACGGAGGCCAACTGATCTTCGAGAGGGATTTGGATGCACTGTCTGAGTTCTTGGAGCGTCCTCATCTGGAATTCCTTGGAGCTCAACTCCCAGGTCCACCAGGAGGAGATTTGTAGTGGCTAGTGACTGCTGATTTTCAAGGCAAGATAGAAGCACCAGTATCTGGGAGGATTCAGTTCTCGGTGAGAGAGAACAACTGGCTAGATGGATTAGCCAGGGCAACGCATGAAGCTCTCGCACGTCTATGTGCCCTCAGTGTCAACCTAATCCAAGGAACCCGCTTTGTTCACTATGCAAGGCGTGATTCCATGGGAATGCCGCTCGAGATGCCAAGTCACCCAATACTGAAGCGCCAAGTGGAGAACCTCGACTTCCTACTATACGATAGACAGAAGGAGTTGGACAATGCAAGAGATCTCGCCAACCACAACCTCGCTATTGCTGCCCAGAAGGCCCAGACTTTCTCACTGCTAGTCTAGGATCGTCAGTCTCTGCGCTGTCAACGCGCCAAGAAGGATCACACCTTCGACCGTCTTCGCAAGAAGGTGGCCGACCTCGAGAAGACCATCAAGGAGCAAGAAGCTCAGCTTGCCGTAAAGGAAGAAGAACAGGAAGGTGAAGATATCCAAGGGGATATTGACTCCTACCTCAGCAATGATGATGACTTTCTAGAGGAAGATGCCGTGGACTTCTACACCGACAATGATGACTCCGACTTCATCGATGATGAGTAGATGCACTAGAGCACTGTCGTAGCATGAGATGTATTGGTCCCATTGTATCGTATCTTACAGAATGGTTCTTAAAACCATCTGTTTTCCTTTGATGTTGTGGTGTGTGTGTTTATATCGTGTGCTTTGCTTGAATGAATGAAAATAAGTTAGTTACAAATCCTGAATTAAACTCAAAGTTTTAGCTTTGAAACCAAAACCATGAACCTTAGAACTTTCCCTCGTACCCCTTTATCCATCTCAATCTTCAGATGACTCGTGGAAACCCCGGAGGGAGCAGCTCATCGCAGGACCCAATGCTGCAGATTATGCAAATGCTGGTTGCAGACCGTGAAGCAAGCAGGGCAGAGCGCCAGGCCAACTTAGCAACACTGCAGCAGATCGCCTAGATGGCCCAAAACAACCAAGGTCATGGAAATCAGGATCATCATGGATCTAAACTCAAAAAACTTCCAGAATACCAATCCCCCAATCTTTAGTACTTCCAAGAACCCACTGGATGCTGATGACTGGTTGTAGACAATGGAGAACAACTTAGAAGTAGCAGGAGTGGATGCCAACGAGAAAGTTCTTTTTGCCACCCACTATTTGGCAGGAGATGCAAGAGCATGGTGGAACAGTATCCGCACAATGAACCATGGTCAAGTGATGACATGGGAAGCCTTCAAAATCAAGTTCAGCCGCACCCACGTGCCGCAGGGTCTAGTCACCAGAATGAGGGATGAATTTCGAGAACTGAAGCAAGGAAGAATGACTATAGTGGAGTACCATGACAGATTCCTGTCACTTGCTAGGTATGCACCTGAGGAGATCAACACGGAGGCCAAGAAGAAGGAGAGATTCCTGAACGGACTGCATGATGAGATGTAGACTGTCCTTGTCAACATCCGCTTCGAGGATCTCGAAGAGATAGTCGACTCTGCCATTCAGATGGAAGGGAAGATTAACCAGGCAAACGACAACCGAAAACATCGTATGATGCATCAACCTGGATCCAACAGTCACCAGAAGTACCGTCCCAACCCTTCAGCAGGATATGCACCAAGAAACAATTGACCCCCAATGTCTTGCCCAAGCTACCCCTGTTGGGTCCGCAGCATAGAAAAAAAAATTCCTATGATGAGAACTATACGCCAAGATCTATCTACTAGATACATAGCAACGGGTGGACATACATCCATGGAGGAAGCCACTTGGGAGCGAGAAGATTACATTAGGACTGAGTTCCCAGATCTCTTTAGTTCCTAGTTTTCTTTTGTAAATCTCGGGACGAGATTTTGTTTAAGGGGGGAAGGTTTGTAACATCCCAAAACTTAATCCAAAGTTAATCAAGATCAAATCTACCTATTTTAGGGTTAACAAAAACTTTTCCTTTTAAAATGATTAAGCATTCATATGTATGTGCATTTAATTTAGGAGTTGTTTTGAATTGCCATGTTTGAGTGATCCATTGGTTGTAAAATGATTCTAAGGTGAATTAAACATCATATAGATCATTCCCAAACAAATCCCAAAGAAAAAGAAATCAAAAAGAATTAATTAAGCAAATGGTCTAGATAGCTAATTATCAACAAAGACATGACTCTCCACCCACCCCCTATACCCTGGCCACCGTCGACCTTCATCGCCGGTGATCTCCTATCCCGCCAGTCTGATCCCATTTCTGCCCCGATCATCCTGTTCTCCTTTACGTGTTCTACCAGATCATGTTGCCTCCAACCTGGAAATGGAAGGTGACGTATTCCACATCTCTGGATCTCGACAAGGGCCGGATAAAGGAATATGATGGTGCGATCTGCGTTTGGTCCAATTGGATCTCCCTCCAAAATGCTAAGAGTGCAGGAATTGCTGGTCGTTTCCTGATGGAAAACGAGTGCATCACACTTGGTTCAGAGGTAAAATTCCATTCACATCTCGCTTATGTTGGTGCATGCACTCTTTCGCCATCTGGCGATCACTCATTGGTTTGGACTACGGTCTCGGAAACTGGCCTTGCCGTGGATAATGGTTCTGCCTCAGGATCTAAATCTGCTAAACGGGTTAATCAAAGGTCTGCTAAAGATTTGTCGAGATCTGTTCCTCACTACTCCTCTCTGGTTAAACAATTAACTGATCTGGGCCTTGATTTTTCACCGGGCATGGATTTCTCAAATTGGATAATGAGGAACTATAACTCTACTGTTCACCCTACTAAGGTCTCTGGTCACTTTATAATGGTTGTATCATTTGCTTGTTCCACTTTCCGTTTAACTGAAGATTCTGTGGATCTTGCCTTGGAAGCTGCACTTGGTGGTCATTGTGGTGATCTAAACGTATCAATCTTACGTGACCGGGTATTCTCCTTCAATGTATCCAACAAGCAAGTGGGTTTTCAAGTGTTCAATCTTCGGTCTTTTGCTTGTCAGCATTTTAAATGTTTCTTTCATCTATGGGGTGCTGGTGGCCCAAATTGGAAACGTGAATTACAAGCTTGGCAGAGAGATTGTGATAATGAATGGATCATTGTTAGGCCTGCAAAAAAGAGAGTTCAACTAGCTATGTCTGCAATGAACCAGTCTGCTCCAAAGTCTATTATTCGATCAGACACTAAACCTCAGAAAAAGCTAGTCTTTGCTGAACATATTTGCTACTCTACTCGTAAAGGGTATGCTGAGCTGCCATCTGTAGAACCCTTAACTGGCAATGGCAATGAGGACAGTACTATGATACCTTTTGGTACCTTCACACAGCAGGGTGTCAACATGGAGTCTGTCAGTAATTATGTAGCTTCGTCTTCAACCTCCCCAACTTATTTATCACATGATTCGATCTCATCGGACTCGGAGGAGGATTCCCCACCCGAGCCTATAGGTTTGGAAGAAGTTGTCAATGATATTGCTTTCAGGTTTTGGGAGTGTCGTAAGTGCTTGTCTATGGGCCATACTGCTGCTGTTTGTACTCGTCAGATTAGATGTAGGAAGTGCTTTCACTATGGACACATTGAAAAGGCCTTGCTTAACAGATTTTCCAAAAAAGCCCAACGATGGGTTCCAAAAAAGGCTATTACTAGGGACAATGAGTTCGAATCGGTGACGACTGCTCCGACTCCTCCTGTCGTTCCGGATTCCTCTAGATATACGGTGACTGATGACCCACAAGTATAGGGGGTGTATCGCAGTATTTTTGATAAGTAAGAGTGTCGAACCCAACGAGGAGCAGAAGGTGCTGGATAGTGGTATGGATCAGGAATTCTCTGCAAATACTTAGCAAACGGATTTTTAGGGGTTTTCGATAAAGAAAGTAAACAAAGTACGAGTAAACAAAAGACAGTAGGAATAAATGCAGCAAGTGGCCAAATCCTTTATGCAGCAAAGGAAAAGTTGGTTGTATTTCTATAGATGACCAAACGTTCTCGACGACACATGGGAAGACTGTCAAGTGCTTTCGCTTCATATAGTCGATTAATCTTCTTTAGCTTGCTAAGTGTTGTGTGGGTGAACCTGTGCTAATGTACCGCCCCATCCAAGACTTAATACATACTTGTGATTATACCCCTTGCAAACATCCGTAAGTACAAGAAAGTAATTAATGTAGAAACCAAACCACAGCTTTAAACTCTAAGACCCTTACGTCCCTTGTGCAATGGTTTCCTACCGGAGGTTCAGGTTTCTGTCACTCCAGCAACCCCTATGATTAGTAGCAAAATACACAATGCATTCGCCTAGGCCCATATAGGTGAAGTGTCATGTAGTCGACGTTCACATGACACCATTAGAAGAAGTACACCACAACTTAAATAACAATCTATTGAATCTTTCTCAACGCAACTCCACTACTAACAACAAGACTTCTCCCATGTCCTCAAGAACAAAACGAACTACTCACGAGACATCATATTGATCATGATCAGAGATGGAATAATGATGTATAACAATCTGAACATAAACAATAATTCAATAGCATCAACTACAAAGAGTAATCAACACCGGGAAAGTTTCCCCTATGAACTATGCAAGATTCAACGCAATTGTTACAGCAATATGGAGATGGTGACGAGGGTGCTGATGGTGATGATGATGATGATGATCCCGATGAAGTCCAGCTTGATGGTGGTGTTGATGGCGATGATCCTCCCTCTCCGGGAAGGAATTCCCCCGGCAGAAATCTGTCTGTCGAAGAGATCTTTCTCTCTCGGTGTTTTCTGCCCCACAGAGGCGGCAGAATCTTTCTGTGGTCGCTCCCCCGAGTCTTAGGGTTTCGTGGGGATGATTGCCAGAGGGGAGAGGCTGGAGTGGGCCAGGGCGGCCACACCACTCCCAGGCGCGGCCTAGGCCTGCCCGCACCATGGGGTGGTGTGGGCCCCCTGTGGCCCACCTCCACTCCATCTTCTGGCATCCTGAGTCTTCTGGAAAACTAGAATTTTCCATATATTTTCCCGGATTTTCTGATCTTCGTGAATTTTGCCTCCAAACAGCACCTTTTCCATCAGAATCCTGACTGCATCGGTCCATGCTCCAAAAGTCATCAACCATGAAAAAACAGATGAAATAACATAAGTATCACCTCTCAATACGAAATATATCAATGAATAATAGTGAATTAAGACATAGAATAGTGATGCAAAATGGACATAACAACTCCCCCAAGCTTAGACTTCGCTTGTCCCTAAGCGAAACGGAGCTCAATAAACATGGCCTTAGGTTTATGGAGTGAAGAGTCGATAAAAGAATACGGACAAGAAGCATCACATTCATCAAATACATAGATCATAATAGAGGACAACTCACTATTATATAACTCAACTTGCAATGAGTAAAGGAAACACAATAAAGATACATAGGGTAAATCATAATTGGTAATGGCAAACTTAGCTCTTGGTCGAAGAATAGTTGATAATTTGCTGGAGTTCACAAATAGCTGGTTTTCAAAGAAAGCTTTCAAAGTAGTAAACTTCAAGATAAGAGCAATGTGCAAAACAAGGAACATAAGAACATTATTGAATAAATCAACATATGAATGAATGAAACACATCAACTCAAAATACTTGCAGAGAAAGAAGGGAATAGGTTTACTGACTCAACTACAAAGTAAAAGAAATGCCCTTCGCAGAGGGAAGCGGGGATTGCAAGTCTCATAAAGAGCTCCCAAAAATTATGATACTTACTAGCTTTCAGCTCTCATTGCCCCTATCATAGGCATCTTTTGGTGGTTAAGGTTAAAGTGACACAACTAAGAGGATATGCTTGACAAGTTATAAGTTGAAATCTCATGCCCCTTACTTATGAGTACCGATCCTCATGCTACTCAACTTTAGTCACAAGCAGGCTCTTGTCATTGTAAATATTTGCGTATCATTGAGAACCACCTATGGGGTACCCCTTGCATATGACACAGGAGCTATCCCATAATCAAAATGACAAGGCAAGCAGACAGTGAGCATCTCAGCGATCTTTTTATTTGCTATTTGCATAGGTTTTTATTGAGGATGCTTCATAGAATGCTCACTATAGTTAGCTGCAAGTTTCCACCATGATTAGGCATGGCTTAGGCTAGCGGCCCAAGCGTTTCTCTAACACACATATAAACTCCATGATCTTACAAGTTCCACTTTTATTTCACACCGCCGGGATCTATAAGCAAAAGAACATGATATCAACTAGGTACAAGTACCAATGAAGTGTTGAAAGCGGTCCCCATGATGCATGGTTCGGCTAACTTCAACTCATAAAGCACAAGCATATACGCAACAAAGAAGGACCCAATGGTTCAAGTTTATTAAATGCAAGAAAGTAAAGTGTGCCTTCAAGTTCGTGAGAGCTTTAATCACTAATTTTCAGATAACAAGTTTAATTTGGGAGGTAGATAAAACAAGAATTTACTTGGAATAGCAATAATGCTATTAGGTAGGGATGGTGGACACGAATGGCGAAGGTTTTGGTTTAAAGGAGGTGGATGCACGAGAAGAATACCCTCTCAGTACAGGTTTTTGGCTAGCAAGGCTGGGTAGCAAGTACAAGAGTTGAAGGAAACAACCAAACATACAAATGATAAAGACAAATATGCAATCTTCCTTGGAAGCACAAAAGATCTTAACTAGAGAATACTAGACTTATGAGCAAATCAAGAAAGAAAGATGATGAAATTATTTTTATTTAGAGTACTTCTATCTTTTTCTTTTCAACTCTCAAAAAGGTGTTGCTACTGACCGAGCCAGGTTTGCCAAAACCAACTAAATTAACTCAATGATCCCAAAGTGATACCAATACTAACAACAAGATCAATCATATAACCACGAATTGAAAACTAATATAAGCTATGCAAAAGAGTGAATGACAGAACTTCTCATTAATATTCCATAACGGAAACTCACACCAAGGGATACATATCTAACGAGAGAGGGGACACTTCCATAATGCAAACCATACTACATAATAACTCCTCTATTCATGATATGACTCTACTAATAAGGTAAAAAGATGGAGATAGTGATATGATACAGCGGCACTCCCCCAAGCTTGGAACAAACCAAGGGGATGCCAAACCTGATGGCGAATCACTCCTTAGGCGATGGTATCTTCTCATCTTCGTCCGTCTTCTAGGGTAAAGGCTTGCCAGCAACAAAGGACATCGTGGTTTCCAACATCCTGAAACTTGCAGTAGTGCTTATGCGTTTAAATCTAGCCTCATACTCACAGTTTTGATTTTGAACGTCATAGAACTGTGCTTGCAGTTCGTTGGTTGTTTGGAGGAGTGAGAGGACTTCGTCTTTGAGTTCAGCAGTCTCCTTTTGGTGCTCGGTGATGAGTTCGGAGCAAATCTTATGGATGATATCCACTTCGCGCTCCGCCATCTTCCTGTACCTAAAGACTTATTGCTCTAGTGCTTCCATCCAGTCCTCCAAACTTACTACACCTTTAGGGCCTTGAACCTCTTTAATCTGGACCTCCCCACCTTCGAGCAACAACTCCTTGGGATGAATCTTCAATTCTCTCACGTATGGGTTGATGATATCTTCTAAGGAATCTCCCTTGGATGATCTAGAGTAAGACATTGTGGCTCCAAATCTGGGATTCTACCTGGCAGAAACAGATCGACACAAAAACACGACGAAAACACAATATACGGACCTCGGGAGATCTAGGGGGTTATATATTACGAAGTTTCATATCAAAAGGAAGGTACTGGGAGAAAACGAGTCGGAGGCGGAGTCCTGGGTGGCCTCACCACCTGGTGGCGTGGCCAGGGGAGGGCCCGCGCCATGGGGTGGTGTGGGCCACCCTGGCTTCGTTTCCGTCCCTTTTTTGCTTCGTAGCTTTCCTTATTGACTGAAAACTGCAAAAATTTAGTTGGATTGTATTTTTGCGGAACTTTCTTACCAGAACTGTTACCTAGTTGGAAATGTACTCTACAGGTCTCTGAATTTGGTCCTCAATGAATTTCTCTGGAGTTATAACTTGAAAGGCATCAACATCTTCATTGTAAGAATCTCCAGCTATATAGTGTTTGAGTCGCTGTCCATTCACTACTTGTGTAATATTATCTTTTAGAGAAGAAATTTTTGTTGCTCCTGAACGGTATACTTCTTCGATGATGAAAGGTCCTTCCCATTTTGATAGTAGCTTACCTGCAAAAAATCAGAGACGAGACCTATACAATAGAACTTTCTCACCAACATGAAATTCTCTCTTAAGTATTCGCTTGTCATGCCATCTTTTAACTCTTTCCTTAAAGAGCCTAACATTCTCATAGGCTTCACTCCTCCATTCATCTAAAGAACTTAAGTCAAATAATCTTTTCTCACTAGCGAGCTTACAATCTCTATTTAGTTCTTTCACTGCCCAGTAAGCTTTGTGTTCTAACTCTAAGGGTAAGTGGCAAGCTTTCCCATAAACCATTTTATAAGGAGACATTCCCATAGGATTTTTATAAGAAGTTCTATAAGCCCATAAAGCATCATTCAACTTCTTAGCCCAGTTTTTTCTAGACCTATTAACAGTCTTTTGCAAGATAGATTTAATTTCTCTATTTGATAACTCTACTTGCCCGCTAGTTTGGGGGTGATAAGCTGAAGCAATTCTATGATTAACATCGTATTTAGCGAGGGTCTTCCTAAAACCGCCATGAATGAAATGAGAACCCCCATCAGTCATGAGATACCTAGGCACTCTAAACCTAGGAAAGATAACATATTTACGCATTTTTAGAGAGGTTTCCCCGTCAGGACTTTTTGTAGGAATGGCTTCTACCCACTTAGTAACATAATCTACGGCAACAAGAATATGAGTGTAGACTTTCGAAGGAGGGAAAGGACCCATAAAGTCAAATCCCCAACAATCAAAAGGTTCAATAACTAGAGAGTAGTTCATAGGCATTTCATTGCATCTAGAAATATTACCAACACGCTGACATTCATCACAAGATAAAACAAATTTTATTGCATCTTTAAAAAGGGTAGGCCAGTAGAAACCTGATTGTACTATCTTTTGTGCAGTTCTATCTCCTGCATGATGTCCTCCATAGGCACTACCATGGCATTTACGCAATATCTCTTTTTGTTCATATTCTGGAACACATCTTCGCATAATACCATCAACTCCTTCTTTGTATAAGTGTGGGTCATCCCAAAAATAATGCCTCAAATCATAAAAGAACTTTCTTCTTTGCTGAGCTGTGAAAGTTGGAGGCAAATACTTGGAGACAATAAAGTTAGCATAATTAGCATACCAAGGGCTTCCTCGCGAGCTCACCCTATTGCGGCTAACTGTTCATTTGGAAAACTATCATTAACAGACATAGGATCAAAAGAGATGTTTTCCAAACGAGATAAATTATCAGCTACAGGGTTTTCAGCACCCTTCCTATCTACTATGTGTAGATCAAACTCTTGTAAAAGCAGTACCCATCTAATAAGCCTAGGCTTAGCGTCGTTCTTCATCATAGATATTTAATAGCAGCATGATCAGTATGAACGGTTACTTTTGAGTCCACAATATAGGGCCTAAACTTATCACAGGCAAAAACAACAGCTAGAAATTCCTTTTCAGTAGTGGCATAATTCCTTTGAGCAGCGTCTAGAGTCTTACTAGCATAATGGATAACGTTTAACTTTTATCAATACATTGCCCAAGGACAGCCCCTACAGCAAAATCACTAGCATCACACATTATTTCAAAGGGTATGCTCCAATCAGGTGGTTGAACAATAGGGGCTATAGTTAAAGCCTTCTTAAGAGTTTCAAAAGCTTCCCTACAATCATCATCAAAAACAAAAGGTACATCTTTTTGAAGAAGATTAGTGAGAGGTTTTGGATATCCTAGAGAAGTCTTTAATAAACCTCCTATAGAAACCAGCATGACCAAGGATACTACGAATACCTTTGATGTCTCTTGGGCATGGCATCTTCTCAATTGCCTCAACCTTAGCTCTATCAACTTCTATGCCTCTTTCACAAACTTTATGCCCAAGAACAATCCCTTCATTAACCATGAAGTGGCATTTCTCCCAATTAAGAACAAGATTAGTTTCTTCACATCTCTGCAAAACTTTATCAAGGTTGTGCAGACAATTATCAAAAGAAGTTCCATAGACAGAAAAGTCATCCATGAACACTTCTACAATTTCCTCACAAAAAACATGAAAGATAGCAGACATGCACCTTTGGAAAGTAGCAGGAGCATTACATAAACCAAAAGGCATACGTCTATAAGCATAAGTTCCATAAGGGCAAGTAAAAGTAGTTTTTTCTTGATCTTGTTGTTTAACAGCAATTTGAGAGAAACCAGAATAACCATCAAGAAAACAAAAATGGGTCTTTTTAGACAACCTTTCCAACATTTGATCAATAAAAGGAAGCGGGTAGTGGTCTTTCTTAGTAACTTTATTGACTTTCCTAAAATCGATGCACATCCTATAGCCTACCACTATCCTTTGAGGAATAAGCTCATCATTATCATTTGGGACAACGGTGATACCTCCCTTTTTAGGAACACAATGAATGGGACTAACTCATTCACTATTAGCAATAGGGTAAATAATACCAGGATCAAGGAGTTTCAATACCTCATTCCTTACCACTTCCTTCATCCTAGGATTTAAACGTCGTTGATGCTCCACTACCGGCTTCGCATCTGGTTCTATGTTGATAGAGTGCTGACATATAGTAGGTGAAATCCCTCTCAAATCATCCAGAGTATAGCCCATAGCTCCTCGGTGTTTCCGCAAAACTTCCAATAATCTTTCTTCTTCCTCCCCTAAAAGTTTAGCGCTAATAATAACAGGATATATCTTTTTATCATCAATAAAAGCATATTTAAGATCATCAGGGAGAGGTTTTAGATCGGAAACCGGATCCTTTTTAGGTGGCATCGTGGTACCCAAGTCTTCCACATGCAAGTCGTGCTTAAGCATCTTAGGTTGATCACGGAGGATCCTGTCAATCTTATTCCTTTCTTCCATGAAGATTTCACTTTCACGGTCTTCCATAAATTGCTGCAAAGCATTGTTAGGGGCAAGAGAAATAGAAGCAAGTTGTTCAACCCTAAAATCTTCATTACGGGTTTCCTCTTCTCAAGGTTCTTTAGTAAATTTCAAAAAATTAAACTTATAAGATTCCCCATCAAATTTAGTCAAGATTTTCTCCCTCTTGCAATCAATAATAGCTCCACAAGTACTCAAGAAAGGTCTACCAAAAATGATAGGGTAGGTTTTACTAGCAGCCGAACCAAGTACTAGAAAATCAGCGGGGTACTTAATCTTACCACAAAGATCTTCCACGTCTCGTACAATACCAATTGGAGAGATGGTCTCTCTATTAGCAAGGTGAATAACCACATCAATCTCTTCCAACTCGCAAGGACTGATGTCATGCATAATTTCTCTGTAAAGCTCATAAGGAATAGCACTAGAACTTGCACCAATATCACATAAACCATAATAGCAATGATCACCAATTCTAACAGAAAGCGCATGAACACTAGCCTTTTTAGTTCTATTGGGATGTGAAACAATATTAGAAGCATCCTCACAAAAGACTATGTGCCCATCTTCTATGCTTTTAGTGACAAGGTCTTTCACAATTGCTACCACAGGTTCAATGTTTATTTGTTCATCAGGTTTTACAGTTCTTTTTTCACTTTTGGTGATTACATTAGTTATCATAGGCTGGTCCTTTACCTTTTCAGGGAAGGGAATCTTCTCGATATAAGGTTCGGGTAAGATGGGGTCAATAATGCAATACTCAGCACCTCCACTAGGAGCATAGTCAACAATATCTTTGTAAGGTGCAATTTTTTTTGTTCCATCCCCTTTTTGGAATTTCAATATAGGAAGCAAAAGCTCTAAAACAATTTGTAATAACTTGCAAATCAAGACCATAAATATTACTAATATTTTGAAAGTCATCAGTTCCCATAAAAGATTCAATGCATTCATAATCATAATTTATACCTGACTTTCTACCTTTGTCATTCTCCCAAGCTTCAACATTGTCTTGAATACGGTCTAGAAGGTCCCATTTAACTTCTTATTCCATGCGAGTGAATGATCCAGCACAAGAAGCATCCAATAAATCCTTGTCATGTAGAGGGAGTCTTGCATAAAAGTTGTTGATAATAATATTGATGGGAGCTCATGAATGGGACATTTGAGCATTAGTAACTTCAATATCCCCAAGCTTGAGATGTACTCTCTCCATCAAGAGGCCAAAAGTTGTATATTTGATTCCGATCTTTATGAATCTCACTAGGAGGATAAAACTTTGAATAAAAGAGAGGCACTATTTCCTCCCATTCTAGAGCTTGACCATTCTTCAGCAGCTTATACCATTCCTCAGCTCTTCCTTTCAGTGATAATGAGAATAACTTCTTCTTAACTTGATCTGTAGTAATACATGCACACTTGAACAACCCACATAATTCGTGTATAAAGAGTAAATGATCACCGGGATGGACAGTTCCATCCCCAACATAGCGATCAATAATTCTTGTAGGTATTTTTAAAACATCTTTCTCAGCAGGTGGTGTCTTATCTACTACCTTAGCAGTGGTAGTAGCATTACCAAATAAGAAACTCAGCGAATTATCCATACGAAAATAAAGCAACTAACAGAAGTAAACAATACTTACAATAGAAGTTTCCTTTACTAGTTCCACTCTCCAATAGCGCTTCACTCCCCGGCAATGGCGCCAGAAAATAGTCTTGATGACCCACAAGTATAGGGGGTGTATCGCAGTATTTTCGATAAGTAAGAGTGTCAAACCCAACGAAGAGCAGAAGGTGCTGGCTAGTGGTATGGATCAGGAATTCTCTGCAAATACTTAGCAAACGGATTTTTAGGGGTTTTCGATAAAGCAAGTAAACAAAGTACGAGTAAACAAAAAACAGTAGGAACAAATGCAGCAAGTGGCCCAATCCTTTATGCAGCAAAGGAGAAACCGGTTGTATTTCTATAGATGACCAAACGTTCCCGAAGACACATGGGAAGACTCTCAAGTGCTTTTGCTTCATATAGTCGATTAATCTTCTTTAGCTTGCTAAGTGTTGTGTGGGTGAACCTGTGCTAATGTACTGCCCCATCCAAGACTTAATACATACTTGTGATTATACCCCTTGCAAACATCCGTAAGTACAAGAAAGTAATTAAGGTAGAAACCTAACCACAGCTTTAAACTCTAAGACCCTTACGTCCCTTGTGCAATGGTTTCCTAACGGAGGTTCAGGTTTCTGTCACTCCAGCAACCCCTACGATTAGTAGCCAAATACACAATGCATTCCCTTAGGCCCATATAGGTGAAGTGTCATGTAGTTGACGTTCACATGACACCACTAGAAGAAGTACACCACAACTTAAATAACAATCTATTGAATCTTTCTCAACGCAACTCCACTACTAACAACAAGACTTCTCTCATGTCCTCAAGAACAAAACGAACTACTCACGAGACATCATATGGATCATGATCAGAGATGTAATAATGATGTATAACAATCTAAACATAAACAATAATTCAATGGTTCACTCAATAGCATCAACTACAAAGAGTAATCAACACCGGGAAAGTTTCCCCTATAACTATGCAAGATTCAACGCAATTGTTACAGCAATATGGAGATGGTGACGAGGGTGATGATGATGATGATCCCGATGAAGTCCAGCTTGATGGTGGTGTTGATGGCGACGATCCTCCCTCTCCGGGAAGGAATTCCCTCAGCAGAAATCTGTCTGTCGGAGAGATCTTTCTCTCTCGGTGTTTTCCGCCCTGCAGAGGCGGCGGAATCTTTCTGTGGTCGCTCCCCCGAGTCTTAGGGTTTCGTGGGGATGATATACGCCAGAGGGGGAGAGGCTTGAGTGGGTCAGGGTGGCCACACCACTCCCAGGCACGGCCTAGGCCAGCCCGCACCATGGGGTGGTGTGTGCCCCCTGTGGCCCTCCTCCACTCCATCTTCTGGCATCCAGAGTCTTCTGGAAAAATAGAATTTTCTGTATATTTTCCCGGATTTTCTGATCTTCGTGAATTTTGCCTCCAAACAACACCTTTTCCATCAGAATCCTGACTGCAGCGGTCCATGCTCCAAAAGTCATCAACCATGAAAAAACAGATGAAATAACATAAGTATCACCTCTCAATATGAAATATATCAATGAATAATAGTGAATTAAGACATAGAATAGTGATGCAAAATGGACATATCAACTCCCCCCAAGCTTAGACTCCGCTTGTCCCTAAGCGAAACTGAGCTCAATAAACATGGCCTCAGGTTTATGGAGTGAAGAGTCGATAAAAGAATACGGACAAGAAGCATCACATTCATCAAATACATAGATCATAATAGAGGACAACTCACTATTATATAACTCAACTTGCAATGAGTAAAGGAAACACAATAAAGATACATAGGGTAAATCATAATTGGTAGTGGCAAACTTTGCTCTTGGTCGAAGAATAGTTGATAATTTGCTGGAGTTCACAAATAGCTGGTTTTCAAAGAAAGCTTTCAAAGTAGTAAACTTCAAGATAAGAGCAATGTGCAAAACAAGGAACAGAAGAACATTATTGAATAAATAAACATATGAATGAATGAAACACATCAACTCAAAATACTTGCTGAGAAAGAAGGGAATAGGTTTACTGACTCGACTACAAAGTAAAAGAAAGGCCCTTCGCAGAGGGAAGCGGGGATTGCAAGTCTCATAAAGAGCTCCCAAAAATTATGATACTTACTAGCTTTAAGCTCTCATTGCCCCTATCATAGGCATCTTTTGGTGGTTAAGGTTAAAGTGACACAACTAAGAGGATATGCTTGACAAGTTATAAGTTGAAATCTCATGCCCCTTACTTATGAGTACCGATCCTCATGCTACTCAACTTTAGTCACAAGCAGGCTCTTGTCATTGTAAATATTTGCGTATCATTGAGAACCACCTATGGGGTACCCCTTGCATATGACACAGGAGCTATCCCATAATCAAAATGACAAGGCAAGCAGACAGTGAGCATCTCAGCGATCTTTTTATTTGCTATTTGCATAGGTTTTTATTGAGGATGCTTCATAGAATGCTCACTATAGTTAGCTGCAAGTTTCCACCATGATTAGGCATGGCTTAGGCTAGCGGCCCAAGCGTTTCTCTAACACACATATAAACTCCATGATCTTACAAGTTCCACTTTTATTTCACACCGCCGGGATCTATAAGCAAAAGAACATGATATCAACTAGGTACAAAGTACCAAATGAATTGTTGAAAGCGGTCCCCATGATACATGGTTCGGCTAACTTCAACTCATAAAGCGCAAGCATATACGCAACAAAGAAGGACCCAATGGTACAAGTTTATTAAATGCAAGAAAGTAAAGTGTGTCATCAAGTTCGTGAGAGCTTTAATCACTAATTTTCACTTTTGGGTATGATATTGCTAATGTTGTATCCACGTTTGGGAAATTTCACTTTTGGAACCATAATGACCCATTATTAGATAGAGCTCTTGTTTATGCTTCGTTCCCATCCCCTGTTCAGGTACCGCGCAATGTGGTTTTTGGTAGATTTGCGACGGTGGGTGGAGCAAGAGAGCTTTAGTATACTGCGGTGTAGATCCTGTCTGCAGATTTTACTGATAATCTCCCTGCTGATGAGGATCAGATGCCACCTGACGGAAATCCTCACCCAATGCCTGGTCACCTCCTTGCTAATGATAACCTATTTGTGGGACCCCAATATCCAGAGATGGGTTGGGATGCTGCTCCAATGGATGCTGGTGACATGGGTGTACATAATGATCATGATAACATGCAACAGGGTAATGAGGAACAGATGGAGGATAATCAGGAATCTATGGTTGTGGATGACGATATTCAAGTGGACTCATCAGACAATAATCAGCATATGGATCTGCAGCCTTTGGATCTTAATCTGAACCTGGGACCTGTAGTCCAGGCTGGTGAAAATAACCCTCCTTTCTTTGATTTTCTTCATGTTAGTCATGTCAGACTTTGCTTTGGTCCGGTTTTTCCTCCTGAGATGATGTGGAGGCGTTTATTTGAGAATATGATGCCTTTGCTACTATCAAAGAATCTACCTTTATCACTGCAATTATCCCCTTTCCAGTATTTGAACCTGAAAAGGTCTTGGTTTGCTGCATTTGATTGTATGCATAATATCTAGTCTCCTCCACCGTTCAAGCAAGATCACGGGAACTTAATCTCTTTAAAGCTTAGACTTGTGGCTAGAGTGCTCTCTTTTGACTCTAAGAATGACATCCTGGGACCTCCACAGTTCTCTGCATCTCCTACCACTCAGGTGAAAAAATGTGCTCCCAGGAAAAAGAAACATGTGGTTCAGTCAGTGGAACGCAAATTTACATGGAGCTGCTTGAAGTCTGATGGGATGAGGCCAAGACCGGTCACTGATAATCTGGTACATCCTAAGAAAAAGAACAGGGCTAGACTGTTGATTGTGGCACAAGACAAGAATACAGGAGAAAATGATCATTAGACCTAGGAGACAAGTGGTGACACTAAAGATGAAGGTTCGGAGGACAACAAAGCAGCTCCAGTGACACCTATTGCTGTCATGCAGCATGTGGGTATCCAGTTGGGGATTGAGCCCTCTAAGCTGACTAAAGAAAGGCTTGAAGCCGACCCTAATGCTGCTGAGATGGCCCAAGGTAAAGATGAAAATGTTTAATCTAGCTTTGGTGGCCTCTTGGTGTTTGCTGCATTCTGCCTGTGGTTCTAGTGGTACTTGCAGTATAGAGTGTTGCAGTATTATGTGTTTATGTTATAAATTATGTCAGACTCAGTGGGAGGTTGCGTTTGTGTTTGAGATGACATTATGTGTTAGCTCATGGTCTTGTTGGTCTGAATTTTATACAGTCTTTTAAATGAATCATATTTCTAGAAGAAAATGGTGTGTTCTCTGTTGGAATGTGCATGGGATTAATTCTGAGGTCAGACAAAGAGAAGTTTTTAACAAGATAAATGAAAGTGAATGTGATGTGATTTGTTTACAAGAAACAAAATGTGAGAATTTTTGCTGGACAATGATTAGAAAATTTTGCCCAAAATGCTTTGATAATTTTGTGTTCTCTCCTTTGGTGGGAGCTTCTGGTGGTATCATTGTGCTATGGAAATCATCTGTTTTTACTGGAATACTTGTGGAAAATCTGAGATTTAGTATTGTCATCAATTTCACTTATGTCCACAACAATGACACTTGGACTATGGTCTGCGTTTATGGGCCATGTGTTGGGCCTGAGAGAGACCAATTTGTTGACTGACTATATAACCTGCATATTCCTATTGTGGAAAGCTGGCTAATACTGGGAGATTTTAATTTCATTCGTTCTCAATCCAACCGCAATAGACCAGGTGGTAATGTCAACGATATGTTTTTGTTCAATGATATAATAGGAAATCTGGGACTGATGGAACTTCCTCTTCAGGGGAGATCTTTTACCTGGTCAAATATGAAATCCATACCTCTTATGGAACAGCTAGACTGGTTTTTCACCAGTACTAATTGGATTTATGTGTATCCCTCAACCATGGTGTTCCCCCTTGCTAATACTGGTTCTGATCACGTGCCATGTGTGGTAACTATTGACACTGATATCCCTAAAACTAGCCTGTTTTGTTTTGAGAATTATTGGGTTGATATGCCAGGCTTTATGGACTGTGTGATGAGCTCCTGGAATGGTCCATCTCGGAAATCGCACAACTCTGCTATTGTTATGGATAAGTTGAAGAGCCTCCGTTATAGTCTAAAAAATGGCACGTCAAGCTCTCTCGTCTTAAGAGGTTAATTCAGGATTGTAACAAACTTATCTTATTCATGGATACTCTTGAGGAGAGCAGGCCTCTGTTTAGGACTGAACTTAACTTCAGAAGGATTATAAAGTCACATCTTGATGAGCTTCTGCTGGCTGAATGCAATTATTGGCGTAAAAGGTGCACTATTAGATGGATCAAGCAAGGTGAGGATAACACTAAGTTTTTCCATGCTATGGCAACAAAAAGATACCGTAGGAACAACATCTCTATGCTTAGAGATGAGCAAGGCAATGAGGTTTCTGATCATGATTCTATGGATGGCTTGTTATGGAACAGCTATAAACTAAAGATGGGACACTCTAAAGGAATTGATATGAAATTTAATCTGGACAATTTGTTGGCAAAGGTAGATGGACTTGATGAGTTAACCAGACCTTTTGAGAAAAAGGAGATTGATGAGGTGGTGGCGGCAATGCCGGTAGATCGTGCTCCTGGACCCGATGGATTCAATGGCCTGTTCATTAAAAAATGCTGGACAATAGTACAAAAGGAGTTCTACCAGTTAGCTGCTAATTTTCATAACGGTTCAGTTAGTTTGGAGAATATTAATGGTTCATATATCACTCTTGTTCCCAAAAAGCAGGCGCCTGTTGAAGTTAATGATTTTCGTCCTGTTTCTCCCACCAATGTTTACCTGAAGTTTCTCACCAAATTAGTTGCCAACCGTCTACAGAACAGAATTCTGGATTGTATTCATAAGAATCAATATGGTTTCTTAAGAACTAGGACTATTGAAGACTGCATGGCATGGGCTTTTGAGTACTTGTTCCTATGCCATATCTCCAAGAAACCTATTGTTATTCTCAAGCTGGACTTTGCTAAGGCATTTGACACGGTGGAACATGAATCTATACTTCTAATTATGAAATACAAGGGATTTAATGAGACTTGGATTGGATGGATAAAACAGATACTTTCCACAGGTACTTCTGCTATGCTCCTAAACGGGATCCCGGGAAAGCAATTCCACTGTAAACGGGGTGTTCGTCAAGGTGATCCTTTGTCGCCTTTATTGTATACTTTTGGTTCAGATTTGTTGCAGTCGGCAGTCAACGAGTTGGTTAGATTGGGAGAACTACACCACCCAATTAATACTAATAAGTGTGACTTTCCTATCATCCAATATACGATGATACACTCTTAATTATGCTTGCAGACAGGGACCAACTCAGAACTCTTAAAGGAGTCTTGCATCAATTCTCCATATCAACTAGGCTAAAGATAAACTTTCATAAGTCACAAATAATGCCTATTAATGTTCCAAATGACTTTATGATTGTGTTGTCCGACGATTTTGGGTGCCAGATTGGTCAGATGCCGTTCACATACCTGGGTCTGCCTTTAGGCACTACTAGACCGACCATTGCTGAATTGATGCCAATTGTATGTCGGCTTGATAGGAAGCTTACGTCCAGTTCGAGTTTCCTATCTCAGGGAGCTAGACTTCAATTAATCAACTCTGCTTTATCCTCCATGCCACTACACTTTCTCTGTACTCTACAACTGCCCAAAGTTCTGACAATTTAGCTTGACCGGATTCTTAGACAATGCCTTTGGAGAGACAAATTTGATGAACCCAAGCAATCACTGGCTGCTTGGGAGTTGGTTTGCCTGCCCAAAAATAAAGGTGGATTGGGGGTGATAGACTTTCAAAAGAAGAATGCGGCCCTGTTGATTAAATTTTTGGATAAATTTTATAATCACAAAGATGTCCCTTGGGTGCAATTAATCTGGAATGCTCACCATGTGAATAAGATCCCACATGCTGAAAATCTATGTGGATCTTTTTGGTGGCGTGATGTCCTCAAGCAAGTTGATAATTTTCGTGCGGTGGCAACGGTGACTCTTGGAACAGGAGATACATTCCTATTCTGGACTGATAATTGGTCTATTCAAGGTAGCATACAGCCTATTAAAAATAGATTTCCAAGATTGTTCTCTTATGCCCTTGATGACAAGGTTTCTGCAACTCATGTATATGCTATGACAGATATAATTGATCTTTTTTATCTTCCACTATCTAATAGTGCATATCAGGAGTTGATGAGCCTACAAAATATCATCAATGAAAACCCCATATCGGATCAAAATGATTGCTGGACATATACTTGGGGGGATTCCTACACGCCTGGCAATTTTTTAGAGTTTGATACATGAACATATGAAAGTGCCCAAGGTATACTCCTGGATCTAGAAATCCTGCTGTATGATGAAAGTCAAAATGTTTGCTTGGTTATTGCTAAGAGATAGATTAAATACTCGGGATCTTTTACAAAGAAGACATTGGCATGTGACCGATGACACCCACTGTGAGCTCTGTCCTTTACACGCATATGAGGACAGAATACACTTATTTTTTGAGTGTAATTTCAGTGTACGGATTTGAAATTATTTACAAATCTATTAGCAACCACACGATGATCTTCATGTCATAATTGAGATGGCGAGGAAGGCATTTGGTCATCCTTTTTTCATGGAAGTATTGATCTTGGCTTGCTGGAACATTTGGATCATACGAAATGGAAAGATCTTTAATCATGAAAGGCCAACATTTGCACGGTGGAAATTCAAGTTTGTGAATGATGTTACTTTGTTGCAGTACAGGATCAAAAAGAAATATAGGCATTCTCTTCTAGCTTGGATAGCTGCACTACCATAGATGGCTAGCTTCCTTAGACTCGGATAGTTCACTAGTCCCTTTGTATATATGCTCTGATAACTCTTTTGTACTATTTGCTTTTCTTTTATAAATAAAATTACCGTGGGGCTTTTGCCTCACAGTCCCAGGTCAAAAAAAAATTCAAACAAATGGTCACTTTTGCCATTTTAATCACATAGCCTACTTTGGCTATTCCTAGAACTCACATCTTAACAGAAAGAATTGTGGTTCTTTGCACCCCTTGCTAGTACAAGTAGTGATGTACCAAGGCCCACTTTGTTTCATCCAAAAATCTTTCAAACACTAAATTTAAATGACAATTGAAAATTGAATGTAGTTCATATGTATAGATCACACTTATTCAAAAACCACTCAAATGAAGTCCATTTCAAAATCCCAAGCATACCTATATGCTTAAGCATAAGATACATCACTCCACCAAAAATCAGCCCAAAATTCAAACAAAAGTTTCTTACGGCCATTTGATCGAACACCTTGTAAGCAGAATTATTATGGCCTAACTATTATTGTTTTGGAGCTAATCTTGTCAAGCCATTTGGTGTGCATTGATCATACTTGTCTCCCCCGGGCCCAACCAGACCAAACCCACCTCTATCCCTAGCCCTTGGCGCTAGTGCCATGCCACCCTGAAGCCATGCTCGCCAGCCAAGCGTGCACAAGGTGCAGGAGACCACCAGCCCCTCTCCGCCGCTCCAGGAAGTTAGGCGCCACCTCACTGCCGCCCACGGTCCACCCCACGGCCGCAGATAGCCCCTAGACCACTTCCCAGTCTCGCCGCCCTTTCTCTCTGCGCGCAGCTAGAGCGCGCCAGAGCGCGATGGCCGCCAGCACGCAGCAGACCGCGCCTCAACGCCATATCATGCACGCCGCTCCGCCTCGACACCAGAACCCCGCCAGACACGTCTGTGCACCGCCGGACGACCCACAGTCGCCGCGAACCGCGTCGAGCACCGCCTCTGTCTCCCATAGCGCGGGAAGCTCCCGACCATTTGCCACCACCCCTAGCCGCGCCATTGCACCGTAGCTGACCGCCAGCAGACCGCCCATCGTCCGCCTACCTCGCCACGCCGGTAGCCTCCCTGTTTCGCCGTCACCGACGAACCGCTCCCATGCCTCTCGGTCTCACCGTTGAGCCTATAGGAGGCCACCCCAGCACCATCTCCTGACACCATTCCACTCCCCTCTCGCCACTAACCATTTCCCCTCTCTTGCCGGAGCCGCTCGAGCCGCCGTTCGCCGGAATTGCACCGGAGGAGGCCGCTGCAGAGGAGGAGACGCTGCCGTCGATTCCGTCCACCTCAGCCCCTGCCATGACTTCGCCTGAGCTCGTCGTCGCTGTCCAGTTTGATCGCCCGCCTCACTGCACTAGCTGGATCCCTGGTACGTCCCCAGTAGACCCCCACCGGCCGTTTAGGGTTCGGTCCCGCCGGCGACGAGTCCGTCATCGACAACAACTATGGACCGTTGATCCTTGTTCTAATCGTGTGGCCCAGATCGTCCCATACCATTTCGGGTTTTAAGTGTCGCTGACAGACGGGACCCCCTTGCCAGTTGCCCTCTACGCCGCGGAGCGCCACTGGGCCGGGCCATTTAGTTTCCCGCCTAAGCCCATAGATTCAAAATTAGGTTTTGCTATTTTAGTTCAAACCTAGTTCTGTCCCTTAGTTCAAAAATCAATTCAGAGAGTCGTACAAATCCAAATTGAGTGATTCCAATTTTGTTGGAAGGCTTTTGAAAAGATCTATCCAAGCATGTTGGATTTAATTCATTTAGAGTTAGAAATCTCTCCTAGTAAAAATAACAAGACAGAAGCTTTTGCACATTCAAACATTTTTAACAATGCAAGCTAACCCTTGCAAGCTAGATAACCTAAGCAAGATGCACTAGGCATGCTTTGGTTATACCATTTTAACTTATACCTACTCCAAGTTTTATTTACAAGCTTTACTTTTCTTTACTTTACAAAGTCCTTTACTTGTTTGAAGGTAGCATAAAGAGTATAAAACTTGACCCATCTAGTTAGAATCAGATGTCATTCTATGGCATGAGATTGATCTTAGCATACCACATTAGTGAACACTCTTAACTTAGTAGTTTAGAGCTAAACCAAAACTTGATTCACTTTAGATGGGAATACTTGGTGAAAATTACTTATGAAAACCTTGGAATGATGATTCCTTCCATTGAGATGTTTTGACATGTGTTGAGAAACACAAATGGTTTATGATGACGATGAAAATGTTGAGGCGTGAGCCTTAGCCCTTTTACAAAACTGATGGTTGGGTTCGGATGCGATACCATTCCAATTTTACCGTACAACCACAATACCTGAATTCGGTAAGGCTTAGCCAGAAGTTTATATGCATTAGTATTAGTTCCCTCGGGGGAGAGGTTTGAGCTGAGGCTACCTCTCAATGTTGTCCACCTATGCGGTGCCCAAGATGACAGATGGTCATGGTTGGGAGGCCATGCTCATAGGAGAGGTGCTTATACTAGGGTGTGTAAAGGAAATGTTATGTTTGATTATCTGCATACAAAGTATGATGATTCAGGGTTATCCCTGACAGATGTATCGAATCTTGTGGTGAAAGTGTACCACCTCTGCAGAGTGTCAAACTATTCGAATAGCTGCGTCCGCGGTTATGGACAGTTGGAGTGGCCATACTGTTCCGTTGTCAGATGTTTTCAAAATAACTTATGAAATGAATTGTGACATGACTTGACCACAACAGGGTTGTGAATATGATGATTAAGTTCCCACTTAGGTGTTTTCAAACTTCTTTTATCTTTCTTTGTTTCAGAACTCAGCTTAGGTTTCAAACTTAACTTTACAAATAGACTTAGACTTAGCATTTCCTACTTAAAACTATCTTACTGGTTAGTGATAGTTTGCGAGTACTTAAAGAGTACTCATGGTTTTTGTCCCTGGCTATTTCTATGGCCAGACTATGAAGAAGACTACCAAGATTAAGGACAGCAGGACGGCTATGATAACTAGGACTATCTTCCATCGTCCATATTGCCTGTGACTCTGAAGATGGACCCCACCGCTATCCTATTTATTCCGCTACTTGATTGTACTAAGACTGGATCATGAGATCCTTTATTTGTTGTAAGACCTTATTATGGTTTATAATGGATGATGTACTGTGATATCCAATCTGTTATGTCTCACAAAAATGGTAATCCTAGGATTGCGAGGTATGGCATAACAGGCATCTGGGATTAAAAATCCGGGTGTTTACAGATGGCGCCGCCACCAACATCTCCGCCGTCGCCGTTGAAGCCTCTCTTCACGACGGCCGAGGCTCATCGCGCTGATACTCTCTACCCTAACTTCTCTTCTTCTACTACTACTCATGTAACCTTGTACCCTTGATCAGATCAATACAAGTTACAATTCTATTCAATCTTACACTAATTAAGAAACCGGTATATGTAAAAAAGTAGCTAATTGTACCCCTTGATAACATAATATAGCCTCATATATAACTATCATGACTTGATCAAAATTATCTTTAACTATGGCATCTCCTATCTTGGTCTAATGTATGCAATGTAGTTTCAAAATATTGCCCGGCTATTGGATGGACACTACAACATAATATTACTAATCAAACATAATAGTATATAAATACATACATTCCAACATAAACTACATAAAAATTACATTTTCACAACATTCAAATAGCATAGATCAGACATACTACACCCATACAAAATTATTAGCTACTAAAAACATAAGCACAAATCGCACACAAAGAACATTTACCTATATTGGAACAACTCAACACAATACATTTCTTCCACTCTTGTGATCGAAGATTTACAGTATAAAGGCTTTAAATTTCAACATAAATACACTACTCAAATGTCCACTTGTGTATTAGTAAGAACACACACAACTTGATTCATTTGTTGTTTCCCCGTGTGAAAGTTGTCCTATCATGGACATGCTTGAGGGTCCCTGTTTGCACACGAACACGTCATCGTGTACTCTCGACGCTGAGCGCGATGCGCGGCAGCACACATCGAGGGTGGCTCGTCGGAAGCGCGGTACGCAAGACAGTCCGGCGGGCGCTTTGGAACACCTAAAACCCTGCTCGCTCGGGAGGGACCCCGTCAGGGTGTCGCGGCGTCTATGGGATGCCCTAGGTCAGCCTGACCGTCCCTAGAGCCTCATGGATTCGTAGCCCTCCGGTATAAAGAACTGCAGAAGAACAAGAAGTAAGATACAAAGGAGAGAGATAAAAGTAGATGAACACGAAAAAATAGTAGATGTGTTTGTTCGATTGGTGTTGGTTCAATCGGCTTGCACCCCTCACGTATATAAGGAGCAAATGGACTTCTCATGCAAAAAAGATGGTCGGATTCATGTCCAAAACCCTAGTTGGGGTCCAACTCTAACAAGTAAACCTGAAATTTGCGTAATTATTCAGTCAAAAACTTGTCTGTACCTTCCGGACCACTTTTGAGATAGTAAACGAGATCGGATCAAATTATTATAAAAAGAAAAGTTGTTCGCCTCGAAAATACGAAGAACTTTGATATTAGTCACCTTTCCATCCGACATTATCTCAATAATATTTTTCCTTTATTTTTGTATCAAACTCGGATTTTGACCGAACGAATTTAACTCAATTCGGCCGTATCTTAAATCTGGAGGTTACACACTTGCTCAAGTTAAGATGGCTCCAAAAGAAAAGTTGTTTCCCTCAAAAAACGAAGAACTTTCATGTTTTGCGCTTTTCTATCCGAGATGATCTTGATTGCTTAAATTAAGTCGTAACCAGTTTGACCGAGTTAGGCGGTTTTCTGGATCACCCTGTTCCATTGCTCTCGCCTAGGGTGAGATATGGTCTGTGGTCCGGCGACCCCGGTCCTGTCCGTGCTAATTTGGCCTCTAATAGTATTTTGGCTCTAAATTTTGCATACTAACTTGGATTAAGATGATTCAAAAACCAAAGTTGCTTATTTCAACGAGACACACAAATTTCATGTTCAGCACTTTTTCATTTGAGATCATATTAAAGGAGTCATAATGGAGGCCTCAATAAATCAGTGTCCGAATCTTCTTTGAACACTAGCATAATCGGCTATTAAGTCTGATCAAAACTTGACTTGATATGGTGGGCATGGTGTCTCTTAAAATATAATTATTAACCCTCTGAGTGGACTTTTTTGAGTGACTCTCACCATTTAAATCGGTCTGCTACGAGCCCAAAATGAGTGTCACATGCCCATGTTTTTTGGCAAAGGTTGAATGCCAGAAAATAACTTGCTCTACTTTTAGTTTAAGGACAATATGTCAACACTTCATCGGCCACTGGTTGTCTTAGGGCGATAAATCTATATCAGCCATATGTGCTAAGGGCGATAAATATATATCATTTATATGATGTCCAGGCTCGTTGCCACTTGGATATGATTTCCTCAAATAATTTGTGTTAAGAACAATCACCTCATCTTAAAGTCGATGAATATCACAATTTACTTCATGAACAACTCCCATAATGATCCCAACCTGGTCTTCGTTCATGTTTCTCAAGAAGAATAGTACTAACCGTTCGGCAATAAAGGTCATTACCTGCACTAGATCTTCATTAGTGTCCGAAGCGCTAGTCTCCAATCCGGTCTTACCTATGTTTCTGAAACAAAACATCGCCTCTAGTGGGATATGAAATATACCATGAATAAGTAGCTGGATGTTTATCGAGCCAACTCAATTGCTCTTCAGTTTTTTATGTCTAGATATATTAGCAATGATAAACCAATCCAAGTTGAAAGTTACATCTAGACTTATATCAAGATAAATAACAAGTGGTTCATCGAAACTTTGGTAAACCATGGACATTGTTGCACTAATGACAAGGAATCACTAGAAGCCTCAATATGTGTAGCACCTATAGCAATAAAAAGTTCTAGCGCGAATAGTAAAGATTCACATTTGGCTATATGGTTTGTGCAAGATATTCTAGCCGGCATGAGACTTCATAAAACAGTACCATAATGAGATAAATAAACAATACCAATGTATTGGCCATTGCTTTTAGAATTGATGAATCGAAATTCAATCTCCATGGTACTAGAGACAAGATTAATATCAATATCATGTTCGACATTTACGCCCAATAATGAAATTAAAGATAATTTGGCCTTTCATAGATTTCAAAGATTTATAAGCCAAAATATCAACACATAAGCATAAGCACAATTGCTAATGAATGCATACCTTGTCTCGGTCTCCAATAGAACTAAGGATGATGTTAGAAACTACATCGGCCATGATTGGATAATGATCTCAGGGCGATAAAAGAAATATCGGCCATATATCTTTGCCCCAATGGGCATGCATAATCCATCCACCAATTTATGTACAACCGAAGTAAACAAAAGAACAAATCTGATTATAAACTTCAAGCATTCGTCCTCTTGGATTAGCAACAAAATTGCAACGAATCAAATGAATAATGATTTGGCAATACCCTTTTATGATGTACAAAATTATGATGCATCCAGGTATCAAAATAAAACCATGGTGGGTAACCAATCATACATGGCGATGAATTCCATGGCATAGGCATTAATGGTGAAGTAGAATAATATGGATGATGTGCTAGCCGAAGTTTTTGATAGTGGTAACGAATTCTTTGGCATGATCATTTGTTGCCTTTTTCTTTTTGTTCTCCACTCTTGCTGCATTTCTTATGACAGGATCTTGCACATCTTCCTTGCCTTGAGGGTTTCCTTTGGGAACCCATGCCATGTTTCTTTTCTTCAGATCCTCAACCTTAAGCCGATATAGCTTCTTCTCTTGCCAATTTGATAAGCCGAGTGGGAACCTTGGTTGTGCCTTTGTTTCACACAATGGCATGACTTTCTAATCTTGGGAACCTTCAATTTTGCTTGTTCAGATTCGGAAACTTGGTCTTTGAAAGTTACTCACTTCACTTCCTTGCCCTTAGTAGCCAACATCTATTCAGCTGGCTTCTAATTATTTTGAGTTAAATATGAAACAACACACTTGCGCCCATCCTTTTTGATTCGGTGTAGTTTTTTGAACACTTCTTTCTATTGGGTTCACAACATAGAAATCAAAAAATTCCTACGATTGGAACTACTAAGCACCAAGATCTAACTACCTAGATACAAACAACGGGTGGATATACATCCATAGAGAACATACCTTTGAAGACTGACAAAGTGTAACGATATTGGACTCGTGGATGATGTAGTCGTTCGTTTGTCGATCTCAAGATCGAGAGGAAGTCCAGCGCCGTAAATCAACAGCGCATTGATACGTTGCTAATGTATCTATAATTTTTTATGTTCCATGCTTAGTTTATATCTACTTTGTTATGTTTTGTCCACACTTTGGAGTACTTTTTATACACTTTCTTGGACTAACCTATTAATAAGATACCACAGTGCCAACTGCCTATTTTCTACTGTTTTTGGTTCCAGGAAAGTAAGAAAATGAATATTCTCGGAATTGGACGGACAAAAGCCGAGTCAATATTTCACTGAGGGGGACACGGAGCCAGAATACGAGACGGAGAGGGGCAAGGGGCCGCCCACACCACCTGGCCGCGCGGCCAGGCTTGGCCCGCGCCAAGGGGTGGTGTGGCCGCCTAGGGCACCGCCTCGGCCTCCCCTTTCACCTATGAGATGCCTCCGATACAGAAACCCTCAGTACCTGATCAAAAATTCCACAAAAGAGTATGTAGTCGCCGTCATCTCCATCCCTAGATCGGGAGGGATCTAAAGCTCTTCCCAGCACCCTGCTAGAGGGGAGAATTCACCCTGGAGGCCTTCTTCATCACCATAAAAGCCTCTAGTGTGATGCGTGAGTAGTTCATCCTTGGACTACGGGTCCATGTAGTAGCTAGATGGTTGGTTCGTCTCCTTTGTGCTATCATGTCTAGATCTTGTGAGCTCCGTTCATGATCAAGATCATCTATTTGTAATCCTACATGTTGTGTTTGTGGGGATCCGATGGACACTGAGATACTATTTCAGATTGATAACTGATTCTATCATGTCTTTGTTCCTTGTGATCTTGTATCCTCTCCGTTGTTAGTAGATATCTTGGCAGAGTAGATGCTAGCAACTCCAAGGGGGAGTATTTATGCTCGATAGTGGGTTCATGCCTCTAGTAATCTGGAAGTGACAGAAATCTCTAAGGTACTAGATGTGATGTTGCTACTAGGGAGAAAACAACAATACTCTGTTCATAGAACAATCGTATTGTTTACTTCACACGCAATGTGTAATGCAATTATCTATTGCTTGCAACTTAATACTGGAGGGGGTTCAGATTGATAACCTGAAGGTGGATTATTAGGCATAGATGCAGTTGGATTATGGTCTATGTATAATTTTGTAATGCGCAATCAAATCTCATAGGAGTCAAGATTATTAGTATATGCATGTATGCTTTCTCGATGTTTATCAATTGTCCCCCTGTAATTTGTTCACCCAACATGTCATCTATCTTAAGGAGAATCACTACTAGTGAACTATGGACCCTGGTCCTTTCTTTTACCATCAATCTATAACTGTTTACTGTTTTCTGTTTACTTTCTACAAGCTATTACTTTCTTCCACACAATACGTTTAATCCTTTGTTTTCAGCAAAAAACCGGTGAGATTGACAACCTCACCGTAAGTTGGGGGCAAAGTTTTGTGGTTGTGTTGTGCATGATTCCAAGTTCGAAACAACACCTTGGAGGTGTTTCCTTGCTCCTACTAGTTCGATAACCTTGGTTTCATAACTGAGGGAAACTTACTGTTGTGCTCATCATACCTTCCTCTTGGGGTTCCCAATGAGCTCGACATCAACAACGAGCCAGCACGCATCCGTGATCGCACACATGTCCGGTCCACCGAACAACCTCCGCCTCCGCGCTCCAGCGATGCAGCGGAAGCAGCAACTCCTTCCAAACGAAAAGCCACCAGAAACATGTATCTCGCTAATCCGAGACTATTGGGAATAATTCTATAGAGGGAGAGAGATCCTTCACGAGGAGGTGTTTTGTGAGAGGAGGAGAGGGGGACTTTTATAGGGAGAGGGGGCAGCCCCCTCCCATGGCCGACAGCCATGGAGGTTCCTCCACCTCTTCCTTCATTCATGTGGGTGGATGCTCCACTCACATAAACATGCCTCCACTCACACTCCCACTCACATGCATTAATTTTCCAACAAAAATAATGCAACTCTCATTAAATAAAATTATTTTATTTATTTTATTCAGAATTTTTTTAATTACTTTAATGAACAAACATTCACATAAAACCCCTGCAACATTTCAATATCACATGCAGAACCAATTTCAGCAATTTCACCCAAAACAATTCTGGTGTCTATTGAAATAATTCTAGCGCTCTGCAATTCTTTTCTCTAGAACATATTTGCTCCAAATGGTGTCGGTATCCCTTAAGTGTGTCACCCAATGGTTCATGAATACTGTAGACATGATCGAGAACCTTCTCCGATCAATAACCAACAGCGGGACCTGGAGATCCATACTGACTCCTACACATTCAACGATGACTTATGTGATCGTAAGAACCTTTAACTTTAGTAACTAAATCCCTTTTTCTCGTGATATATTTACATGTCTGAGATTCAATTATCGGTATCTCCATACCTAGTTTGAACTCGTTACTGACATGCACACTTTTCTATTCCCGTGATATAACATTCTAGTGATCACATCACTTGCTTGCAAGCTATCTCAATGTGATATCACCGAGAGAGCCCAGAGTATATCTATCCGTCATTGGGATGGACAAATCTCACTCTTGATCCATGAACCTCTACATAACACCTTCGAAATATCTGAACCCACCTTTATAGTCACTTTGTTACGGTGTGACGTTTGATGTTATCAAGTTACTCTTATAGTGTTAGTGATTGACATGATATCATGGTCTAAGGACTAGAATTACTTCGTATGATGTTATAGCAATTTAAACACAATGACTTTATTTGATCGTATTGCTATACTTTGGATGAATGTTCATCACATCATTCCATCAATGTTGTGACCTTGTTATTAACAACATCTAATGTCCATGATCAAGAAACCTTGATCATATTGTTAATCAATGAGCTAGTTCATAAGAGAGGCATAACTAGAAACCCTTTATTTGTTTATTAAACATACATGTATTAACGTTTCCAATCAATACAATTATAGCATGTAAAATAAACATCTATCATATACTTGGAATACGATAATAACAACTTTATTATTGCCTCTTAGGGCATATTGCCATCACTTTGTTTACCCATGAACTCCAGACCGATTCTTTTTGATTGAAAGGGTCTTTGACATATAATTGTTGATCAAATGTTGTCCTTCTTGGAGATGCGTAATTTGGGTGAGATGATCTAGAATTTGATGGATAACGTGCACGTGAATCATACCTTTCCCATGATGGATATGAATAAAAATTAGCATAGGAAGGTATCCATGACATTGGAATTGGTGGCCCAAAAGGAGGATACAAATTTGTTGCATTCAATTATTTCTCCTTTCGCCAATCCCTATCTTTAGACTTTTGCCTTAGGGGTGATCTTGATGCTTTTGCACTACTTGGCCGATAAGAACTTTTTGTTTCACTCTCCTTTTTATATTTTTTCAACAGTTGTGCGAAAGTGACTTTTGGTTTCTTACCCTTATGCTTATTCCAGCCTTTGTCTTTTTGAGTCTTGCACACATTGATCTTCGAGTTTTCTTATTGCCCCCCAAGTGCTTGATGTCTTTATCATAGCTTCAATGGAACTCTCGCCTTCAAGAACATTTGCAATATGCTCTTCAACAATCTCTTTGCTTGAAAGCTTGATCCCATCATCTTTTTTGTGTACCTTCTCATCATTACATGAATCGACTAGAGGTAGCTGATGAAATATCTTTTAGCCATCAAGACCAATCAGAATAGATTGGTCATCAATTTTTGTTTCAGCAAATTTCAATCGTGCCTTATAAACAGCCGACTATACTATTTGATGAAACATGTTGCAACTCTCTATAATATGCTCGAATGAATCATGCAACTTGCAATACATTCATCCTTGTAATGATGGTTGAACATTGTGATCAAGAATTCTGACATAATCAATTTTCAACAACATATCAAAGATATGATCGCACATACTCAAACTGAAGGTACACCTTTTATATTCTAACCGGTCTTGTTATGAGAATGACTTTGAAATTAAGAAACCGAATGGTTCATATTTTACATCACCCAATTTGGCTATGCGTTGTTTTCTGCACTTATTTTTCGATGTCTTTGAATACACAGTTATACTAGCATCGGCTTTCTCAAGAGACAATAACCTTGGCTTCATGTTTCTGAAACCAAAATAATTAAAACACATATGTCTCGCTTGAGACTAAATGTAAGCCAAGTAGGAAATAAACAAAGCTACCCATGTAGATATAAAATGCAAATGAAATGATGGGGAAAACTTTGGTTGTAATAATTTGTTACTATCGGTCTCTCTAAATGGCACAATGTATTGATCGATATGTTTTGTGACAATTATATTGTTAAACAATAATTTACCTTTTACGATTGGTCTTTCGAAGTTTCTGATAATAATCTTGCTAATAAATGCATAAATGATATAGTTTTGACCAAATCGAACTATAAATAAATTATCTACTGATGTACCTCTTTGAAGACATTGGGAGAGTATGGTAGTTGCATGACCTGAACAATATATTGCGCATCTTCTAGATAATTCTCCAACACCTTTTCTTCTTCCTTTTCTGGACTTTGTGTCTCTTCACTCCAATGGTCTTCGTCAACCGAACATTGTTCGGCTATGTTTTGTTGTTGTTGATGTTCATAAATTTCATTGGCATGGAACTCACAGGGCAACATGTAAGCTCTCTTACATCTAGAAAAGTTAAGCACAACAGTTTTGCTAAGCTTGTCATGCTCTTGATCAACAAAGCTTGCTTCTTCTAATTCGGTAGATTCATCACATGTATTTTCTGATTCAGCTTTTTTCATAACTAATTATCCATACTAGACAAATCATTGGTGTTTTCTTCATGAATTTCATGACACAACACAACTTCTTATTTTTGCCTCAGCGTAGCAGAAGTTTCAACTTGATTGCTGCACAGAGGAAGAGATTTGATCTACTGAAGATCTTTCGCAAGGTTTGCAAGAAATTCCTGCATATCTTCTTCCTCACGCTTTTTCTGGAGCGCCTCGATTTATTCTCTTAGCTTCTTCCTGAGTACTTCATAAGCTTGGAGATGTTCCTCAGGCAATTCCTCAAATGTTGGCTTAGTGAAGTAGTCACTGTTACTCCCTTCTAGCTTTGGTTTTTCTTTGTTTGTATGGAGCATAATTTTTTCCTTAACCTAGGCCCAACTGGGTTAGGCTTCCTCCCCAACACTTTCAGTTTCTTTCGGCCATGGGTTGTCGAAATTTTGCAATTGCGCAAGGGGCGTACCATATGCGTCAAGACTAGATGAATGTAGATAATCTTTTGTTGAACTCCCAATTATTCGGCTATAACCATTGTGAAGGTGCGTAGCCGAATCATGAATATGTCCGGCTGCATATGGTGCTGAAAAGTGATAAGTCCATTTTGCATCACTATTCTATATCATAATTTACTATTATTCATTGATATATTTCATATTAAGAGATGATACTTATGTTATTTCATCTATTTTTGCATGGTTGATGACTTTTGAAGCATGGACCGCTGCAGTCAGGATTCTGATGGAAAAGGTGTTGTTTGGAGGCAAAATTTGCGAAGATCAGAAAATCCGGAAAAATACATGGAAAATTCTATTTTTCCAAAAGACGAAGAATGCCAGAAGGGGAAGTGGAGATGGGCCATAGGGGGCCCACACCACCCCCTGGCGCGGGCCACACTTGGTCGCGCCACCAGGTGGTGTGGCGCCTTGGCCCACTCTAGGCTCTCCCCTCTAGCATATATTATCCTATCGAAACCCTAAGACTCAGGGAGCGACCATAGAAAGATTTCGCCGCCTCTGCGGGGCAGAAAACAACGAGAGAGAAAGATCTCTCCGGCAGATAGAATTCTGCCCAGGGAATTCCTTCCCGGAGAGGGGAGATCGTCGCCATCAACACCACCATCAAGCTGGACTTCATCGGGATCATCATCATCACCACCACCATCATCTCCACCATCATCATCATCACCACTTCATACCATTGTAACAATTGGGTTGAATCTTGCATAGTTCTTAGGGGAAACTTTCCCGGTGTTGATTACTCCTTGTAGTTGATGCAATTGAGTGAACCATTGAATTTTCGTTTATGTTCAGATTGTTACACATCATTATTTCATCTCTGATCATGATCCATATAATGTCTTGTGAGTAGTTCGTTTAGTTCTTGAGGACATGGGAGAAGTCATGTTGTTAGTAGTGGAATTGTGTTGATAAAGATTCAATGGTTTGATATTTAAGTTGTGGTGTATTTCTTCTAGTGGTGTCATGTGAATGTCGACTACATGACACTTCACCTTTATGGGCCTAGGGGAATGCATTGTGTATTTGGCAACTAATCGTAGGGGTTTGATGACCCACAAGTATAGGGGGTGTATCGCAGTATTTTCGATAAGTAAGAGTGTCGAACCCAACGAGGAGCAGAAGGTGTTGGCTAGTGGTATGGATCAGGAATTCTCTGCAAATACTTAGCAAACGGATTTTAGGGGTTTTCGATAAAGCAAGCAAACAAGGTACGAGTAAATAAAAGACAGTAGGAATAAATGCAGCAAGTGGCCCAATCCTTTATGCAGCAATGGACAAGCCGGTTGTATTTCTTAGGATGACCAAACATTCTCGAGGACACATGGGAAGACTATCAAGTGCTTTCGCTTCATATAGTCGATTAATCTCCTTTAGCTTGCTAAGTGTTGTCTGGGTGAACCTGTGCTAATGTACCGCCCCATCCAAGACAAATACATACTTGTGATTATACCCCTTGCACACATCCGTAAGTACAAGAAAGTAATTAAGGTAGAAACCTAACCACAGGTTTAAACTCTAAGACCCTTACGTCCCTTGTGCAATGGTTTCCTAACGGGGTTCAGGTTTCTGTCACTCCGGCAACCCCTACGATTAGTAGCCAAATACACAATGCATTCCCCTAGGCCCATATAGGTGAAGTGTCATGTAGTCGACGTTCACATGACACCACTAGAAGAAGTACACCACAACTTAAATAACAATCTATTGAATCTTTCTCAACGCAACTCCACTACTAACAACAAGACTTCTCCCATGTCCTCAAGAACAAAACGAACTACTCACCAGACATCATATGGATCATGATCAGAGATGTAATAATGATGTATAACAATCTGAATATAAACAATAATTCAATGGTTCACTCAATAGCATCAACTACAAAGAGTAATCAACACCAGAAAAGTTTCCCCTATGAATAATAGCAAGATTCAACCAATTGATACAGCAATATGGAGATGGTGATGAGGGTGCTGATGGTGATGATGGTGGTGATGATGATGATGATCTCGATGAAGTCCAGCTTGATGGTGGTGTTAATGGCAATGATCTCCCCTCTCCGGGAAGGAATTCCCCCGACAGAAATCTGTCTGCCGGAGAGATCTTTCTCTCTCGATGTTTTCCGCCCCACAGAGGCAGCGAAATCTTTCTGTGGTCGGTCCCGAGTCTGAGGGTTTTGTGGGGATGATATACGCCAGAGGGGAGAGGCTGGAGTGGGCCAGGGCGGCCACACCACCTCCAGGCATGGCCTAGGCCTGCCCGCGCCACGGGGTGGTGCGGGCCCCCTGTGGCCCACCTCCACTCCATCTTCTGGCATCCTAAGTCTTCTGGAAAAATAGGATTTTCTGTATATTTTCCCGGATTTTCTGATCTTCGCAAATTTTGCCTCCAAACAGCACCTTTTCCATCAGAATCCTGACTGCAGCGGTCCATGCTCCAAAAGTCATCAACCATGCAAAAATAGATAAAATAACATAAGCATCACCTCTCAATACGAAATATATCAATGAATAATAGTGAATTAAGACATAGAATAGTGATGCAAAATGGACGTATCAACTCCCCCCAAGCTTAGACTTTGCTTGTCCCCAAGTGAAACTGAGCTCAATAAACATGACCTCAGGTTTATGGAGTGAAGAGTCGATAAAAGAATACGGACAAGAAGCATCACATTCATCAAATACATAGATCATAATAGAACACAACTCAGTATTATATAACTCAACTTGTAATGAGTAAAGGAAAGACAATAAAGATACATAAAGTGAATCATAATTGGTAATGGCAAACTTAGCTCTTGGTCGAAGAATAGTTGATAATTTGCTAGAGTTCACAAATAGCCGGTTTTCAAAGAAAGCTTTCAAAGTAGTAAACATCAAGATAAGAGCAATGTGCAAAACAAGGAACATAAGAAACATGATTGAATAAATCATCATATGAATGAATGAAACACATCAACTCAAAATACTTGCTGAGATAGAAGGGAGTAGGTTTACTGACTCAACTACAAAGTAAAAGAAAGGCCCTTCGCAAAGGGAAGCATGGATTGCAAGTCTCATAAAGAGCTCCCAAAAATTATGATACTTACTAGCTTTCAGCTCTCATTGCCCCTATCATAGGCATCTTTAGGTGATTAAAGGTGAAAGTGCGGTCCAATCTGAGTTATATGCTTGACAGACTATAAACTGAAAATCCCAAGTCCCTTGAGTACGAGGGCCGCTCCTCATGCTACTCAACTTTAGTTACCGGTAAGTTCTTGTCATCGTAAGTATGTGCGTATCATTGAGAACCGCCAACGGTGTACCCCTTGCCCAATGATACGGAAGAATCCCCATATCAAAATGACAAGGCAAGCAGACAATGAGTATCTCAGCAATCTTTTTATTTACCATGGGAAAATGGTGCTTTTTATCTTTCCTCTTTTCATAGTATCTCCCTTTTTTCTTTTCTTTTTCTCAATAGCAATCTCTCTCTTTTTTTATAAGAAGAATGCTTCATAGATATCATTATGGTTACGCTGCAGGTTTCCACCATGTCAGCATGGATTAGACCAGCGGCCCAGGCGTTTCTCTAACACACATACATAACTCCATGGACTTACAAGCTCCCCTTTTATTTCACACCGACGACATCCGCAAACAAAAGAGCAAGGTATCAACTGGGTATATATTTACAAGTGTTGAAAGCGTTCCCCGTGACAGCACGGTTCTACTAATCCCCAACCTATAATTTGCAAGCATATAACTTTCATGGAGAGTTCACAATGGTTCAGGTTTATTAAATGCAAGAAAGTAAAGTGTGCCATGAAGTTCGTGAGAGCTTAAATCACTAATTTTCACATAACAAGTCTAATTTGGGAGGTAGATAAAACAAGAATTTACTTGGAATAGCTATAATGCTACTGGGTAGGTATGGTGGACACAAATGGCAAAGGTTTTGGTTTAAAGGAGGTGGATGCACGAGAAGAATACCCTCTCAGTACAGGTTTTTGGCTAGCAAGGCTGGGTAGCAAGTACAAGAGTTGAAGGAAACAACCAAACATACAAATGATAAAAACAAACATGCAATCTTCCTTGGAAGCACAAAAGATCTTAACTAGAGAATACTAGACTTATGAGCAAATCAAGAGAGAAAGATGATGAAATTATTTTTTCTCTAGAGTACTTCTATCGTTTTCATTCAACTCTCAAAAATAGTGTGCTACTGACCGAGCCAGGTTTGCCAAAACCAACTAAATTAACTCAATGATCCCAAAGTGATACCAATACTAACAACAAGATCAATCATATAACCACGAATCGAAAACTAACATAAGCTATGCAAAAGAGTGAATGATAGAACTTCTCATTAATATTCCATAAGGGAAACTCACACCAAGGGATACATATCTAACGAGAGAGGGGACACTTCCATAATGCAAACCATACTACATAATAACTCCTCTATTCATGATATGACTCTACTAATAAGGTAAAAAGATAGGAGATAGTGATATGATACAGCGGCACTCCCCCAAGCTTGGAACAAACCAAGGGGATGCCAAACCAAGGGGATGCCAAACCTGATGCCAAACCAAAGGAAGGTATTGGGAGAAAACGAGTCGGAGGCCGAGTCCTGGGTGGCCTCACCACCTGGTGGTGCGACCAGGGGTGGGCTCGCGCCATGGGGTGGTGTGGGCCACCCTGGCTCCATTTCCATCCCTTTTTCGCTTCATAGCTTTCCTTATTGACTGAAAACTGCAAAAATATAGTTGGATTGTATTTTTGCGGAACTTTCTTACCAGAACTGTTACCTAGTTGGAAATGGACTCTACAGGTCTCTGAATTTGGTCCTCAATGAATTTCTCTTGAGTTATAACTTGAAAGGCATCAACATCTTCATTGTAAGAATCTCCAGCAATATAGTGTTTGAGTCGCTGTCCATTCACTACTTGTGTAGTATTATCTTTTAGAGAAGAAATTTTTATTGCTCCTGAATGGTATACTTCTTCAATGATGAAAGGTCCTTCCCATTTTGATAGTAGCTTACCTGCAAAAAATCTGAGACGAGACCTATACAATAGAACTTTCTCAGCAACATGAAATTCTCTCTTAAGTATTCGCTTTTCATGCCATCTTTTAACTTTTTCCTTAAAGAGCCTAGCATTCTCATAGGCTTCACTCCTCCATTCATCTAAAGAACTTAAGTCAAATAATTTTTTCTCACCAGCGAGCTTACAATCTCTATTTAGTTCTTTCAATGCCCAGTAAGCTTTGTGTTCTAACTCTAAGGGTAAGTGGCAAGCTTTCCCATAAACCATTTTATAAGGAGACATTCCCATAGGATTTTTATAAGAAGTTCTATAAGCCCATAAAGCATCATTCAACTTCTTAGCCCAGTTTTTTCTAGACCTATTAACAGTATTTTGCAAGATAGATTTAATTTCTCTATTTGATAACTCTACTTGCCCGCTAGTTTGGGGGTGATAAGCTGAAGCAATTCTATGATTAACATCGTATTTAGCGAGGGTCTTCCTAAAACCGCCATGAATGAAATGAGAACCCCCATCAGTCATGAGATACCTAGGCACTCCAAACCTAGGAAAGATAACATCTTTAAGCATTTTTAGAGAGGTTTCCCCGTCAGCACTTTTTGTAGGAATGGCTTCTACCCACTTAGTAACATAATCTACGGCAACAAGAATATGAGTGTAACCTTTCGAAGGAGGGAAAGGACCCATAAAGTCAAATCCCTAACAATCAAAAGGTTCAATAACTAGAGAGTAGTTCATAGGCATTTCATTGCGTCTAGAAATATTATCAACACGCTGACATTCATCACAAGATAAAACAAATTTTATTGCATCTTTAAAAAAGGGTAGGCCAGTAGAAACCTGATTGTAGTACCTTTTGTGCAGTTCTATCTCCTGCATGATGTCCTCCATAGGCACTACCATGGCATTTACGCAATATCTCTTTTTGTTCATATTCGGGAACACATCTTCGCATAATACCATCAACTCCTTCTTTGTATAAGTGTGGGTCATCCCAAAAATAATGTCTCAGATCATAGAAGAACTTTCTTCTTTGCTGAGCTGTAAAACTTGGAGGCAAATACTTGGAGACAATAAAGTTAGCATAATCAGCATACCAAGGGCTTCCTCACGAGATCACTCCCACTGCAGCTAACTGTTCATTCGGGAAACTATCATTAACAGGCATATGGTCAAAAGAGATGTTTTCCAAACGAGATAAATTATCAGCTACAGGATTTTCAGCACGCTTTCTATCTACTATATGTAGATCAAACTCTTGTAAAAGCAGTACCCATCTAATAAGCCTAGGCTTAGCATCCTTCTTCATCATAAGATATTTAATAGCAGCATGATCAGTATGAATGGTTACTTTTGAGTCCACAATATAGGGCCTAAACTTATCACAAGCAAAAACAATAGCTAGAAATTTCTTTTCAGTAGTAGCATAATTCCTTTGAGCGGCGTCTAGAGTCTTACTAGCATAATGGATAACGTTTAGCTTTTTATCAATACGTTGCCCAAGGACAGCACCTACAGCAAAATCACTAGCATCACACATTATTTCAAAGGATAAACTCCAATCAGGTGGTTGAACAATAGGGACTGTAGTTAAAGCCTTCTTAAGAGTTTCAAAAGCTTCCTTACAATCATCATCAAAAACGAAGGGTACATCTTTTTGAAGAAGATTAGTAAGGGGTTTTGATATCCTAGAAAAGTCTTTAATAAACCTTCTATATAAACCAGCAGGACCAAGGATACTACGAATACCTTTGATGTCTCTTGGGCATGGCATCTTCTCAATTTCCTCAACCTTAGCTCTATCAACTTCTATGCCTCTTTCACAAACTTTATGCCCAAGAACAATCCCTTCATTAACCATGAAGTGGCATTTCTCCCAATTAAGAACAAGATTAGTTTCTTCACATCTCTGCAAAACTTTATCAAGGTTGTGCAGACAATTATCAAAAGAAGTTCCATAGACAGAAAAGTCATCCATGAACACTTCTACAATTTCCTCACAAAAGCCATGAAAGCTAGCAGACATGCACCTTTGGAAAGTAGCAGGAGCATTACAAAAACCAAAAGGCATACGTCTATAAGCATAAGTTCCATAAGGGCAAGTAAAAGTAGTTTTTTCTTGATCTTGTTGTTTAACAGCAATTTGAGAGAAACCAGAATAACCATCAAGAAAACATAAATGGGTCTTTTTAGACAACCTTTCCAACATTTGATCAATAAAAGGAAGCGGGTAGTTGTCTTTCTTAGTAACTTTATTGACTTTCCTAAAATCGATGCACATCCTATAGCCTACCACTATTCTTTGAGGAATAAGCTCATCATTATCATTAGGGAAAATGGTAATACCTCCCTTTTTAGGAACACAATGAATGGGACTAACTCATTCACTATTAGCAATAGGTTAAATAATACCAGCATCAAGGAGTTTCAATACCTCGTCCCTTACCACTTCCTTCATCTTAGGATTTAAACATCGTTGGTGCTCCACTACTGGCTTCGCATCTGGTTCTATGTTGATAGAATGCTGACATATAGTAGGTGAAATCCCTCTCAAATCATCCAGAGTATAGCCCATAGCTCCTCGGTGTTTCCGCAAAACTTCCAATAATCTTTCTTCTTCCTCCCCTGAAAGTTTAGCGCTAATAATAACAGGATATATCTTTTTATCATCAATAAAAGCATATTTAAGATCATCAGGGAGAGGTTTTAGATCGGAAACCGGATCCTTTTTAGGTGGCATCGTGGTACCCAAGTCTTCCACATGCAAGTCGTGCTTAAGCATCTTAGGTTGATCACGGAGGATCCTGTCAATCTTATTCCTTTCTTCCATGAAGATTTCACTTTCCTGATCTTCCATAAATTGCTGCAAAGCATTGTTAGGGGCAAGAGAAATAGAAGCAAGTTGTTCAACCCTAAAATCTTCATTACGGGTTTCCTATTCTCAAGGTTCTTTAGTAAATTTCAAAAAATTAAACTTATAAGATTCCCCATCAAATTTAGTCAAGATTTTCTCCCTCTTGCAATCAATAATAGCTCCACAAGTATTCAAGAAAGGTCTACCAAAAATGATAGGGTAGGTTTTACTAGCAGCCGAACCAAGTACTAGAAAATCAGCGGGGTACTTAATCTTACCACAAAGATCTTCCACGTCTCGTACAATACCAATTGGAGAGATGGTCTCTCTATTAGCAAGGTGAATAACCACATCAATCTCTTCCAACTCGCAAGGACTGATCTCATGCATAATTTCTCTGTAAAGCTCATAAGGAATAGCACTAGAACTTGCACCAATATCACATAAACCATAATAGCAATGATCACCAATTCTAACAGAAAGCACAGGAACACTAGCCTTTTTAGTTCTATTGGGATGTGAAACAATATTAGAAGCATCCTCACAAAAGACTATGTGCCCATCTTCTACGCTTTTAGTGACAAGGTCTTTCACAATTGCTACCACAGGTTCAATGTTTATTTGTTCATCAGGTTTTACAGTTCTTTTTTCACTTTTGGTGATTACATTAGTTATCGTAGGATGGTCCTTTACCTTTTCGAGGAAGGGAATCTTCTCGATATAAGGTTCGGGTAAGATGGGGTCAATAATGCAATACTCAACACTTCCAATAAGAGCATAGTCAACAATATCTTTGTAAGGTGCATGGTACTTGTTCCATCCCCTTTTTGGAATTTCGATATAGGAAGAAAAAGCTCTAAAGCAATTCGTAATAACTTGCAAATCAAGACCACAAATATTACTAATAATTTTAAAGTCATCAGTTCCCATAAAAGATTCAATGCATTCATAATCATAATTTATACCTGACTTTCTACCTTTGTCATTCTCCCAAGCTTCAACATTGTCTTGAGTACGATCTAGAAGGTCCCATTTAGCTTCTTCTTCCATACGAGTGAATGATCCAGCACAAGAAGCATCCAATAAATCTTTATCATGTAGAGGGAGCCTTGCATAAAAGTTGTTGATAATAATATTGTTGGGGAGCTCATGAATGGGACATTTGAGCATTAGTAACTTCAATCTCCCCCAAGCTTGAGCTGTACTCTCTCCATCAAGAGGCCAAAAGTTGTATATTTGATTCCGATCTTTATGAATCTCACTAGGAGGATAAAACTTTGAATAAAAGAGAGGCACTATTTCCTCCCATTCCAGAGCTTGACCATTCTTTAGAAGCTTATACCATTCCTCAGCTCTTCCTTTCAGTGATAATGAGAATAACTTCTTCTTAACTTGATCTCTAGTAATACCTGCACATTTGAACAACCCGCATAATTCGTGTATAAAGAGTAAATGATCACCGGGATGGACAGTTCCATCCCCAACATAGTAGTTATCCATAACACGATCAATAATTCTTGTAGGTATTTTGAAAACATCTTTCTCAGCAGGTGGTGGCTTATCTACTACCTTAGCAGTGGTTGTAGCATTACCAAATAAGAAACTCAGCGAATTATCCATAATGAAAATAAAGCAACTAGCAGAAGTAATCAATACTCATAGTAGAAGTTTCCTTTACTAGTTCCACTCTCCAATAGCGCTTCACTCCCCGGCAACGGCGCCAGAAAAATAGTCTTGATGACCCGCAAGTATAGGGGGTGTATCGCAGTATTTTCGATAAGTAAGAGTGTCGAACCCAACGCGGAGCAGAAGGTGCTGTCTAGTGGTATGGATCAGGAATTCTCTACAAATACTTAGCAAACGGATTTTTAGGGGTTTTCGATAAAGCAAGCAAACAAGGTACGAGTAAATAAAAGATAGTAGGAATAAATGTAGCAAGTGGCCCAATCCTTTATGCAGCAAAGGAGAAGCTGGTTGTATTTCTTAGGATGACCAAACGTTCTCGAGGACACATGGGAAGACTGTCAAGTGCTTTCGCTTCATATAGTCGATTAATCTCCTTTAGCTTGCTAAGTGTTGTGTGGGTGAACCTATGCTAATGTACCGCCCCATCCAAGACTAATACATACTTGTGATTATACCCCTTGCAAACATCTGTAAGTACAAGAAAGTAATTAAGCTAGAAACCTAACCACAACTTTAAACTCTAAGACCCTTACGTCCCTTGTGCAATGGTTTCCTAACGGGGGTTCATGTTTCTGTCACTTCGGCAACCCCTACGATTAGTAGCCAAATACACAATGCATTCCCTAGGCCCATATAGGTGAAGTGTCATGTAGTCGACGTTCACATGACACCACTAGAAGAAGTACACCACAACTTAAATAACAATCTATTGAATCTTTCTCAACGCAACTCCACTACTAACAACAAGACTTCTTCCATGTCTTCAAGAACAAAACGAACTAGTCACAAGACATCATATGGATCATGATCAGAGATGGAATACTGATGTATAACAATCTGAACATAAACAATAATTCAATGGTTCACTCAATAGCATCAACTACAAAGAGTAATCAACACCGGAAAAGTTTCCCCTATGAACTATAGCAAGATTCAACCTATTGTTACAGCAATATGGAGATGGTGATGAGGGTGCTGATGGTGATGATGGTGGTGATGATGATGATGATGATCCCGATGAAGTCCAGCTTGATGGTGGTGTTAATGGGGACGATCTCCCCTCTCCGGGAAGGAATTCCCCCGGCAGAAATCTGTCTGTCGGAGAGATCTTTCTCTCTCGATGTTTTTGATGGGTTCGTAGCATGGAAAACAAAAAATTTCTACCGCAAGAATGAACAAAACCCAGATCTAATCTAGATAAAAGCCAAGATCTAATCTATTAGACATGAGCAACGAGATATAAAGGAACTAACCCTCGTAGATCCGAAAGCGTTAACGAGATTAGATCTCGTGGTTGATGTAGTCGATCACTTGCCGATCTCAAGATCGTGTGGACGATCCTTCCGGCGTCACGTTCCGGCAGCGCTCCCGCAGTCGGTCAAGTTCACGATCCTTCCGGCGCCACGTTTCGGCAGCGCTTCCGCAGTCGGTCACACATGCGGAGTCGAAGCAGACCTTCCTCTCCCCGTTCCAGCGAGCAGCGGAGGTAGTAGATCTTCTCCACGGAATCCCAGCAGCACGACGGCGTGGTGGTGGTGGTGGAGTAGAGAATTCTGCAGGGCTTCGCCTATGCCTGTGCAGAAGAAAGGTGGAGGAGAGAGGCGGCAGAGATTGGGTGTTATGGGAGCAGGGGTGGAGGGGGCGCCCCTGCCCCTCTATTTAAGGGGGGTGAGGCGCCATGGGAGGGGGAGTCCTTGTAGGACTCCCCTTCCCTCTAGGCCGGAGGATTGGGGAGTGGGGGGAGGAGTCCTCCTCCCCCACGACTCCTAGTCTTGACCCACCAGGACTCCTTGATCTTTTGAAGCAAACTCCAAGAAACCTTCCAGAACATTCCGGAACATTTCGAAACCTTCTAGAACCCTCATACAAATACTCCGGAACATTTCCTAACTCAGAAAATGATCTCCAATATATGAATCTTATTCTCCGGACCATTCCGGATCTCCTCGTGATGTCCCGGATCCATTCCGAGACTCCGAACAACATTCGGTCTCCAACGCACATTCCATATCTACTTAAAACAACTTCGAACCTTAAGTGTGTCACCCTACGGTTCGTGAATATGTAGACATGACAGAGACACATCTCCTATCAATAACCATCAGCGGGACCTGGAGATCCATAATGGCTCCCACATACTCAACGATGACTTCGTGATCGATTGAACCATTTACATACGAAACCAATTCCCTTTGTCACGCGATACTATACTTATCCGAGGTTTGATCGTCGGCATCTCCATACCTAGTTCTACCTCGTTACTGATAAGTACTCTTTACTCGTTCCGTGATATGTCATCCCTTGTGACCCAGTCACATGCTTGCAAGCTAACTAGATGACATTCCACCGAGAGGGCCCAGAGCATATCTATCCATCATATGGATGGACAAATCCCAATCTTGGTCCATGCGCTTCAACACATACTTTCAAAATACCCAATGACACCTTTATGACCACCCAGTTACGAAGCGGTGTTTGATGTCATCAAAGTATCCATCCGGTGATGGTGATTAACATAACCTCATGGTCGAAGGATTAGGTTACTATGCATTTAAAAGCTTACAGCAATACGAACTTAATGACTTGATCTTATGCTACACTTACTATGGGTGTGTGTCCATCACATCATTCTCCTAATGATATAACCTTGTTATTAATCACATCCTAATGTCCATGATCAGGAAACCATGATCATCAATTAATCAACAAGCTAGTTCAACAAGAGGCTTACTAGGGCATATCTTTTTTATGTTTACAAAACACACATGTATTAGTGTTTCCTAATAATACAATTATAGCATGGGATGTAAACATTTATCATATAAACATAAAGATATAATAATAACCACTTTATTATTGCCTCTTGGGCATATCTCCAACAGTTTTCCGCCCCGCAGAGGCGGCGGAATCTTTCTATGGTCGCTCCTCGAGTCTTAGGGTTTCGTGGGGATGATATACGCCAGAGGGGAGAGGCTGGAGTGGGCCAGGGCGGCCACACCACCTCTAGGCGCGGCCTAGGCCTGCTCTCGCCATGGGGTGGTGTGGGCCCCCTGTGGCCCACCTCCACTCCATCTTCTGGCATCCCGAGTCTTCTGTAAAAATAGGATTTTCCGTATATTTTCCCGGATTTTCAGATCTTTGCAAATTTTGCCTCCAAACAGCACCTTTTCCATCAGAATCCTGACTACAGCGGTCCATGCTCCAAAAGTCATCAACCATGCAAAAATAGATGAAATAACATAAGTATCACCTCTCAATACGAAATATATCAATGAATAATAGTGAATTAAGACATAGAATAGTGATGCAAAATGGACGTATCAGGGTTGCCGGAGTGACAGAAACCTGAACCCCCGTTAGGAAACCTTTGCACAAGGGATGTCAGGGTCTTAGAGTTTAAAGTTGTGGTTAGGTTTCTACCTTAATTACTTTCTTGTACTTCCGGATGCTTGCAAGGGGTATAATCACAAGTATGTATTAGTTTTAGGAAGGTCGGTACATTAGCACAGGTTCACGCACACAACACTTAGCAAACTAAAGAAGATTAATCAACTATATGAAGCGAAAGCACTTGACAATATTCCCATGTGTCCTCGAGATCGTTTTGTCATCTTAAGTAATACAACCGGCTTGTCCTTTGCTAAAGAAAGGATTGGGCCACCTGCTGCATTTATTCTTATTGTCTTTTATTTACTCGTGCTTTATTTACCTGCATTATCAAAAACCCCTAAAAATCCGTTTGCTAAGTATTTATAGAGAATTCCTACTCCTAGCCACTCGCCAGCACCTTCTGTTCCTCGTTGGGTTCAACACTCTTACTTATCGAAAATACTGCGATACACCCCCTATACTTGTGGGTCATCAAACGTTTGTAACATAAGGAGTAGCATATGATGGCTAAGAATAATTGGCCAAATAGCTAGTAGTAGCTTGGCCAATTCCATTGTCCATTGGTATGTGCGAAGGTAAATCAACATGTTGCAAGTTATTTGCCGATGAATAAAAAGATGAAACACCCCCATGCATGCTATTGGAATCTCTAACAATGGGTGTTTCATATTGATTGAACGAATTTATCATGTTGTTCATCGGCATATGGATTTCTGGGGTTGCCGATGCATGATAATTCGAGTTTACATATCGCAAGTCGCTAAAACTAGATGAAGCATGTAAATAATATTGCATCGGCTGCTTCACATAGTTAGAACTAAGGCTAGCCGATACACTACGCATATCAAAAGATCTAGCAACATGGACATTAGAGTTACTTGCATCTCCATTATTGGATCTAGCAACACGGAAGGGACCCCGTCAGGGCATCATGGCAGCTATGGGAGGCCCTAGATCAGCCTTGTCCCTAGAGCCTCGTGGATTCGCAGCCCTCTGGTATAAACAACTGCAGAAGAACGAGAAGCAAGATACAAAGGAGAGAGCTAAAAGTAGATGAACACAAAAAAATAGTACATATGTTTGTTCGATTGGTGTTGGTTCAATCGGCCTGCAGCCCTCACGTATATAAGGAGTGTCTAGACTATCCGTGCAAAAAAGATGGTCAGATGCACGTGCAAAATCCTAGTTCGGGTCCAACTCGAACAAGCAAACCTGAAATTTGCGTAACTGTTCAGTCAAAACTTGCCTGTACCTTCCGGACCACTTTTGAGATTAGTAAATGATCTCGGATCAAAATATCATAAAAAGCAAAGTTGTTTGCCTCAAAAATACAAAGAACTTTGATGTTAGTCACCTTTCTATCTGACATGATCTCGATGATATTTTTCCTTTATTTTTGTATCAAACTCGGATTTTGACCGAACGAATTTGACTCAATTCGGCCGTATCTTAAATCTGGAGGCTACATACTTGCTCAGGATAATATGGCTCCAAAAGAAAACTTGTTTACCTTTGTGCTTGTCTACCCGAGATGATTTTGACTACTTAAATTAAGTTGCAACCAGATTGACCGAGTTAGGAGGTTTTCTGGATCACCATGTTCCATTGCTCTCGCCTAGGGTGAGGGCATCTCCACCAGCCCGCCCCAACCCGCTCGGGCGCGTTTGAACGCGTCCATGCGGACATGCATGGTGTGCACGGTCTCTCAGCGGCATGACCCATCTGGATCGACGCGTCCGGCTCGACCTATCGGCGCACCTAATTTGTGCGACTGATGGCCCAAAATATATCGAGCTCGTTGGGAACCCCAAGAGGAAGGTATGATGAGCATAGCAGCAAGTTTTCCCTCAGTTGTGAAACCAAGGTTATCAATCCAGTAGGAGGAAGGAAACAGCCCAAAGGTGTAGCTAGCTGAACTTTGGAAGGGCGCACTACCGGTGCCAGCAGCAATGTGGAGACCTGCACAACACAACCACAGAACTCTGCCCCCAACTTGCGATGAGGTTGTCAATCTCACTGGTTTTGCTGAAAACAAATGATTAAACGTATCGAGTGGAAGAAAGTAATAGTTTGCAGAAAGTAAACACAAATCAGTAAATAGTTGATTGTAGATTGATGGTAAAAGAAAGGACCGGGGTCCATAGTTCACTAGTGGTGGCTCTCCTTAAGATAGATGACATGTTGGGTGAACAAATTAAAGCGAGGCAATTGACAAACATCGAGAAAGCAATCATGCATATACTACTCACCTTGACTCCTTTGAGATTCGATTGGGCATTACAACATTATACATAGACCGCCATCCAACTGCATCTATGACTAATAATCCACCTTCAGGTTATCATCCGAACCCCATCCAGTATTAAGTTACAAGCAACGGATAATTGCATTATGAATTGCGTGTAAATTAAACAATACGATTGTTCTATGAACAAAGTGAAGGAAATATGCCCTGAGAGGCAATAACAAAGTTGTTATTATGTATTCCTTGTATATGCTAGATTTTTATTTTGCATGCTATAATTGTATTGATAGGAAACTTCAATACATGTGTGTTTAATAAACAAAAAGGGTTCCTAGTTATGCCTCTCTTATAGACTAGCTCGTTGATTAACAAGATGATCAAAGTTTCCTGATCATGGACATTGGATGTTGTTAATAACGAGGTCACAACATTTGTGAAATGATGTGATGAACATTCATCTGAAGTACAGCATTACGATCAAAGTCGTTATGTTTATATTGCTATAACATCATATGAAGTAATCTTAGTCCTTATACCATGAGATCATGTTAATTTCTAACACCAGAAGAGTATCTTGATAACATTAAACGTCAAACCGTAATAGGGTGACTATAAAGGTGGGTTCAGTGCTTACGAAGGTGTTATGTTGAGGCTCATGGATCAAGAGTGGAATTTGTCAATCCTGATGACGGATAGATATAATCTAGGCCCTCTCGGTGATATCACATTAAGATAGCTTGCAAGCAAGTGATGTGATCACTAAAATGTTATATCACGAGAACGACAAAAGAGTGCATGTCGGTAACGAGATCAAACTAGGTATTTGGATACAAATGATTGAATCTCGGACAAGTATTATATCATGAGACAAAGGGATTAAGTTACTAGCGTTAAAGGTTCTCACGATCACAGAAGTCATCGTTGAATGTGCATGAGTCAGTATGGATCTCCAGGTCCCGCTTCTGATTATTGATCTGAGAGGAGTCTCAATCATGTCTGCATTATTCGCGAACCATAGGGTGACACACTTAAGGGTTGCCGGAGACCATTTTGGAGCACATATGTTTCAGACGAAAGAATTGCAAAGTGCAGCAATTGTTTCGATGGAAACCGGAATTGTTTCGGGTGAAATTGCAGAAAGTGGTTTTGCATGTGATATTGAAATGTTGCAAGGGGTTTTATGTGAATGTTTGTTAATTAAAGTAATTAAAAAAATCTGAATAAAATAAATAAAAGAGTTTTATTAATTGTTAGTTGCATTAAATTTGGTGGAAATTTAATGCATGTGATTGGAATTTTGGGTGGAGCTTGAATTGATGTGATTGGAGCTTCCACCACATGAATGAGGAAGAGGTGGGGGCATCCCCCTTGGCCGCCGGCCATGGGATGGGAGGAGCCCCCCTCTCCTATAAAAATCCCCCTCTCCTCCCTCACAAAGCACACCTCCTCGTAAAGGATCTCTCTCCCCCTCTAGATATTCGCCCATGGTCTCGGATTAGCGAGATACATGTTCCCGGTGGCCTTGCATCTGGAAGGAGTTGCTGCTTCTACTGATTCACTGGAGCGAGGAGGTGGAGGTTGTTCGGTGGCTTGAACGTGTGTGCGAGGACAGATGCGCTACTGATTTGCGGCACTAGGACTTCCACATGATCTTGAGATCGACAAACGTACGACTGCATCATCCACGAGTTCTAACTTGTTAACAAAACTCTATTGTCTTTGATGGTAAGTTCTCCATGGATGTATATCCACCCATTTCTCTGTATCTAGTAGATAGATCTTGGCATATAGTTCTCATCGTAGGAAAGCGAACCCAACAGTGGTATCAGAGCCTGATCTATGCGTTGGTGCTTTGCATGGGTATTACACATATGTTTATATGTGGGCGATGATGATCATGTTATTGCTTCTTTCATGTATTTTGGATATTGGTGGCATAGTGGGATGAAGCGGCCTAGACCAACCTTACATGTCATCGCACATGAGACCGGTTCCATGACTGACATGCAACTAGTTTTGCATAAGTGGCTAGCGGGTGTCTGTCTCTCCTACTATAGTCAATATCTGATTTACAACGAGTTACTAATAACTTGGTTATCCTTGTTGTGGTTCATGTTCGTAGGTAAGACCGGTTCTATCTCCGGAAGCCCTAAGCCACGTAAAACTTGCAATTGATAAATTAGAGGCGTCTAGTTTAGATCATTGCTAGGCTAGTGTCTTGATATGGTATTGTTGTAAGTAGATGTATGATAGATACTCTTACAACACACTTAACGTGTAAGTTCCATAGACCTTGGCCTTACACACAAAGGAATGATAGAGATCATACCACGATGCAAATGATAGAGATCAAATGCATGGACCATATCATCTCACTTTACACATTAGATGTTTGCATCTTATATTGCTAGTTTGGCGCTTTTGGTAGCATTGTAAGATGATCCCTCATTTAGATATCAAGATAAATTGTGTTCTTCCTTAAGTATGCATCGTTGTATGGATCGTGTTTCGAGACATCACATGATGATCGGGTGTACTCGACTCTACGCTTTCATACAACGGGTGTAAGACAGTTTTACACACGCGAATACTAAGGTTCGTACTTGGCGAGCCTAGCATGTACAGACATGGCCTCGGAACACGGACCGAAAGGTTAAGCATGAGTCATATAGTTGATATGATGCCCATATAGATGCTCGCCTTTGAAGCTACACCGACTCACGTGATGATCGGACTTGGTGTAGTGGATTTGGTTCATGTAATCACCAAAAGGACACGAGGGATGTCGTTTTTGAGTGGGAGTTCATTAGTAATTTGGATTAGTTGAACTCAATCTATCATAAACTTAGTCTAAATATACTTTACAAATTCTGTTGTTAATGGCACCACCTGCTTTTAATTTCAATGTGTTCATGGAGAAAGAGAAACTTGCTATGAATGGTAGCAACTTCACCAACTGGGCTATGAATTTGAGGATTATCCTCACTGCTGCACAAAAGCAATATGTGCTAGAGGCGCCGCTAGGCCCCCCACCAGCTCCTGATGCCCCTGACGAGGAAAAGAATCTCTATATAACTCGTCAGGAGGACCACAACTTAGTTCATTGCGGCATACTATATGGGCTAGAGCTAGAACTTCGAAAGCATTTCGAAAATGGCAATGCCTTCGATACCATGGGAGAATTGAAAATGGTTTTCGATACCCATGCTAGCGTAGAGAGTTATAATGATTGCGAAAAGTTCTTTAGCTGCATGATGGAGGAGAACAACTCCGTTAGTGATCATGTACTCAAAATGTATGGGTACGCCGATAAGCTTGTGTCCTTGGGAATAACGATTCCCATTGACTTAGGCATACATCGTGTTCTCCAATCTCTGCCACCTAGCTACAAGAGCTTCGTGATGAACTATAACATGCAGGGCATGAAGAAGTCTCTTCCCGAGCTTCTATTAATGCTTAAGACTGCAGAAGTGGAGATTAGGAAAGAACATCAAGTGTTGATGATCAATAAGACCACCGGTTTCAAGAAGGACAAGAAAGGCAAGCAAAAGGGAAAGAAGCGCGGCAAATCTGTTGCCGCACCTGAAAAGAAATCCTGAGCTGGCCCTAAGTCTGATACCGAGTGCTACTATTGCAAGGGGACTGGCCATTGGAAGCTCAACAGCCCCAAGTATTTGGCGGACAAGAAGGCCAGCAAGGCAAACAAAGGTATATGTGATATACATGTTATTGATGTGTACTTGACTAGTACTCGCAGTAGCACCTGGGTATTCGATACGTGATCGGTTGCTAATATATGTAACTCGATTCAGGGGCTGCGGAACAAGCGACAGCTAGCAAGGGATGAGGTCACGATGCGAGTCGGCAATGGATCAAGAGTTGATGTGATCGCCATCGGAACGCTGCCTCTCCATATGTCGTCGGGGTTAGTGATAAATCTAAATAATTGTTATTTGGTGCCTGCACTGAGCATGAACATTGTATCCGGATCATGTTTGATGCGAAGTGGTTATTCCTTTAAATCTGAAAACAATGGTTGTTCGATTTATATGAATTATATCTTTTATGGTCATGCACCTATGTTGAATGGTTTATTTCTGTTGGATCTTGATAGTAGTATTACGCATATTTATAATGTTGATGCTAAAAGGATTAAAATTTATAATGATATATCTGCATATATGTGGCACTGCCGTCTAGGTCATATTGGCGTTAAACGCATGAAGAAACTCCATTCTGATGGAATTTTGGAATCACTTGGTTTTGAATCATTTGATACATGTGAGCCATGCCTTATGGGCAATATGACTAGAACGCCGTTTTCCGGTTCAATGGAACGGGCGATAGATTTATTGGAAATCATACATACTGATGTGTGTGGACCAATGAGTGTGTCGGCGGGAGGTGGACATCGTTATTTTGTTACTTTCACGGATGATTTGAGTAGATACAACTATATATCTATTTGATGAAACATAAGTCTAAAACCTTTGAAAAGTTCAAGGAATTTCAGAATGAAGTGGAAAATCATCGTAACAGAAAGATCAAATTTCTGCGGTCCGACCATGGAGGAGAGTATCTTAATTACGAGTTTAGCACACATATGAAAGACTGTGGAATAGTTTCGCAACTCACGCCTGCCGGAACACAACAACGTAATGGTGTGTCGGAACGTCATAATCGTACTTTATTGGATATGGTTCAATCTATGATGTCTCTGACTGACTTGCCACTGTCATTTTGGGGTTATGCACTTGAAACCGCTGCATTCACTTTAAATCAGGCACCATCTAAATCCGTTGAAATGACACCGTATGAATTATGGTTTGGAAACAAACCTAAGCTGTCATTTCTTAAAGTTTGGGGATGCGATGTTTATGTGAACAAACTTCAGCCGGATAAACTCGAACCCAAAGTGGAAAAATGCGTCTTCATAGGATACCCTAAGGAAACTATTGGGTATACCTTCTATCACAGATCCAAGGGAAAGGTTTTTGTTGCCAAGAATGGATCCTTTCTTGAGGAGTTTCTCACGAAAGGTGTGAGTAGTCGAAAGGTAGAACTCGAAGAGGTTATTGAACCTTCTCTTCATGAAATGGCAAATGACACAGCACCAGAAATTCTTTCGGAGTTGACTTCACCTGATGAAGAGAGAGCTAATGATAATGATCATGAAACTCCGAAAGAGGATACTATCGAACCTCGCAGGTCTAGCAGGACACGTGCAACTCCTGAACTGTACGGCAATCCTGTTATGAATTTCATGATTGATGAAATAGATGACCCGGCGACGTATGAAGAAGTGATGATGAGCCCTGATTCCAACAAATGGCTAGAAGCCATGAAACCCGAGATGGAATCCATGTACAAAAACCAGGTTTGGACCTTGGTGGACTTACCTCACGATCGAAAGGCCGTTGAGAATAAATGGATTTTCAAAAGTAAAACTGATGTTGATGGTAATGTGACCATCTATAAAGCTCGACTTGTCGCAAAGGGGTTTCGATAAATTCAAGGAGTTTACTACGATGAGACATTCTCTCCCGTAGCGATGCTAAAGTCGGTTAGGATTATGTTAGCAATTGCTGCATATTTCGATTATGAAATATGACAGATGGATGTCAAAACCGCGTTCCTCAATGAAATTATTGAAGAAGAGTTGTATATGATACAACCTAAGGGTTTTGTCGATCCTAAGGATGTTGATAAGGTGTGCAAGCTTCAACAATCCATCTATGAACTGAAGCAAGCATCCCGGAGTTGGAATCTCCGCTTTGATGAGGTGATCAAAGAGTTTGGATTTGTCCAAACTTATGGAGAGGCTTGTATTTACAAGAAAGTGAGTGGGAGCAATGTGGCATTTCTGATATTATATGTGGATGACGTATTATTGATTGGAAATGATATAGATCTTTTAAACAGTGTTAAAAGTTATCTAAACAGCAAATTTTCGATGAAGGACCTTGGTGAAGCTTCATATATATTAGGCATTAAAATCTATAGATATAGATCAAGGCGCCTAATTGGGCTATCATAGAGTACATACCTTGATAAGATATTAAAGAAGTTTAATATGAACGGAAGTAAGAAGGGGTTCTTACCTATGTTGCAAGGCAAGACATTGAGTAAGACTCAAAGTCCGGCTTCAGCGGAAGAAAGAGAGATAATGGATAAGATTCCCTATGCCTCAGCCATAGGTTCTATAATGTACGCTATGCTATATACAAGACCAGATGTGGCACATGCTATTAGTTTGACTAGTAGGTACCAATCTGATCTAGGTTCAGAGCATGGATAGCGGTCAAGAATATCCTTAAGTACTTAAGAAGAACTAAGGATATGTTTCCTGTATATGGAGGTGAAGAAGAGCTAGTCGCTAAGTGTTATGTCGATGCTAGCTTTGACACCGATCCGGATGACTCTAAGTCTCAATCCGGATATGTATTTCTCTTGAACGGAGCAACAGTTAGTTGGAGGAGTTCCAAACAACCTGTGGTGGCTGGATCAACGACGGAGGCGGAATATGTTGCTGCTTCAGAAGCGGCGCAGGAAGCGGTTTGGATGAAGGAGTTCATAACGAAACTAGGTGTGGTTCCTAGTGCATTGGACCCAATGGTGATCTATTGTGACAACAATGGAGCCATAGCCAACGCCAAGGAACCAAGGTCTCACAAGAATTCCAAGCATATTAAGTGCCGGTTTCACTCCATCCGCGAGCATGTCAAGGATGGAGATATAAAGATTTGTAAAGTACACATGAACCTAAATGTAGCAGATCCGTTGACTAAAGTTCTCCCTAGGGCAAAACATGATCAACACCAGAACTCCATGGGTCTTAGATTTATCACTATGTGAACTAGATTATTGTCTTTAGTGTAAGTGGGAGACTGAAGGATATGCCCTGAGAGGCAATAATAAAGTTGTTATTATGTATTCCTTGTATATGATAGATGTTTATTTTGCATGCTATAATTGTATTGATAGGAAACATCAATACATGTGTGTTTAATAAACAAAAAGGGTTCCTAGATATGCCTCTCTTATAATACTAGCGTGTTGATTAACAAGATGATCAAAGTTTCCTGATCATGGACATTGGATGTTGTTAATAACGAGGTCACAGCATTTGTGAAATGATGTGATGAACATTCATCCGAAGTATAGCATTACGATCAAAGTCATTATGTTTATATTTCTATAACATCATACGAAGTAATCTTAGTCCTTAGACCATGAGATCATGTTAATTGCTAACACCGGAAGAGTATGTTGATAACATCAAACGTCACACCTTAATAGGGTGACTATAAAGGAGGGTTCAGTGCTTACGAAGGTGTTGTGTTGAGGCTCATGGATCAAGAGTGGAATTTGTCAATCCAGATAACGGCTAGATATACTCTGGGCCCTCTCGGTGATATCACATTAAGATAGCTTGCAAGCAAGTGATGTGATCACTAGAATTTTATATCACGGGAACGAGAAAAGAGTGCATGTCGGTAACGAGATCAAACTAGGTATTTGGATACCGATGATCGAATCTCGGACATGTATTATATCATGAGACAAAGGGATTAAGTTACTATCGTTAAAGGTTCTCACGATCATAGAAGTCATCATTGAATGTGCAGGAGTCAGTATGGATCTCCAGGTCCCGCTTCCGATTATTGATCTGAGAGGAGTCACAATCATGTCTGCATTATTCGTGAACCATAGGGTGACACACTTAAGGGTTGTCAGACACCATTTTGGAGCACATATGTTTCAGACGAAAGAATTGCAAAGCGCATGAATTGTTTCGATGGAAACCGGAATTGTTTCGGGTGAAATTGCAGAAAGTGGTTATGCATGTGATATTGAAATGTTGCAAGGGGTTTTATGTGAATTTTTGTTAATTAAAGTAATTAACAAAATTCTGAATAAAATAAATAAAAGAGTTTTATTAATTGAGAGTTGCATTAAGTTTGGTGGAAATTTAATGCATGTGAGTGGAATTTTGGGTGGAGCTTGAATTGATGTGAGTGGAGCTTCCACCACATGAATGAGGAAGAGGTGGGGGCACCCCCCCCCCTTGGTCGCCGGCCATGGGAGGGGAGGAGCCCCCCTCTCCTATAAAAAGCCCCCTCTCCTCCCTCACAAAGCACACCTCCTCGTGAAGGATCTCTCTCCCCCTCTAGATATTCCCCCATGGTCTCGGATTAGCAAGATACATGTTCCCGGTGGCCTTGCGTCTGGAAGGAGTTGCTGCTTCCGCTGATTCGCTGGAGCGAGGAGGTGGAGGTTGTATGGTGCCTTGAACGTGTGTGCGAGGACGGATGTGCTGCTGATTTGCGGCGCTAGGACTTCCACATGATCTTGAGATCGGCAAGCGTACGACTACATCATCCACGAGTTCCAACTCGTTAACAACACTCTGTTGTCTTCGAGGGTAAGTTCTCCATGGATGTATATCCACCCGTTTCTCTGTATCTAGTAGATAGATCTTGGCGTATAGTTCTCGTCGTAGGAATTTTTTTGTTTTATATACTGCGAACCCAACACAAAGGATTTTTGTTTTCCCCCTAGTAGCAACAGCACATCTAGTACCTTAGAAATTTCTGTCACTTCCCCAGATTACTAGAGGCATGAACCCACTATCAAGCATAAATACTAACTCTTGGAGTTGCTAGCATCTACTTGGCCAAGATAGCTACTAACAACGGAAAGCATGCATGATCACACATAACAAAGACATGATAGAATCAATAATCAATCTGAAATAGCATCTCAATATCCATCGGATCCCCGCAAACACAACATGTATGAATTACAAATAGATGATCTTGATCATGAATGGATCTCACAAGATCTAAACATGATAGCACAAAGGAGAAGAACTAGCCATCTAGCTACTACATGGACCCGTAGTATGAACTACTCACACATCATACCGGAGGCTTGCATGATGATGAAGAAGGCCTCTAGGGTGAATTCCCCTCTCTGGAAGGGTGCCAGGAAGAGCTTCAGACCCCTCTCGATCTAGGGATGGAGATGACGGTGGCTATAGACTCTTTCGTGGAATTTTGATCGGGTACTTAGGGTTTCCGTATCGGAGGCATCTTATAGGCGGAAGGAGAGGCCGAGGGGGTGCCTGGGGCAGCTAGACCACCCCCTGGCGCGGGCTAGGCTGGGCCGCATGGCCAGGTGGTGTGGGCGGGCCCTAGCCCCTCTTCGTCTCGTATTCTGGCTCTGGGTGTCCCTCGGTGAAAAATTGACTCTGGCTTTTGTCCCGTCCAATTCCGAGAATATTCATTTTCTGACTTTCCTGGAACCAAAAACAGCAGAAAACATGCAGCTGGCACTGTGGCTCTTGTTAATAGGTTAGTCCAAGAAATCATATGAAAAGTACTCCAAAGTGTGGACAAAACATAAGAAAGTAGATAAAACCAAGCATGGAACATCAAAAATTATGGATACGTTAGCAACATATCAGTGACCGTTGCGTCGGCCCGGACACGGGCGGTTCATGGGTGTTTTCTCCACCGCGCATGCTACTGGCCCACCCATCAGCGTCTAGCGAGTCAGAGGCAACTGCAGCACCGATTCAGACACAACCGCGGCACCAATTTAGAGGCGTGGGTGGCAGACTGAACGGCGACACCGAGTCAGACGCAACCGCGTCAGCCTTCACCATCAATGACGATGGTACAGGGCATCACCTGAGTTCCCGCGTCGGCATTGATGGCGAAGGAGCGAGAACCTGCATGCACTTCTGCTGACTCATGTATTAACGAGCTTGTTGGGGAACCCCAAGAGGAAGTTATGATGAGCACATCAGTAAGTTTTCCCTCAGTTATGAAACCAAGGTTATCAATCTAGTAGGAGCAAGGAAACACCCCAAAGGTGTAGCTAGCTGAACTTTGGCAGGGCGTACTACCGGTGCCAGCAGCAACGTGGAGACCTGCACAACACAACCACAGAACTCTATCCCCAACTTGCGATGAGGTTGTCAATCTCACCAGTTTTGCTGAAAACAAAGGATTAAACGTATCGAGTGGAAGAAAGTAATAGTTTGCAGAAAGTAAACACAAAATAGTAAACAGTTGATTGTAGATTGATAGTAAAAGAAAGGACCGGGGTCCATAGTTCACTAGAGGTGTCTCTTCTTAAGATAGGTAACATTCTGGGTGAACAAATTATAGCGGGGCAATTGACAAACATCGAGAAAGCATACAAGCATATACTACTCATATTGACTCCTTTGAGACTTGATTGGGCATTACAACATTATACATAGACCGCCATCCAACTGCATCTATGACTAATAATCCACCTTCAGGTTATCATCCGAATCCCCTCCAGTATTAAGTTGCAAGCAATGGATTACGAACTGTGTGTAAAGTAAACAATACGATTGTTCTATGAACAAAGGGTTGTTGTTTTCTCCCTAGTAGCAACATCACATCTAGTACCTTAGAGATTTCTGTCACTTCCCTAGATTACCAGAGGCATGAACCCACTATCGAGCATAAATACTAACTCTTGGAGTTGCTAGCATCTACTTGGCCAAGATAGCTACTAACACTGGAAAGCATGCAAGATCGCAAATAACAAAGACATGATAGAATCAATAATCAATCTGAAGTAGCATCTCAATATCCATCGGATCCCCGCAAACACAACATGCAGAATTACAAATAAATGATCTTGATCATGAACGGAGCTCACAAGATCTAAACATGATAGCACAAAGGAGGAGAACCAGCCATCTAGCTACTACATGGACCCGTAGTCCAGAGATGAACTACTCACGCATCACACCGGAGGCTTGCATAATGATGAAGAAGGCCTCCAGGGTGAATTCCCCTCTCCGGCAGGGTACCGGGAAGAGCTTCAGATCCCTCCCGATCTAGGGATGGAGATGATGACGGCTACAGACTCTTTCGTGGAATTTTGATCAGGTACTTAGGGTTTCCGTATTGGAGGCAACTTATAGGCGGAAGGAGAGGCCGAGGGGGTGCCTGGGGCAGCTAGACCCCCCCTGTCGAGGGCTAGGCTGGGCCACGCGGCCAGGTGGTGTGGCCAGGCCCCAGCCCCTCTCTGTCTCGTATTCTAGCTCCAGGTGTGCCTCGGTGAAAAACTGACTTTGGCTTTTGTCCCGTCCAATTATGAGAATATTCATTTTCTGACTTTCCTGGCACCAAAAACAACAGAAAACAAGCAGCTGGCACTATGGCTCTTGTTAATAGGTTAGTCCAAGAAATCATATGAAAAGTACTCCAAAGTGTGGATAAAACATAAGAAAGTAGATAAAACCAAGCATGGAACATCAAAAATTATGGATACGTTAGCAACGTATCAACATCCCTAAGCTTAACTCCTGCTCGTCCTCGAGTAGGTAAGTGATAAAAAGAAAGAATAATTTTTGAGGTGACATGCACCATCATAAACTTGATCAAAGTATTTGTAAAACATTGATAGCTAGGACCATAGTGCTTAAATTATAACATGAAAGACAAAGTTCTAGCAATAAGGCAAAGAAACTTTGTTGCAACATGAAAAGGCACAAACAAAAGATTCATGAATAACAATGCTTTGCAAGACAGACATTTGTTTCACATAAAGAAAATATAGCATAGTAGTATTCAGCTTGTCCCTCATAGAGTAGCAAACATAAATGCATAGGACACCTTAAAAGTTCATAAGAGTGACTAGATACAAATAGTTCAAAACAAGCAATATCAAAGCTATGCATCAATCAACAAGTCTTGGGACAATGCACATAGAACTAAGAATGGCCACTATGCTCTCAAAGTAGGTGCATAAAGGTAGAAGGTGGAGACTCAACAAAAAAGGTAAAAGAAAGGCCTTCATAGAAGGAAGTAGGGATTCAAGTTTCATAAAGAGCTTCCAAAAATTATGGTACTTAATAGCTTTCAATTCTCATTGCCCCTATCATAAGCATCTTGAACTGATTAAGGTTAAAGTGAACAAACTATGGAGTATATGCTTGACAAAGTATAAGTTGGAAATCTCATGTCCCTTGAATATGAGGGTCGCTCCTCATGCTACTCAAGTTTATTCACCGGTAAGTTCTTGTCATAGTAAGTACATGTGTATCATAGAGAACCGCCAACGAGGTACCCCTTGCCCGATGATACGGAAGAATACCCATATCAAAATGACAAGGCAAGCAGACAACGAGCATCTCAGCAATCTTCTTATTTACCATGGGAATATGGTGCTTTTTAATCTCTTTCCTCTTTTCGTAATCTTTTTTTTATTTTTCTCTTTTTTAATAGGACTCTCTTTTTTTATAACAAGAATGCTTCATAGACAGCTCATTATGGTTAGCTGCAGGTTTCCACCATGTCAGCATGGATTAGACCAGCGGCCCAGGCGTTTCTCTAACACATATACATAACTCCATGGACTTACAAGCTCCCCTTTCATTTCACACCGACGACATCCATAGACAAAAGAGCATGATATCAACTAGGTACAAAGTACAAGTGCAATGTTGAAAGCATTCCCCGTGACAGCATGGTTCTGCTAATCCCCAACAAATAAGTGCAAGCATATACAACATAGACGATACAATGGTTCAAGTTTATTAAGGGCAGGAAAAGTAAAGTGTGCCATCAAGTTCGTGAGAGCTTTAATCACTAGTTTTCTCATAACAAGTTTAATTCGGAAGGTAGATAAAAACATGAATATACTTGGAATAGCATATGCTAGTAGGTAGGTATGGTGGACTCTTTGGAATAACTTGGTTTAAGGAGTTGGATGCATGAGTGGGACTCATACGTGGTTACGGAGGCTAGCAAAAGACTGGAAGCGACAAACTAAGAGAGCAATAATGGCCATAATCATACAGAGCGACAAAACATCATTTATCAAAGCATAAAGTGATACTACAAGTTGAAAACTAAAGGATCATAAAGGCAATGGTGACTTGAGATAGTCATAACATGGTGTGAGCATGTGCCAAGTCAACCCAAATAAAGCATCAAAGGAGAATACCATTATAATATGCTTTAATATGCTAAAACAACGCATGATTCATCCAAGGCACATTAAGCGATCTCAATTGTTTATAACAAGTCATGATACATCAAAGAATACTAAGCATAAAGCAAAAACAATATCAAGCATGGCATGACAAAGGATAGGCCACAGTCAAAAATAAGCTCTCTTTACCACTTAAGCATGAACTTTCCTACTCTTTTTCAATCCAAACCAAACTATTTGAAAACCAATGCATGAAAGAGGGGGTCCAACCAATTTATTCAGCAAACTAAGAAAACAAAGCAAACGAAAAACGAAAACAAAAAAGAAGACGCTCCAAGAACAACACAACTGTGCATGAAACAATAAAAATGAAGTGTTTGGAAGAAACCTAAGATTTTTATTGATGAAGAGGGGGATGCCTTGGGCATCCCCAAGATTTGACGCTTCTCTTCTTGGATATTTCTTGGGGTGACACGCGTGGCATCCCCAAGCTTGAGCTTTAGTCCATTCTTCATCTCATTACTCATTCCTTCCATACACCTGAAATTTTTCGTTCATACAAAACTTCACACAATCTTTATTAGCAACATTAGTGTACTCAAGATAATAGGTCTTAAGGTTCAGTTCCAACACCAAATAAACTTCCACTAGAACACTAGCTACTGTATCACTTCCCTCAAAAAGCTCAATTCCCCAAAAGAACTCAAAAAGAAACCAACAAGAAGCAAATGCAGAAAATGGCAGAAATCTGTCAAAACAGACCAGCAGGTAAAGGCGAATTTTTTCGAAGACTTTCTGTTGCTCAAATCAAAAAGTGTTGAACTAACGAAAGTTAGATAACAACTGGGGGCAGAATCACAAAAATTCACGCCTCAAAAGGACGTACATATATTTTACACGAATTTTTACGGTGAAGCACATAAATCTGTTTCGGGATAGCAACTTTCTCAATCATTACTTCTCTCTCATTAGAGGTTACTCTTGCACAAAAAGCAAGGATAAGGAGCGGTTATTACTGAAGTAATAACTTTCAAGACTCATCTAAAACTTTTGGGTTATCTCCCAATAAGTACTTTTCTTTAATGCCTTTAAGTTAGGCATGATAGTTTGAGAAGATGCTCACATAAGAAATATGAATTGAAGTAAAAGAGAGCATCAAGAAGCAAATTCAAAGAACATTTAAGTCTAACCCACTTCCTATGCATAGGAATCTTGTAAAGAAACAAGTCATGAAAGCACAAAGCAACAATCATAGGAAAGCAAAACAAGTGCAACTTCAAGACTTTCAACATAAAGAGGGGAAACTTAATATTGTTGAGATACATAAAACCATGTTTCCCTCTCTCATAATAACTTTCAGTAGCATAATGAATAAAATTAACAATATAACTATCACATAAAACATTCTTATCATGAGCCACATGCATATAATCATTATTACTCTCCACATAAACATAGTCATTCTTATTAATCATAGTGGGAGCAAATTCAACAAAATAGATATCATTATTATTCTCATCACCATAATCATCAAATATAGGAGGCATATTGTAATCACAATTAATTTCCTCCTCAATAGTAGGTGGACTGAGAATATCATATTCATCATTGCCATCATCATATATTGGAGGTATAGTATCACCAAAATAAATTTTCTCATCCATGCTTGGGGGACTAAAAAGATCCTTCAAAACTAGCTTCCCCAAGCTTAGACTTTTCCATAGCATTAGCAATAATGGTGTTCAAAGAATTCATACTAATAACATTGCTATTAGCACGCAAATAAAGTTCCATAGGTTTTTTAATTTTCTCTCCAAACACTTCATGTCCCAACTCAAGATAAATACTATAAAGCTCTCTATTCTGTTGTTGTTTTCCATTAAGCCTAACTAGTGAAAACAAGAAACAAAAAGACAAAATTGCAGAATCTAAAGGAAATAACTTCGAGCACTCACACTGGAGGATGTGAGTACCTTTTACCTTACCTCCCCGGCAACGGCGCCAGAAAATAGGCGTTTGCCGTGTGAGGTTCTTCTTCTTTAATCCTCCGGTGTGAATACCTTTTACCTTACCTCCCCGGCAACGGCGCCAGAAAATAGCTTGATTTCTACGCACTTCTATTCTTGTAGATAGTTGTTGGGCCTCCAAGTGCAGAGGTTTGTAGAACAGCAACAAGTTTTCCCTTAAGTGGATCACCCAAGGTTTATCGAACTCAGGGAGGAAGTGGTCAAAGGTATTCCCTCTCAAGCAACCCTGCAATCAAGATACAAGAAGTCTCTTGTGTCCCCAACACACCCAATACACTTGTCAGGTGTATAGGTGCACTAGTTCGGCGAAGAGATAGTGAAATACAAGTGGTATAGATAATTATAAGTGGTAACGGTGATAGAAAATAGCTTAATGGCATGGAAAAGACTAAAGAAAAACTGAAATAAAGATGGAAGCAAGCAAACATGTAATAGATCTAATGCAAACGGTGTTTCAGTGCTTAAAACAAGGCCTAGGGATCATACTTTCACTAGTGAACACTATCATATAAATATCTTCTCTTTATGATACTACTCTTAACTACTCTCCAGTTGAACACTCTAATCGATGGTAGGGCTATATCAGCACACCTCAAAGTAAGTCTTTCCCATCTAGAAAACCCCACACTGTCACCTTGAGCACTAGATGGTTCCAACAAATAGCACAATTTCATAAAGACATCCAACTCCAAATATAACTCATAACAAGTATTTGTAATCTCTAGCCTAAGTGTCACCATGGTGAGCACGCTGTCACTTTCACACACATGGGGAGAGCAGAGATCTATTAAAGCACTTGAGTAGCAAGGTAGATCTATAGATTACAAGCTCATGATCACAATATGATCATGCATAGAGAGAGATGAACACATAGCTACCGGTAGAACCCTTAGCCTCGAGAGAGAACTACTCCCTCCTCATCATGGAAATCAGCAATGGTGATGGAGATGGTGGTGGATATCGATGGAGATGGCTCCCGGGGCACTTCCCCGTCCCGACAGGGAGCCGGAACAGAGACTTTCTGTCCCCCGAATCTCCCCTTCGGTGGCAGCGCTGCAGAACTTTTCGTGGATTTTTGATTGACTATTTAGGGTTTATGAATCGAAAGAGATATATAGGCGAAAGAGGCAAGGTCGATGGCCGGCCAGGGGGCCCACACCATGCCCTGGCGTGGCCTAGGGTTGCCCGCGCCAAGGGGGGTGTGGCCACCCTGTGGCCCCTCTCCGGCTCTCCTTCTCGCTCCGTGAGTCTTCCGGGAAAATAGTAACTTTGGCTTTTGTCCCGTCCAATTCCGAGAATATTCATTTTCTGACTTCCTGGAACCAAAAATAGCAGAAACAGGCAACTGGCACTGTGGCATCTTGTTAATAGGTTAGTCCAAGAAATCATATGAAAAGTACTCCAAAGAGTGAACAAAACACAAGAAAGTGGATAAAACCAAGCATGGAACATCAAAAATTATAGATACATTTGCAATGTATCACACCTCTTCCTCATTCATGTGGTGGAAGCTCCACTCACATCAATTCAAGCTCCACCCAAAATTCTAGTCACATGCATTAAATTTCCACCAAATTTAATGCAACTCTCAATTAATAAAACTCTTTTATTTATTTTATTTAGAATTTTGTTAATTACTTTAATTAACAACATTCACATAAAACCCCTTGCAACATTTCAATATCACATGCATAACCACTTTCTGCAATTTCACCCAAAACAATTCTGGTTTCCATCGAAACAATTCCTACGCTTTCCAATTCTTTCGTCTGAAACATATGTGCTCCAAAATGGTGTCCGGTAACCCTTAAGTGTGTCACCCTATAGTTCACGAATAATGCAGACATGATTGAGACTCCTCTCATATCAATAATCAGAAGTGGGACCTAGAGATCCCTACTGACTCATGCACATTCAACGATGACTTCTGTGACCGTGAGAACCTTTAACGCTAGTAACTTAATCCCTTTGTCTCATGATATAATACATGTCCGAGATTCGATCATCGGTATCCAAATACCTAGTTTGATCTCATTACCGACATGCACTCTTTTCCCGTTTTCATGATATAACATTCTAGTGATCACATCACTTGCTTGCAAGCTATCTTAATGTGATATCACCGAGAGGGCCCAGAGTATATCTATTCGTCATCGGGATTGACAAATTCCACTCTTGATCCATGAGCCTCAACATAACACCTTCGTAAGCACTGAACCCACCTTCATAGTCACCCTATTACGGTGTGATGTTTGATGTTATCAAGATACTCTTCTGGTGTTAGCAATTAACATGATCTCATGGTCTAAGGACTAAGATTACTTCGTATGATGTTATAGAAATATAAACATAATGACTTTGATCATAATGCTATACTTCGGATGAATGTTCATCACATAATTTCACAAATGCTGTGACCTCGTTATTAACAACATCCAATGTCCATAATCAGGAAACTTTGATCATCTTGTTAATCAACGAGCTAGTCTTATAGGAGAGGCATAACTAGGAACCTTTTTGTTTATTAAACACACATGTATTGACGTTTCCTATCAATACAATTATAGCATGCAAAATAAACATCTATCATATACAAGGAATACATAGTAATAACTTTATTCCTCTCAGGGCATATTTCCTTCAGTCTCCCACTTACACTAGAGACAATAATCTAGTTCACATAGTGATAAATCTAACACCCATGGAGTTCTGGTGTTGATCATGTTTTGCCCTAGGGAGAACTTTAGTCAACGGATCTGCTACATTTAGGTCTGTGTGTACTTTACAAATCTTTATATCTCCATCCTTGACATGCTCACAGATGGAGTGAAACCGGCGCTTAATATTCTTGGAATTCTTGTGAGACCTTGGTTCCTTGGCATTGGCTATGGCTCCATTGTTGTCACAATAGATCACCATTGGGTCCAATGCACTAGGAATCACACCTAGTTCCGTTATGAACTCCTTCATCCAAACCGCTTCATGTGCCGCTTCTAAAGCAGCAACATATTCCGCCTCGATCGTTGATCCAGCCACTACAAGTTGTTTTGAACTCCTCCAAGTAACTGCTGCTCCATTCAAGAGAAATACATATCCGGATTGAGACTTAGAGTCATCGGGATCAGTGTCAAAGCTAGCACATAACACTTAGCGACTAGCTCTTCTTCACCTCCGTATATAAGAAACATATCTTTAGTTCTTCTCAGGTACTTAAGGATATTCTTGACCGCTATCCAGTGTTTCGAACCTGGATATGATTGGTACCTACTAGTCAAACTAATAGCATGTGCCACATCCAGTCTTGTACATAGCATGGCGTACATTATAGATCCTATGGCTGAGGCATAGTGTATCTTATCCATTATCTCTCTTTCTTCCGCCGTAGCCGGACTTTGAGTCTTACTCAATGCCTTGCCTTGCAACTTAGGTAAGAACCCCTTCTTACTTCCGTCCATATTAAACTTCTTTAATATCTTATCAAGGTATGTACTTTGCGATAGCCCAATTAGGCGTCTTGATCTATCTCTATAGATTTTAATGCCTAATATATATGAAGCTTCACCAAGGTCTTTCATCGAAAATTTACTGTTTAGATAACTTTTAACAATATTTAAAAGATCTATATAATTTCCAATCAATAATATGTCATCCAGATATAATATCAGAAATGCCACACTCCCACTCACTTTCTTGTAAATACAAGCCTCTCCATAAGTTTGGACAAATCCAAACTCTTTGATCACCTCATCAAAGCGGAGATTCCAACTCCGGTATGCTTGCTTCAGTCCATAGATGGATTGCTGAAGCTTGCATACCTTATCAGCATCCTTAGGATCGACAAAACCCTTAGGTTGTATCATATACAACTCTTCTTCAATATTACCATTGAGGAACGCAGTTTTGACACCCATCTGCCATATTTCATAATCGAAATATGCAGCAATTGCTAACATAATCCTAACCGACTTTAGCATCGCAACGGGAGAGAATGTCTCATCGTAGTCAACTTCTTGAATTTTTCGAAACCCCTTTACGACAAGTCGAGCTTTATAGATGGTCACATTACCATCAGCATCAGTTTTTCTTTTGAAAATCCATTTATTCTCAACGGCCTTTCGTTTGTGAGGAAAGTCTACCAAGGTCCAAACCTGGTTTTCGTACATGGATTCCATCTCGGATTTCATGGATTTTAGCCATTTGTTGGAATCAGGGCTCATCATCGCTTCTTCATACGTCGCAGGGTCATATATTTCATCAATCATGAAATTCATAACAGGATTGTCATACAGTTCAGGAGCTGCACGTGTCCTGCTTGACCTGCGAGGTTTGGTAGTATCCTCCTTCGGAGTTTCATGATCATTATCATTAGCTCTCTCTTCATCAGGTGAAGTCAACTCCGAAACAACTTCCGGTGCTGCGCCACTCGCCATTACATGAAGAGAAGGTTCAATAACCTCTTCAAGTTCTACCTTTCGACTACTCAGACCTTTCACGAGAAACTCCTTCTCATGAAAGGATGTATTCTTGGCAACAAAAACCTTGCCCTCGGATCTGTGATAGAAGGTATACCCAATCGTTTCCTTAGGGTATCCTATGAAGACGCATTTTTCTGCTTTGGGTTCGAGTTTATCCGGCTGAAGTTTCTTCACATAAACATCGCATTCCCAAACTTTAAGAAATGACAGCTTAGGTTTGTTTCCAAACCATAATTCATACGGTGTCGTTTCAACGGATTTAGATGGTGCCCGATTTAAAGTGAATGTAGCTGTTTCCAGTGTATAACCCCAAAATGACAGTGGTAAGTCAGTCAGAGGCATCATAGATCAAACCATATCCAATAAAGTACGATTACGACGTTCCGACACACCATTACATTGTGGTGTTCCGGCAGGCGTGAGTTGTGAAACTATTCCACAGTCTTTCATATGTGTGCTAAACTCGTAACTAAGATACTCTCCTCCACGGTCGGACCGCAGAAATTTGATCTTTTTGTTACGATGATTTTCCACTTTATTTTGAAATTCCTTGAACTTTTCAAAGGTTTCAGACTTATGTTTCATCAAATAGATATACCCGTATCTACTCAAATCATCCGTGAAAGTAACAAAATAACGATATCCACCTCGCGCCGACACACTCATTGGTCCACACACATCAGTATGTATGATTTCCAATAAATCTGTCGCCCGTTCCATTGAACCAGAAAATGGCGTTCTAGTCATCTTGCCCATAAGGCATGGCTCACATGTATCAAATGATTCAAAATCAAGTGATTCCAAAAGTCCATCAAAATGGAGTTTCTTCATGCATTTAACGCCAATATGACCTAGACGGCAGTGCCACATATATGCAGATATATCATTATCAAGTTTAATCCTTTTAGCATCAACATTATGAATATGTGTAATACTACTATCGAGATCCAACAGAAATAAACCATTCAACACAGGTGCATGACCATAAAAGATATCATTCATATAAATCGAACAACCATTATTTTCAGATTTAAAGGAATAATCACTTCGCATCAAACATGACCCGGATACAATGCTCATGCTCAGTGCACGCACCAAATAACAATTATTCGGATTTATAACGAATCCCGGCGGCATATGGAGAGGCAGCGTTCCGATGGCGATCACATCAACTCTTGATCCATTACCGACCTCCATCGTGACCTCATCCCTTGCTAGCTGTCGCTTGTTTCGCAGCCCCTGAATCGAGGAACAATTAGCAATCGATCTCGTATCAAATACCCAGGTGCTACTGCGAGTACTAGTCAAGTATACATCAATAACATGTATATCACATATACCTTTGTTTGTCTTGCCGGCCCTCTTGTCCGCCAAATACTTGAGGCAGTTGCGCTTCCAATGGCCAGTCCCCTTGCAATAGTAGCACTCGGTATCAGACTTAGGGCTAGCTCGGGATTTATTTTCAGGTGCGGCAACAGATTTGCCGCCCTTCTTTCCCTTTTGCTTGCCTTTCTTTTCCTTCTTGAAACCGGTGATCTTATTGATAATCAACACTTGATGTTCTTTCCTAATCTCCACTTCTGCAGTCTTAAGAATTGACAAAAGCTCGAGAAGAGACTTCTTCATGCTCTGCATGTTATAGTTCATCACGAAGCTCTTGTAGCTAGGTGGCAGAGATTGGAGAACACGATGTATGCCTAAGTCAATGGGAATCGTTATTCCCAAGGACACAAGCTTATCGGTGTACCCAGACATTTTGAGTATGTGCTCACTTACGGAGCTATTCTCCTCCATCATGCAGCTAAAGAACTTTTTAGAAGCATTATAACTCTCGACGGCAGCATGGGTATCAAAAATCATTTTCAATTATCCCATGGTATCAAAGGCATTGCCATTTTCGAAACGCTTTCGAAGTTCTGGCTCCAACCCATACAGTATGCCGCAATGAACTAAGTTGTGGTCCTCCTAACGATTTATATAGACATTCTTTTCCTCGTCAGGGGCATCAGGAGCTGGTGCGGGGCCTAGCGGCGCCTCTAGCACATATTGCTTTTGTGCAGCAGTGAGGAGAATCCTCAAATTCATAGCCTAGTTGGTGAAGTTGCTACCATTCGTAGCAAGTTTCTCTTTCTCCGTGAACACATTGAGATTAAAAGCAGGTGGTGCCATCTACAAAAGAATTTGTAAAGTATATTTAGACTAAGTTTATAATAGATTGAGTTAAACTAATCCAAATTACTAATGAACTCCCACTAAAAAACGACACCCCTCGTGTCTTTTTGGTGATTACATGAACCAAATCCACTACACCAAGTCCGTTCATCACGTGAGTCGTTGTAGCTTCAAAGGCGAGCATCTATATGGGCATCATATCAACTATATGACTCATGCTTAACCTTTCGGTCCGTGTTCCGAGGCCATGTCTGTACATGCTAGGCTTGCCAAGTAAGAACCTTAGTATTCGCGTGTGTAAAACTATCTTACACCCGTTGTATGAAAGCGTAGAGTCGAGTACACCCGATCATCATGTGATGTCTCGAAACACGATCCATAGGACGGTGCATACTTAAGGAAGAACACATTTTATCTTGATATCTAAATGAGGGATCATCTTACAATGCTACCAAAAGCGCCAAACTAGCAATATAAGATGCAAACATCTAATGTGTAAAGTGAGATGATATGGTCCATGCATTTGATCTCTATCATTTGCATCGTGGTATGATCTCTATCATTCCTTTGTGTGTAAGGCCAAGGTCTATGGAACTTAGACGTTAAGTGTGTTGTAAGAGTATATATCATACATCTACTTACAACAAGACCATATCAAGACACTAGCCCTGCAATAATCTAAACTAGACGCCTCTAATTTATCAATTGCAAGTTTTACATGGCTTAGGGCTTTCGGATATAGAACCGGTCTTACCTACGAACATGGAACCGCGACGAGGATAACCAAGTTATTAGCAACTCGTTGTAAATCAGATATTGACTATAGTAGGAGAGATAGACACCCGCTAGCCACTTATGTAAAACTAGTTGCATGTCATTCGTGGAACCGGTCTCATGTGCGATGACATGTAAGGTTGGTCCGGGCCGCTTCATCCCACTATGCCACCAATATCCAAAATACATAGAAGATGCAATAACATAATCATCATCGCCCACATATAAACATATGTGTACTATCCGTGCAAAGCACCTACACATAGATCAGGCTCTGATACCACTGTTGGGTTCACAGCATAGAAAACAATTTTTTTCCTACGATGAGAATTATACGCCAAGATCTATCTACTAGATACACAGCAACGGGTGGATATACATCCATGGAGAACTTACCCTCGAAGACAACAGAGTTTTGTTAACGAGTTGGAACTCGTGGATGATGTAGTCATACGCTTGCCGATCTTAAGATCGTGTGGAAGTCCTAGCGCCGCAAATCAGCAGCGCATCCGTCCTCGCACACACGTTCAAGCCACCGGACAACCTCCACCTCCTCGCTCCAGCGAATCAGCGGAAGCAGCAACTCCTTCCAGACGCAAGGCCACCGGGAACATGTATCTCGCTAATCCGAGACCATGGGGGAATATCTAGAGGGGGAGAGAGATCCTTCACGAGGAGGTGTGCTTTGTGAGGAAGGAGAGGGGGCTTTTTATAGGAGAGAGGGAGATCCTCCCCTCCCATGTCCGGCGGCCAAGGGGGTGCCCCCACCTCTTCCTCATTCATGTGGTGGAAGCTCCACTCACGTCAATTCAAGCTCCACCCAAAATTCCACTCACATGCATTAAATTTCCACCAAATTTAATGCAACTCTCAATTAATAAAACTCTTTTATTTATTTTATTCAGAATTTTGTTAATTACTTTAATTAACAAACATTCACATAAAACCCCTTGCAACATTTCAATATCACATGCATAACCACTTTCTGCAATTTCACCCGAAACAATTTCGGTTTCCATCGAAACAATTCCTGTGCTTTGTAATTCTTTTGTCTGAAACATATGTTCTCCAAAATGGTGTTTGGCAACCCTTAAGTGTGTCACCCTACGGTTCACGAATAATGCAGACATGATTGAGACTCCTCTCAGATCAATAATCAGAAGCGGGACCTAGAGATCCATACTGACTCCTGCACATTCAACAATGACTTCTGTGATCGTGAGAACCTTTAAAGCTAGTAATCCCTTAGTCTCATGATATAATACATGTCCGAGATTCGATCATCGGTATCCAAATACCTAGTTTGATCTCGTTACCGACATGCACTCTTTTCTCGTTCCCGTGATATAATATTCTAGTGATCACATCACTTGCTTGCAAGCTATCTTAATGTGATATCACCGAGAGGGCCCAGAGTATATCTATCCGTCATCGGGATTGAAAAATTCCACTCTTGATCCATGAGCCTCAACATAACACCTTCATAAGCACTGAACCCACCTTTATAGTCACCCTGTTACAGTGTGACGTTTGATGTTATCAAGATACTCTTCCGGTGTTGCAATTAACATGATCTCATGGTCTAAGGACTAAGATTACTTCGTATGATGGTATAGCAATATAAACATAATGACTTTGATCGTAATGATATACTTCGGATGAATGTTCATCACATCATTTCACAAATGCTGTGACCTCATTATTAACAACATCCAATGTCCATGATCAGGAAACTTTGATCATCTTGTTAATCAACGAGCTAGTCTTATAAGAGAGGCATAACTAGATACATGTTTGTTTATTAAACACACATGTATTAACGTTTCCTATCAATACAATTATAGCATGCAAAATAAACATCTATCATATACAAGGAATACATAATAACAACTTTATTATTGCCTCTCAGGGCATATTTCCTTCATGATGAGCACATCAGTAAGTTTTCCCTCAGTTATGAAACCAAGGTTATCAATCCAGTAGGAGCAAGGAAACACCCCAAAGGTGTAGCTAGCTGAACTTTGGTAGGGCGCACTACCGGTGCCAGCGGCAACGTGGAGACCTGCACAACACAACCACAGAACTCTATCCCCAACTTGCGATGAGGTTGTTAATCTCACCGGTTTTGCTGAAAACAAAGGATTAAACATATCGAGTGGAAGAAAGTAATAGTTTGCAGAAAGTAAACACAAAACAGTAATCAGTTGATTGTAGATTGATAAGAAAGGATCGGGGTCCATAGTTCACTAGAGGTGGCTCTCCTTCAGATAGATAACATGTTGGGTGAACAACTTACATCGGGGCAATTGACAAACATCGAGAAAGCATACAAGCATATACTACTCATGTTGACTCCTTTGAGACTTGATTGGGCATTACAACATTATACATAGACCGCCATCCAACTGCATCTATGACTAATAATCCACCTTCAGGTTATCATTCGAACCCCTCCAGTATTAAGTTGCAAGCAACGGATAATTGCATTACGAATTGCGTGTAAAGAAAACAATACGATTGTTCTATGAACAAAGGATTGTTGTTTTCTCCCTAGTAGCAACAACACATCCAATACCTTAGAGATTTCTGTCACTTCCCCAGATTACCAGAGGCATGAACCCACTATCGAGCATAAATACTAACTCTTGGAGTTGCTAGCATCTACTTGGCCAATATTGCTACTAACAACAGAAAGCATGCAAGATCACAAATAATAAAGACATGATAGAATCAATAATCAATCTGAAATAGCATCTCAATATCCATCGGATCCCCGCAAACACAACATGCAGAATTACAAATAGATGATCTTGATCATGAACGAAGCTCACAATATCTAAACATGATAGCACAAAGGAGGAGAATCAGCCATGTAGTTACTACATGGACCCGTAGTCTAGAGATGAACTACTCACGCATCACACCGGAGGCTTGCATGTTGATGAAGAAGGCCTCGGGGTGAATTCCCCTCTCCAGCAGGGTGCCGGGAAGAGCTTCAGATCCCTCCTGATCTAGGGGTGGAGATGACGGCGGCTACAGACTCTTTCGTGGAATTTTGATCGGGTACTTAGGGTTTCCGTATCGGAGGCAACTTATAGGTGGAAGGAGAGGCCGATGGGGTGCCTGGGGCAGCCAGATTACCCCTTGGCGCAGGCCAGGCTGTGCCGCGTGGCCGGGTGGAGTGGCCGACCCCCAACCCCTCTCCGTCTCGTATTCTGGCTCCAGGTGTCCCTCGGTGAAAAACTGACTTTGTCTTTTGTCTCGTCCAATTCTGAGAATATTCATTTTCTGACTTTCCTAGAACCAAAAACAGCAGAAAACAGGCAGCTGGCACTATGGCTCTTGTTAATAGGTTAGTCCAAGAAATCATATGAAAAGTACTACAAAGTGTGGACAAAACATAAGAAAGTAGATAAAACCAAGCATGGAACATAAAAAATTATGGATACGTTAGCAATGTATCAACTTCCACCAGTAGGGGCTACTTAAGCTGCCCCCTGTGACCGTCGGTCCCGCACATCTCCCCTCCTATCGCCATCGCCATTGCCGTAGCCACTCAACAACAAGCCACCACCGTCAGCGATGAAGAAGCCAGGGTGGTTCAAGAAGTCCAAGAACAACCTCAGGGGAGCAGCATGCCGGCCTTCCTTCGGGGGTCGTGCCACCACTGTCCCGGGCGTAGGACTTCGTTGGCTCCCCAGACGCGTGCTAGGAGGATAGGGGCCCAACCCACGACTGCCGCTACTTCCGCGTGGTACGAAGTGCGAGCGACGGTGGAGGAAGGGGAGAGGCATCGCCCACCATGATGTTTCTCACCCCACGGGATGGCACCTCAACCAACAGCTGGTGTCGGTGCTACCCGTGCCCAAGGAGGGCAAGCCACTAGAGGAGGAGATGGCCGCTGCATCCGCCAGCTCCCGCCGGCCTTCCGCTACGACCGCGCCTACCACATAAAGAAGTTCTAGAAGAATTTCCTGGAGTGGGAGCACACGGCACGCTGCCTCAACACCTATCACGGCGAGTTTGCCCCGTGGGGCCCTCGCGACCTCCCCGCCATCAAGCCCGCCTCCAACAGCACCGTCAACCACTCCGACGCTGACCTCGGTGGCAATGACGACAACGTTGAAATCGTTGTCAAGGAGGAGGAGGAGGGGTCGTCCTCCGCAGCGCACCTGCCCCCAGAGTACCAGGAAGTCCTGGTGCGGGGATACGACAAGGACACCTTCCTCGAGCAGGCCATCGTGGCCAGCACGAGGGAGGAGGACCGGATGTCAGACGACTCCTAGGAGGCCGTCTAGCTCACCGGCCTGGTGGCGCAGGTGAACGTGGGGCATCCGCTGCCACCTCTACCGTCCCCACCGCAGCCGCTACGGGGGTGTTCTGCTCCGCCCGTGTCGGAGTGGTCTGCCCCACCCGCGCTAGGCTGGTACGATCCGCCCATGCCGGCGGAAATGGATGCATGGTCGGCGTGGCCAGGCCAGGTGATCGACTACCCGGCACCTCCCCTACCCACGCCGACGCCAGCTCCGGGACTACCGCCGCCACACCTCTGGACACCGCTGGAGTACATCGACCTCGATCTATAGATGGAAGGGGCGGCAACAGCGGCGGGGAGATCGTCAGTAGCTAGGGCTAGGGTAGGGCCAGTTTTTCCCCTTTTATGTTTTGAATGTAATATATTTTTTATAATTATGTATGAACTTTGCCAGTTTATTTACACGCGGATTGTGTTGGTTTGAATTTAAAAAAACGACGTGGCCCTGATGGCCAGGCGCGGACATTTGGGTCGTGCCGCTGGGAATGGTCGGCCGGACAGGCCGGACCACGACCCCAATGCGATCGCGGTCCTACCCAAACGGATAAAAACAGACCATTTCGGTCGCCTGTTCGAGTCAGCCTAGTGGAGATGCCTTGTGATGAGGATATATGCATGGATTATGATGATTCTGACTGCCTGAACTGGAAGGAAATATTAAGTCAACTCAATAATGACTATCAGGTGAATTTATTCCTAATTGAACCTGATGTTTTATTTAATGAGAACTTTATACTACCTAAGTCTATGTATCTTTGTATGATCAGGTTTATTGATAACACAAGCATTGCGCGAGGAGGAGGAGGAGGAGAGTTGCAGCAAGAAGGACAAGCGCTGATTTCCAATATCAACAAGTGCGCGAGGGAGGAGCGGGAGGCATGCGCACTAGGAGGCAATGAGGAAATCACGTATGAGAAAGAGAGAGAGATGGCGCACAAAGAATTACATGTTTGAGGTGTTCCACGACATTTGGACTGCGTGCCAATAAGGCCGAACCCATATATGGGTCGTTATGTATCAGTTTGAGTCGAACCGAGTCAGTTTGGGCCAAGTTATGGCTGTTTTTAGGCCCGTTTAGAGGGGAGGACGCCCCAGCCCTCATATAAACCTCCGTAGCCGTCACAAGTTAGGGTTTAGACCACGTTAAAATATTTGGGAGTTGTTTCTTTCATAGAACCTCTGGAATTACCCTGTGTTCGAATCTACCAACTATAATTGAGTGTGATCTGTTATTCCATTAGGAATTAGTAGATTGCATACTACCGTTCGTGGTCACGGCTGCGTGCGCAAGAGTGTGGTGTTGTGAATATCCTACAAGGTTCGAGATCTGTTGCGCTGGCATCAGGGATCGAGCGGGAGAGATCATAGCTACGCACTAGTTATCTATCATCCACCATCATCATCGCCATCCGCTTACTGAGAAGATCAGGCCACCCCATATCATCTTGGTATCAGAGCGCTGGGTTTACTCGGTGAGCAATATCATCTTGGTATCAGATTTCCAGTGTTGCCTCGGTAAGCATCCACAAATCCATCCATAGATTAGTTGTTTTTGTCCTATACAGAAAAATCCACACAAGAATATTAGGGTTCATAGTTCTTTGCCATAGCCTAGATAACACTGTTCGTGAGTTCTAGTTGCTGATCGTAATCATTTTGTCTAGCCTTTCTTCTAAATCCGAGTCATAGTTTTTGTCTAGTTTTCGTCTGTTTTTGATCCGTTGTCGGAGTCCCTAGAGTATTTCTAGACTGTTCATCGTGTTCTTGAGTCTTAGATCTAGTAGATCTATTTTCTTTTAGTCTCAGGTTGTAGATCCGTTTGAAAGAAGGAGAAAAAAACCGATCGAATCTAGACTTGTACTGAGTTTGCTTCACGTTGAAGTAAAAAAAATTCGGCTCGCTGCCTCACGCCTGACCACAGACAGGTCTATGCTCCAGCGTGAAAAAAAAATCCGAAAAAAAAAATTTCGGACCTTCGCCTTACCACAGACAGGTCTGTCCTCATACGAGAAATTTTTGTGTCTGCCAACATCCTGCCGCGGCAGGATTTTAAGCATTTTTTCTGTCGTGGCAGAGACCAATTTTCAGGTCAATTTTTTTCTTTTTTGTTTATTTTTTTTACTGAGTCCACATAGCGTACCTATCATTGTGAGCCTTAGTAAACCTTTCTTTGTGTCTAAAATTATCCTACGAGACTAGCGTGCTTAGTGCTCCGCAGGCTGCTCAGTTTAGCAATCTTGTGCCCGTTTCGTTGAGACATTGCTAGCGTCTCTCCTTGTGCATTGCAACACGAGCGTTCCTCCGACATACCTCACTTTTTTGAGCTCATTTTCATAGTTGCAATTGCCACATTTATCTCCATCGTGTGTGTTTCCGTGGGTCTTTGTCATACGATCAACACTAGGACTTGTTTGCGGTGTAGTTAGGATACCATACCTACAGCTCCACCATAAATACCATGTGTGTCCTGTGATCGTTCTCTATACCTTTGATATTCACTTCATCACATCAGTGCATCAGTTTTTGATTTCGTTTGGTAGAGTATCTCTATTCACTTTGGAACGGTAAGATCTCCTTTCTTATTAGTTGTGAGTGAGCTGTGAGAGTTTCACCATACAGATTTTGATTTTTGCACTAATGTACTAATCATGACTTCTACTAGTGTTGATGTGATGCAGAAATTAGATGATGTTTACCATGACTATTTAGCTATTGTGGTTGGCATGGCATATGATCCAACTACAATCAAGTGGCGATTGGAAAGTTCCGCCACACCTGCAGAATATCAGATTTGGGAAATTGATATGGGATTTGGTTTTGCGCGATGTCGTACTTTCGATAGCAAGTTTAATGGTCATATAGAATACATTCTTGCTCACCGACGTGTGGATGAAGAGGTAGCTCGTTGGTGGAAGGACGCAAGGATTGTGTATGGTGTCATGGGTAAAAAAATCATTTGGGAAGATTTCAAGCAATTTCTACGTTCTATGTTTTTGAACAACTGCAAATGGCCTCTTCCAGAAATTTTGAGAGTGGACACTAATGAGAAATGTGAGTTGTCTACTAACGTAATCATGTCTACTCCTAGTGTTGTATCTTATGATGTGCAGGTTGCTTTTGAAGAAAGGGAGCCGCCTATTTTACAACCTGCATCACACAATCTGGTATTGTTACTTGAGGAGGATGTCGTAGTACCTACTACAGCTGAGAAGTTTGTTAATGACATTGATACTGATTTGGAGCTTTAGCCAACATGTGCGACATATTATGAGTCTATTCCTTTACTGAAGCCTCCTTGTGATTTGCCTTGCACTACTATTTCAGCACCATGTGATAGTTTACCAAATTCAAATTTTGATCATGTGGTACTGATAACACATAAGGAAATACTTGCTCGAATACCACCTGCTGATATTGTGTATTCCATCATGCTAAATGAACCTATGAGTATGAGTTGTGCTATGGATAAGATTTCTGAAATTTCATTTCTGAATTCTAGCACATATTCTCCTTGTTTCACTTTCAATCTGATTGGTGAATATAGCATGCATGAAAATTTTCTTGTGGATCACATATGCATTACCTGTGATAGAATCGCTGAACTGAAATATGCTGTTTTCAGCCATACATCACAAAATGTTTGCTATGGGACAATAGCTCATGTTCCAGATATTATGGAAATATATTCTGGTCCAGTTGATATATTGCAACCAACACAAGTAACTTTACCTATGTTGGATTGTTCTAATCTTGCTAGAATAGGACCCAAGTTTTCATATTCACTATGTTTGTCCCAAAAGTCTTTGTCTAGTTTTGTTACTACTTTAGACTTCCTTGATATTTGCAAATTGAGTTGCATTTTACATACTGGACAACATGATCATGTTCAGAATAATCATAGTAGCGCAGTTGAAGCATGTCATGATTCAATTTGGTTTTCAGACATATTGAATTGGTTTGATCTTGTTCACAAATTTGATCATAGATCTTCTTTGAGAAAACTGAATTTAATATTGAAGAACATGACTATCTATTTAGTTGTTTTTCACCATGATCATGATTCTTTGTACTTCATTTATACCTGCAATTTAAGTTGCTTGATGTATACTGGACATACTTTTCATGTGAACAACAACAATACAACATGTTATATATACATATACTTTGCGTACACGTTGTTCTTTTTGTTTCTCCCACTTTCAGCTTACCCAAAGCCGAGGACGGCTTTTCATGAAGAAAGGGAGGATGATGAGGATATATACATGGATTATGATGATTCTGACTGCCTGAACTGGAAGAAAATATTGAGTCAAATCAATAATGACTATAGGTGAATTTATTCCTAATTGAACCTGATGTTTTATTTAATGAGAACTTTATACTACCTAAGTCTATGCATCTTTGTATGATCAGGTTTATTGATAACACAAGCATTGCGCGAGGAGGAGGAGAGTTGCAGCAAGAAGGACAAGCACTGATTTCCAATATCAACAAGTGCGCGAGGGAGGAGCGGGAGGCATGCGCACTAGGAGGCAATGAGGAAATCACGTATGAGCAAGAGAGAGAGAGAGATGGCACACCAAGAATTACATGTTTGAGGTGTTTCACGATGTTTGGACTGCGTGCCAATAAGGCCGAACCCATATATGGGTCGGTATGTATCAGTTTGAGTCGAACCGAGTCAGTTTGGGCCAAGTTATGGCTGTTTTTAGGCCCGTTTAGAGGGGAGGACGCCCCAGCCCTCATATAAACCTCCGTAGCCGTCACAAGTTAGGGTTTAGACCACGTTAAAATATTTTAGAGTTGTTTCTTTCATAGAACCTCTGGAATTACCCTGTGTTCGAATCTACCAACTATAATTGAGTGTGATCTGTTGTTCCATTGGGAATTAGTAGATTGCATACTACCGTTCGTGGTCACGGCTGCGTGCGCAAGAGTGTGGTGTCGTGAATATCCTACAAGGTTCGAGATCTGTTGCGCTGGCATCAGGGATCGAGCGGGAGAGATCATAGCTACACACTAGTTATCTATCATCCACCATCATCATCGCCATCCGCTTACTGAGAAGATCGGGCCACCCCATATCACCTTGAGATATGGTCTATGGTCCGGCGATCCCGGTCTTGTCCGTGCTAATTTGGCCTTTGGCAGTATTTTGGCTCTCAGTTTTGCATACTAACTCGGATTGAGATGATTCAAAAACCAAAGTTGCTCATTTCGACAAGACACACAACTTTTATGTTGCGCTTTGTTCACACCTACATACATAGTTCCATGTAGGACCATGAGTCATTTTTATACCATTGGTGATATGTTTGGGTAATTGTATAGGTGCGTTGTGTATAAATGTTATGTGCAAGAGGTCTCACTCTGAAGAAAAAAGATATATTGCTAAATTGAACCCTCAAAATTCTATTAGGCATGGGTACACTGGCTTCTACTAGCCAACGGCCTTAGAGCATCTCTAGCAGATACAGCATATAGACGATACCGCAAAATTTTGGGCTAATATGTGGTATCGTGGCCAAAAAATGACCTTTCCAGATACCGCAAAACGGCCCGTACCGAATTTTTTTTGCAGTTTCCCGCATCGAGGCCCATCCATCCCGCATATATTCGGTGCGGGGGCGCTGCATGCGGTATCCCGCATCCATTTTCTCTTCCTCCTCCTCCCAGAAACCCTCGCCGCTGCCTCCATTCTTCTCTGATTCCGGCCGATTCCGCCGACGAAAAGCACATCGCCGCCGCCAACCTCCGTGTGCACCCGCTCTCTTGCCATGGTCGGCCAATCAAGCCACGATTTGGGCGGATGCGACTGCCGGTGCCGCTACCGTCTGAGGCGGAGGAGCTCCGGGTGGCGAGCTCGCCGACCGCCCCTGTCCGTGGAGGGGGAGCACGAGCGCGTCCCGTGCAGGGACAGAGCGGCGGCGCCCATGAGCGTACCCGCGCCCCCGGTTTCCGCCAGACGATGCTACATACGAGGCAGAAGAGCTGCTCCTAGCGGATATGTGCGCCCTTCCGCCGGTCGTCCGCAAGCCGGCTGTCAACAACGAGCAGGAGGTGGTCTTGCTCACTAAGGCCAAATACCACTCGTTGTGGTGTTGCAGATCGTGCAGCGCCGGAAGCGCCACCGCGACGCACGCAGGGCGGAGAAGCGTGACTTTCTCCGTGCTTGCCGTCTCTCCTTCCACGAGCAAAGCGAGCGGTTCGAGGCCCTGGAAGCCCACTTACCCGACGAGTACTTCATGACAGACAACTTCGGCAACCCGGCAACCGACGAGGAGTAAGCGTCACCGCCGATGATGATCATGTGAGAATAGGTACCCCGGTACTTCGACGATGCTAGGTGAAGTATGGATGCAGGACTATATATGCAGATCTATATGATCAAAACCTTCTCTATGTAATATGGGACTAATGTGTGATGATTTTTAAATATGCAGTTCAGATTAGTGCATCTGTTCTGCCCGTATTTTTCCATACCGCAAAAAGGATTTCCAGATTACCGCATCCGCCTTTTGCGGTACCATGATATGCAGTATCTGCTGGAGATGCTCTTAATGAGTACATAGTGTTTCACGTGTCTCATGCTCGAGGTTTGGATTTATATACATAGAGCATCTTGCCAAAGTTGACCAAAGCAGTCACCAACAACTATCAAGTTACAACATCTTAGATTATTGTGAGAGTTATTTATTAGATTTTTCTGAGTTGACGTCTATTTAGCCCGGTAGATTTATTTCGCTTAGTACTCCATCTTTCCTAAATTAGGATGCCTATTAGGTTTGGTCAAAGTCAATCTTTATAAAGTTTAACCAACTATATGTAAAAATATACTAACTTTTCTAATGTCAAATATATGTAATATAAAAATATAGTTCATGGTGATTCTAATAACATTGAGTTGATGTCGTAATTGTTCATACAATTTTCTAAATATTTAGTCAAAGTTTATTAAGTTTGACTTTGACCAAAATTAATAGGCATTCTAATTTGGGAAGGAGGGAGTATTGAAAAACATTTGTACATTTTTAGTTAACTGTATGAAATCTTCACTATAAAAACAAATTTAAAATAATTAAACCGAAAAATATTTATTCTTTATGTTTCCGTCAGAACCCTAGTTTTAATAGCTACAGGCGTCCTGGTCACCATGAAAATTCTCGTATTCCGTTCGTTTCATGTGGCTGCTGGTTGGGAACTCTTGCTACTCACCACCGTGACTAATTCTACACCGCTGTCGCTCAAAATTTAATTCATGTCCTAACTATCACCATTGCCCATTATCAGATGCCAAGTTTGCTTGAAACAACAAAAATATTGTGTTACTTGGGATTGTCAATGCTAACGCTCAAAACACGGATAGATACACATGGATCTTTATCACCCTACATATATATTGAGTGTCTAAATTAGTGTCGCATAATTTTAAAATTTCAATCGCCAGATCAGATATTCTCATAAGATATTTAAAATAAGCTATTAACATAGAACAACATGTAATTCTCGGTCCTTCAACAACCTTTAATTCGTGCAGGCGCAAATAATACTATGAGGACACTCGCAAAAAAAACACCACACGGAAAGTTTTTCTTTATAGAAAACTGCACCGGCAACGGTCCACACTGGCCTGATCACATGCATAATAATGCTTCCAAGTTGATTAAATCTATTATGCAGAGGACAATTTTTGTTCAGCGGAGAAGATACATTTAATTTCTTCGAAATCAAAGAAATCTCTCTTATTTTCTTTGCACAAATAGCTATAAGAAAATAAGTTGATTGGGTTAACTATTTTTTTTATATTCGAATGTCTTGTCATTAACTTCCTAACTAATTAACCAAGGAACATTCCTTGCAACCATTATGACTCAACCTACTATGATCTTCCTCCCACCATACTCATCGTGCCAAGCTGGATCTGCTCACACAGATCATAGCACCCCGAGGACCCACTTAGCTTAGGCTCTCTCTGGCTCATCCAATTAAACCAGTAAAATGCACATGGGAGAACAAATCTTACCAGAAATGAAGCACATCTTGTTGCTCTCTAGCTATGCACTGGCATATTTTAAAACTGTGGTAATGCAATAACATAAAGTAAATCAAGACTCTTCACCTTTTTTTGACCCGTATCTTCTCACGTTCTTGCCCAAGTTTACTTGTGCTCTTGACCACTACTCACACTTTTTTACCTGGACTCATTTTTTTGTCCGTGAGTACATGTATGTTGATTATAATTTTATGAGCATGATGAGAGGGTGGTGTCTATCTAATTTCCTTGTAAGAAATTAAAGGTTCCGTATGTTCCCTTAGGCCTCCCGCAATTCCACAATATTACATCCTTGTTTCATCTCACTTTTTCTACTTTTCAGTACGCATATGATGTAGGCATATTGCATAATTAAAGACGTGAGTCGATGATAAGTAGTAGAGTACAACGTTAACATGATGAAAACAAAAATATATATAGTTTGGCTAGTTTGAACATGCTATTGGTTGAGCCCCATTATCAACGTGGCACATGGACCAGCACAAAGATACCAGCCCCACTTGTCAACATGCATGATTGGTCCAGCTGCCTTGTAGGTCCATTCCAATGATACAGGTCTGGATCGGGCCCTACCATATTTCTCTCATAGGATTAATAGAGTTTTACAGTATGCGAAAATCTGCACGTTGAGTGACACTGCCAACAACAAGGTGGAAAATTCCATGTAAAAATAGGTGGAAGCAGCTGGAGATACCGGTGTACATAAATTGGTATATATATAACTGCAATCTTGACATATAAGATCACGCAAATAAATAAATTCCTTCATGAAAAAAATTACTCTCTCTGATTCAAAATAAGTGTCGGAGACTTAGTACAAACTGTGTACTGAACTAGTATAAATTGCAGACACTTGTTATTGATCGGAGGGAGTATTATAGTTTAGACAACAAGTCAAGTACCTCATAAGTAATACTAGTAATAAACTGTTAGAGCAGCATTTTGGCAGGTTGGATCAAAGAAATTTAAGTATTTTGAAGAATTTTATTTCCTGACATTCTTCCTAGATATAGATTATAGAGACATTTTTATTTCAAAACCATATGATTTGTTCCTAATTATAGAATTTGTGTAGTTTGTAGGTTTGAAAACCATAGGAGATTGCCGACGGTCTACATCGCAGCATGCGTGTAAGTTTAAAGGAGTTTTTCCATTGAGTTCAAATTATGAGATTTTTCCTCCCTTTTGTCTTTTATGAAGACAATCCCAAATCATGGTTCAACATGGTCTTAAGGCGGGGTTGCGACTCAACATAGCATCGATGATGATATAGAGATGCAATTGTGTTGTCAAGGCCCATTTTGGTTCGTATGTCCGATAGCTAACCTGGTGATGGTGCATATTTCTTGATCCATGGATGATCATCATGGGTAGCTAGGGCTTCAGAACATCCATGGTCATGTGTCGTTGGTGGCTGCCATTCGAGACGGCCGACCTAGAGGGTAGAGTCGGTAGCCTATTAGGATGCAGTGGAGGGCTAGAAGTTGGGGCATTGGCCCCAAAAACATGGTCTTGTGGCACGTGAGTGACAAGTCTTTCTGACGCGTTATCTCGTATTCTGCAAGTTCCATTTATTAACAAGACCTTTTACCCTTTCAATGTTTTCATTTTGGACAATATTTTTGTTTTTGTCTGTTTTCCCGGACAAATCACAGTCTCATGAAAGTCCATGATAGTCTAATTTTGTCCAAGTGGTTTTGTAATCTTCACATCATGCTAAATAATAAAATAATTGGTCACGTTAGGGCAACCATAATGTTGCTATTGTCAAATTTGACACAAAGGTAGATTTGACTTCAATGTGAAATATAGCAAGATGTCCATAATATAGTGGTTTTAAATATTTGTATTGTGGGTCTCACCATGGAACTAAAACAACACAGAGAGAAAATATGGAACTACCCTTATAGCGTAGGAAACTAATTCTAAATGATAAAAGACAAATTTGGCATCTAAGTATTCCCTTGCTCCTTTTCTCCAATTTAAAACCACCTCCACAACACAAGAAACTAGTTTCAAGAGCCAAAATGCAAATATGAAACTACACTTAGCTACACATTGTGGGTGCGCTTATGTGCCCTCCTCCAAATGCCAAGATTGCTAACTAACTTTCGAAAAAATACATTTAAATTTTTTAAGAATAAGATGATTGCCAACTCATTCCAATAGAAAGTCCATGCTTCTGTACGCACATCATATATGAGATAGTACACCACAGTATTTTTCCTTGACATCCTTCTTTTCTTTCACACTTGCAACTATTTTCCTTAATGCGTGTTTTCCTTTTATAATGATAACAATAAACTAGCACCGAAAATTAGAGGAGGCACAAAGACTTGACAAAAAAAAAAACCCCAAGGTGCTGGCTACTAGTACTACTAGCAAAACCTCCTCCCCTCCTCCTCGGTTTCCTCTGTCCCCGCTGCAGCCGCAGCCGCAGCAGCAGCAGCCGGACTCCTGCCCTCCGCCGCCGTCGCCGCCGCTCTCCTGAAATTCCGAAGAATTTAGCCGAATAAACACTCTATTCTTCGAGCGGTATCGTTCTCTGCAGCCGCCACCACTCTTCCTCGCCGATATTTTGGGTTCCACTGCCGCTGCTTGGTCTTCCCCTCTCTCCCCGCGGAAGAGGGGCGGAGGGGGCACTCATGAAGAGGCTAGTAAGTACGTTTTCTCCTGTGATTTCCGATTACTCGCTCGGGTGATGGATTTCGGCCTGTTCTGGTTACACTTTCGCTGTGCTCTGTGGCTTGCTGCTCCGTGATGCGTCACTCTTGGATTCTCGTTTTTGGGTGCTTTATGCGCGTCGGTTCTTGATTTGTGCCCATCCCGTGTGATCCGTGAGCAGTCTGGTGTCTTTGCCTGGGGAATGGCATATCCTTTTCTTGCCTCCTGATCGTTCCTCTGAGATCTTGCCAGCCAAGATGCGATTTATTGTGCTTCTTCACGTGTGCGTCGCTAGTATTTGTGGTTTCTCGGAACAGAGTTTGGAGCATTGATCTGGAACAGCCAGGCTTTATGTGTGAGGAATGCTAATTTCTTGCCCTGCCCATGGCAATGGCGTCCTTCAGGTTGTTCTGGCATGGGCGCTGGTCGTCGTTCTCGGCTCAGTCCACGGCGATGTGCGGCGGCAATGGGGAGAGCAGGGGCCGCCGGGATCGCGGCCGCACAGTGTCACCATCACCGAGTTCGGCGCCGTCGGAGACGGCAAGACCCTGAACACCGTACCCTTCCAAAACGCCGTCTTCTATGCCCGGTCCTTCGCTGACAAGGGCGGAGCACAGCTCTATGTCCCCAAGGGGCGGTGGCTCACCGGCAGCTTCAACCTCACCAGCCACCTCACCGTCTTCCTCGAGGAAGATGCCACCATCATCGGCACCAAGGTAACGATAGCTTTAATTTGGTTACAGTTCTTGTCTATTTTCACTGAATTGTTATGGTGGTAGTTACAGATTCTGCTTTTGCATTGATTTTAGGAGAAGGGGTTTGTTCTCTGGTTGCATGATTCTAAGGATGCCTATCCTTTTCAGCTGCATTTGCATTTAATTGTTAGTGATTAGGATATGCATCATCGATATCTTAGTCGGATATGATTGGTGGATATACCTGAGGAAGTAGTGATTTTGACATGTGCAATGTGAGGTCACAGGCCATGGATTTGTGCGGGAGGAGAAATCTGGTTCAATTAGGCTCTTTGTTAGAACGTTGGGTGGCAAGAGGAAATCCTATGCAGATACCCTCATCAATAGGGTTCAAGTTGGCTGGTGCTTTTAGTTGTTTCCTTCTGCTTTGCCATAGACAGTGAGCCTTTTGGAAGTGAAACCTACCTGTTTGGTGTGACCTTGTGAGGGGTGTGGCTAAGAAGAGACAATTTCCTTTCACATTGTTTTGAAGTCAAGCTGTGTGTTTCATTACACGTGACCAAGATCATGGTCTTGCTACTCCACTGCTCCCGTGCATGCTGTGATTCTTTGTCGCTTATATATAAATTTCTTAAGTACATGCGGCTATCTTTTGTTTCTTGTACGTAATTCGATAGAAGACAAACATTTATTGTTATACTTAATTAATAAAAAAATTGAGTTGCGAAAACAATTTGGTGTTCTTCATATGTCAAGATTTCTCCATTTTTTAGTACTAACCGCATTCATCTGTTTTTACCCTCTATACAGGAGTCATCACAATGGCCAGTTGTGGAACCTTTGCCATCTTATGGACAGGGACTAGACCTTCCAGGTCCTAGACATCGTAGCTTAATAAACGGATACAATTTAACCGATGTTGTTATTACCGGTAATTTTTGTGTTACATGTACGAGCTGGACTATGTCTCATTTGCGTTTTTCCAGTTTCGATGACCATTACCTGCTTAATCCACTTGTCCCAGGGAATAATGGAGTCATTGATGGCCAGGGCTCGGTATGGTGGGATTGGCTTTCCTCTCATGAACTGAACCATAGTCGCCCTCATCTCGTGGAGTTCCTCTATTCAGAAGAAATTGTGATCTCAAACTTGACATTTTTGAACTCACCAGCCTGGAGCATACATCCAGTGTACTGCAGGTGCATTAGCATTAATTAGCTTCATGCCCGAGGTGTGATTTGGTGACTGTTAGTCAGGCATATGTTAAGTCTTACTTGCTTTATTTTGTTTTTGTTGTCCAGCAATGTAAAGGTTCATAACGTCACAATTAAGACCTCGTTGGATGCTCCATTCACTGATGGCATAGTTCCAGGTATGATTGCTTCTAGTGTGGGGTACTGTTTCATATTTACACATTGTTTGATCACATGCTAGTTTGTGAACCCTACTTTTAAGAGAGCGCACATCTGATTTAGTTTGAGTTGGTATCGTGCACTAGTATTTAATGTACTAATGCTGAGAAATTAAGTACTACTTAGAGGACTTTTCCTTTATATGCTATTTGTGGTTGCCATTTGAAACTTGGATAAGTATATGTTAATGCAAAAGCTAGTTAACTCAAATAATTTTTATCAAGAAACATGAGTATTCTAAAAGTTAAAAGGCTTGTATGCACTATACTCTAGATATCAAACCATAGTGTTAACTAATTTGAAGTGGTGTTGAACAGTTGTCTTTCAAGTTTTTGTTGTCTAAATAGATCTCCACACACATGACAAGGAGCATTTACTTGTTTACTTAACTGCATCATCCTGTCTCCAATCCATGGCTATGAGAAGCAAAATTCATTTCTTTTACTGATGGATCATTCCTTATCCAGATTCGTGTTTGAATGTGTGTATCGAGGACAGCACCATTAGTGTCAGTCATGATGCTATCTCAGTCAAAAGCGGGTGGGATAAGTATGGCATTTCTATGGGAAGGCCAACCTCAGACATTTATATCAACAGAGTGGATCTACAAGCATCATTCGGTGCTGCACTTGCATTTGGGAGTGAGATGTCCGGTGGGATCTCTGATATTCATGCTGCTCACCTAAAGATACATGGTTCCAATAAAGGCTTCTCCTTCAAGACCACCCCTGGTCGTGGAGGTTACATAAAAGAAGTTGTCATCTCGGATGTAGAAATGGATGGTGTTCTTGTGGCCATTGAATTCACAGGTAATTCGACAAGCCATCCAGATGATGGTTTTGATCCATCTGAGCTCCCGGTGATTGATCAAATCACCCTAGAGAACATGGTGGGGACAAACATCTCGGTTGCTGGAGTTCTATCAGGAATCAAGGGTGATCCATTTACTGCCATCTGCCTTTCCAATCTCAGTTTCTCGATAACTGATTCGGCTCATTCTAGTCCCTGGTCTTGTTCCAATGTTTCTGGATACTCTGGATCAGTCTTCCCTGAGCCTTGCTCGGAACTTAATACACCATCCTCAGATTCTTCAATTTGCTTCTCCCTTGCTAGTTATAGCGCCACTGCCGTGGCATAGTCACATATATATAGTATTCTTGTGTTCATCCTTCGCTTTTCTTGTCCCACTCATTGTACAATTCAGAAACATTAAGCCTCCATCACCATCTTTTTCTCAATTCTTTCCCAATAAATGCGTCAAAAGAAGAATCATACCAGGCCACCCTCTTATGGGGCCAATGCTCGGATCAGAAGACGCATAATGATCACGAGGAAGAATCAAGTGGGTTTGTGGACAGCTAGGTGCTTGCTTGTACAGCTACATTTCTTCATTCAATCTGTAAGAAAATTTTCTTTTTGGTGGGGGTTGAGTGCGCAACAGTTGCTGCAATACTATTGTCATTTGGTTATAAATTATGAAATCATGGTTAAATTATCTGTGTATATTCTGTCTCCATGTGAGCATCAATCAATCCAATAAACAGCATCACATGTCATCTTGGAATATGGCATCCTGGCTATGCATGTAGAGCCAGAGGTCTCCCTGGTATAAATAAACTTTGGTGTCAAATGAGTTGTTAATCTGATGCTGATGGCTCCATTTGTCCTCTCCTGGGGCACATTATTAGTAGCTTGTCCTTGCTGCCATGCTGTGCTCCAGTGGGGTCATGTTAGGCTGCCAATTGTGCAATCTAAAACTGCCAGCTGCTGCTGAACAGCTGATAGATACATGTTATGGTCTTGATGTTGAGCTGGTCATGCTGGCCCTTTCTTGTACACTTTTTGGAGGAATCTCTTGATGTCAAGGAGAAAATAAAGGTTGTTGGGGCTTCATTATTCTCTAATGGTTGCAACAGGTGTTCTATATTGCCGACTGCCGTCACCGAAAAGGTTTAGGCACCCACAAGATATTCTACAAAAAACCAGCATAAGATTCCACTTGGTCTATTCGCTAGTCTTTACCGAAGTAGTTACTTACTCCTGATTATAAAAATACCTTGTTTTCTGGTACTTGCTTTGCAAGATCATATTTTTGTTCAAGTGTCCTATTCCAGCCAACTAACATCCCCTAAGTGTATTCTGGACTTATGAGTTACTACATGATGACCCTAGGGCCGGTCGGAGCAATATAGATTCAGTATTGTGTCATATTCTGACTGTTGCAGTTCAGTTGCTGAATGAAAAGTAATCGTTCTGCAAAAACTACCTGGATGATTTCCTCAAACTTTTCTTTTCTTTTCTTTTCTGAGGGAGCTTACCAGATACCTGAAAGTACAGTTTTCAAGTTGAAAGCATCTCGTACCAGGTTGTTATCGTGGTGCGACAGGTATATATGCAAATTGTCCCTGATTTTTCCATCTGACATGCCTCGAATCTTTCGGTGTCAATCAAATCCAGTTCCCGACTCAACTACCTTGGTTTGACAGGATTGCCATGAGCAGCGACGAAGCAGTGACAGCAACCCGACGAAGCAGTGACAGCAACCAGTACCTGCCTTCCATGGCCAATCTTTGCACGATAGGCTAAGGGCTCTTTCTCTTTTGAAACTAGGTTAAGGGCCCTTTGATTAAATGTAACTTCAGTGGATTCCAGTTTTACAAAATTTCCATATATGCTTGTTGATGCCTCAACAACAACAACAACAACAACAACAACAAAAAAGTTTTATTACTCCCTCCGTCTCAAAAAAGATGTCTCAAAGTTGTCAAAATTTAGATGTATCTAGACACTATTTTGTACTAGGTATATTCAAATTTTAAAAATCTTGTGACATCTATTTTGAGATCGGAGGGGGTACATATTTAAAATAATAAAAAAATAGCGGAGGGTCAATGTTCAAAATCCTCAACATTTTGAGAACTGGAGGGAGTACTCTTTCTGCGTGCTTTGAAGCTGTTAGCTTCTGCCCAACTTTTTTCATGGAAAAATTGTACGTAGCATAGTTTACATTAGAGTCAATAATCGATCCATCATATTTTACAGCTTGAATTTGCTACTGTCAGGATATGCTTTACACTGACAAAATTCAGCTTTCTCGTATACACCATACTTCTCTCCTACACAATAGTATGCCGATTGAGAGGGGTTCTCCTTAGTAGCGATGCTGGTAGCGCCTTTAGGCTTCAAGGGCTCTAAGCTAAAGAATCATCAGATCATGAGCTGATGATATTGATTGTTGGCATGGTCGAACGAGGCTGCTGTCAGAGTTGCTGCTGCAGGGGCTGACGGTCAGTGATTCAGTCATGTTCTGAACAATAAGCTGAAATGGATACACGATCAAATTTTCAGAACAGTAATCATGATCAATGCTGTTTGTTCATAATTAATTGCTATCATTCAAATTTTGTCATGCATGAGCTGGTCGACCATGGTACTCACTTGGGCGGACGGCGGCTGCTCCTGCTGCTGCTGGTGGTCGTACATGGTGGCGCCGCATGCCGCCGACGCCCAGTTCTGGAAGCTGGCCTCGTCACCGGGCCTCGGCATGTCGTAGTGGCCGCCGACGAAGTCCATGCCCCCCGCGTTGTCGACGTGCAGCTCCATGTCTGGCCGGAAGAGCCGTTCGTTGAGCATGCTGGTGTGGTCGAAGGCGGACTGGTACGGGAACTGCGCGCCCAGGTGCAGCGACGTCAGGCACTCGCCCTGGCCGAACTCTGGCTGCTGTTGCTGTTGCTGTTGCTGTTGCTGCTGCTGCTGCTGCTGCTGCACGGCCACCGACGCCTGCTGGTGCTGCTGCTCGCCGCCGTTCGTGTCAGTCAACTGCTTGCTCATGCTGAAGTAGCCCGGGTAGCTCTGCAGCGACGTTCTCGTCGAGCACCCGATGTCCCTGCGTACGCCATGGACGATTGTATTTGTTCTTCAGATTAAATGCTAGCACCAAGAACTCTTAGACCACACACACTGAGCTCAGTATCGATCTCACCTCTGATGGAGGAAGCTAGGGTCTTCAGGTAGCATCATCGGCTGCTGCCCGTTGCTGCCGCCGCCGTTGTGGAACCATGACGAAGCGTTCGGGTCGCCGGTCAGGCCCAGAGGCAACTGCATGTCGTTCTGGAACTGAAATCAAATGCCATACGGGGTAACAGTTTGATCAGATGTCTGGAACTGAAACCAAGATGTTCTGATTTTTTTTGAATATGAATCTTGTTACCTGAGCCGCAGCACACTGTAGGCCCATCAGTTGGTGCTTAGCGAAGTTCTCCTAAGCATATCCAACACAGTGCGAAATGAGATTGAATTCTTAGAGGGAATACACAATTTTCTGAATTTAACACTTGGGATATCGAGCAGTTAACTGTTATCCTGAATATTGTGTGTATTGCACATTAAGACCGGCCAGAGTAAACGAAAATTCTTAGGGATATCTCTACCTTATGACTGCCGAGGCGATTAAGAGATTCTTTGAGAGATTGCTCCATTGCTCTTATATGGTCGATATTCTCAACCTTCTCTGGTTCGCTCCAATAACTGAAGAAACAATATGCCACACTGTCACACTCTCCACTCTTACCGGTTTCCCCCATTTTTTTTGTGAAGAGATACACTTAACTCTACCATAAAAGCAAAATATGTACTATTAAAAGGTCCCCTTATGAAGATCATGTGCTATGAAAACAAAAACTTTAGACAGCACTGAATGTGAAGATTTCAACAGATATGCTTCTTTTTTTAGGTAAAGAATATATATGTCACTAATTGCATTGAATCAATCAATAGAGCATCCAATTTTTTGTGCTGATTATGTGGATTGATGCTAATTAACTACCTGAGACGCTTTTGAACATCTGCTATTTGACATTGCAAAGCACCAAGATGACTCGATAGTTCCTGTGAAACAATTAAATCAATGAGCGTTAGATACCGAAAACCAGAAACAAGGAATTCCATGAACTGTTCATCATCATCCTAGGTGCGCCTATGTTGAAATGTACCTCGACCGTCTGACCCCTACAATAGATTCAAAAGCACTACCAAGTGAGAATCTTCCGTTGGAATTCTACATTTATGCAATCATGTAGATCTCTTGATATACCCAATGTAAATACTAGCAAAATTACCCGGAGCCTAAGAAGTCCTGAATGTTGACATCATGGTCTAGCTTCTTGAAGGTCTTCCGTAGGGCCTTTTGGGAACAAAAGGAGACTAGTCAGTTCATTCTCAAACTTAATATGCTAAGGTAAAAGTACCTCGATAGATAAAATCTATTTGTTGACATAACATACTTCTAAGCTCTCCATCTTCCTGTTAAGAGAAAGGAAGAATTTTAGTTGTAATGCTATTTTTAATCGATTCAGCAGGTAAACAGAACAAGATTGCAACAACTCAAGTACCTTTTAGCCCTTTCCTGAGGAGTTTGTTGCGCATACTTTGCAATGACTTCGTCTATGGGGCTGAAATTGGAATATTATACCAGGTAAACATGAAATTATGATCAACCTCTGCCGTCCTAAATATCATTAGCACCTCATATATGCCAGATATATGGCCAAAACGTTGTTTTTGTCTCTACATTTTCATCTAAAAAACAGTGAGACCCTCAATAAAATTGAAAGGTGCTTCAGTCATAAACCTATTGCCGGTATGGGTTAAATTCAGAATAAGTGGAATGCGCTAAAAAGTTACATGATCAACCACAAAATTGACAAATTCAATCAGACAATTCACTAAAAAAATGAAGCTAATCCTATTCGGTTAGATAGAAAACTAGACTTGCTTCTCTCTAGTTAAATTACAGACCTGTTGGCCTGACACCTACGAACAATTAATTTACTACATGAACTAAAATCATTACCTTTTGTCACCGACGCATATGGTGGGCTTTCCGGCGGGGGAGAACATGAGCAGGATGAGATCAATGTCACATAGTATGGATAACTCCTTGGCCTTCTTGAGGATCCCAGACCGCCGCTTGGAATACGTCACCTGCCGCCCGCTGCTGTTCTCCAACTTCTTAATCTTGAGCTTCACCCTCCCCATGTTGGAGAATTTCCAAACAGAATCCCCCCCTCTTTAAACGTCACAACTTTCACCAATTATGACAGAATCCGATGGAATCCAGATGGGGAATGTCTCTGTTATCCAGGACGCGAACGTCGCAGTAGAGCATGGATGGGAACAACAGGCGTGATGTAAACAAAACAAATTCTTCCTTCTTTCGTTTGATGCGATCGAATTGGTCTGTGAGATCGAACCAGGAAACAGGTGGGGATGGGGAACTCTTATGGCCAAATAGGAGGCATCGGGGAGAGATCGAGCCAAGAACCGGCGAAATCGGCAGTTCTTGGGTCGATCGAGCGGGAGAGAAGGGGAGGAGAAGAGAGATAGGGGTCAAGAAGGAGAGAGCGAAAGAGGGGGGGAGGGAGAGTGGTGTGGCTGCGCGTGGAGGGAGAGATGGGCAGGGAGAGAAAAGCGCGGGAGGGGGAGGTCAGGGTCCAAACTGACCGGGCGAGAAGGGGGGCTTGGACAGTTGGAAATGTTTTTCGTTTTCTCCACGCTCGTTTTCTACGTGCTTTTCTTCGGTTGTCCTCTCGTGTTGTTAACGCTAAGTTTTTCTTTCACCGACCTCCGTGTAGCGTGTATCAATAAAACCAAAGATTTTTTTTTTTTAAAGTCCAGATCTTTTTCATAATTCTAAATGGTAGTACAAAAAATCCTAAAAGCAATAAAAAATACAAACATGTTTCTTGGCCACGTAGCAACCACTACAAGCACTCAAGCGAGCTAAAGACGTGCCACCGTCCTCGTCCCTCCCATAGTGAAGCTAGACAAAATTTGTTATAGTAGAGTTTGTTGTAGTAAACAGACGAAAATTCTTCGTGCTAAGTGTTAAAAATATAAACAATAATTCATATGATTTAATCTGAATAAATAATTGATAAAACATGATCATATAATATAAATATATCACGTAAAATAACATAGTAGATAAACATATTGTATATAAACAGGATAAACTAATCACATCTACTCCAAACACTAAAACAAAGAACTCTAACAGAATTTGAAAGAGAAAATTTAGGGTCACGTACAATGCAGCGATGACAGTAGCAGTGTGGCCGCAACGGCAACAACAACGTTGTCGCCCATGTTAAGGTTGCCAAAGAGGCCGGTGATGTCCAAGAAGAAGTCATCGTTCGGGAACTCGTCGTCGGACGACGTCGTGGATGCCAATAGTCGTGTTGAGTGCTCCGCAAAAACCTGATCGCCTCTTATCCCTACAGGTTCACAAGAGACGGGGTTCCGGATGCCTACTGTCCCGATCTGCGGTGCACGCCGTAAGCCGGGATGGAGAAGACGAAGACGACGACACAATGTACTGGAAGGAGGTGCATGTAATAAATTGTAGTCACGTAGGGTTTGCGTCTCGGTTTATATAGTGTCAGTCGGGTAGGTCGTGGGACGTAGCCCACGTTCGAATCAACACATCCCTACCAATGAACGAAAGATACGGAACCCCGAGAGATCCTCGGGCTCCTTGCTAGATGTTTGAGGTTGTTTTCGCTTTATTTTTTCTAGCTCCGGCAACCCCTAACCCGGGGGCTCCTTGCTAGATATTTGAGGTCGTTTTCGCTTTGTTTTTTTCTAGCTCCAGCAACCCCTAACCCGGGGTCTCACCGAATGGCCCGACATATTGTTTCATAAACTAGTCTAGTACTATGTGCAACACCAAAAACCACGCTTCGTCTCAGCTATAGACCACAACCTGACTGTATGGCTAGCAAGCACAAAAGCTAGAGGTACTCTCACAAAAAGAATGCGAAGGATACGACAGTTCAGACAATTCGGCTAGGTGCCTGGCTCGCACATTTCCGGTTACTAGATCCCTAGTACTGTGTTCAATGCCTGTTAGCTACCCTTTGATTCCGGCTGCATACCGTAACCCGACACACCAGCCAACAAGGGCACAACATATACGCGGGCTAGCTTTCCAACGTGTGAAGCCACTGGCTAATCAGTAATACAAATTTTGTAGCTAACCCGCTAACAATCAAACTACTATGTATTTTTTGCACGACCCATGGCATGACCGGCTAACGATGCCAAGCCGGTCGAAGGACAATAGGCAGATAAGTTTCGAAACAGTTGTCTCCGACAACTATTCTAAAACTCGGGGGCTACACCTAGTGAGTTTGCTCGCGCAGCCTCACTGGAATCATAGAGTCTCGTCCGACTGAAGGAGTCCAGCCGGATATAGCGAGGCGGGGTTCGAAGCCAATTTTTTTGCGAAAGACAGATAAGTTTCGAAGCAGTTGACTCCGTCAACTAGTCTGAAACTCGGGGGCTACACCCACCGGGTACGTTCGCGCGCCCCTAGTGGAAGCAATCGATCCCACCAGGCTAAAGGAGTTCTGCCAGGAAAAAATTGCAAGGTAATAAAGAATGAAAGAGAGACAAGTGTTGGGATATAAGCAATCCCATCCGACTGAAAGGATGCAGCCAGCTACAGATGCTGAAGTAGCAAAAGACAGATAAGTTTCGGAGAAATTGTCTTCGTTAACTACAACGAAACTCGGAGGGCTACACCCATTGGTTGCGCTCGCGCACCCCTAGTGGAAGCAATCTACTCCGTCTGACTGAAGGAGCTCAACCGGTTAGAAGATCTTGAGGAAACAAAGCAGAAGAGAAATATAAGTGTCGAAAAGATGGTCCATCCGGCTAAAGGAGTTTAGGAGGTTAAAAAGATATAGAATAAATAAAAGTCAGATAAGTTTCGAAGCAGTTATCTCCATCAACTACTCTGAAACTCGGGGGCTAAACATAGTGGGTGCGCTTGCGCCCCCCACTGGAAGAGAGACCCCTGTCCGGCTAATGGTGTCGAGCCGAATGACTAGAAGTCACAAAATGAAAGTAACACCCACTAGGTGGAGTCGGGAAAGCAAGCAAAGGAAAAGTTCAAAGGCAGAGGAAGATGCATAACATAAAAATAAATGGAGTCAAAGCTCCCATCAGATCCATGAGTTCAACAAAATGACACATCAAAATAAAAATCCATAAAAGGCCACCGGCATCTCGGGGATCAGTTTAGTTAGCAGCGAGGCCTTTTCCATGAGTGCAGCTCTGGTCTTCTGCTCTTCCGCCCGCGTCGGCTGATGAGGTCTCCGCTCCTCCGGTTGGCACGCCCGAGGTCCCGGCATCATCGGTAGTCGTCTCCTCTCCCGCATCCGGCTTAGACTCGGTCAGAACCTTGTCGACGTCCGTGTAGTCAGCGATGTTGAACGCGGCCGCACGGAGTCCCGGGTAGGCCTGACGTAGGGTGGAGAGCTCGGCACCGGCTCGGAAGCCGCCCACAAGCTTCTCTAGGTTGGCATCCTTGTACCAAGAGAGCATGAGTGCCAGGGCCATTTCAGCCCCGATGCGCGCTGCCAAGTCCCGCAGCCGGCACCTCCACGATCTTCTTTGCCAAACCGGCCACAATAGCCGGAGCGGCATCGTCAGGACAAAGGAACTCAAAGAGGGAGGTGGTCGCCTTGCGGAGCTCTGTGGCCTCCTCCCCGAGCCGGGGGACCAGCTCCAGCATGCAGGGCTATTCACCCGGGTAGTCTTCCTAGAGTCGGTTGTACGACAAGAGATCTATCCCCATATAGTGGACTATCAGCAAAGTTAGTAACGAAATCCGGTTGGGGAATCCAGAAAAAGTGAACTAAGATAGGCATACCTTTGGAAGTCCTACTGACGTCAACGAGCTCCTTCAACATGCGCTTCTCTATCTCCTTCAACCGATTGACCTCTGCCTTCTGGTCTTGACACTCTTTGTCGAGGAGGTTGAAGGTCACGACCCGACTGGAAAGGACCTTGTCGTTCTCCTTCGCCACACTGACATGGGTATGATTACTCGGATGACTATGATTCGATACCCTATATTTGGTAAAAGGCTTACAGCCCATGAAGGTTTCAGATGAAAGCCCAAGGAAGCAACCAACAAAGAGTTTGATTATATTAGGAAAGAGACTATGAATCGACATTATGTTGGTATTGTAATTACGTGTGTATGAAACCTATCTGCATACAACTTTGAGACCCAGCCTATTATATATAGGACAGGAGAAGCCCAAGCGAGGGTACCGAAATCTAGAGGACAACTTGTAATAGTACGATTACTCAATATTCAGGCGACTTTGATTCTATTGTTTCCCTGATATTTGACGAAATCCCCAGCGTTCTCTTTTCCATGAAACACCAAGTCCATCACCATAGGCATTGCCGAGGTTACCCCTCGTCAGACACCCTCCAACGCCATGACCTTGGAATGAAATTCCTTGTTTTGGAGGCGGAGGGTGGAGTTCGACTGAGACAACTGGTGGCTGGCCTTGGTCAGCCGGTTGATCTCCCGCTGGGCGGTGACCATTAGAGTTGCAAGACCATCCAACAGTCAAAACCAAAGCAAGGGAAGCATGTAGTAAGCAAGGATAAGACAAAGGGCAACTCAGAACTCACCTCGCGAAGTGTTGTTGGCAACCATCACTTGTCGCTCAAGCCTTTACCAGGTCGACTAAGCGGACCTGGAGAACCTTGAGCTCCTTCAAGCCCAGCCTCAGGCTGGACTCCAGATCCTAGAGTGCCGCCAACGAAGTAGAGGGATAAGCATATGGTTTGTCAAACAGGGCAACAGAAGCTTCGCGTTGTGCTAGGCCCCAGGCAGCAGCCGTCTCCTCATCAAAGTTCTCATCATCCATGATGACAAGCTCCTTCCCTGTGACCAAACTCCGCCGCATGAGCCATAAGCAATAGCTTCCAGAGGGGCGCCGAGACCTTGCCCGACACCCTTCGTGGCCCCAGTGGGTTCCGAAGGGGCACTGGTCACCAGGCCGGCTCCGTCAGTCGGCTCTGGGCGAAATGACCAGGGTCAAGACTATATCTACATTGCAGTATATCAATAGTATGCCCATATTTTGTAGATGAGCAGATCGGAACTAGATCCTATAACTTGCACGAGGAAAGTTAGATAAGCTACAATACCCTAACTTTACTTCTTCCAAAATCATATGATTAAGACCAAAATGACTTAAATTAACTTGTATAATCTAATTTTATGTTATGCATTTAGAGTAACTACCCATAGAAAAAATTATGGCGTAATAAAATTTATTTTAGTTTTTATATTTACATCAATTACCTACATTAATTAATTGCATTACATAATTGGATACTTATATACTACAGTATCTTCCTCTCGTGAGAGCAAAGGATCCTAGATGAAGGAGAATCATCCTCCCTCTCTCCTCTTCAATCCGGCATTGCCTGCACTGCTCCGCTCAATGGCACCTATTTAGGTGGGCAACATCGCAACAATCACCTCTTTCTTCCCATGTAAGCTTTCGCACAATGGAGTACAACCGTGCAGGCGCAACGATGCAGATAAAGTTGGGACCCGTGGTGGTCTAGCCCAACTTTCCTTCAGTTTACCTCGTGCTTCCACCCATAAAATAAGCTCTGGATATTTCCCTTCCCATATTAGAGCAAATTCAGTAGAAATAACATGCTGGCTATTAAATTAACTCTCATGTACTACAAGTACTACTAATATAGCCATCTAACAATAGCTAACTATAAAAAATACAATTTATAATGACATGGTCCACCGCACATACTCACATAGTGCCTAGGAGCAATTGCAGTAGGTAGCTCTTGCATGATGAGAGTCCACTCCTCTTCTCTCTCTTCTACTCTCCTCCATTGGAGGGGGGTTCGGCAGGAGAAGTGCAGGAAAAGTACCGTGTGCTCCGCTTACCGGATCCCACGAGCTGAGTCTAAGCGGTGGAGCTACTCCATACTTAGTTTTGTTGACTCGAATTCACCTTTCTCCTTGGCTCAGTCTACACCGTGTACACGCTCTAAGCAAAAATATAGTAGTATTACTATTTTATTACTTATAGCCTGCTAACTAAGCCTATACCGTTTAGCTATAGCTAAGAAGAAGTAAGACTTGAGTCACAAAGTTCACCCCAAAATTTACCCCATTTCGTGGGTTCCATTTAATAGGAAAATTGTAGCTTTGCAGATTGTTTTTATATTCTAGTCATACACTGCCATGTGGGTCCACCTTAGCTATTTCTATGTATGGTAGTACAATACTAGACAGATAGCTAGCACCACCCTATCCACTATACTAGACTTAGGTTTAATGGGAAAAGCTGCTCTTAGACACACCTTTTTTCACAAACTTCACACACAGACATAGAGCAATTCTAATAGTATAGCCAACAGGAGCTTGTAAAATAGTTACCTCTAAATATTTACCTACAGAGTACTACGTTATATGTAAATGGCCCACCACAAATATTCACAAAGTGCCACTACTAGAGAAAGGCTTATGGATAGATTTATTATCAGTGGAGCATTTTTTTGAATATGCTCCACTGGTAATTATCAGTGGCGCATTTAAAAATATGCTCCAATGATATTTTGTTTAACCAATGGAACACATCGAAAATAATGTGTGCCACTGATAATGTGGGCCCGGCACCCCGGAGGACTGTGGACCAAACTTCAATGGCGCATATATCCATATGCGCCATTGATATGGTCATTAACGGCGCATACGCTATATGCGCCATTGATATTCTCCTCACCAATGGCGCATCTTCTTCTACATGCGCCATTGATAATTATATGGGCCCCACCTGGACCCCACCACTCGGAAAGATTGCAGGATTCACAATGGAGTATTTAGGAGATGCGCCACTGATACTTTTTCTCCAATGGCACATATAATAAAAAATGCGCCACTGATAAGTCTTGGGGCCCACCACCTAAAAAGGTGGCAGACTTATCAGTGGCGCATATAGGGTAATATGCGCCACTGATAACTTTGCCCAGATCTACAACTTGGCACCCACCCCACCCACCACCACTATTCCATTCTTCTCCACCCACCACCCCAAACTAGATCTATAGCTCGTACTCCTCCTCCCCACCACCTCAATTTATCCATTCTTTTCTCCATTCTTGATTGTTGAACCTACCTTGCTTCATAGTTTTGTGAGGGGAAGCCTCTCCAATTGTTGTAGATCTACTAAACCAACTAGTTTTCCTCCTCCAACATCCATATTGTTCTCGAACAACCACACTATCTCGTCGCAGACTTGGCTCGGTAACGATTCTACTAGGTGAGTTGTTGGAGGACATGCATGTAGATGTTTTGTATGGCGGGTGGACGTCAATGCGGTGTGTATGTGTGTGCATGCTTATGTATGTGAAGCCTTCTTATTGCGAGAGGGATGATGTTTGCATGATCTACGTGAAGCTACTAGCTCGTGTGGTGCATGAATGTTTGCAGGTGACAAAGAAGCAAACATGTTGCTTGCTCTGGCGTGGTGCATGGATGTTTGCCAAAATGTCGATTAATTTCTGTTTCGGCAAATTTTTGCACTATCCATATGTCCCTTTTTAGGAGAGGTCATGCTGAATTTTTCCAGCGGCCATGCATGCATGTGTGTGTGTGTGCATGATGGTGCTATGGCTCTAAGATACTCTCTCCTGTTGCTCTATACCACGCAGGCAACCATGGTTAGATACATGAGCGAAGGTCGAGCAGCTAGATATAAGAAACACGTTGTGGCCGACATGATTCTGAACAAGAGGACCTACATAAGATGTCCATGTCGAACATGCAATCTCGGGAGCTTGGTTGACTCTGATTCCGGAGACCTGGAGAATCACCTGCTCATGTGTGGTTTCATGCGCGGCTATGATTTTGAAGATGACGAGGATGTCAACGATCCTGAAGATGAGGGTGGGCATGATGATCATCACGAAGGAGATGTCGGCGGCAGACATGATCATGATCATGATCATGATCATGAAGGAGATGTCGGCAGCGGCAGACATGATGATCAACACGAAGGAGATGATGGCGGTGACGGACATGATGATCATCACGAAGGAGGTGCCGGTGGAGAAGACGCAGACACATAGACGACGTGGCTAACCTCGGCCTTGCAGGACTCTCATGTTCAGGAACTGCTTCTCAGGGAGACAAGCAACACCAAAGCTGCTGCCAGGGAGAAAACTAAGCTGGTGCAGATGGAGATAGATGGGAAAACTCCATTGTATCCTAGGTGCCTGATGATCCACAAGTATAGGGGATCGCAATAGTCCTTGAGGGAAGTAAAACCCAATTTATTGATTTGACACAATGGGAGCCAAAGAATATTTATAAGCCTTAACAACTGAGTTGTCAATTCAGCTGCACCTGGAAACAATCTTGCTCGCAGTAGTTTATCAGTAGCAACAGTTTTGTAGTAGCAATAGCAAAGTGATAACAGTAGTAAAAGTAAAGATAGTAGTAACAATTGCAGTAAACAGTAGGATTAAAGCGCGGTAGGCATAGGGATGGATGGACGGGCGTTGCATGGACAAGACAATTCATGTAACAATCAAGACATAGGGCGTTTGCAGATAAATAAGATAAAGCATCCAAGTACTAAATAATCATAGGCATGTGTTCCATATATAGTCATACGTGCTCGTAATGAGAACTTGCACAACATCTTTTGTCCTGCCAGCCCGTTGCAGTGAGGCCTCAAGGGAATCTACTGGCAATTAAGGTGCTCCTTTTAATAGAGCACCGGAGCAAAGCATTAACACTCCGTGAACACATGTGATCCTCATATCATAGCCATACCCTCCGGTTATCCTGATTCTTGTCACTTCGGGGCCTTTGGTTCCAGACAACAATATGTGTATACAACTTGCAGGTAAGATCATAAACAATACTATCATCATGAATCAATACATGTTCAGATCTGAAATCATGGCACTCGGGCCCTAGTGACAAGCATTAAGCATAACAAGTTGCAACAATGTCAAAAAGCACTAACAAAAGATACTAGGCACCATGCCCTAACAATCTGATGAAATTACATGAACGATCTCATCCAATCCCTACCGTCCCTATAGCCTACAACGGGGATTACTCAATCATGGATGGTTGATGGAGAAGCGATGGTGATGATGATGGTGATGATCTCCTCCAATTCCTCCGTCCCGGCAGGGTGCCAGAATGGAGTTTCTGGTTCCGAATCGCGGTTTCTAGTGGTGGCGGCATAGCGGAACTCTATCTGGAAAAATTTCGAACCCCCCTTATGTTTTAGGTCAGAGGGCTTATATAGGCAAAATGAGAGGTCAAGGAGGAGTCCGAGGCGGCCACACCACCTCCTGGCGCGGCCTAGCCTGGCCGCGTGGCCAGGTGGTGTGGGCCTCTTGTAGCCCTTATTCGTCTCGTCTTCTGGCTCCGTGAGTCTTCTGGTAAAATAGGAGTTTTGCGATATTTTCTAGGATTTTTCCTAAAAGTTGAATTCCTGCACAAAAACGAGACACCAAAGCAATTTTGCTGAAAACAACATTAGTCCGCATTAGTTGTATCCAAATCACACAAATTAGAGAAGAAACAATAGCCAAAGTGTTCGGGAAAATAGATACGTTTTGGACGTATCAACTCCCCCAAGCTTAGCTTATTGCTTGTCCTCAAGCAATTCAGTTGAAAACTGAGTGCGATAAATGAAACTTTCACTAACACATTTGCTTCATAAGATGTATATATTCCCAGCATATGATCAAATACTTAGGCAATTCATAATAAAGAGTATGCAAATAAGTTTACCCAGTAACCATGCAAGCTATGAAGAGATTCCAACCCATTAATAATAAGCAACATGCCACATAAGCATATGTAGGATTGTAGAGCTCATAACAAGATATGATAAAGTGGTATCTCTCTTGCCTTTCTTTTGAGCAAAACATAAATGCCAAGGCACCTCTGAAGTCTAAGTGAAGACTAGAAATAAAAATATCAAAGATACAAGTGTCAAAGTCATGTCATAATTAACCGTGTTTTGGGACAAGCACATTACACTAAGAATGACAACTATGCTCTCGGGAAGGTGCTCAAAGAATAAATGGTGACTCAACATAAAAGTGAAATAAAAGATTTGAAAAGTTTGAAAGGCTTCCAAATGTTGAAAGTATGGTACTCATTAGCTTTGAGCTCTCATTGCCCCTATCATAAGCATCTTTAAGTGATTAAGGTTAAAGTGAACAAATATGAGGATATGCTTGAAAAGTTATAAGCTAAAAACTCATGCCCCTTGCTTACGAGTACCATTCCTCATGCTACTCAAGTTTAGTCACAAGTAAGTTCTTGTCATTGTAAGTACATGTGTATCATAGAGAACCACCAACGGGGTACCCCTTGACCGATGATACAGAAGCTTTCCCATATCAAAATGACAAGGCAAGCAGACAATGAGCATCTCAACGATCCTTTTATTTGCTATTTGCATAGGGTTTTCCCTTTTTGTTTTTCTTCTTCTTTTTTAGGATGCTTCACAGATTGCTCACTATGGTTATGCTGCACGTTTCCACCATGATTAAGCATGGCTTAGACTAGCTGCCCAGGCGTTTCTCTAACACATATACGAACTCCATGAGCCTTACAAGCTCCCCTTTCATTTCACACCGCTGGGATCCATAAGCAAAAGAACATGATATCAACTGAATACAGTGCAATGTTGAAAGCGTTACCCATGATACATGGTTCTGCTAATTCACAACTTATAAAACGCAAGCATATACGCAACATAGATGGCACAATGGTTCAAGTTTATTAAGTGCAAGAAAGTAAAGTGTGCCATCAAGTTCGTGAGAGCTTTAATCACTATTTTTCACATAACAAGCAAACATTTTTATTGGAAGAAAACACAGCATAATAAATATGCAAGGAATAGCTATAATGCTAATAGGTAGATATGGTGGAATCTTTTTGACAACTTTGGTTTTAGGGAGTTGGATGCACAAGTAAAGCTTATACTCAGCACAAGTGAAGGCTAGCAATAGAAAGGGAGCGACAATCGAGAGAGCAGTAACTGTCATACTCATGCTTGCGACAAAACAAAATTAGTAGTGGCATAAAAGTGACACAAGAACTCTGAGGCAGAATAAATCATCGAGGCTTAACTGACTTTTTGTTTAGTCATATGCATGTGTGAGCATGTGCCAAGTCAATTCAAATAGAACATTCAGAGGAGGACACCACAATGTCATACCAAGTTATGAATAGAACAATGCGAGCAAACATTTATATGACATGTTACGAACTATAATAGATTGGAACTGGTCATAAGAAGGCAAGGACCACTAAGTATCCATTAAATAACATACACCTTATATAAACATACTAAGCATGCAATGATGAGTATATGTACAAAAATGAAAACAAATAGAGTTCATACTAGCCTCTTACCACACCTTGAGTTGTCATAAATCATCATTGCCTTTCACTTGTGTGACTTGAATAATAAGATAAAACCAAACTCCAAGGAGTCACTGAGGACCGCTGAACCCTGCAATGAACTTTACAAAACTAGAGAAGAACAACAAATATTTTTGGGTTTTAGATTTTAAAAGGCAAGAACCGAAGGGAAGAGCGAGCAAAGAGAAATCTTTTTGGGTTTTTTGAATAATCAAAACAAAGCTAAAAAGGATGAAGCAAACCAAGGCTAAAAGACAAAGAAGCAAACAAAGAGAAATAACAAAAATATTTTTGGTCTTTTTGTGTTTTGGAGAGCAGAAATAAAGCAAGAACAAAAACTAAAAATAAAGCGAAACATGAATATGCAAAGTACCGACATAAAATGATATGTAGATGAGCGTGATGTCGGTGTACCCCCCAAGCTTAGGCTTTTGGCCTAAGTGGAGATCAATCCCAACGTGGGTAGGAACTCCAAGCCGGCGGGTCATCATAAGAATGATCATAATCAGGCCCTTGTGAAAAACAATAAGAAGAAGCTTCCCAATTATAGGCAGGCTGCTGGTATGAAGACTCCCCCTCATTGGAGGGCTAGACCGAATTGTCCTCAACCTCCCTTCCAGCATTCTGCTCTTGTTGGGAGAGCTCCTCCAAATATGCATCGAGCTCTTCCTCCATAAGTGACCATCCTACCCTGGTATCAAGGTTAAACAAAACAGGCGTAGGCAAAAGAACCACTCGCTCAGACTTACCCTCTTTTCCATCCACTCTTGAGAAAGGTTATTTCATAAGATAAATCACTCAAATTAGCCGAAGAAGAAACAAATTTATGTTGTATCATGGAATTAAGATCAAGCCTCTATATGGGAAATTATAAGTCTGAATGATGAGGCGCTACACCATGCAAAACTAATAAACGAGAGGCGATGAGGCCTCCACAAATTCCACCTTTCTCGCGGTTAGCATCAATGCGGAAATCTATCAAAGCAGCCAAGTTATAAGTCCTATGTAGTTTTAAAGCAGCTAAGATAAAGGCTAGGTCATATGAAGATAATTTACTAGCAGTCTTTCTAGCAAGAACGCACTTGGTAATAAAGTAGGCAAAATATAGAATAGACGGGAGATGAATATTACGAATTTTACCACTCTCCTTTGAAAAGCTTCTCCCTTGGCAAATTTCTGCATACAAGTCCGTGAGCGGTGTAGGCCGTTGTCTAAACCTTTCACACGAACCCCACTGCGGTACTTTAATAGCTGCACAAAAATCATCAAAAGGGAGGTCGAGAGCTATATTATAAATTTTGTAATGAACCATGGGGTTAGGCAAGGACCAACTAAATCGAAAATCCTGCACCGCAGACATAGTTAGTTTCACATATTGGTAAGGTTCATCTCCCACAAAATGCTCCAATCCTGCATTAGAAATTAGAGTATGGAAATCTTGAGAAATCCCTGCAGCCTTCATGAATTCGGGGCATGTATAAATAGAAGGGAAAACTTCTTCCTCACGATGAACTTTCATAACCTCGGACACCCTTAATTCATGTTGGTTGAGTTGGTGTTCATTCATCTCCTTTTCTGAAATTTTAGACAACCATCATACAAGTGATTGCAAAGTGATTACATAATGAAAGTAACTACTTATAGGGACTTGTGAGAGGCCTAAACATGCATAAAAAAATTTCTCTAGACATAGAAAGTTCTTGCAAGCTCACATAACCTATCACCTACAGTAGCAAAATACTCAAGATATAAACCACTAATCACAAATCTACTTGGACAAGCGGAGGAGTCACATACCGGAGAACAAATGCTCCAAATCTCAGCAGCAAAGGTGGGCTGAGCGAGGAGATCAAAAATCACGAGCAAGAACAGCAAGAACACGGGTATGAGCAATGAACTGGTGTTTTCTTGGGAGAGAGAGAATTGGCAGGTGAGAGAATAAGTGGAGGGTCAGGGGTGGCCCACACCATGGCTAGGCGCGCCCCTGGTGTGGCTGCGCCACCAGGTGGTGTGCCTGTCTAGTGGGCCCCTAGGTCACTCCAGGTACTTCTCTGCCCCTCTTTTGACGTAAAAAATTAATATGAATTTTCTAGAATTTTTCGAGAAACTTTATTTTTGAGAAATTTCAGGTATTGATGAATGATTTTCTGGCAGAAAGATAGTATTGAAATGATGCAATAACAAAACAAAAACTAAACTTCAGAAGTTCTAAGATACTCTAATATGCAAGCAACTAGCAAAATAGAAAAGTAAACTAAGTGAAAACAAAAATTAAAATGGATAAAATAAAAGTAAGCAAAGATAATCATGGTGAAAGCATTGTTTTGTTCATTAAAATCCTTTTGTTAACAAGGTTGATCAGGTCTTGTTACGAAAGAAATTTTATATGAAACAAAAATTTGTTTTCCACTAAATGATTATGTTACCTCAACCCTGATAGCAATAGTTCCAATCATAATAGTTTCATATTTTTCTCATGGTATGGGACAACATATTTCTCCAACTTGGATGCCCTCAATATTTTCAATTGAATTTAGGCCATAAGTCTTATCAATCTTCTTGGGGAAATAAACAATATGCTCCTTGTCATTAACATTAAAAGTTGCCTTTCCTTGATTACAATTAATGACAGCACCTGCAGTATTAAGAAAAGGTCTCCCAAGAATAATAGACATATTATCATCTTCAGGCATTTCAAGCACAACAAAGTCAGTTAATATCAAGCAATTATGGGCCACTTGAATAGGAACATCCTCACATATACCAACATGAATAGTTGTAGATTTATCAGCCATTTGCAAAGATATATCAGTTGGTATTAATTTCTCCAATTGAAGTCTCTTGTAGAGAGAAAAAGGCATAACACTAACTCCTGCTCCCAAATCACACAAAGTAGTTCTAACATAAATATTTTTAATAGAGCATGGAATAGTTGGAATCCCTGGGTCCCCAAGTTTCTTTGGAACCTTACCATTAAAGGAATAATTAGCAAGTAAAGTAGAGATTTCCTCATTAGGAATCTTCCTTTTATTAGAAACAATATCCTTCATATACTTTGAATAAGGAGGTAATTTAATAGCATCAGTTAAAGGAATTTGCAAAAATAAAGGTTTCATCCACTCACAAAACTTGTTATAGTGTTCTTCTTCCTTTGACTTGTGTTTCTTATTAGGAAAAGGCATTTGTTTTTGGACCCAAAGCTCTCTTTCACTACCATGTTTCTTAGCAACAAAATCTTCCTTAGTGTATTTAGTATTCTTAGTGTGCCTTTCAGGTTCTTCTTCAACTTCTTCTTTATCTGGAGCATCATTGTTCGCATTACCACTGTCAGTTTCAACATCAGAGACAAATATACTATTAGGATCTTTAGCAGGTTCAGAAGACTCTACAATAGTTTTATGTTTCTTTTTGTTTCTCTTAGGAGAAGTACTACTATTTTCAATTTGTTGAGAATCCTGCTTAATTCTTTTAGGATGCGCCTCAGGATATAGAGGATCCTGAGTGGCAGCACCACTTCTAGTTCTAATTTCATAAGCATGTTTTTCTTTAGAAGCATTAACTAGCAAATCTTTTTGTACTTTAATAAGCTGATCAATTTGAGTTTGAACCATTTGGAAATGTTTAACAAGCATTTTAATATCATTGGAGGTTCTTTCCACAATATCCCTCAACTCAATAATAGCTCTAGAGTTTTCTATTAAATGATTCTGCACCCTCTTATTAAAATTATCTTGCTTAACAACAAAAATATCAAATTCTTCTAAGCATTGATCATGAGGTTTAGAATAAGGAATATCACCTTCATCAAAATGTTGGAGAGAGTGTACCTCAATAGTGGATGAGTGGGAGATTGGCTTACATAATTCTTCTATAGGAGGTAAAATCTTCACATCTTCATATTTAATACCCTTCTCCTTAAGACATTTCTTAGCTTCCTTCATCACTTGATCATTTAGTTCAATCACTCCCCTCTTCTTTGGTGTTGGTGTTGGCTCGGGCACAGTTGACTCAGGTGTAGTTGACTCAGGTGAAGTCCAATCATCATAATTCTTGCTTATTTTAGCCATTAGTTACTCAGCTTCTTTGGGAGTTCTCTTCCTAAAAACACAATCATCACAACTATCCAGGTATGTCCTAGATTCATCCGTTAGTCCATTATAATATATATCAAGAAGCTCATTTTTAGGCAATGGACACACATGTTGTGCATGAATCAAAGAAGAAAACCTTGCCCATGATTCAGGCAATATCTCCTTTCTCCTTGTTTAAAATCAAAAAGTTCCTGCAAAATGGCATGTCGAGCACTAGGAGGGAAATATTTCTGAAAGAAAGTATCAATCAAGCAATCATGGCTATCAATAGATCCAGGAGGTAAATTATTAAACCAAGCTTTAGCTTCTCCTTTCAGTGAAAAAGGGAAAATTTTAGCAACAAAGTAGGTGCACATCTTAATATCATCAGAAAATAGGCCACTCATGGTAGAAAGCTCAGTCATATGTGCTACAACACTTTCATTCTTAGTCCCACAAAAAGGTTTTATCTCAACAATGGTTATGTAAGATAAATCAAGAGAGAAATCATAATCCTTATCTTTAATGTTTATGGGAGATGTAGCAAACTTAGTATTAGGAGATAATTTAGGTCTAATAGTATGTTTCTCAAGAAGGCACTTAATAACACTTCTACCATGAGTGTTTTGACATTCTTTAATAAATTCATCAGTCATTTATATATATCCGTCTTCAATATCATAGCTCTCTCTAGAATCAGGTGAACTGACATGTGTAGTAGTATCTTCATTAGGAGTTTTAGTATTTCCAGTTATAGTTCTAGCAATCATAACATCTAGGAAAGGACCTAATGAACCACTCTTATCAAGCACAGTAGAAGCAACATCATAAGTATCATAAGTTTCAGATTCAGCAGAAGTAGCAGTATGTGTAGCATGTGTATGTTGTGGTGGTGTAAGGAGCTTACTCATCACAGATGGTGAATCAAGAGAAACAGAGGTGTTCAGAACTATACCTCTCCTTGTAGTGGATGGTAATATAGGAACTTTTCCATCACGAGTTTTACCCATGATGAATGGATAGCAACGAACAATAATGATCCCAAGTGAACTTGATAAATAGAATTATGCTCCTCGGCAATGGCGCTAAAAATAGTCTTGATGACCCACAAGTATAGGGGATCACAATAGTCTTCGAGGGAAGTAAAACCCAATTTATTGATTCGACACAAGGGGAGCCAAAGAATATTTATAAGCCTTAACAACTGATTTGTCAATTCAGCTGCACCTGGAAAAAATCTTGCTCGCAGTAGTTTATCAGCATCAATAGTTTTGTAGTAGCAATAGCGATAGCAGTAATAAAAGTAAATATAGTAGTAACAATTGCAATAAATAGTAGGATTAAAGCACGGTAGGCATAGGGATGGATGGACGGGCGTTGCATGGACAAGACAATTCATGTAACAATCAAGACATAGGGCATTTGCAGATAAATAAGATAAAGCATCCAAGTACTAAATAATCATAGGCATGTGTTCCATATATAGTCATACGTGCTCGTAATGAGAACTTGCACAACATCTTTTGTCCTGCCAGCCCGTTGCAGTGGGGCCTCAAGGGAATCTACTGGCAATTAAGGTGCTCCTTTTAATAGAGCACCGGAGCAAAGCATTAACACTCCGTGAACACATGTGATCCTCATATCATAGCCATACCCTCCGGTTATCCTGATTCTTGTCACTTCGGGGCCTTTGGTTCCAGACAACAATATGTGTATACAACTTGCAGGTAAGATCATAAACAATACTATCATCATGAATCAATACATGTTCAGATCTAAAATCATCGGGCCCTAGTGACAAGCATTAAGCATAACAAGTTGCAACAATGTCCACTAACAATAGATACTAGGCACCATGCCCTAACAATCTGATGAAATTACATGAACGATCTCATCCAATCCCTGCCATCCCTATAGCCTACAACGGGGATTACTCAATCATGGATGGGGGAATCATGGATGGTTGATGGAGAAGCGATGGTGATGATGATGGCGATGATCTCCTCCAATTCCCCCATCCCGGCAGGGTGCCAGAATGGAGTTTCTGGTTCCGAATCGCGGTTTCTAGTGGTGGCGGCATAGCGGAACTCTATCTAGAAAAATGTCGAACCCCCCTTATGTTTTAGCTCAGAGGGCTTATATAGGCGAAAGGAGAGGTTGAGGTGGAGTCCGAGGCAGCCACACCACCTCCTGGTGTGGCCTAGCCTGGCCCGCGCGGCCAGGTGGTGTGGGCCCCTCGTGGGCCTTCTTCGTCTTGTCTTCTGGCTCCGTGAGTCTTCTGGTAAAATAGGAGTTTTGCAATATTTTGCAGGATTTTTCCTGAAAGTTGAATTCCTGCACAAAAACGAGACACCAAAGCAATTTTGCTGAAAACAACATTAGTACGCATTAGTTGTATCCAAATCACACAAATTAGAGAAGAAACAATAGCAAAAGTGTTTGGGAAAGTAGATACGTTTTGGACGTATCAGTGCCGACCCGAGGATACCCGCTTGAACATAACGCTAAAGGCTCTGGAGATGAAGGCAGAAAGCAAATGGACCGACGTAAGCTTGAACAAAAAGATGAGATTCTGGCAAGAACGTCTTCCCAAGGGGAACACGTGTCCAACTAGTATCGAGGAGGCCAAGAAAATCGTATGTCCTCTCGACCTACCGTATGTTAAGTACCACACCTACATTAATGATCGCGCACTTTATCGGGACGAGTACAAGGATAGAACCACATGTACGGTGTGTGGCCAAGGACGATACAAGAGAGGGAACAAAAAAGTTCCTCGGAAAGTGGTATGGTACTTTCCTATCCCTCCCCGTCTGCAGCGGTATTTCGTGGACCCTAAGGAAGCAAAGCTCATGCAATGGCACGCGAAAAGGAAGAAGCCGGCCGAAGATGATCCACAAAAGGGCAAGATTCTCACACACCCTTCGGACGCTAGCCAGTGGAACGCAGTGGACATTGACTTTCCAGACTCCGGGGGCGGTCCAAGGAACGTCAGGCTTGGTATGAGCATCGATGGACTCAATCCGTTTGGCAACCAGAGTAGCACACATAGCACCTGGCCCGTGTTTGTATGGCTGTACAACCTCCCTCCCTGGCTGTGCACCAAGCAGAGATACGTACACATGTGTATTCTGATTCAGGGGCCGAAACAACCAGGTATCGACATGCATCTGTATCTCGGGCTGCTGAAAGAAGAGTTAGCCACACTGTGGGAGATGCCAGCCCATACATGGGATGCATACACAGGAGATTATTACCCTACGAGAGATGTGTTGCTCACGACGGTGCAGGACTATCTAGGTTACGCATACGTGTCTGCCTAGGTGAACCATGGACAAAAAGCATGTGTCAAGTGCATGGATAAGACCCAGCATCTCCAGCTACCAAGGGATCCTGGGTCATCGAAGACCGTGTTCCAACAGACTCGAATGTGGTTTCCAAAGGATCGCACGTGGAGAAAGTGTAGAGATCTATTCGATGGCAAAGTAGAGCTCGAAAAAGCCCCACGTCCGAGGAGCGGAGAAGTGATCCAAGATATGTTGGACAACTAGGAAGAGTGCCCTTTGCCGGGAAAGAAGCGTCCGAGGACGAATCCGCTGCATGGTTTGTGGAAAGCTAGGCCTGTTTTGTTGGACCTGCCGTACTGGAAATACCTCCACACGCCCCATAGCCTTGATGTCATGCACATCACGAAGAACGTGTCCGAGAGTCTGCTTGCCACTATCATCAACATGTCGGATAGGACCAAAGACGGGCTGAAAGTAAGGAACGACTTGATGGAACTTGGCATCAAGGAAGAACTTCATGAGATGCCGCCCGATGATGATGATGATGATGATGATGCCGCCCGATGATGATGATGATGATGATGATGATGATGATGATGATGATGAGACAGCTGAAGATACTCAAGGTCGCCGCAAAAGGGTTAAGAGGGGAATTGAAGTGTTTCCTGCTGCCAGCTTCACTCTAAGTGAGTAGGAGCTTGAGCAGTTTTCAACTGCCTCCTAGGAGTCAAAGTTTCTTACGGTTACCTAGGGAACATAGGCAAATATCTGGACAAAGCGAAGAAGAGGTTCAGCGGGATGAAGTCTCACGACTGTCACGTGCTGATGACGCAGATACTTCCCGTTGCGATTCGAGGGATAATGGACGAGCACGTCCATGAGATGCTGTTTGGCCTCTGCAACTTCTTCGACGTCATCTTGAGGAAGTCGATTGGCTTGAAGCATCTCGACACACTACAAGATGAGATCGTCGTGATACTATGCAAGCTCAAGATTTACTTCCCGCCCAGATTCTTCGACATCATGGTCCATCTACTCTTCCATGTCGTGGATGACATCATTCATCTCGGGCTGACATTCTTGCACAACATGATGTCGTTTGAAAGGCTGAACGGTGTTATCAAAGGATTCGTACGCAACAGGTGCCATCCAGATGGAAGCATTGCCAAGGGCTTTCTGACCTACGAGTGCATTTCTTTCTACCAGAATTATCTACGCACCGACCCGGACGACGAGGATGACCCTGTTGGTCTGCCCAAAAGGACGCACCTTGGCAGGCTCGCTGGATATGGCCATTACGAGGGCTTTCGCACCATGCATGTCGGTGCGAAGGGTCGACATGCCGAATTTGATAGGGCACACTGAGTCACGCTACAACACATCGAATTGGTCGATCCTTGGGTGGAAGAGCACAAAAGCTTAATCGAGCAGAAGTTCATTGACCTTGGCCGGCCGAGGAAGAAGGGAGACGTAACAAGAGAGCACAACTCCAGCTTCACGGCTTGGTTAAAGAAGAAGCTTCACGATAATCCCCCCGCAAACCAGCAAACGCCTTCTACGAAGGATGAAAAACTCATTTTGCCTTGTCAAATGGCCCTGGGCACAACATGAGGACATATCAGGCATACGACATCAATGAGTACAGATTCTACACTGAGAAAAGGGACATGAGTAGCGACTATCAGAATTCAGGAGTAACAATGATATCCTATGCCGATGACGAAGCCACTGTCAAGGAACGATTCTTTGGAAGGATCGAGGAGATCTGGGAGCTCGACTACGCCGGAGAGAAGGTGCCGATGTTCCGTGTCAAATGGGCCAAGAGCGTCCAAAAATAGGGTATGTATTTCACCACCATGGTTATACCCGATGCCTCCACGAAGAACGCCTCCGCAAAAAACGAGCCATGGGTACTCACGAGCCAAGTTGACCAATGTTTCTTCATCACCGACCCGTCAAAGCCAAGCCGTGTTGTCGTGAGGAGGGGCAAGAGGAGGATCATTGGAATGGACGGACCCGCCAACGAGCAAGACCTAGAAAAGAACGGTGATCTGAAGATCGAAGAGGAATTCGACAAGTACTTCGACAAGCCGACTGCTACAGGAAAAAGGAAGACCACCCTACCTACTAAAGGTTGTCCGTTCACGAGAATAAACCTTAACCTTCCCGGGCTAAAGTATTCAACCGCGAGGAAGAAGGGCAAGAAGATTGCAAAGAGACGCTAGCTCTAGGTAGCTCGGAATCGAGATCATGCGCACATGACATGATATTTTTGTGGAGAATATTGGTGTGTATGGATATTGAAGTTCATGTGACATGATGGATGTCCTTGTTTTAAATAAATTAACAATTGCCTATGTACTTGAAAATGAATGTACTTGTTTTAAATAGATTTGTGAATGTTAAACTTAATTATTATTTGTTACAAAATATACTAGATATTAATGACAAGTATTTTGGCTAAGTTCCAAATACTAAAAAATTTGAGAGAGCCAGGAATCAAACCTGGCTGCTCCAGCAACAACAGATGCAGCACAGCGTCAACAGCCACTGCAGTAGCCTTGTGTAGTTGACATTGATCAGGGCATCGTGGTTTTTGGCTAAGTGCCAAATACCAATGGCGCATATCGGGAAATATGCGTCGTGGATATTTGACACTTAGCCAAAAAACAATAAGCCTGTGACACAGAGCCAGGAATCGAACCTGGATGCCCCGACCCAGGTTTTGCCCCAGGAGTCGAACCACTGCGGTTAGCCTGTGATGCTGTCACATATGAGGGCATCGCCTTATTTGATTAAGTGTATCATATTAATGGCACATATTGAACAATATGCGCCACAGATGTTTTACACTTAGCCAAAAAATGATCGGCCTCTCTCCCTTTCTTCTCATTCTCACGAACCCTAGTGTCTCATATTAATCCCCTTTCGTCTCACGCAAACCCTAGCACGCCGGAGGAGTCGCCCTTCCGCCACCGGAGCAGTCATCACCGGTGAGTCTCCCCAACCTCTCCCCCTCCCCCTCCCTTCCCCTGATCTCGACCCCGTCCCCTTGCCAGGAGTGCCGCCCCGTCCCCTTGGAGCAACCAGGAGGAGGAGGAGCACCAGGAGCACCGCCGACGAGGAGAAGGACCGCGCGTGCCACCGATGAGGAGAACGGCCGCGTGAACCCACTGATGAGGAGAAGGGCCGTGCGCGCCACCGACGAGGAGGAGAAGGGCAGCACCGCATGCACCACCGACGAGGAGCGCGGTCACCATCGCAAAGAGCTCGCCACGGTCACCGTCGCCGCCTCCCTCGATTGCTCGCCATCAAGCCACCATCAATGAGCTCCTCTCGGTGAGCCCTCTCTTTCCGCTCTCTCCCTCTGGCAGTATCTAGGTCCCTACCTCAATAATGGGTTCTAGGGTTTCTAGAACATTCTAGTAGGTTGAACAATCTTGTTCCCTGCATCTCCATCGCAGAGTACTGAATTTCACCTGTCGTAGAATATGTTGATTGAGCAATCTCGCTTTCTCTCTGTCATAGTGTACATTGATTAAACTCTTGGTTAAATAAGTTTTTTTACTATGATTGACTAAACAAGGCTTCTTGGTACTCGTACATTCTGTAGAACTTTTGGCATTACTTAGTGCAGCTAGGCAGCTATTCCCTCTGTTCCACGATATAAACCTTTTTAGTAAACTGTTTTAGCTTTCTAATAAAGCTTATATTATGGAATGGAAGTAGTACATGTTTACGAATTTTGCAATTGCCTAGTTGCTATGTCAGGCAACTTGTTCTTGAAAATATAGTGGTGCAAATTGTCGATTTGCACTAGCTGGCCAAAATGGATCACAAAGACATGTATCTGAGGATATAGGACTGGATCATGGACACACAAGTGAAGCATATCACATTGGGCTAAAACATATCAAAATAGAACATGGACTATTCTCCCTTGATGAAATTCACAAAGCTTATTGCACTACCTATAAGGCTTTTAATTTATGATCAAGAAGCCCTGACTATTGCGTGTTAATACTAATGTTGGTGTATCCAGTACTAGTAACTAATCAGCCTCATGTATTTGTTTTCTTAAACCGTAGAACTAACTTTGTTCATTATCTAGTGTTCTTCTGTGGAGCCCCGCAAAAACCACTACTAGAAAATCGCGTTGTTTTTGTGCATTGCATCATCACGACCGCATGCTCATGTCATCATGCCACATTGCATTTGAGCATCGTCATGTCATCATGCATTTGTTTGTCTAAAACTATTTTCTAAAAGCCTAATTTTGTTTTTTAAATGTTCCCCGTCTTTATTTCAAATCCAAACTTCGGTCTTTTCCGGGTCTTTTATTTGTCTCAAAACTATTTACAAAAGTCTATTTTAAATTTAAAATAAAAGTTTGCATTATTTTTGGGAGGCAGCCAGCCAGGCCCAAAAGCCCAGCCGACCACCTCCTTCCTAATCTTTCTAGAAAAAAGCTAATCTACCTAACCCTAAAGCCCCACCTACCCCACCAGCTCCCTCTCCCTGCCGCCAACCAAATTCCGCCCACACCGACCAGGTCCGCCCTGACCCCGCGTCCCCACAGCACCTGCGCGCCCTCCCCAGGCGACGCACGCCCACCCACTCGCCTCTCCCGCTCGCTCCCCCGCCCAATCCCTGCTGCCAGCCTGGCCCCACCCCCCACCTGCCTGCCATGTTCCCAGTCCCCACCCCGCGTGGCACACACCGATCTCCACCCCCCGCTCCCCGCTCAGCACGCGCACAGGCAGGCGTACACGCCACGCAACCCCATCCCACCTCGATTCCATCGCCCAGCCCCACCACCTCCTCGCTCGCCCCATTCCGCCTCTCCCTTGCCATCACCCGCATCCCTCTGCCGCCGCGACGCCTCTCTCTCCGGCCACCCCTCCTCCTCCGCTCGAGCCCCGTTCCCCATCCGACCGCCGCCAGCGACCTACCCCGCAACTCCTGCCGGCCTGCGTCGCCGCCACCGCCTCAAACCCCGCGCCGACCTTCCTCTGCATCGACGCCACGCCCTCCTCCCGAGCTCCATCCTCTCCCGCCGACCCCGCGGCCCCGTCTCCTCCGGCCGCCGCCGGCCTCCTGCCCGCGAGCACGTGCCGCCGCCTGCAAGCTCCGCCTCGCCACCATGTCTGCTCGCCCCAGGCCGCAGAGCTCGCCGCTGCCTTGCTGTTTCCGGCCGCCGACAAGACAGCTTCCCCCGCCACCGCGGCTCTCTCCGCCCCTGCTCCGGCTACCTCGGACCACCGCGCCGCCGCTGAGTCCGTCCCCGGCGAGCCCTTCGCCGAGATCTCCTGGGAGCCACCCTGCTGCGACCCTTTTCTGCTGTTTGTGTGCACGGCCACCTCCCCGAGCGCATCGCTGCTAGAGCCGCCTCCCGTGCTCCTCTGAGGCCAGCACCGACAGTCGTTTGGCACGCCGTTGGGTTCGTCCTCCTCCGGAACCGCGTGTTTGCTCGCTGCTGCATGTGCTACTCCTAGGTTAGGACTTGTTGATGCCTAGATGCTCAGGAATAGTTGCAGGGGAAGTTCCGATAAGTATCACGTAGGTCTTCTCGGTGACAAGGCCAACCCATCGACAAGTTCGCCACCTAGCACCGAATTTGGAACCAAGGTCGCTTACATGGATCCCCATTGGCCGATCGACAACGTCAAGTATCGCAACCACAAGATCTCCCGTTTTCCTCGTCGACCCAAGGTCTCCGACACAAGAACCTCGTCACGGAACGCCATGCTCTTCTACACGAACGCCAAGTATGCCGACATGGTACCGACGAGATCTCCGAGTCCGAGCGGCATAATCTTCTACCCGAAGGTTCCCGGACGCCAAGTTCTTCATCCCGAACGCCAAGACCGACTCGAAGGCGCGGACCCGACAAGATCTTCGCGACGACAAGATCGACAACGACCGGGGCGAATCCGATACGCCCCTGACGCCAAACCAAGTCCTTCTTCCCGGAACGCCAAGCTCTCCTTCCGTTGTCCGAGACCGATCCCGTCGAACCGTTCCCCCGTCAAACCCTGAGACCGAACCTCGGACCCTCGGAACCCAAGATCTTCCGAGCCCAGATGTGTGAACCTTTTCCCGAGCCCCTATTTTTATAATATGGCATTATCAACTATCGCATATTAAATTGTTCATGCATGCATACCTGTCTGTGGTTTGGGGGCATTATGCCGATTCACCTCATAATTAAATATGGAGTGTTTATGCGGGATATCTTTGTCTTATTCCAGACTCCATTTAAATTGGTGTAGCGAACCGATGCCATGTTTCACCCTGTTAAAACAACATTTAAATTGCGGGGGTTCTAAATAACTTGAACAGTGTAATTAATTGTCGGGACCCCGGTTCCGCTTAATATTTCCTAATTGCACCGCATCTGTGCCATGCCATGCATCATATCATAATCATGCCAGATCTTCTGCCGTCGTATTAAATACCGCATCCGGTGTTTCTTTTATTGCTTTGCTTCTTCGCGGATTAGGCCGATGAGTTGATGCGAGTATCGACAAGTTCTCCGGATGTGATCCGTCGGCAGTGTTTTCCCAGGCGAGCATCTCTTCCCCCTTCTACCTATTTTGCATTTATAGTCTTTATTTCCTCCTGTTGATCTATTGCTATCCGTGTCGTGATGCTTTAGTTTCCGTGCACCAGTTATATCCCGTGCAGCCTCTATATTGCCATGGACACCTCCTACTACCTGTTGTTTGGTAGATAGCTGGCCTTGCGAGTCGTAGTTGCTTGCTCAGGTGCGATCTCGTGTTGTCGAGTGCCATAGTTGTTGGAATGCTGTCAGATGTTTTTGGTGGAGATGATCATGTCTTTAAATACAACTATTAAAATGCTAGATATAACTAATGCAGAGGCATCGGTGGGCAATAGATGTTATTTGGTTCTTCCATGCTCACTTGTGTCCCGTAGGACCCCGAGTACTTGATACCTGTTCCTTGACTATTCGCACTATCCACATCCGGGAGGCCTTATGGACCCCCCTGAGCCAGAGCTTGATTCATTTCTATTTCTTGGGGCCACAAAGTAGTTTGGGGCTTTATTACTATCCTGTACTTATGCCATGCTTTACTGCTTTATTTAAGATTGTGCATGGAGCACCTGTACTGTTTTGGATCGTGGAATGTTTTCGCGGTATCGACAAGCCCAGTCACACTTTCGGGTTCCCAGTCGTTTACAGCCATTGTCACAAACCCTGGGTCCATTCCAGAGCCGGCCAACTTCGTTGCGGGTATCTTAGTGGGGTGGCCCCCTAAAATATTTTATGAATCCTGTGATCGCTTTGTCGTGAAAGCCTCGTTGGGTTTTGAGTTGGTTTTTCCGAGGTTGATCGAGTGTGTGTTGCTATTTGTGCACCCCTGCAGGGTAAAACTTTCTGAAAGCCGTGTCCACGGTTATGGACGACTTGGAGCACAACATCTTGATCATAGACAAGCATAACTAAAGTAGTGCTATAAAATTGACTTAATATATGACTAGTAATCAGATTCAACTATAACGGACTGGATATTAAAAATGCCAACAGCTGGTGGATCTGGGTTGTTTTGTGACATGCTATACCTGCCTAGTAAGTAGTGCCACTCCAATGGAATGTGATAGAAGTTTCAACAACTGTTGGGTTTGGGATTCCTCAGGACAATTATATCTGACTAGTAAATGTTCCAACTACAACGAAATGGTGATTAAAAACTGCCCACTACTTATGCTATCAGGATAACTCATGCTATCTATATCTGACTAGTAAGTGCTTCAATTATAATCGAATGAATAAAACTGCCAACTGTGTGAGTTCCTCGGTTTGACTTCCTCGTTTGGTCTCGAGGGGGAATACCAGGATGGGTATGTTTGGTGTTAGTATCAGGTTGGATCTGAATAGGTCTTTCTTATCCCTCTCTAATAGCCGCCAGTTGTATCGAGTCTCTATAGGTTGTTTAGTGCATGCTTCGCTGCCGCTTCAGTCCACCATACCTATGTAGGCGAGAGCCGTCGAATTCTAGCATCGCTGTGTACTGGCCTCAGTACTGACGCTCTTATTTTCCTTTGCCCTTTGCCGGCACCCCTTTTGTTTTAGCAGGTTTGAGATCGACGTCGTTAGCAGGGTTACCCTTCCGGCTCGGCCTGGGCAGGGTTATGGACGCCATTGGTTATTCTTCAGGGCTCTTAGCACAATTTGCATCTTGTTCGTACTCGGACGCTGTATCGTTTTCAAGGTGATTTGGATCTTTGTACTGTATATCTGTATTCTTGACTCGATGAGTCGCTGTTGTATATATATCTGTTCTGTGGGTCCTATCGAGGACTGTTTTGTAATGGTATTACTTCGTTTTCCACCCGCACGAAAGTGCCTGGTGGGCGTCCTTGAATCGTTTCTATGCGGGTTTGGCGGAAAGGGCTAAAACTTGCATAGGGCTGATTTGAGGGTGTTACATCTTCTTTGAATTAAATAGTTAGCAATCAACTTGCCTCAATTTCTAGAAGTGGAGAATTGACTTTGCTTCTTTATCTGTGTATTCTTTATTTCTGGGAAGTTCTCTAGTGTCCTTCTCAATTCTCAAGGTGTAATAATCTACACGTGTTCCCTATTTCCGTGCACCACAGTTAGTTTTTCTTCATGTATCCATTGCATCTGGTTAGTTTTGGAGACTAAGCTCAGCACCATCGTAGGACTCCACACAATGCAAACGTGCTTATATTTATGTCCTTGAAAAAAAGATGTTGGGCTAGGCAGTTTATGTTTATCTCCTTGCAGACACTAGTTATGTTAGAAATCAGCACCCATGTATAAATCACTAGCTTGGCCTTGACAGTAAGTATGTGATCTATTTATGTAGTATTAAGTTACTCTTCAATGGAGACTAGCCTCTCTGCACTCTTTTCTTTCACCCACAACAGAGGCCTTCAGTTCCCTCTCCAGCGGTAGCTCTTTTGGCATGGTTTTCTTAATAGTCAATATTTTGGAGTGTTTTCTATTTGCACTCTTTGTTGTAGCTGATGCTGAAAAGAGTTAGAGTTTCCACTTTGTTGACTTGCAAGTTGTATCTGATTTTTAGAAGATTTTTGTGCTTTCATCCTAACACTGTCCTATTTGCATTGTTAGGAATATTTCTTAGTATTAGTACTTTACTTCATGAGATGTTTAATCTTAACATAAGTCTGGGAAACAAATCTTAACATCCTCTGCTTTGAGGTACCGGATCCGTTGAATCTTGTTTTGAAGGAGTAGGTGGTCATATGGATCTGGTACAATATGGTGGCAATTTGTCATTTATCTGTCCCCAGCTAATGAGCTCTGCTCCATTGCACTTGAAAACATTCAGAGAAACACGATACCGTGGCTCCACCTGCCTGCCTACCGTGCAGATCCATATGCTCCAAGTTCTATTTGCTGTTTTTGCTCTTTGTATATGTGTGATTAGATGGTTGTCATCAATTTTGTATGAAAACTGTTGCAGGGAATTCATTTGAGTTGCCCGTTTCTCCTGAAGTGTTGATTCACTTCTATTTCGGTTGAGAAATGGGCACTCTTAGGTCAAACAAACAGCAAAGGTCATGCCGAATTTTTCGGTCGACTCTAGCTTGTACTAATTACATTGCTGCATTTTTTCTATGAAGTGCAAACATGTCGAGCGGAGACAAAGATGTCGGGACTGGCCCTTCTCAGCCCATGAGCGTCGAAGAACAAGCAAGAAGAGCCAACCTCAAGTTTTGGCGGTTTGGCGATGACTTAAGCAGGTCCGACGAGGAGGCCGAAGCTACGGATGATGAAGTTGACGAGGAGGCCCAAGCTGCGGAACATGAAGATGACGAGGAGTCTGAATATGAGGAGGAGGCCGAAGATGGCGACGACGGAAGCAGTAATGGTGACGAGGAGGCCGAAGCAAGTCATGGCGGTGAATGCGTGGACGGCGATGGCGCCTCCCCGCCCGCTAGGAAGAAGAATAAGGCGGAAAGGCAGGAGCCGACGCTACCAAAACTTGGCACCAACCACGAAGAGTTCACCCTTGTGAAACTGGGTGGCCAACCCTTGGAGCCTGTGAAGCTTGCCGCTGGGTATGGCCTACAAATCGGGTGCATCATGTGGGAGAGCATGAGCATCAACCAGAACGACATAAGAAAGAACAAACGGTTGCAAGAGCTCCTCATTGGGAAGCTTCACAAATGGTACAAGTTCCCAGATGAGTACGATAACCAAAATCTCAAAGGGAACCGGGTAAACAAGTTAGCCCTCATGAGGATGAGCACCGCCTTGAGAAGCTGGAAAATCCGAGTGAAGAGGATGATTAACGAGGGTAAAAGTTAGGAGGAGATAAAGAAGACTGAGCCGATGCTCGACGAAGATGAGTTCATCAAGTTCAAGGCGGACTACACTTCTCCGGAAGGTCAGGAATGGACAGAGCGGGGGAGGAGTATGCAGGAGTTGAACATAGGTAACCAACATTGCGGAAGCGGCGGTTACCGAGGAAAAAAGGCCATTTGGGCAAAGGAGGATGCCGAGTATGCCCGTCTATGGAAAGATAACCCGTGGCACAAATTCACGGACGAGAAGGTGATGCAGTTTGTCCGCGCCCACTACTATCTCCACCCCGAACTTAAGGAATTCATTACCGATGACGACGATGTGAGGAAGTTCTAGAAAAGGCTGGTAAGGAATTTATCTCGGAGTAGATGTGTGTTTCTAATTAAGTAATGAAGCCAAATTTCTAAATGGGATCACTTTCCTTCTCTTCAGAGATCCGAAGAAAAGTCTTGTGCGTCAAGTGCGAGCTCGTCCCAGGGGTCAACGGCAGACCCACGGTGGGACACTCCCTTCAACAGGGCGACAAACGTGTTCAAGGGGAGGGCCAAGTCCGCGCCGCTGACTTCATTTGGCCGCGTGTTCGGCTATGGTACGTACGAAAAGGTTGGTGACTTCAGGAAAGATGACCCAAATGTGAAGAAAGAGAGGAAGGCCGTGGTGGTGGTGGCAAGTGAAAAACACGAGGTGGAAGTCCTCTGGGAGCAGATGCAACAGATGCCGAGGCTGATCAACGAGAAAGTGCAAGCGGAGATCCGTGAGGTGTTTCCCAATGAGCTGTGGGAGGGGATCACTACTTGGAATGCGGCAGGTCGAGGAGGTCGCTCGTAGTGCCCAGCCTCTCCAACAGCAACTCGATCCATCACATGTCGTCGAACGTGGTGACGCATGAGTCCACCAACGTCGAGATGCACCCGGTCACTCCGGTTCCCCTCCCACCGGCGCCAACACCAACACGCAGCCAGATGTCGCTCTAGTGTCACCTCTTGCCGGCGCCAACACAAAGCCGCAGGTCACACCGATGCCCCCTTCTGCCAAAACTAAGGCACAACCGACGGTGCTTTATAAGGCATCTCAGCGGCAGGATGATACCGGTGTCTTGACATTAGCCGAGCTCAACGCCATCTCCAAGGTAATGATGCCGACCAACACATGCATGTTGATCACATTTCATCTCCTTTGCCTTTGATGACTAGCTAGCGCCATCTCACGATGCTTGTTCTTCCGCAGGACACTCCTTGCACACTCTTGCATTACGTGGATGGCGGTCTGAAGGATGTTGGCAAGGGCACAATTATTTAACCAAATAGCCACACGATGCACCACAAGTCGATGGAGGATGATGTGTTCAAGGTCCGGCTGGCTCGGGGTGTTGCCGGGGTGCAAAGACATGGACCCCCCAGCCAACCTCGAGGCACCGATGATCATAAGAACCTTCAAGATTGTTGTGGCTGGGTGTTGACATGGCCAAAGACCCAGATTCGGCTTGTGAAGTAACAACAAGTAACTCAGCGGCCACATGTGCCCTTACCGCGACGGCCACAACAACCAGTCACCGCCACCACCTCTCGTCACCAACAATTGTTGGCCGCTGCTGCACCGCCGCCTCCACATGGCAAGGCCGCTCTGCGCCGCCGCATCCACATGGCAAGGTCGCCTCTGCGCCGCCACCACCCAAGGATGCACCTGGGGACAACATTAATGATGATGATGATGACAACCCAGATAAGTGGATCAACACTGGCGTCACCGACTCTTTGTTCATGCCAAACCTGGACGAGCCCTACCGTGTTGGCGACGACCCAAATGCTCGTACCAGAACATGCACGCGTCTAGACTTCCATGGTACCCTAGAGGAGATGTCTCCGGATGTTGGTGCCGATGATCCTTATAAAGGCACCCAGGAAATCATTTTTAGCCCCACCACACTCCATAAGGCGACGGATGAGCAGTTGGCTGCTAGTGTTGAGACGAAGAAGCCCCGCAAGAGAACCAAGAAGAATAAGCAGTCTTTGAGCCAGCTGGGTCCGAAGAGGCCCCAGGCTCAGGACGACCCGTTAACACAGCCCCCTGAGGGCACCTTGACTAGGGTTCACATAGCGGGTCAACCGATTCTGAGTGAGGAGCTGATCAAACATGCAAGTGGAGCGATGACTAACCCGCAGCATGGTATTCTATATCTAGAGGAGTGCCTTCTTAAAGAAGCAAATCCATCGTACCCTGTTTTCATGATCAATGTTTCGACGGGCGTGGGCTTTATCGATAATGCCCCCACAGATATCTTCTACATATCGTATGAGAACATATTCAAGCTTTTCCATGGCAAGCGGATGAACTATAACTTGGTCCGCCTATACACGCTCCATCAGGCTATGAAGGTCAACAGAGAGAAGACCCCTGGCATCGCGATAGTGTACCCCTACTTCATGCGTGATAGCCAGTTGGTGGATCTAGTGACCCAGGCCAGCGCAAGGAACTACCTCCAAAATTTCATGGTGGACAACAAGAGTAGAAAAGAGCTTATTTTGCCTTTCTTTCCCGAGTAAGTGCACACACCCGCTCGTCGCCGTAACTTGTCCTTTCTTAGTTTTTGGTTGCTCTTTTTCCAACATTGTTTTGTTTCAACTGTTTTGCACAGAGACAAATACTGCACACTGATCCTCATTCACCCGAGTTATTCGCTAGCCACATACTTGGACTCGTGGAGCGAGAAAAAGAAGAAAGACTACACTAACATAAGGAGTCCTGTAGATGATGCTCTCGAGGTATACGCCGAAAATGGAGGTGAATTCAAGAAGGGGGCGGAAAATTTCAGGATGGCAGACACGTGTTCAAACATGTAATGAAGTTCGCCTGCATCAAGCAGCTGAATAATAGTGTCAAGGAGGCCTACTACACCCTCCATCACCTACGAGCGATCATCCGGGATGCACACATCATTACGTTGCCATCTAGTCTCCGATCATGGGCCGAAGATGAGGCAATAATGGACGATGATGAACTTAAGGATGACTCCTTACGCATCTAGACTCAGATTGCGACCATCGTGCAAGAAGATGTCATCACAAGGGGGGGGGCTTATCCTGCAGAAGAGCATTCAGTAAGCGCGAGATCGAAGCACGGCTCGTGGCGCAGGGTGACCGTAGGACATGGGCAACAAAAGACGGCTACAAACCATTCCCGATGCCGTGTAAAACAAAGTCTTCATGATGTAGTGTTCCTAGCTAGCTAGCGCTTAGCCGGTTTGTGTATCTCGTGTGTGTGTGTGTGTGTCATAAACTTTAACTTGCCTTAGCTCGAAACTATCGTTGTTGGACTTTGTTTGCTTATTAACATATGTATGAAACTTAATAGCTTGCCTTAGATCGAATCCTTCTTTTTTGTGGAGATGCATGTGATGAACCTTTTAATTCTTTCTGTTGCATGATATAGTACTTATATGCCTTGTGTATAGAGATGCCGTGCTACGTGGTGTTCGGAGGGAGGGTCCCAGGAGTCTACGACGAGTGGGAGGATTGTCACAAGAAAGTGAACAAGTTCAGTGGCAACAGATACAAAGGGTACCCGACGAGAGCAGGCGGAAGCTAGGTGGAGGAACCACCTCCTTAGAGAGCAGAGAGACAGGAACCAGATGAAGATCTTGATGATCGTGCTCCCCGTCTTCCTCATCACCGCCATTGCGGTTGTACTCTACTCGGTCCTTTAGTAGTTTAGGACTTGGCTAATGATGATGATCAACTTGTTGTAATGTGTAATGTATGAGAATATGATATCAACTTGTTCTAGACTTGTATAATATTCGGGCACTTGTAACTATGTCAGGTTCTAATTGATTTGATGATGTATAATTCTATTTGTACTATTATCTCTGTTTCTATACAGTTGTGTACCTATATAAATACCTGTATATGTACCTATATAAATAATTGTATATGCACCTGTATAAATACCTGAGAGCCCTGTATTCTGTATACATGTACGATTCATCAGTGGCGCATCATATATACATCTTGTGGCGCATATAACATGAGTGTCGCATTTCTAAATATGCTCCACTAGTAAAACATCAATGGCGCATATTGTATATGCGCCACTGGTTGTCGCACTATCAATGGCGCATATTTGATATGCGCCATTGATATATAATTATCAGTGGCGCAACAATAGTGGCGCATTCCATATGCGCCATTGATAACAAAAAATATGCTCCACTGATAAGCAATCCTCCACTAGTGTGGCTAGGACCAATATGGCCTACCATGTAGGAACATACCTTGGTTGCCACGAGAAATGTTAACGTGAGTTTTGATAACTTACATAAAGAACTTCCTTTGCAATATGGCCTACCATATAGGAATATACCTTGGTTTCAAGCCAAATAGCCAAGGTTATGACCAGGTGTACATCGTACTTTATGATAAGGTCCCCATATTTAGTAGATGGGCGCATCTTGGCATGGTAACCAATGCTTATTTTCCAACTTTTATGACTAGAAAAATAATTTACAATTTTCTAAGTAACTGTTTTTGTAAGCAAGTACATGCGGAATAAGGCCCATATGACAACCCCATTTTCACACATAGTGCACACAAATTTTCTAGAAATTTCTCATGTTACATGAATTTGCGAGCTAGCTAATTTTGCCATTTTCATACATAGTGCACATAATTTTCTGAGCATTTATCGTGTTACATGAACTTGTGTGCTAGCTAATTTTGCCACTTTAACTCCCTATGTGGATTTACCAAAACCATGTCAAACTTGAAGTACGGTTGCGTGATGGGCTGCTCGCTCCTAAGCTTCGCCTAAAAATGGTGGATCCAGAGGGTGGCCAGGGTGGTGAATGGACCACCCCGAGATTTCTACATAGCCTATATATTATATAATAATAAAAGAGATTTATATTTTCGTGCCCCTGGTTCGTTAGATATACTCACTTTTTCCCAGCCGCTTAATGTTTCCTCACTTTTGCCCAGCTGCTTCTCGGAAACTCATCAAAGAGCTCAAACAACAACTGTCGTTAGGTTGACCATTGGCTGACGTGTGGGGCTGGGCGGTGTGGGACCACGTGGGGCCAGTTGGTCAGAAATTCGTTATGCTGACGTGTGGGGCCATGCCATGTGGGACGTGGTGTGGGACCATGCGGGGTGCGTTCGGTGGTTACGTGCGCCCTGTCGCCTAAATTGGAAGTTTTATTGTTTGTTCTTTTTATGATTGGTCTTTTTGAGAGCGCCTTTCCCATCTCTCTCTCGCTAACAGTTGTGTTTTTTGCCCAAAAAGGTAGCGAATATAGAGCAACTTTTCTCTTTATTCATTGTTCCTTTTGACCCTCGTTGTTTCATAATCTGGTAGCAAATCTAGAGCAGAAAATCTAACAAGCACCATAAATACATTCAGTAGATAGAGAAGATGTAGATAAAGCAATTAATATAGGATATATAGTATGGTACTTAATGAGGTTTGATAATTATACTACTCACTAGCAGTAGCAGAGAAGTTCAACACAGACAATACAAATTAAGCTGCTTTACAACAGCAACATCACAAGATCAGTGGCCCCTCATGGCCTCCGCCAAGAGGGCCTCCACCTCCTCCCTCTGGCGCTTCCTCCACTTTCTTGCTGCCTAGTCCCTTGACCTTTGGCGCCTTGGGCTTGATCGGGGGCATGCGACCCTCCTCGATGGCGACCTTCCAGAGGTTGCGGAGGTAAAAACCGAGCGCTTGGTGCTTGGCTCTGAAGCCGTGGACCTTCACGGACAGGCCGCAGGTCTTCACATCCTCGGTATGCTTCATGAGGGAGTTGAAGTCGGCGCGAGGTGCCTCTTGGTACAGAAGGGGCACCTGTAGACGTTGGCGGTGAAGAAGTTGTTGTACATGCCAGACTTCAGCCTCCTCAGCACCTGACGAGTCTTGGTGTCCTTGGACTCATCGTCGCTGTAGACGTCACTGCTATCCTCCTGTTGGAAAAATAGTAGAGTGCAATAAGGACATGATTGAGATACCTTGATTATCGGGATTGATTATTTGCATAAATTAACAGATTGAGATCCCCTGATTATTCCCCAATCCCCAAATCTCAAACCAAATCGAATACTGATCCCAACTACAGATCGGTTCTAGTACTAACTAGGGAATCCCTTAAGTGCAACTCGAAGGACAAATAAAATAGGATTGAAATATGAACAGGGAGATTCATCAAAATACGAGATCTAACACAAGAGGATTAGATATTGTAAAAATACCTAGCATCCAACGATTGAAAATACAAACAGCCGAACCCTAATAACATACGATCTAGCATCCAACAATGGGAATAGCGAAGAACAAGGGAAGGGAGAAAACCCTAGTTACCTCCGACCATGGGTTAGCGATGCTGGTGTCATAGGGGTTCTCCGGCCTGATGTAACCCTCCTCCTCATAGGGGTCCCGACCGAGCGGGATCTGCCCGAGACCGGTGGGGGCGTCCTCGCCGGCGGCTACGGCGGAAGCGGAGACGGGGGTCTGGATGAGGACGGCAGATGCCTTCGATGCCTTGATGGGGGACTATATGGGGACGGGTGCCTCCTCGCCGATGGCCTTAGAGGCGATGATGGCCACCGCGCTGTTCTTCTCCATCCCCAGCGTTGTTGGGGTTTTCCTGGGGGTTTACAAAAGGTGATGGGATAGTGGAGACGCTTGCGTGAGTGAGCGAGTGAGTGATGAGTGAGAGTGAGGAGGCCTCTATAAAGGTGAAGGGAAGGGACGTTTCGTTGCACCACTGTGCACCGTGTAACCTCATACACTACTGCAATGTGCACGGCCACACACGTCCGCTACCGCCCCGTGCACCGCGACACGCGTATCGTGCATCACGTTTTTTCCCTCATGTCTAACCCTGGCGACTTAGTTGTGCTCAGTTATACCCTCGAGTGTAACACTGGCAGTTTGGTTGTGCTCATTTTTGCCCTCCAGTACTAACACTGCTATGTGAAATATACTCAGTTTTACCCTCCGGTGGCTGGTCAACAAAGAGTCAACGAAAGGGTTTTAGGTAGCTAATTGAGTCATTTTATGCGCAACAAATTCAAAAAGATCAAAACATAGTGGCATCTACCCAAGGAGTCTTATTATTTGACCTACCACCATAAGAAATGTATAGAAATCAAGTTTTAACCTAAATCACCACTTCTCAAATCACCTACTATCTATGAAGGTTCATGGCTTCCTACCCAAGCCTCTTCCCAAAACATGCCTCCCCAAAACATAGTTTATATGAATGAGGCAATAATTTTCAAACTAATGTATATTTGAATTGCAAATAGTTTGATGTATGCCAAGATGTATTTTATTGTATAAAAGACACTTTTCCTTTTTTAAATCTCTTTCTATTTTCTATTTGAATCCTTTGTCAGTTTTGCCCTTGGTTTATAAGTTCTACTCAGTTTTGCCCTTGGTGTTTAAATTCTACTCAGTTTTCCCTTCTCTCTTAGTCACAAACTCTCACACCTGTACTCATCTTGGCTGCTACACTCTGATTGGTGGAGACCGTTGTCACGCGGATCATTCCCACCAACTGTTGATACTCTATGATCTAGCTGGCATGATAACCCCTATATCTGTCGGTGGGCACCCCTCTATCCATGAAAAATAACGAGTTTGCCACCGGTAATTTAACTCCATAAACAAATGATTTTGAATATAATTTGAAGGGAAAGTGTTCAAAGGTGTATAATTTTCGTATATGCAAGTTTATGCATTACATTCTATTCTATGAAAATGATAATATCTCAAGATTTTTTTAGCACAACATTATCACGTATTAAGTGCGATTTCAAAGAGTTCAAAGGTGTATAATTTTCATATATGCAAGTTTATGCATTACATTCCACTCTATGAAAATGGGGAGAAACTGATAATCTCTCAAATTTTTGTTAGCATATCATTATCGTGTATTAAGTGCGATTTCATAGTGTTCAGAGTTTTATAATTTTTGTATATGCAAGTTTATGCATTATATTTCACTCCATGAAAATAATAAATGATTAGGATTTTATTAACACAACATTATCATGTCATAAGTGCGATTTCAAAGAGTTCAAATCTGTATAATTTTCGTAGATGCAAGTTCATGCATTACATTTCACTATATGATAATAATAATTACTCAAGATTTTGTTAGCACATCATTATCACGTATTAAGTGTGATTTCATAGTGTTCGGTGTATAATTTTCGTATATCCAAGTTTATGCATAATATTTCACTCTATGTGTCGGGGGGATGACCTCCGGATACCCCAACCAGACAAGAATCACGGCAGTCGGATCGCGTCCGGCTGGCTGGGCACAGCCGGACAGGAGCAAGTCATACCAGCTACCTCACGGTAATCGGAGCGGCGAGGAACAACAAGGCATGAGACTGGCTACATCAGCGTAGCCGGAACCAATCAAGAGGACAGAGCGACGTGCAGCACAGTGGACGGTATGCCCTAGTACGATGACAAGACTCGCAACTACTTGGCCATACCGAAGACTTTGCGGGGTGACGCGGGAACAGTGGCCAGGGGTTGACAACGGGCTTGCACGGTGTTCACTGTACCCACGACGACCATACCGCTCATACTCTTAAGGGACGTAAGTGTACCGAGTACTGTAGATGACCAGCCGGCTGGGACCCACCTGTGGGGCCCACCAGCCGGACTGGCCAGTGAGACCATTGCCTCTCTGCCTATATAAGGAGAGGCAAGGCTCCAATAGAAGGGGTTGGTCTCAGTGCATTTAAGACAGTAGCTAGAGAATACAACTCCAGGAGCGATTGTAGCCCGTATACCATTCATAGTCAGATCGGCAGGAGTAGGAGCTTTACCTCATCACGAGGGCTCTAGACCTGGGTACTTCCTGTGTCTAGCTACACTTGCTTGTATCCAATCCCACCTGTGGACGCCGTCGATAGCTTTCCTGCTAGTCCCCACACCTCTATCTAACCTACTTAGGTACTGCCGTTCCCAATACAACGACAGTTGGCGCCCACCGTGGGGCTAATGTTTTCGACCGGGAGTCACGTTCCGCACGGGACACCGCACTTCAGCCGGTGAGCGCGTGGACTCTATCCTGGTGCTCACGCTCGGCAAATTCGATTGCGTCATCGACAACGCTTCCTGCTTCGCTGGAACCTCGTTTCTGGCAAACGGCTCCATCCTACTTTTTGGCGACCTCCCCGTCTACGTCGCCACCGTGATAGAGCGTTTCCCTAGGGAGATCGTTTCCGTCACGGAGTTGCCGCACTTGGGAAGCAGCGCCTCCGTCGCCCCTCGTGGCGTCGAGGTAATAATGGCCGGCTCCAACTCTCACCCCCGCTAGCCGCGGGAGCGGGTCGCGGACGAGGGCGGAACTTCTGCGCCGCCACAACCCCGAAACCTGGTGGAGGATGCCATTGACCGGCTCCTCCGCTAGTTAACCTCGGGGATAACCCGGAGGAGGCGGAGGCCAACTTCGCCATGGAGAGACAACTTTTCCTCCAGGAGGCCATGGAGCTAGCCGCAACCCGCAAACAGACCGAGATCACCCGGCGCGAGTACGACCGCGCACACGGCTTCACTCCGGCTACCGCGGAGCCGAGCCGGCGCGGGCAAGTGCGATGCCGGGGCAGCGAGCTAGGCGGTAGGATGGAGAAGGATGGCGAGCCGGATCCTGCACCCTCTCTCATCTGGCCCACCTACAGCACGCCCATCAATAACCTGCGTGCGGCGCGAGCCGTAGCAGACGAGCTGCCCAACCTGGAGGGCGAGGAGCGAGCCCGCCAACACGCGCGGGTGTAGGAGCTCCTCCGGATCGCGGACAAGTAGGCTGATGCCAACCGACAGATGCAGGAGGACCCCAGCTGCTCCATGGGGAGCAAGCCGCCCGCCAATAGCAAGGGTGCACCCCGTGACACCTAGCAGGCGTCCTCTCCTCCGGCTAAGACCCGCAACAAGCGTCGCGGTTCTAGTAGCAAGGGCCAGCCACGGTAGGAGCAAACGGTGAACATCAACCCACCGCCTCCCCCTCCCCCAACCGGAGTGCCAAGACCTCGTCTCTCGGGCCAGGTGGGAGCGCCCAACCCGTATCATCCGGATGCCCGCGACCGCATCGAGCTGCTCGCTCAAGCGCGCGTTACGGAGGAGGAAGACTCCACCAGACCGGTTTGTTTTGGACCCTGCATCCGGAATGAACCGTTTCCGGATAAGTTCACCCTGCCCAGGGACACCCCCAAGTACGATAGCAGCATGAAGCCGGAAGATTGGTTGACCGACTACACCACGGCAGTCGGCATCGCCCATGGGAACAAGCACGCAGCTGTGCATTACGTCCCCCTTATGCTAACCGGGTCAGCAAATACATCGCTCAATAGCCTCGCGCCCAACAGGATCAACTCCTGGCCAGACTTTGAAAATGTGTTCGTCCGCAACTTCAACGGCACGTACAAGCGTCCGGGCCGCCCGCGCAACCTCTCCCTGTGCGTCCAGGGCGACCACGAGACTGACCGTGAGTACCTCGCCAAGTGGACAGAGTTGCACAACACTTGCGAGGGCATCCTGGAGAGCCATGCCATTGGCTTCTTCATCGAGGGATGCCGAGAAGGCACCATGCTTCGCCACCGGCTACTGTGTGACTAGCCGAAAACCATGGCAGAGCTCATGACGGTTGCGGACCAGTACGCCACGGCGGATGCCGCCATGAAGAAGCCCCTCTGAGTAAGTGCTGACGGGTGTCTGACTCCAAAGGAGCCAGCTCGTGATCGTCCGAGCAATCCGGCTGGAGAAGCCGGATCCACCAGGCGCCATGGCAACGACAACCGGTTCCATGGGGACCGCCAAGCCAGACAGCAAAAGCCCCGCTACCACGCGCGGCAGGTCAATGCGGTGGAGGGCGCGCCCGACACGCCGACTAACGATGCAAGAAGGCAGAAGCCGCAGCTCACCTTTGACCAGATGTTTGATGGCCCGTGTAAGTGGCATAGCGGTCCCTTCAAGCCGGCTACGCACACCACCCGGAACTACAGCTGGACCCGCCAGCTAAAGGACTAGGGCAACCAGCAGCGTCTTCCCCCACCCCCTCCTGGTGGACCACCACCACCGGCTAGGGGAGCTGGTAATGATGGTAACGGCAGCAATGGCGGCAACAACAAGAACGGCTACCCCCAGCCGCACGCCGCCTACCACATCTTTGAGATCGAGCTGGACGACAAGCACAGCTGCAGGCGACGCTCCAAGGAGGTCAACGCCATCGTCTCCCCAGTCCCCAGTACCTAAACTGGTCGGAAACCCCCATCACTTGGAGCCGAGAAGATCAGCCAGAACAGCTTCCGACTCCCGGGGGCTATGCGATGGTGCTTGACCCCCTCATCGTCTCCAACGAGCGCACCTGCCGCTTCTCGCGCGTCCTCATCGATGGAGGCAGCAGCCTCAACCTCCTCTACCGGTCTTTGCTGGAGAAGCTGGGCATCCACGAGTGCGACCTATGCCCGACTACCACAATGTTCCACGGTGTACTACCAGGACCGGCTTGTGCTCCGCTAGGTAAAATCCAGCTGGACGTCATCTTCGTGACCGAGGAGAACTTCCGTCGCGAGACGATTTGGTTCGAGGTGGTAAACCTGACGAGCTCCTACCATGCTCTCCTCGGGTTTCCCACCCTCGCCAAATTCATGGCCGTCCCCCTATACGCGTATCTCAAGACGAAGATGCCGGGACCAAACGGCGTGATCACCGTCGCCGGCTGCTTCAGGCGGTCGATGGAGTGCGCCTCAGGCCGGCTCCAAGCTAGCAGAGGCCCTCATCATAGCCGAAGAAAAGCGCGTGACCATGCGCAATGTGGACATGGCCCAGCAAGAAATGCCGGCTAGTAGCAACCCGGCTGGGGAAGGAGCTTTCCAGCCGGCAAAGGAGACGAAGAGGATCCTGCTCGATCCCTCCGACCCGACCAAGTTCGTAGCCATTGGTGCCAACTTGGATAGCAAATAGGAAGGCGCGCTCGTTGACTTCCTCCGTGAGAATTGGGACATCTTCGCATGGTCACCCAAGGACATGCCAGGTGTGCCGAGGGAGTTCGCCGAGCACTCACTTCATGTGCGGCTGAATGCCAAGCCGGTCAAACAGCCTCTGCGCCGGTTCGCAGAGGAGAAAAGGAAGATTATTGGTGACGAGATCACCTGGCTCCTTGCAGCCGGTTTCATCATGGAGGTGTACCACCCGGACTGGCTCGCCAATCTAGTCCTGGTATTGAAAAAGAACAAGACATGGCACATGTGTATCGACTACACGAGCCTAAACAATGCATGCCCGAAGGACCCCTTCGCCTTGCCCCGTATCGATCAAGTCATCGATTCCACGGCCGGCTGCAATTTGTTGTCTTTCTTGGATTGTTACTCCGGTTACAATCAAATCCGGCTAAACCTGGCTGACCAGATAAAAACATCGTTTATCACCCTATACGGGGCCTTCTGCTATGTAACCATGCCTTTCGGTCTGAAGAATGCAGGCGCTACCTATCAGCGCTGCATGCAGAAGTGCTTGCACTCGCAGATCGGCCGAAACGTGCATGCCTATGTAGACGATGTGGTCATCAAGACCAGGGAGAAGCGCACCCTCCTCGAGGACCTGGGGGAAACATTCAGCAACCTCCGGCAGTAGATGAAGCTGAACCTGGAGACATGCGTCTTCGGAGTCCCATCCGGCCAGCTACTCAGTTTCCTCGTTTCACAACGAGGGATCGAGGCGAATCCGGAAAAGATTGCGGCCATCGACAGGATGCGGCCGCCCAGGAGCCTGCTTGGAGTCCAGAAGTTCACCGGATGCCTAGCCTCCCTCAGCCGTTTCGTTAGCCGGTTGGGGGAGAAGGCACTTCCGTTGTATCCGCTAATGAACAAGATGGACAAGTTCTCCTGTACCTCGCAAGCCGATGCCGCTTTTCATGACCTCAAGCGCATGCTATCCACAGCGCCGGTTCTAGCCACGCCGGCTAGCAAGGAGCCGATGTTGCTCTATATAGCAGCCATCAGCCGGGTCTTCAGCGTCGTCCTGGTGGTGGAGCGCCTAAGGAAGGCAAGGCCCAGCCGGTTTAGCGACCCGTCTACTACCTCAGCGAGGTTCTCTCCCTCTCCAAGCAGAACTACCCCCACTACCAGAAGATGTGTTATGGCGTGTACCTGGCATGCAAGAAGCCCAAGCACTACTTCCAGGAGCATCCGATTAAGGTCGTGTGCACCGCACCCCTTTCGAAAATCATCGGCAACAAGGATGCCACCGATTGAGTCGCCAAATGGGCCATCGAGCTCGCCACCTACTCCATCCAGTACGGGCCCCGACTCACGATCAAGTCGCAAGCTCTAGCGGGCTTCCTCGTCGACTGGGCCGAGACCCAGTACCTCCCACCGGTTCCAGATTCGGACCATTGGAGGATGCACTTCGACGGGTCAAAGATGCTCAGGGGCTTGGGAGCCGACATCATGCTCACCTCGCCCAAAGGAGACCGGCTAGACTACGTCCTCCATATCCACTTCAAGGCCTCCAACAACGTGGCCGAATGAGGCGCTGGCGCACGACCTTCGACTAGCCAGAGAGATTGGTGTCAACCGGATCCTTTGCTTCGGCGAGTCGGATCTGGTGGTGCAGCAGGTATCCGGAGAATGGGACGCCCGCGATGCAAACATGGCTCTCTACCGGTTCCACATACAGAAGCTCAGCGCCTGCTTCGATGGATGTGAGTTCCATCACGTCCCTCGCGTTAACAACGAAGCAGCCAATTCGCTCGCGCGAATCGGATCCACCAGGCAGGCGATCCCACCTGGGGTCTCCTTGGAGCACCTGCGCAAGCCCTCCATCAACCCATCCCTCGAATCGGATTCCATTATCTGGGCAGGGAGTGCTCCGGTTGAGGGCATGGCGGACACGGATCCGGCAGAACCTCCAAACAAGAAGGCCCGCACCAACTCTAGCAAGTCCGTACCCTCTGGCTCGCAAGACCCAGGGGCTGCTGACTCATCAAGTGGCTCGGGGGCTGCCGTTCCGGGTACCTCATCCGGACGCCCCCCCGACGACCATCAGCCGGAGAGCGGAAGCATCCTCACCATCCGGGAGATAACATCCTAGGCGCAACCCTTCATGGACGACATCACCAATGGAGAGCCTCCGGATGATGAGGTGGAGGCCAGGCAAATCCAGCGCTGTGCACACACGTACAACTTCATCAACAAAGAACTGTACAAGCGCAGCGTATCCGGCATCTTCCAAAGGTGTGTCGACGTGGACACAGGCTACCGGCTTCTCAAGGACATCCACCAGGGCAAGTGCGGGCATCACGCTTCATCAAGGGCAATAGTCACCAAGGCGTTCCGCCACGGTTTCTATTGGCCCACTACCCTCAAGGATGCCGAATAGTTAGTCCGTGCGTGCAATGGGTGCCAACGCTTCGGGCAGCTCAGTCACATGCTAGCTTTGGTTCTCAAGACCATACCGATCGCCTGGACCTTCGCTGTCTGGGGCCTCGACATGGTCGGTCCCTTCAAGCGGGTGCGCGCGGGCATGACCCATCTACTGGTGGCGGTGGACAAGTTTACAAAGTGGATAGAGGCCAATCCTATCCAGAAGCTGGACAGGGCAACAATCATCACCTTCTTCACCGACATCATCAATCGGTTCGGCTACCCCAATAGTATCATCACTGACAACCGCATGAACATCGCCAAGGGGGCCTTCACCCGGTTCTGCAGCAACAAGGGCATCCGGCTGAACCTTGCTTCCGTCACGCACCAGCAATCCAACAGGCAAACGGCCTAGTGCTAGCCGGCATTAAGCCACGCCTCATCGTGCCCTTGGAGCGGTCGGCCGGATGCTAGACCGAAGAACTTCCGGCTGTGCTGTGGAGCCTCCGCACCGAATAGGTCAACCGGCTTCAGCCCGTTCTTCCTCGTCTACGGCTTGGAAGCCGTCCTCTCCGCAAATATCGAGTTCGACTCTCGGCGCAAGCTCCTCTATGATGAAAAGGCCAATTGATACATTGCAAATGTATCTATAATTTTTGATGTTCCATGCTTGGTTTTATCCACCTTCTTGTGTTTTGTTCCAACTTTGGAGTACTTTTCATATGATTTCTTGGACTAACCTATTAACAAGAGCCACAGTGCTAGCTGCCTGTTTTCTGCTATTTTTGGTTCTAGGAAAGTCAGAAAATGAATATTCTCGGAATTGGACGGGACAAAAGCCAAAGTGCCTATTTTTCCTGAAGTCATCAAGTGCCAGAATACGGGACGGAGAGGGGCCAGGGGGCCACCACACCACCTGGCCACGCAGCCCAGCCTGGCCCGCGCCAGGGGGTGGTGAGGCCAGCCCTGGCACCCCCTCGGCCTCCCCTTCTAACTATAAGATGCCCTCGGGACAAAAACCCTAAGTACCTGATCAAAAATCCACGAAAGAGTCTGTAGCCGCCATCATCTCCATCCCTAGATCGGGAGGGATCTGAAGCTCTTCCCAGCACCCTGCTGGAGAGGGGAATTCACCCTGGAGGCCTTCTTCATCACCATGCAAGCCTCCGGTGTGATGCGTGAGTAGTTCATCCTTGGACTACGGATCCATGTAGTAGCTAGATGGCTGATTCTCCTCCTTTGTGCTTTCATGTTTAGATCTTGTGAGCTCCGTTCATGATCAAGATCATCTATTTGTAATTCTGCATGTTGTGTTTGCGGGGATCTGATGGATATTGAGATGCTATTTCAGATTGATTATTGATTCTATCATGTCTTTGTTATTTGTGATCTTGCATGCTTTCTGTTGTTAGTAGCTATCTTGGCCAAGTAGATGCTAACAACTCCAAGAGTTAGTATTTATGCTCGATAGTGGGTTCATGCCTCTGGTAATCTAGGGAAGTGACAGAAATCTCTAAGGTACTAGATGTGCTGTTGCTACTAGGGAGAAAACAACAATCCTTTGTTCTTGTTTACTTTACACGCAGTTCATAAAGCAATAATCTGTTGCTTGCAACTTAATACTAGAGGGGGTTCGGATGATAACCTGAAGGTGGATTATTAGTCATAGATGCAGTTGGATAGCGGTCTATGTATAATGTTGTAATGCCCAATCAAGGCTCAAAGGAGTCAAGATGATTAGTATATGCATGTATTGCTTTCTCGATGGTTGTCAATTGCCCTGCTGTAATTTGTTCACCTAGCATGTTATCTATCTTAAGGAGAGCCACCTCTAGTGAACTATGGATCCCGGTCCTTATCTTTTACATACAATCTACAATCCTTTCCTACTTTGTGTTTACTTTCTGCAAACTTTTACTTCTTTCCATTCGATACGTTTAATCCTTTGTTTTCCGCAAAACACGGTGAGATTGACAACCTCATCGCAAGTTGGGGACAAAGTTCTGTGGTTGTGTTGTGCAGGTCTCCACGTTGCTACTAGCACCGGTAGTGCGCACTGCCAAAGCTCAGCTAGTAACACCTTTGGGGTGTTTCCTTGCTCCTACTGGTTCGATTAAACCTTGGTTTCATAACTGAGGGAAACTTACTACTGTGCTCATCATACCTTCCTCTTGGGGTTCCCAACGAGCTCTACATCAACACCACCATCAAGCATATTTCTGGGCGCCGTGCATTGAGCCATCAAGCATTTTTCTAGCGCCGTTGCCGGGGAGTCAAGGACATCTTCACAAGGGGAGTCCCTCATAACCAATCTCTTTACTTTGTTGTTTTTGTTTTGCTTAGTTTCTTTTCTTCTTTGTTTGCTTGTTTTGTTATTTCAAAAACACAAAAAAATTAGTTTTACTAGTTTGCTTTCTTTTCAAAAACATAAAAAAATTAGTTTTACTAGTTTGCTTTCTTATTTCAAAAGCACAAAAAAATTAGTTCCTATCTTAAGTTGCCACTATGTCTAGCCTTGCTCCAATCACTATGTCACCCGAGGAAATGATTTTCACTTTTAAACAAGGAATTGAGGAAAGTTTTAAGGAAGCTTGGTCTAGAATCTTTGATCTACATGAAAAAATTGAGCCTAAAATGACTCAAAGCTTGTTCCTTAGCAGTTTTTACCTTGGGATTGCTATTTGCTATAGATATGCTCTAGATGCTGTTGTGGGAGGAGATTTCCTCCAATGTAATGAGGATGATGCTACTAATGCTAAAAATAAACTCATGGGGAGTCTTAATGATGTTCTTATTATGGTTAACAATTCCTATGTCCCCGTTGATTTCTATATTTTGGATGTTGAATACAATGCTTCGTGTCCTATTACTTTGGGAAAACCTTTTCTTAGAACTGTTGGTGCCATCATTGATATGAAAGAAGGCACCATTAAATATCAACTCCCACTCAATAAAGGTATAGAACACTTCCCTAAAAAGAGAGAAAATATTTCTTTTGCTTCTCCTATGAAAACAAAATTTGGTCTTAATGCTTCTTCATTTGAGAACACTTGATTCTTTCTTGCTTCTTATGCCTAACTTAAAGGAATTAAAGAAAAGTACTTATTGGGAGATAACCCAAAAGTTTTAGATGAGTCTTGGAAGTTATTACCTCTGTAATAACCTCTCCTTATCCTTTTTATTTGTTTTTTGTGCCAAGAGTAACCTCTAATGAGAGAGAAGTAATGATTGTAAAAGTTGCTGTCCTGAAACAGATTTCTGTGCTTCACCGTAAAAATTCGTTTAAAATCTCTGAACGTCTTTCTGAGGCATGAATTTTTTTGCTTCTGCCCGAGGTTGTTATCTAACTTTCTTTAGTTCAACACTTTATGATTTGAGCAACAGAAGGTCTTCGAAAAAAATCGTCTTTACCTCCTGGTCTGTTTTGACAGATTTCTGCCATTTTCTGCATTTGCTTATTGTTGGTTCCTTGTTGAGTTCTTTTGGGGAATTGAGATTTTTGAGGGAAGTACTACAGTAGCTAGTTTTCTAATGGAAGTTTATTTGGTGTTAGAACTAAACCTTAAGACTTATTTATCTTGAGTGCACTAATGTTGCTAATAAAGATTGTGTGAAGTTTTGTATGAAGGAAAATTTTCAGGTGTATGGAAGGAATGAGTAATGAGATGAAGGATGGACTAAAGCTCAAGCTTGGGGATGCCACACAATGTCACCCCAAGAAATATCCAAGAATTACAAGCGTCAAAGCTTGGGGATGCCCAAGGCATCCCCTTCTTCATCAATAAAAATTCCGGGTTCTTCCAAACGCTTCATTTTTATTGTTTCATGCATAGTTGTGTTTTTCTTGGAGCGTCATCTTTTTTGTTTTCGTTTTGGTTTTTAGTTTGCTTGGTTTGCTTAGTTTTCTGAATAAATTGGTTGGACCCCCTCTTTCATACATTGGTTTGCAAATAGTTTGGTTTGGTTTGGAAAAGAGTAGGAAAGTTCATACTTTTGTGGTAAAAAGAGCTTGTTTTGACTGTGGCCTATGCTTTGTCATGCCATGCTTGATATTGTTTTGGCTTTATGCTTAGTATTCTTTGCTGTAGCATGACTTGTTATAAACAATTGATATTGCTTAATGTGCCTTGGATGAATCATGCGTTGTTTTAGCATATTAAAGCATAGTATAGTGGTATTCTCCTTTGATGCTTTATTTGGGTTGACTTGGCACATGCTCACACCATGTTATGACTATCTCAAGTCACCATAGCCTTTATGATCCTTTAGTTTTCAACTTGTAGTATCACTTTATGCTTTGATCAATGATGTTTTGTCGCTCTGCATGATTATGGCCATTATTGCTCTCTTAGTTTGTCGCTCCCACTCTTTTGCTAGCCACCACCACCAAGTATGACTTCCACTCATGCATCCAACTCCCTAAACCAAGTTATTCCAAAGAGTCCACCATACCTACCTACTAGCTTATGCTATTCCAAGTATATTCATGCTTTTGTTTACCTTCCAAATTAAACTTGTTATGAGAAAACTAGTGATTAAAGCTCTCACGAACTTGATGGCACACTTTATTTTTTTGCATCTAATAAACTTGAACCATTGGGTCCTTCTTTGTTGCGTATATGCTTGCGCTTTATAAGTTGAAATTAGTAGAACCATGTTTCATGGGGAACGCTTTCAACATTGCACTTGTACTTTGTACCCCGTTGGTATCATGTTCTTTTACTTACGGATCCCGACGGTGTGAAATAAAAGTGGAACTTGTAAGATCAAGGAGTTTTTATGTGTGTTAGAGAAACGCCTGGGCCGCTAGCCTAAGCCATGCCCAGTGGCAGAGGATGAAGCAAAATCGAGGTCGGGCAAAATATAAAGCATGAAAAATATTCCATCGGGGATCAAATGGGACTATTGGAATGTGAAGTCTGGATCAAATTTTATGTCATATAGACAAAAAGGAGTTATACCTCCAGCTTCTGAAATCTCAACATGCTCTTACACAACAATAGGTTCTACTGAATCTTCAATATCTTATTCCACTTCTTCGGTCGTCCTAGATTTTTCTATCTATCTTTCCACTTCTTATTTTTGCTCTTGATGTACCATAACATTTTCACTTTCATCGGTGTTTTGTTTAGAGCTACTCCCACTATGGCACAAAATACCTTGCTATTTGTGCAATTCACAACTTATAGATTCATCAAATAAAAAACAAATGTTGTAGCCGTATGCAAAATTTAGGGAAAGTATACCTTTTGCCTCCTTTGTTGCCTCCTTCCCCTTCCTTTGCATCTTCAACCTAGTTGCCAAGACCTTCTGCCGCCTGGCCACGCCGTCGCGGTTTTATCAAGGCTCAGCCTCCCGCCCGCCCTGAAGATCAGGACGCCAAGAGAAGAGATGTTAGCACTTGCCACTTCCAATCCAAGCTGGTCATGATCCGTCTCCCGACGTAGTTGCGGCCGTGCCCTCGTAGTTCTTCAGTTCCTAGCTGACTCGTTCGATGCATCGATAGGAAGAGAAAGAGGCGATGTGCGGTTCGATGAGAAGCAAAGACGAGGCGACCCAAGGCTGCCTTGCTCGATCACGCGCAGGCACAACAGGCCCAGCCTAGCAACCATATGACCCAACAGGCAAAATAACCAACGATCGTGACCCGGTTTCCTATTTTCACGTAACCCATTTGATCACGATTCACGATACGACCACAACATAGATGCACAGGTATATACCGTCTTCAGTCGTGACTCGCGAACCAAGGTAGGGCGGACGCCCGACCTCGCCCTACCGAGAGCTCCTCCAGTGGCCATGCCTAATCATGGTAGAAACTTGCAGCATCACCATAATGAGCACTCTATGAAGCATCCTCAATAAAAACCTAAGCAAATAGAAAATAAAAAGATCACTGAGATGCTCATTGTCTGCTTGCCTTGTCATTTTGATTATGGGAAAGCTCCTGTATCATGTGCAAGGGGTACCCCGTTGGCGGTTCTTAATGATACACATGTACTTACAATGACAAGAGCTTACTCGTGACTGAAGTTGAGTAGCATGAGGATCGGTCCTCATAAGTAAGGGGCATGAGATTTCGGTTTATAACTTGTCAAGCATATCCTCTTAGTTGTGTCACTTTAACCTTAATCACCTTAAAGATGCTTATGATAGGGGCAATGAGAGCTGAAAGCTATAAGTACCATAATTTTTGGAAGCTCTTTATGAGACTTGAATCCCTACTTCCTTTGACAAAGGCCTTTCTTCCACCATCATATTGAGTCTCCACCTTCTACCTTTATGCACCTACTTTGAGAGCATATTGGCCATTCTTAGTTCTATGTGCATTGTCCGAAGACTAGTTGATTGATGCATATTTTGATATTGCTTGTTTAAAACTATTGTATCTAGTCACTCTTATGAACTTTGAAGGTGTCCTATGCATTTATATTTGCTACTCTATTGAGGCAAGCTGAATACTATTATGCTATGTTTTCTTTATGTGAAACAAACAAACGTCTTGCAAAGCATTGTTATTCATGAATCTTTTGTTTGTGCCTTTTCATGTTGCATCATAGTTTCTTTGCTTATTGCTAGAACTTTGTCTTTCATGTTATGATTGAAGTACTATGATCCCAGCTTTGAATGTTTTACAAATACTTTGATCAAGTCTTTCATGGTGCATGTCACCTCAAAAATTATTCTTTCTTTTTATCACTTACCTACTCGAGGACGAGCAGGAGTTAAGCTTGGGGATGTTGATACATTGCAAATGTATCAATATTTTTTGATGTTCCATGCTTGGTTTTATCCACTTTCTTGTGTTTTGTTCCAACTTTGGAGTACTTTTCATATGATTTCTTGGACTAACCTATTAATAAGAGCCACAGTGCCCGCTGCCTGTTTTCTGCTGTTTTTGGTTCCAGGAAAGTCAGAAAATGAATATTCTCGGAATTGGACACGACAAAAGCCAAAATGCCTATTTTTCCGAAAGTCATCAAGTGCCAGAATACGAGACGGAGAGGGGCCAGGGGGCCACCACACCACCTGGCAGCGCGACCCAGCCTAGCCCGTGCTAGGGGGTGGTGAGGCCAGCCCTGGCACCCCCTCGGCCTCCCCTTTCGACTATAAGATGCCCTCGGGACGAAAACCCTAAGTACCCGATCAAAAATCCACGAAAGAGTCTATAGCCGCCATGATCTCCATCCCTAGATCGGGAGGGATCTGAAGCTCTTCTTGGCACCCTGTCGGAGAGGGGAATTCAACCTGGAGGCCTTCTTCATCACCATGCAAGCCTCCGGTGTGATGCGTGAGTAGTTCATCCTTGGACTACGGATCCATGTAGTAGCTAGATGGCTGGTTCTCCTCCTTTGTGCTTTCATGTTTAGATCTTGTGAGCTCCGTTCATGATCAAGATCATCTATTTGTAATTCTGCATGTTGTGTTTGCGGGGATCCGATGGATATTGAGATGCTATTTCAGATTGATTATTGATTCTATCATGTCTTTGTTATTTGTGATCTTGCATGCTTTCCGTTGTTAGTAGCTATCTTGGCCAAGTAGATGCTAGCAACTCCAAGAGTTAGTATTTATGCTCGATAGTGGGTTCATGCCTCTGGTAATCTGGGGAAGTGACAGAAATCTCTAAGGTACTAGATGTGCTGTTGCTACTAGGGAGAAAACAACAATCCTTTGTTCATAGAACAATCGTATTGTTTACTTTACACGCAGTTCGTAAAGCAATAATATGTTGCTTGCAACTTAATACTGGAGGGGGTTCTGATGATAACCTGAAGGTGGATTATTAGTCATAGATACAGTTGGATGGCGGTCTATGTATAATGTTGTAATGCCCAATCAAGTCTCAAAGGAGCCAAGATGATTAGTATATGCATGTATTGCTTTCTCGATGTTTGTCAATTGCCCCACTGTTATTTGTTCACCCAGCATGTTATCTATCTTAAGGAGAGCCACCTCTAGTGAACTATGGATCCCGGTCCTTGTCTTTTACATACAATCTACAATCCTTTCCTGCTTTGTGTTTACTTTCTGCAAACTTTTACTTCTTTCCATTCGATACGTTTAATCCTTTGTTTTCCGCAAAACACGGTGAGATTGACAACCTCATCGCAAGTTGGGGACAAAGTTCTGTGGTTGTGTTGTGCAGGTCTCCACGTTGCTACTAGCACCGATAGTGCGCCCTGCCAAAGCTCAGCTAGTAACACCTTTGGGGTGTTTCCTTGCTCCTACTGGTTCGATTAAACCTTGGTTTCATAACTGAGGGAAACTTGCTGTTGTGCTCATCATACCTTCCTCTTGGGGTTCCCAACGAGCTCTACATCAACACCGCCATCAAGCATTTTTCTGGGCACCGTGCATTGAGCCATCACCAATCAGGAGGCGCGGGATGATGGCGTGGACCTCCTCGAGGAGGCCCGTGAGCTGGCGTTATCCAGATCGGCCCTGTACCAGCAATGCTTACGCCACTACCATTCGAGCCAGATCCGCCCTGTCGCATTCCGCGAGGGCGACCTGGTTCTCCGGCTGGTGCAAGACACGAAGGGCATGCACAAGCTATCGCCACCCTGGGAGGGTACTTTCATCATCATCCAGGCGCTGCCCAACGACTCCTACTACCTCATCGACGCGCAGCAGCCATCCAAGAACAAGATGGACAAGTTGGATGAGGAGATAGAGCGCCCCTGGAATGCGGCCCTGCTCCGCCCATTTTACACCTAGTCACCAGACAGTGTATGTATCCCGCAAACCTTATGAATGAAAATGGGGACCCCTACGAGATACTCGGGGGCTCCTTGCTAGAAATTCATGTGTATTTGTTCCCGGTTCAGTTTTTCCGGCTCCGGTAACCCCTACCCGGGGGCTTGCTGGCTGGCCCGGCCTGCTAAATCAATAGACCGGTTGAGTAGTGTGCGACGATGTCATAGGCCCACTCTTGGTCTCAGCTACAGACCGCAACCCGGCTGTCCGGCTAGCAAGAGCAAAAGCCCGAGGCATCCCACATGAAAAACGGGGAGGAGATGCGATAGATCGGGCGTCCCGGCCTTGCAACTAGTTTGAGACGATTCAGCTACTAAGCCGTCAGTACCGTGCGCAATGTACTATTAGCTTCCTTCAATTCCGGCTGCAGACCGCAACCCGGCTGCCCGGCAAGGACGCAGCGGAAACAGCAGAGCGCACGGGAAAATGACTAAGTGTCTAGAGAAGCACAAGCTGGTCTTCAAAAAACAAATCCGCCTTCCAACTAACCTATTGAAGGGTGAGAATGTATGTATGTATGTTTGTTTCTTGTCCGACTACGTCAAGTCGGAATTCAGGAGGAAAGAAGATTCGAAGTCCTTGCCTTGATCAAGCGCTCCGAATCTCGGGGGCTACACCCACTGGGTGCACTCGCGCGCCCCCAGGGGAATCTTGTAGTACCCGGCCGGCTAAATGAGTTAGCTGGATATTTGGAGCCCAGGTGAGGGCAAGGGCAAAACGAAAAGAAGAAGATTCAAAGCACTTGGCTACGCCAGCTACTCCGAATCTTGGGGGCTACACCTAGTGGGCGTGCTGGCATGCCCCCACTGGAATGAAAGTTCCCCTGGCTGCAGGTATCCAGCCAGCGAAAATAACCGGCTAAGAGGTGTCTAGTCAGATGAAACTAAAGACTCGAGGAAAGAGAGAAGATTCGAAGCGCCTGGCTACGCCAGCCACTCCGAATCTTGGGGGCTACACCTAGTGGGTGCGCTGGCACGCCCCCACTTGAGTTGGAGTTCCCCCGGCTAAAGGCGTTCATCCGAGTGAAGTTAGCCAGATAAATTCAATCGGCGAAATATCAAAGCCTTGAAGCACAGAAAAATCACAAGTTGGAAGCAAGCCAAAACAACTCAGACTGATATAAAAAAGAGAGGGAGACGAAGCTCCCACGAGTTCACCCGGTGTCAGAAACAACCGACACAGATAATAAGGTTTGAACAAAACAAAGGGAGAAATACACCCGGCATCTCGGGCAGGGCCTTTGCCGTGCGGAGGATCCTGGCTGGTGGCAGTCTCAAGAGGAGGAGGCGCATTGGATGATCCGGTTCTGGCATCCCCACCGGTCGGCTACGACGAGGCTTCCGCATCCGGAGTGCCGGCAGACTCCGAGTTAGTGAGGACCTCGTCGACGTCCGCGTAGTCGGCAATCTTGATGGCGAAGGCCCGGAGCTCCGGATGGGCTTGGCGGATGGCGGCGAGGTCGGCACCAGCACGGAAACCCCCGTCGATCTTCTTGACACGGGCGTCCTTGTACCAGGAAAGCATAAGGGCAAGGGCCATCTCTGCCCCAGCTCACGCTGCCAGATACCTCAGGCGGTCGACGGTAGCCGGTACCTCCGCCACCTTGGCCGCCAGCTGCGCCATCGTCTCCGGAACTAGAGCATCCGGCCACAGGAACATGAAGATGGCCTGCGCCGCCTGGCGAAGTTTGGCAGCCTCCTCGCCAAGAAGGACGACCAGCTCCTGGGCCATCGCCTGCTCCCCCGGCCAGTTCTCCTGCAGCCGGTTGTATGCCAGCAGGTCTACGCCGGGATAAAAAGTTGTCAGAAAAAAGAACGTCAGATCCGGCTACCGGATCCAAAAAGATGAAGGGAGTCGGAGAGAAAACTTACCCTTCACCATGTGCCCGACCTGCATCAGCTCCTCCACCAGGGCCTTCTCCTGGAGCGTTAGCCGTTTGACTTCCTTCTCTTGGTCCTTGTTCTGGGCCTTGAGAAGGTCGAAGGCTTGGGCCCGGCTTGCGAGGGTGGCGTCACGCTCCTTGACGGTGGCCTCCAGAACATCCACCTTGCCATGCCAGTCCTTATTCTGCAGCCGAAGCATAGAATTGGACTTGCTCAGCCGGTCGTTCGCCTTCTTCAGGTGATCAATTTCCCGCTGAGCACACACCATGACGGCTGGAAAAAGCCGACTATCAGCAAAAAACGGAGAAAAGGAAAAAACAAAGTAACCGGCTGAGGGAACTTACTCTGCGAGGTCCCGTTAGCAGCTGCAAGCTTCTGCTCTAGGGTTCGGTTATCGCCGGCTGCAGCCTCGAGTAGTCAGATCTCCTTCACTGCCAGCTCGATGGTGATGGCAAGGTCCGTCAGCGAGGCAGCGGAGGTGGCGTCGGTGTCGACGGCGTTGGCAACCAGCGATTCCTTCATTGCAGCAACTGCCGTCTGCCACTCCTCCCCCGGCTCATCGTCGGAGTTGTCGTCGCCGACAACCACGAGCTCCTTGCCGGTGGTGGCCCTCCGCGCTGCCGCGGGGGAACTACCTCCACTTTGTGAATTTCCGGCTACACCACCGTGGTCGGCAGAATGTCCCCCGCTCCGGTTGTGGGAGCCGGATCAGCTCGAGGTGGTGCCCGGGAAGGAGGACGAGGAGCGGAGGCAGATGCGGGCAGCGCAGTGTCTAGCACGTGGGGCGGCAAGCCAATCGGTGCCCGCGCAGGACTCGTAGCGCCGAAGGAAACTAGCGTACTAAACAACAGAAGGCAGAAAATAAGCAAAAAGCAAGTAAGCCAAAGACAGACACGGAGACCACAAAAAGCAAAAGAAAAGTAAAAATATTCGGCGAATAAGCTTACCCCTGCACCACCGGGGGCGGCCCCTTCTCCGGACCGAGGCGGCTCGGCGGAAGAGTGCTGGTCCAAATCCTCTTGGGGGCCGGATCCTCCATGGCAGGCCGGCTGGCCCTGCCCCCTCCTCCACTAGACCAGCTAGAACCACCCCCGCTGGCACCAGACCGGCTGGAGCCGCTCTCGCCGGTGCCGGACCGACTAGAATCACCATCCGTCGCGTGGCACCGAGACGGCTCGGGAGCCGGTGCGGCCTCCTCCTCTTCATTGACTTCCGCGTGAGGGTCGGTGGCCGGCTCATCATTCCAGCTGGGGAAGACATCGTCATCCCCGTTCGACTCCTCGCCGGACCGACGAGTGCATGGCTCGAGCAAGTCGGGCGTGAAGTTCTGGAGGGGGGTCTCGCCCTCCTCCCAGAGGATGCAAGGGAAGATCTGTCAGAAAAAAGAAGCAAAGAGATTAGCTGGACGGCAAAAAACCGCAAGAAACGCAAGAAATTCTCCGGCTGGCGAGACTTACCCAGGGCGCGCGGTTGTCGCCGCTGTAAGGGACCAGCCCGAACTTCCAGCCTTTCGGCAGCTACTCCTTCGTGATGGTCCAGACCCACTCCTTCAGGTTGTGGTAGTGGGGATCACCGCAGGACAGCCGGGTCGGGTCCAACCAGCCGGAGTAGAAGCACATCTTGTGCACCCGCTGCTGCAGCGGCATCATTAGCCTGGACATCCAGCTGAGGGTGATGTCCAGGCCGGTCAGACCGGCGGTGATGAGGGCATGCATGCGCTGAAGCATCGCGTCTGATTCCGTTTTCTCACCATAGATCTTCAGATCCCACTACTGCTGGCTAGATTCCACATACTGGAAAGTCGGTAGGTTGATCCGGTCCTCGGCGGGGAGGTTGTGGACGTAGAAGTACGACTGTTGCCACAGTCATACTGTGTCCTACAACCGGAATTTGGGGTAGCCGGTCTGCATGCGGTAGTAGATGGAGGCGTCGCCGCACGTCACCAGCGGCCCCTTGGCGAACTGAACCCGCGGCCGAACTCGGAAGAGCCGGCAGAAGAGCCCAAGATCCGGCTGGATCCCGAGGTAGCTCTTGCAGAAAGCCACGAAGTGCGCCAACGCCTCGATGGCGTTGGCGCCCAGGTGGTGGAGGCAGAGGTCGAAGAAAGCAAGAAAGGTGAGGTAGAAAGGATGCACCGGCAATGTGAAGCCGCGGGCAAGATGCGACAGGAAGATCACCCGCTCCCTCTTCGCCGGGTGCGGCGACTCTTCCCCCACCATCGCAAGCCGTACCTCCACCTCCTCCTCCGGTGGCAGAACGCTGGTCGCACGGTACTTCTCGATGTGCTCCTCCGTCATGGAGGAGCCACACCAGGATCCACGTTCGGCTGACATCACCGGTTCGCTGGGGGCGTTCTGGTGGAGGAGTGGCAGTGGCCCATACCGCCGACAACGCTAAACAAGCGGCGCGACGGACTACAGTAGCAGCGGCGAGCAAGGCAACGCGAGGAAGGCAATGGCGCAGAGAAGATTGGGGAACCAAAGAACGGAGGGACAAACCGCTCCCCCGGGTGCCCCTTTAAAGACCCGGAAGCAGAACCGTCCGTGGTGCCACGTGGCGCCCACCCAGACGCTCCCCGCTCCCCGCACTGTGCAGGATCCTTTGTGGATGCGCAAGACACGCAGACGATCCCGGAGCAGAAATCGAAGAGGCAGACAGCAGTTCCCGAGGCGACGTGCGACGGGACGTTACGCTGCCCACCGCAGAGTAATGATGGCGCGTGCGCACGTGGCCGGCGTCAGCACTGACGTCATAGGTAGCGCAACCGCCAAGTGTAGCCGGCCAAAAAAATCAAAATGAAGAAGGAGCGCATGCACATTTCACCTAAGGGCGAAATCCACACGCGCTCGGGGGCTAGTGTTGGGGGGATGACCTTCAGATACCCCAACCAGACAAGAATCACAATAGTTGGATCGCGTCTGGCTGGCCGGGCGCAACCGGACAAGAGCAAGTTATACCGGCTACAGTAGCAGCGGCGAGCAAGGCAACGACGAGGAAGGCAATGGCACAGAGAAGATTGGGGAACCATAGAATGGAGGGACAAACCGCTCCCCGGGTGCCCCTTTAAAGACCCGGAAGCAGAACCGTCCGTGGTGCCACGTGGCACCCACCCAGACGCTCCCCGCTACCCGCACTGTGCAGGATCCTTTGTGGAGGCGCAAGACACGCAGACGATCCCGGAGCAGAAATCGAAGAGGCAGACAGCAGTTCCCGAGGCGACGTGCGACGGGACGTTACGCTGCCCACCGCAGAGTAATGATGGCGCGTGCGCACGTGGCCGGCGTCAGCACTGGCGTCATAGGTAGCGCAACCGCCAAGTGTAGCCGGCCAAAAAAATCAAAATGAAGAAGGAGCGCACGCACATTTCACCTAAGGGCGAAATCCACATGCGCTCGGGGGATAGTGTTGGGGGGATGACCTTCGGATACCCCAACCAGACAAGAATCACGACAGTTGGATCGCGTCTGGCTGGCCGGGCGCAACCGGACAGGAGCAAGTTATACCGGCTACCTCACAGTAACCGGAGCAGCGAGGAACAGCAATGCACGAGACCGGCTACATCAGCGTAGCCGGAACCAATCAAGAGGACAGAGCGACGTGCAATACAGTGCATGGTACGCCCTGGTACGATGACACTCGCAACTACTCGGCCATACCAAAGACTTTGCAGGGTGACACGGGAATAGTGGGCAGAGGCTGATGACGGGCTTGCATGGCGTTCACTGTACCCACGATGACCATACCACTCGTACTCTGAAGGGACGTAAGTGTACCGAGTACTGTAGATGACCAGCCGGCTGAGACCCGCTTGTGGGGCCTGCCAGCCGGACTGGCCAGTGAGACCGTTGCCTCTATGCCTATATAGGGAGAGGCAAGGCTCCAGTAAAAGGGGTTGGTCTCAGTGCATTTAAGGCAGTAGCTAGATAATACAGCTCTAAGAGCGATTGTAGCCCGTATACCATTCATAGTCAGATTGACAGGAGTAGGAGCTTTACCTCATCACGAGGGCTCCGAACCTGGGTACTTCCTGTGTCTAGCTACACTTGCTTGTATCCAATCCCGCCCGTGGACGCCGTCGATAGCTTCCCTGCTAGTCCCCACACCTCTATCTAACCTACTTAGGTACTACCGTTCCCAATACAACGACACTATGAAAATGATAAACTCTCAAGATTTTCTTAGGACAACATTATTATGTGAAAATTGTAATTTGAAAGTGTTCAAGAGTTGTGTCAATTATAAACACTCTTTTACATTAAGAGTTGTATATTTTTTTAATTTGAATGTGTTCAAGAGTTGTGTCATTTTTTTATTTCTTATACATCCATCTCCCTAGATCTCAAAGTTTGACTTTCACCTCATAGATTCACTTGATTGCAGTCGAGACATTAACTTGATAAACCAATTAAATCAGGAATTTGAAGATAAGGCCTCAAAATATGCAAAAAGCATCCTAGTACAGAAATGATAAAACAATCAGGTAGAGATTCATTGATTATCAGCGGTGGTATAAAAGATGGGCATGGCTCGATGCCAGATAAGAGAGTCCACATTCCCCCTCCCAAATCGCAATGCTTCGAACGGTCACTCTGAAGATGGAAGCCCCCGTGCTCCACTGTTCCTCCTTCTCCCAGCCCCTCAAGCCCCAAGGAGTCTACAAGGTCGCTCCCTTTCTCCCTCAGAATCCACTGATTTTTCTTTTGACGGTTCGTCTGTCCAACTATTGTATTTTTCAAACTTCTATTTCTCTAGTGCGGGATTGTTCATCTAGACTGCCACTACTGCTCCTGCAACATTACCTCGTGTTTGAAGTTCGAGCACCCTAGCGGCGGATTCACCCACGAGCATGCGATGGACACTGTCCTATCAGCGGCTAGGGTCGAGTGCTCCCACAAAAGTTATACGAGCTTTTAGCCCTACTATGAACTGCATGAGCACAAAATCACGTGTCCGTACACCCTTGCACTTGCATGAAGACCGGATATGACTTCGCTACCCCGCCGCCAGCGCTCGTCGCCCACCTTGCATCGATACACTCGATCCAAGTGCACAAGATCCAGTAAGCCACCACCAAAGTGTTCCAGGAGCTGGTGCCGCTGGCGAGTGAGGCATCCCGCCGACTCATCCTCATTGGGGAGCAGGACGATACCCTGTTCGTCCTAAACATTGGAGTGCTACACACTATCTCCCCCGTGTCTACGGTGTGCCTTAGGGATGCATCGTCCGACTAGCCGCTATACATGGTGAGTATGTGGGCAGAGGGCCCACCGCCTTCCTTGTGGGCGGACCACAGGAGGACCGACACCATGATGGTGGACATCGAGGCGTCAAGCTCCGCTAAGCCAGGCGACATCGCGTTTGAGGAGATTGTTGGAAATATGCCCTAGAGGCAATCATGAATGATGTTATTCCAATGTATTCATAAAGTTATTGTCCTTGTATGAACTACTGATATGTATCATTGAATATGTGATTCGATTGTAGAACTATATATTCATGTTGTTCATACTAGGTGTCGTTTGTTGTTGAGGTTGTGTTGGACACACAACTTAGACTAATGTGAATGTCGGCTTGATGACTCAGTTCCACTTGTCATGGGCATGGAGATGCTATTCCGACTTACACTGATTCGGCTAAAGAGTTTAGCAAATCGGTCTGACCCACAGTTGAGATGCAATGAGCATGTTGTCATTTGTAGTATCAAGCAATGGAATCCTTCGACCTGAGGTGATCGCATGATCCGAGTTGTGGAGGCAGCTTAGTTCCTATCAAACGCTGTTCCATAAATGTGCAGTTATAAAGGTAGGGTTCGGGTTGGTTGTGAAGCAAGCTACATGACGTGGATTACCAAGATGGGATTTGCCCCTCTATAAGGGAGAGATATTCTCTGGGCCCTCTCGTGTGATATGATTTGGAAGCATGGCCATGGGCGACTTTGTTAAGTGTTAACCAAGGAGTTGGACTAAGTGTTAGTCTAGTGAATCGTATATCACGAAACAAGAAGAGAGGGTCGAGCTATTAAAGGTATGGCAACAACTCGCCTATAGATTGACAAGATATATCGTGAGGAAAAGGGACTTGGACAAAAGTCACATTGAGAAAGGTTTGTCTTCTGACTTTATGATGCTTGAGAGTTGGCACGTCTTGCTAGAGAACACTACTAGCTATCGACTCGGAGTAGTGACTCATGTCGTGTCCAGGTGCACGTGAACCTACATGGTCACACACTTAAGGGTAAGGAGCCCATGTGGATTAGATCCATGTGGAGATTGGGGTACGGCCTAGATGGGACTCAAACGTTGAGCCCAGCTAGGAGTGTATATAAGTGGAGTGATAAGGGATTGTCCCTGACCTAGCCGTCACTTTCTTCACTCCCATTTCGGGCTAAACAGGATCTAGCAGTCCTCTACCTAGAGCTCCTTCCTATACATGTGGATATCTGTAGAGGCGTTGCACATGCGGCGCTGGAGACAAGAAGGTCCCTGCAGATCTGGACGTGTTGTACGGGGATCGTTCGACACGGCATCAACTGACGCGCTTCATCAATAATCTGCACCTGCGCGTCTAGTAGTAAATCTCGTGGCCTATCACCTAAGCTAGATCTTGGGTCTCCCGCGTAGGGTAAAATTTTGTTTATCTCTGCGTGGCCCAACTGTGGTATCAGAGCGTTAACTTCTGGTTTTAGGCTCGAGATCGTGCATAAGTGATATGCGGTTGGCATTAGATTGGATCTAATTGCAGTATTGGTGGTCGATCTATGAGATAGATCGGTTTTGTACGAAGTTGATTGGATCAACTATACCCGGGGGAATGGATGATCTGGTTTCTGTGATCTAACTGCTAAGGTCGTGGAACAACATACCCCTACCGATCGGCTTACACCATCGGGGTAGATTGTGACACGTAAATTCAGATGCGGTGATCGAAGATCAAAGAGTTTGGTCGAATCGGAGTATGAATCGGGTTTGGTTAAAACTTTCTTATTCGATGAAGAAATCCATGTTCGGAATGCAGATGAGTCCGTGTTTTCGGAAAAATCGCCAGGCGTTGCCCGCACCTGCGAGGGGCGCTGCCCCTTCGATCCCCACCCGCTATCCCTCTAGCGGGGCCGCTAGCTTCGCCCTGTCATAGCTCCTTAGATGTCATTGCAAATTTCTAAACGCCGGTAGATATCATATATGCATAACTTGTTTTGCAGGATGATGTTATGAATGATATGGCTTATGTTCATTTGATGTGTGTAATCCATACGTGATTTGCGTATCACGGTTTTGTCAGCCGACTGGAGCCTGGGTACTGTCATTTTATTGTATAATGACCTGCGTGTCGGATTCTCTATGTAATTTACTTTACTAGCTAGTGTAGCTGTTTGGAGAACCTGGATGGCATGCAAGTCGATGTACAAGTCGACTACATGGTGTAAGGAGGCACGTGACAAGAGTTGACATGAGTCGAATTACAAGCTTTGTGGAGATGGAGATCACCATGAAGAGAGCCATACCATTTCACATTATAATTGCTTTATTTTGTGTTTTGTTATGTATCTGTTTTTACCACTATTAGATAGTTGGTAGAAAGTAATCCCTCAAAGAAGGTCTAGTCGGTTTCCCTGCCAGTGCTGCACCATCACAAGTCAGACATTTTTGGTAGTGGGCTCATAAAATTGAGGTGCTATCAATTCTTTCCGACTAGGTGGGTTTGAGTCAGACTCTTACAGCGGAAGAACTTGGTAATCTAGACGGGTCTATCACAATGGTTGTGGGACTCGGGTAAAAGTAGGATGGGAGCCGAGGCATGTGATGCCACCCATCCAACATGAGTCGTATGAGATACAATTGACAATGAGTTGTCTACCTAGATCACTTGACAACTAGCGGTGATGCTAAAGCTCACTAGTCGGCTTGCTTATTTAGGATCTTGAATCACTAAGTAACCATCGGAGGGGTGTTGGTTCTAGTGGGAGCATAAGTATTAAAATGTTTGATATGCTTGATCTTTTATGGATACATGTCTTAAGTGTTTTGCATATTTTTCTGTTGTAGATCAATCGCACCTAGCAGTCTCCCTCAGATTTCCAGTTTTGTTTTGAGAACCATCTTAGAGACAGATAAGCTAAATGGAACTAACTTCACCAACTGGTATCGTAATCTGAGAATTGTTCTCAAGCAAGAAAAGAGGGACCATGTCCTAGACAACCCACTTCCATATGAGCCGAATGAGAATGCGACTATCGCAACCACCAATGACTACCGTAGGACTTGTGATGAGTCTACGGAGATTAGCTGTCTTATGCTTGCTCACATGGAACCGGACTTGCAGCAGCAGTTCGAGAATGTTGAGGCCTACGATATGATCGAAATCCTCAAAAGTATGTTCCAGGCTCAGGTAAAGACTGAGAGGTATCAAGTCTCTCAGGCTTTGTTGAGCTGCAATGTAGCACCCCGGTAAAACCACTACTAGAAAATCGCTTGATGTTTTTGTTTTGTGCTTCATCATGACCACATGCTCATGTCATCATGCCACATTGCATTTGAGCATCATCATGTCATCATGCATTTGTTTGTCTAAAACTATTTTCGAAATGCCTATCTTTGTTTTCTAAATAATCCTCCCCTTGTTTTCAACTAGAAACCCCGGTCTCTTCCGGATCTTATAATTGTCTATAAACTATTTACAAAAGTCTTTTAAATTAAAATAAATAAATGATCAAACAAAATAAAGACTATTTTTGTTACGGAGAAGCCAGCCAGCCAGGCCAGTGGCCCAGCTAGCCAACTACTACCCCGACCCAACCAAAAACCAACCAAACCCTAGAAACCCTAGACCAACACCCCACCTATTCCCTACACCCGCCGCCACCCACTAGGTCCATCCACCACCACACAGCGCGTGCACGACGTGCTGCCCGCTCCACCCGATCCCTGCCGCATCTCGCCAAAAACCAAACCAATCCCGCATGTCGCCTCGCTCCTGGCCCCACCCCGACGCGTCAAGACCGCATCCTTCCTCGGATCCCAACCTCGCGTCTCTCCCACACGCAGATCGATCCCCGATCCCTCCCCCTGGCTCCACCATGATGCGTGTCTGCCCATCCGTGATCCCCACCTACCGCTCGTGAGCCCCCATCTCCCCCGATCACCGCCGCCTCCCTCGCTCCCTCCCGTGGCTGCCCACACGAGCCCCGCGCCACCGCAACACGTTCTCCGACGCCCGTGACCCGTGCGACCTCCGCACTGCCAAGATCGCCATCAACCACTACTCCGAGCAGGCCACTCCGTCCCCGACCCTCTCCGTCGACTAGGCCCCGAGCCGGCCCCCACTCCGGCCACGATTCTCCTCGGGCCCGACCTCGCCGGAGCTCCTCCCGTAAGCTTCCCCCCACTGCAAGTAGCAGCGCGCCCCGCTCCTCTCTGCCCGAGGCACGCGCCAGCAACCATCAACCCCGCCTCCATCTCTGGCCCTACAACGCGTCACCCGCGAGCCCCTGTGTGACTCCGACGACCCCGCGCCAGGCCGTCTTCCTTGCCGGCCTCCTCCTGAGTGTCGCCGTGCCTCTGCCAGGTCGTTGCCGCCCCTACGTCCCTCTCCACCCGCGAGCACCTCCGCTTTCCCTGCAGAACCACAACATCTTGGAAGCGCCTCGCGCCCGCCTCGTTTTGTCGTCCCTCGCCTCCGCCCTTGGTCCCAAGATCGTCAAGCTCTGGTCCTGCGCTCGCCTCTGCTCCTGTACATCTTGAAGGCGGTCGTGTCGTTCCGGTAATGTGAAGTGGAGACAGTGCTATATGTTCTGATGTGGTTCTCGTGTACAAAATGTGGTAACAGTGTTGTGAGAGAAGATGGATGATGTTGACCTGGTTGTTCGAGACCCTCGCGATGGATAAGATCGATGAGCAGCGGGTGACTGAGACCGATGGTTGAAGTGAAGCCAAAGAACCGCGTCTAACCGGGATATCTCGCCAAGACCGTCCACAATGGCAAGTCCGAACCGGAAGGATGTTGAGATGGAAACACAAGACCTCCGAAGCCAGGACCTTAAGATCTTCTACACGAACCCGAAGACCCCGATCTTGGACCCGAAGTCCCGATCTCGGAGTCCGAAGCTCAAGGCTGAACTCGAAGACCCCGGACCCGGATACGAAGACCGAACCAAACCCCTTGGAACCAAGATCGTCAAACCCCGTTGTGTGACCCTTTTCGAGCCCTATTTTATAAATTGCTATATATAATTGTTGCATATAAATCATTCATATCGCATACATATTGTGTAGTATGAGGGCATTTAGTCGATTCAACTCATAATTAAATATGGAGCGCATATGCGGGATTTTCTAGTCTTATATTGGCTCCATTTAAATTTGTGTAGCGAACCGATGCCATGTTTTGCCTTGTTAATACAACATTTAAATTGTGGGGTATCTAAACAGCATGAACCTATTAATTAACTGTCGGGACCCCGGTTTCGCTTAATATTTCCTAATTGCATTGCATCTTTGCCATGTCATATATCATACATGCATCATGCCCAATCTTCTGTCGTAGTATTAAATAGTGCATCTGGTGTTTCTTCTAGTGCTTTGGTTCTTCGCGGATTAGGCCGTTGAGTTGATGCGAGTATCGACAAGTTCTTCGGATAATGAACCTTCGGCAGTGTTTCCCAGGCAAGCAATCTCCCCTTTCTACCTATTTTACATTTATAGTCTTTACTTTCTCCTGTTGATCTATTGCTATCCGTGTTATGATGCTTTAGTTTCCGTGCACCATTTATATTCCCTGCAGCCTCTATATTGCCTTGGACACCTCCTATTACCTGTTGTTTGATAGATAGTCGGCCTTGCGAGTCGTAGTTTCTTGCTCAGGTGCTGCTTCGCGTCGTTGTCGTTCCATCGTTGACGGCAAGTTGGCAGATGATAAATGGTGGAGATGCTTAATGGTGGAGATGCTTACTGGAGGAGATGATCATGACCTTAAATACAACTTGATTAAAATGTTGGGAATGGTTATAACTAATGCAGAGGCATCGGTGCGCAATAGCAAATATTTGGTTTTTAACCGCTCACTTGTGTGTCGTAGGCCCCGAGTACTTGATACCTGTTCATTATCTCTCTCTAATAGCCGACAGTTTATCGAGTCTCTATAGGTTGTTTAGTGCCTGCCTCACTTCCGCTTCAGTCCACCATACCTATGTAGGCAAGAGCCGCCGAATTCTAGCTTCGCCGTGTACTGGACTCAGTACCGACTCTCCTCTTTTTTCCTTTGCCCTTTGTCGGCACCCCTTTTGTTTTAGCAGGTTTGAGATCGACGTCGTTAGCAGGGTTACCCTTCCGGCTTGGCCTGGGCCGGGTTATGGACGCCATTGGTTATTCTTCAGGGCTCTTAGCCCCATTTGCATCTTGTCCGTAGTCGGACGCTCTATCGTTTTCAAGGTGATTTGGATCTTTGTATAGTATATATCTGTATTCTTGACTCATGGAGTCGTTGTTGTATATATATGTTCTGTGGGTTCCATCATGGACTAATGTGTAAAAATATTACTTCGTTTTCCACCCGCACACAAGTGCCTGGTGGGCGTCCTTGAATTGTTTTTATGCGGGTTTGGTGGGAAGCGCTAAAACTTGCATAGGGCCGATTCAAGGGTGTTACAAAGTGGTATCAGAGCTCAGCAGTTACGATACCCCACTGGTCCAGTGATACGTCCATTTTGCATCACTATTCTATGTCTTAATTCACTATTATTCATTGATATATATCGTATTGAGAGGTGATACTTATGTTATTTCATCTATTTTTGCATGGTTGATGACTTTTGGAGCATGGACCGCTGTAGTCAGGATTCTGATGGAAAATGTGCTGTTTGGAGGCAAAATTTGCGAAGATCAGAAAATCCGGGAAAATATACGGAAAATTCTATTTTCCCAGAAGACTCAGGATGCCAGAAGATGGAGAGGAGGTGGGCCACAGGGGGCCCACACCACCCCATGGCGCGGGCAGGCCTAGGCCCCGCCTAGGAGTGGTGTGGACGCCCTGGCCCACTCCATCCTCTCCCCTCTGGCGTATATCATCCCCACCAAAACCCTAAGACGCGGAGAGCAACCGCAGAAAGATTCCACCGCCTCTGCGGGGCGGAAAACACCGAGAGAGAAAGATCTCTCCGGCAGACAGATTTCTGCCGGGGGAATTCCTTCTCGGAGAGGGGAGATCTTCGCCATCAACACCACCATCAAGCTGGACTTCATGGGGATCATCATCATCATCATCACCACCATCATCACCATCAACACCCTCATCACCATCTCCATATTGCTGTAACAATTGGGTTGAATCTTGCATAGTTCATAGGGGAAACTTTCCCGGTGTTGATTACTCTTTGTAGTTGATGCTATTGAGTGAACCATTGAATTATTGTTTATGTTCAGATTGTTATACATCATTATTCCATCTCTGATCATGATCCATATGATGTCTTGTGAGTAGTTCATTTTGTTCTTGAGGACATGGGAGAAGTCTTGTTGTTAGTAGTGGAGTTGCGTAGAGAAAGATTCAATAGATTGTTATTTAAGTTGTGGTGTACTTCTTCTAGTGGTGTCATGTGAACGTCGACTACATGACACTTCACCTATATGGGCCTAGGGGAATGCATTGTGTATTTGGCTACTAATCGTAGGGGTTGCGGAGTGACAGAAACCTGAACCCCCGTTAGGAAACCATTGCACAAGGGACGTAAGGGTCTTATAGTTTAAAGCTGTGGTTAGGTTTTACCTTAATTACTTTCTTGTACTTACGGATGTTTGCAAGGGGTATAATCACAAGTATGTATTAGTCTTGGATGGGGTGGTACATTAGCACAGGTTCACCCACACAACACTTAGCAAGCTAGAGAAGATTAATCGACTATATGAAGCGAAAGCACTTGACAGTCTTCCCATGTGTCCTCGAGAACGTTTGGTCATCTATAGAAATACAACCGGCTTGTCCTTTGCTGCATAAAGGATTGGGCCACTTGCTGCATTTATTCCTACTGTCTTTTATTTACTCGTACTTTGTTTACTTGCTTTATCGAAAACCCCTAAAAATCCGTTTGCTAAGTATTTGCGGAGAATTCCTGATCCATACCACTAGCCATCACCTTCTGCTCCTTGTTGGGTTCAACACTCTTACTTATCGAAAATATTGCGATACACCCCCTATACTTGTGGGTCATCAAGACTATTTTCTGGCGCCGTTGCCGGGGAGTGAAGTGCTATTGGAGAGTGGAACTAGTAAAGGAAACTTCTACTGTGAGTATTGTTTACTTCTGCTAGTTGCTTTATTTTCGTTATGGATAATTCGTTGAGTTTCTTACTTGGTAATGCTACTACCACTGCTAAGGTAGTACATAAGCCACCACCTGCTGAGAAAGATGTTTTCAAAATACCTACAAGAATTATTGATCGTGTTATGGATAACTACTATGTTGGGGATGGAACTGTCCATCCCGGTGATCATTTACTCTTTATACACAAATTATGCGGGTTGTTCAAGTGTGCAGGTATTACTACTGATCAAGTTAAGAAGAAGTTATTCTCATTATCACTGAAAGGAAGAGCCGAGGAATGGTATAAGCTGCTGAAGAATGGTCAAGCTCTGGAATGGGAGGAAATAGTGCCTCTCTTTTATTCAAAGTTTTATCCTCCTAGTGAGATCCATAAAGATCGGAATCAAATATACAACTTTTGGCCTCTTGATGGAGAGAGTACAGCTCAAGCTTGGGGGAGATTGAAGTTACTAATGCTCAAATGTCCCATTCATGAGCTCCCCAACAATATTATTATCAATAACTTTTATGCAAGGCTCCCTCTACATGACAAGGATTTATTGGATGCTTCTTGCGCTGGATCATTCACTCACATGGAAGAAGAAGTTAAATGGGATCTTTTGGACCGTATTCAAGACAATGCTGAAGCTTGGGGAACGACAAAGGTAGAAAGTCAGGTATAAACTATGATTATGAATGCATTGAATCTTTTATGGGAACTGATGACTTTCAAAATATTAAAAATGTTTATGGTTTATACTCTCAAGCTATTGCTTCTTATGTTAAGGCCTTTGCTTCCTACATTGAAGTGCCTAAAAAGAAGTGGAATAAGTATCATGAACCTTATAAAGATATTGCTAAGAGTGTTCCTGCAAGAAATACTGAAGTTTATACTGCTAATCATGTCTTACCCAAACCTTACATTGAGAAAATGCCTTTTCCAGTTAAGGTAAAGGAACATGCTATGATGGCTAGCATGGTAGATGAAAGTATGAAAAAAGTTGTTGAACCTGATAAACAAATGGTTGATGAACCTATAATAGCAAATGTGAAAGACTTTGTCACTAAGTATGAGGAAGAAGGACACACTATCCTTTGTAAGGATACCTCTAATATTGTTTCACAAAGTAATGTTATGAGAGCTAATATTCCCGTGTTTTCTGTTAGAATAAGTGATCATTGATATGATGGTCCTTGTGATAGCTATATTGTTAATTTTATGCATGATACTGAAAGTTACTATGAAAGAGGGAAAAGTGTTCTTATGTATCTCAATAATATCAAGTTCCCTCGTTTTATGCTGAAAGTTTTGATGTTGCACTTCTTTTGCCTTCTTATGCAAGTTGACTTTGGTTTCAATAACTTGTTTGTTTAAAAAATCCCCTTGCATAGGAAGTGGGTTAGACTTAAATGTGTGTGTGTTTTTTCTTATTAATGCTCTCTTTCACTTCAATTCATATCCCTATGAGAGCTTCTTCAAAATTATCATGCCCATCTTAATGGCTATAAAGAAAGAGCTTTATGGGAGACAACACAATTTGTTTTTGCTTTTAGTTTGTTTTTGTTTCTTTGAGTCTTGGAAGTTATTACTTTGGTAATAACCGCTCCTTATCCATTTTGTTTGGTTTCTGTGTCAAGATCAACCTCTAATGAGAGAGAAGTAATATTTGGGAAAGTTGCTGTCCCGAAACAGATTCTTGTGCTTCACCGTAAAAATTCGTGAGAGATCTCTATATGTCGGATTGAGCTGTAATTTTTTGTGCCTCTGACCCAGGACGTTATTTAACTTTCGTTAGTTTTGAACTTTTTGATTTGAGCAACATAAGATTTTCGAAAAAATTGATCTTTACCTGCTGGTCTGTTTTGACAGATTTTGCCACTCTTGCATTTGCTTCTTTATTCGATTTTCTTTTTGAATTCTTTTTGGGTTTTCGGAAGGAGTTGGTACAGTAGATTTTGTTTTGATGGTTTTCAATTGAAGTTGGACTCAAAAGGTTTTATCACTTCACTTATACTAATGTTGCTAATGAGAACTGTGTGAAGTTTTGTGTGAAAGAAATTTCTTGGAAGTGGAGATATTGGTGTATTAAGGGAGAGAAAGGTTTTATGACTCAAGTAGTAAGTGTATGAAGATGAAGATATTGATGTTATTCAAGTGATGACTCCAGAAGAAAGTACTAGATACCAAATTCAGAGACCTGCAGAGTCTGTTTTCAAATAGGTAACAGTTCTGGTAAGAAAAGTTCCGCGAAAATACAATCCAACTATATTTTTGCAGCTTTCAGTCAATAAGGAAAGCTACGAAGCGAAAATCAGACGGAAACGGAGCCAGGGTGGCTCACACCACCCTGTGGTGCGTGCCCACCCCTTGCAGCGCCACCAGGTGGTGAGTCCACCCCGGACTCCGCCTCCGACTCGTTTTCTCCCAGTACCTTCCTTTTGATATGAAACTTCGTAATATATAACCCCCGGATCCCCCGAGGTTCGTATATTGTGTTTTCATCGTGTTTTCGTTTCGATCTGTTTCTGCCAGGACATACTCTTTGAAGGTTTAGAAGCACGATGGTGTTTGCCAAGGATAAAGGAAAGGAGCCCATGGAGGAAGACCTCCAAGACCCCGGGAAGGAGAAAGAGATCAAGAGTGAAGGTCAAGAGGAGGCAAAGCACACCGGCACTACCATTGCAAGCATTGGAGTGGTGGCGAACCCTGCCAGGATCAGAAGGACGGCACGGATCTCAACTAGAGGGAAGCTTCCGCGTCACTGCTTGGCACCAAGGACGCCTTCTCCGAACACCAAGAGTACCTTCCATACCTTTACCCATAACCCTGCATGAAAAGAAGACTTCAAGGAGGAAGAGTAGGGAAAGAATAGCAAGAGCTGGGATTCTCAACACGACATGATCATGAGTCGCATTGAGCAAAACTCACAGCTGATTCGTAATCTCACCTTGGAGATTGAGGACTTGGGGAGACTGATCAAAGAGCTCGTCAAGAGGATACCACCACCACCTAAGGAGTAATTCGTCATCAGGTTTTGCATCCCCTTGGTTTGTTCCAAGCTTGGGGGAGTGCCGCGGTATCATATCACTATCTTCTATCTTTTTACCTTATTAGTAGAGTCATATCGTGAATAGAGGAGTTATTATGTAGTATGTTTTGCATTATGGAAGTGTCCCCTCTCTTGTTAGATTCGTATCCCTTGGTCTGAGTTTCTGTTATGGAATTTTAATGAGAAGTTCTATCATTCACCCTTTTTGCATAGCTTATGTTAGTTTTCAATTCGTGGTTATATGATTGATCTTGTTGTTAGTATTGGTAGCACTTTGGGATCATTGAGTTAATTTAGTTGGTTTTGGCAAACCTGGCTCGGTCAGTAGCAACACTATTTTTGAGTTGAAAGAAAAAGATAGAAGTACCCTAGAGAAAAATAATTCCATCATCTTTCTTTCTTGATTTGCTCCTAAGTCTAGTATTCTCTAGTTAAGATATTTTGTGCTTCCAAGGAAGATTGCATGTTTGTCTTTATCACTTGTATGTTTGTTTGTTTCCTTCAACTCTTATACTTGCTACCCATCCTTGCTAGCTAAAAACATGTACTGAGAGGGTATTCTTCTCGTGCATCCACTTCCTTAAACCAAAACCCATGCCATTTGTGTCCACCATACCTACCTAGTAGCATTATTGCTATTCCAAGTAAATTCTTGTTTTATCTACCTCCCAAATTAAACTTGTTATGTGAAAATTAGTGATTAAAGCTCTCACGAACTTGATGGCACACTTTACTTTCTCCCATTTAATAAACTTGAACCATTGGGTCCTTCTTTGTTGCGTATATGCTTGCGCTTTATGAGTTTAAGTTAGCCGAACCATGTATCATGGGGACCGCTTTCAACACTTCATTGGTACTTGTACCTAGTTGATATCATGTTATTTTGCTTATGGATCCTGGCGGTGTGAAATAAAAGTGGAACTTGTAAGATCATGGAGTTTATATGTGTGTTAGAGAAACGCCTGGGCCGCTAGCCTAAGCCATGCCTAATCATGGTGGAAACTTGCAGCATAACTATAGTGAGCATTCTATGAAGCATCCTCCATAAAAACCTATGCAAATAGCAAATAAAAAGATCGCTGAGATGCTCACTGTCTGCTTGCCTTGTCATTTTGATTATGGGATAGCTCCTGTGTCATGTGCAAGGGGTACCTCGTTGGCGGTTCTCAATGATACGCATGTATTTACAATGACAAGAGCTTGCTCGTGACTGAAGTTGAGTAGCATGAGGATCGGTACTCATAAGTAAGGGGCATGAGGTTTCAACTTATAACTTGTCAAGCATATCCTCTTAGTTGTGTCACTTTAACCTTAATCACCTAAAGATGCCTATGATAGGGGCAATGAGAGCTGAAAGCTAGTAAGTATCATAATTTTTGGGAGCTCTTTATGAGACTTGCAATCCCTGCTTCCCTCTGCGAAGGTCCCTTTGTTTTACTTTGTAGTTGAGTCAGTAAACCTATTCCCTTCTACCTCAGCAAGTATTTTGAGTTGATGTGTTTCATTCATTCATATGATGATTTATTCAATCATGTTTCTTATGTTCCTTGTTTTGCACATTGCTCTTATCTTGATGTTTACTACTTTGAAAGCTTTCTTTGAAAACCAGCTATTTGTGAACTCCAGCAAATTATCAACTATTCTTCGACCAAGAGCTAAGTTTGCCATTACCAATGATGATTTACTCTATGTATATTTATTGTGTTTCCTTTACTCATTGCAAGTTAAGTTATATAATAGTGAGTTGTCTTCTGTTATGATCTATGTATTTGATGAATGTGATGCTTCTTGTCCGTATTCTTTTATTGACTCTTCACTCCATAAACCTGAGGCCATGTTTATTGAGCTCAGTTTCGCTTGGGGACAAGCGAAGTCTAAGCTTGGGGGGAGTTGATACGTCCATTTTGCATCACTATTCTATGTCTTAATTCACTATTATTCATTGATATATTTCGTATTGAGAGGTGATACTTATGTCATTTCATATGTTTTTGCATGGTTGATGACTTTTGGAGCATGGACCGCTGCAGTCAAGATTCTGATGGAAAAGGTGCTGTTTGGAGGCAAAATTTGCGAAGATCAGAAAATCCAGGAAAATATACGGAAAATTCTATTTTTCCAGAAGACTCGGGATGCCAGAAGATGGAGAGGAGGTGGGCCACAGGGGGCCCACACCACCCCATGGCGCGGGCAGGCCTAGGCCCCGCCTAGGAGTGGTGTGGCCGCCCTGCCCCACAACAGCCTCTCCCCTATGGCGTATATCATCCCCACGAAACCCTAAGACTCGGAGAGCGACCACAGAAAGATTCCGCCGCCTCTGCGGGGCGGAAAACACCGAGAGAGAAAGATCTCTCCGGCAGACAGATTTCTACCGGGGGAATTCCTTCCCGGAGAGGGGAGATCGTCGCCATCAACACCACCATAAAGCTGGACTTCATCGGGATCATCATCATCATCATCACCACCATCATCACCATCAACACCCTCATCACCATCTCCATATTGCTGTAACAATTGGGTTGAATCTTGCATAGTTCATAGGGGAAACTTTCCCGGTGTTGATTACTCTTTGTAGTTGATGCTATTGAGTGAACCATTGAATTATTGTTTATGTTTAGATTGTTATACATCATTATTCCATCTCTGATCATGATCCATATGATGTCCTGTGAGCAGTTCGTTTTGTTCTTGAGGACATGGGAGAAGTCCTGTTGTTAGTAGTGGAGTTGCGTTGAGAAAGATTCAATAGATTGTTATTTAAGTTGTGGTGTACTTCTTCTAGTGGTGTCATGTGAACGTTGACTACATGACACTTCACCTATATGGGCCCAGGGGAATGCATTGTGTATTTGGCTACTAATCGTAGGGGTTGCCGAAGTGACAGAAACCTGAACCCCCGTTAGGAAACCATTGCACAAGGGACGTAAGGGTCTTAGAGTTTAAAGCTGTGGTTACGTTTTACCTTAATTACTTTCTTGTACTTACGGATGTTTGCAAGGGGTATAATCACAAGTATGTATTAGTCTTGGATGGGGCGGTACATTAGCATTGGTTCACCCACACAACACTTAGCAAGCTAGAGAAGATTAATCGACTATATGAAGCGAAAGCACTTGACAGTCTTCCCATGTGTCCTCGAGAACGTTTGGTCATCTATAGAAAGACAACCGGCTTGTCCTTTGCTGCATAAAGGATTGGGCCACTTGCTGCATTTATTCCTACTGTCTTTTATTTACTCGTACTTTGTTTACTTGCTTTATCGAAAACCCCTAAAAATCCGTTTGCTAAGTATTTTCAGAGAATTCCTGATCCATACCACTAGCCAGCACCTTCTGCTCCTCGTTGGGTTCGGCACTCTTATTTATCGAAAATACTGCGATACACCCCCTATACTTGTGGGTCATCATCCAGCGTGTAGGATAACCTAGCTAATGGTCGATGTAGAGTGTCGAAACTATTTTTGCAAATCGGTTGGATAGATCTGACTAGGTCTGCTTTTACTCCTTACCTCTATGCTCTTCTCCTCTTACCTTTGTGTGTTTTAAATTTGCTCTCTCATCTTTTCTTTGGGTCCAGGATTTCTCATGGTTGGGGTTTCGCCGTACCTCCAGGGTTTCGCTTCCTTCTCCTTGTAACGGTGTTTCCACATCCGGTCTTCGTGCTACCTGAGTATCCTTCATCTGTTGTACCTTTCGGTGGATCAAATTCACCGAAATCTTTCTTTGTATCTTCCGGTGTTTTCCACAATCTCATCTGCGTCAGATCCAACGAAGAGCCTGCATCACTCCTTTGTTCTCCGCACATCGCTTGTCAAGATCTTCAATCTAATTCCGAGAGTTGGTTGTATAATTCCCCTATTCTTGTGTAGAGTAATGCTTTGAGTGCGGGATGGAGTAGCTACCATACCACTACTCTTATCATTCGCTTTGTACATTGAATTGGAGGATCAATGCAATTTTCACTCCTTCCATGGAAGTTAAAGGTGGCCTTATCTTTTGAGACCTTTATCTTTGTCTTTGTTTCTCCGGAGTGTTCTCTCAACGAACGTGAGTAACTACCCCTTGTTGGTGGTGTCGCCGATTCAAGACGAAGAAGGAATCTTTGTTAGTGGTGTCACGAGGATCTACACGAAGCGAGAAGATTCTGATCATCGTCCTTCTTCCCCGTACCATGAGGCGGATCTCGAGGGCGAGATCCATTGTTAGTGGTGTCGAATTGTAGCACCCCGGTAAAACCACTACTAGAAAATCGCTTGATGTTTTTGTTTTGTGCATCATCATGACCACATGCTCATGTTATCATGCCACATTGGATTTGAGCATCGTCATGTCATCATGCATTTGTTTGTCTAAAACTATTTTCGAAATGCCTATCTTTGTTTTCTAAATAATCCTCCCCTTGTTTTCAACTAGAAACCCCGGTCTCTTCCATATCTTATAATTGTCTATAAACTATTTACAAAAGTCTTTTAAATTAAAATAAATAAATGAACAAACAAAATAAAGACTATTTTTGTTACGGAGGAGCCAGCCAGCCAGGCCAGTGGCCCAGCTAGCCAGCTACTACCTCGACCCATCCAAAAACCAACCAAACCCTAGAAACCCTAGAACAACACCCCACCTATTCCCTACACCCGCCGCCACCCACCAGGTCCACCCCACCACCACACAGCGCGTGCACGATGTGCTGCCCGCTCCACCCGATCCCTGCCGCATCTCGCCAAAAACCAAACCGATCCCGCACATCGCCTTGCTCCTGGCCCCACGTCGACACGTCAAGATCGCGTCCTGCCTCGGATCCCAACCTCGCGTCTCTCCCGCACGCAGATCGATCCCTGACACCTCCCCTGGCCCCGCCATGATGCGTGTCTTCCCATCCGCGATCCCCACCTACCACTTGCGAGCCCCCATCTCCCCCGATCATCGCCGCCTCCCTCTCTCCCTCCCGCGGCCGCCCACGTGAGCCCCGCGCCGCCGCAGCGTGTTCTCCGACGTTCATGACCCGTGCGACCTCCGTGCCGCCAAGCTCGCCATCAACCACTGCTCCGAGCCGGCCGCTCCGTCCCCGACCCTCTCCGTCGACCAGGCCTTGAGCCGGCCCCCACTCTGGCCACGATTCTCCTCGGGCCCAACCTCGCCGGAGCTCCTCTCGTAAGCTCCCCCTCCCCCGCTGCAAGTAGTAGCGCGACCCGCTCATCTCTGCCCGAGGCACGCGCCAGCAACCGTTAACCCCGCCTCCATCTCTGGCCCTGCAGCGCATCGCACGCGAGCCCCTGCGCGACTCCGACGACCCCGAGCCAGGCCGTGTTCCTCGCCGGCCTCCTCCTGAGCGCCGCCGTGCCTCTACCAGGTCGTCACCGCCCCTACGTCCATCTCCACCCGCGAGCACCTCCGCTTGCCCTGCAGAGCCACCGCATCTCGGCAACGCCTCGCGCCTACCTTGTTTCGTTGTCCCTCGCCCCCGCCCTTGGTCCCAAGCTCATCAAGCTCTGGTCCTGCGCTCACCTCTGCTCCTGTACATCGTAAAGGCGGTCGTGTCGTTCCGGTAATGTGAAGTGGAGATGGTGCTATATGTTCTGATGTGGTTCTTGTGTACAAAATGTGGTAACAGTGTTGCGAGAGAAGATGTGATGATGTTGACCCGGTTGTTCGAGACCCTCGCGATGGACAAGATCGATGAGCAGCGGGTGATCGAGACCGATGGTTGAAGCGAAGCCGAAGAACCATGTCTAACCGGGATATCTCGCCAAGACCGTCCACAATGGCAAGTCCGAACCAGAAGGCTGTTGAGATGGAAACCCAAGACCTCCGAAGCCAGGACCTCAAGATCTTCTACACGAATTCGAAGACCCCGATCATGGACCCGAAGCCCCGATCCCAGAGTCCGAAGCTCAAGGCTGAACCCAAAGACCCGGAACCGGATCCCAAGACCGAACCAAACCCCTTGGAACCAAGATTGTCAAACCCCGATGTGTGACCCTTTTCGAGCCCTATTTTATAAATTTCTATATAAAATTGTTGCATATAAATCATTCATATCGCATACATATTGTGTGGTTTGAGGGCATTTAGTCGATTCACCTCATAATTAAATATGGAGCGCATATGCGAGCTTTTCTAGTCTTATATTGGCTGCATTTAAATTTGTGTAGCAAACCGATGCCATGTTTTGCCTTGTTAATACAACATTTAAATTGCGGGGTATCTAAAAAACATGAACCTATTAATTAACTGTCGGGACCCCGATTTTGCTTAATATTGCCTAATTGCATCACATCTTTGCCATGTCATATATCATACATGCATCATGCCCGATCTTCTGTCGTAGTATTAAATAGTGCATCCGGTGTTTCTTCTAGTGCTTTGGTTCTTCGCGGATTAGGCCATTGAGTTGATGCGAGTATCGACAAGTTCTTCAGATAATGAACCTTCGGCAATGTTTCCTAGGCGAGCAATCTCCCCTTTCTACCTATTTTACATTTATAGTCTTTACTTCCTCCAGTTGATCTATTGCTATCCATGTTGCGATGCTTTAGTTTCCGTGCACCATTTATATTCCCTGCAGCCTCATATTGCCTTGGACACCTCCTATTCCCTGTTGTTTGATAGATAGTCGCCCTTGCGAGTCGTAGTTGCTTGCTCAGGTGCTGCTTAGCGTCATTGTCGTTCCACCGTTGACGGCAAGTTGGCACATGATAAATGGTGGAGATTCTTAATGGTGGAGATGCTTACTGGTGGAGATGATCATGACCTTAAATACAACTTGATTAAAATGCTGGGAATGGTTATAACTAATGCAGAGGCATCGGTGGGCAATAGCAAATGTTGGTTTTTAACCACTCACTTGTGTCCCGTAGGCCCCGAGTACTTGATACCTGTTCCTTGACTATCGCACTATCCGCATGTGGGACCATGAATCCCCTTAGCCAGAGCTTGATTCATTTCTTATTTCTTGGGGCCACAAACTAGTTTGGGGCTTTATTACTATCATGTACTTATGCCATGCTTTACTGCTTTATTTACGATTGTGCGTGGAGCGCTTGCACTGTTTTGAAACGTGGAATGTTTTCGCGGTATCGACAAGCCCAGTCACACTTTCGGATTCCCAGTCGTTTACAGCCATTGACACAAACTCTGGGTCCGTCTCGGAGCCGGCCAACTTCGTTGCGGGTAACTTAGTGGGGTGGCCCCCTGAAATAATTTATGAATCCTGTGATTGCTTTGTCGTGAAAGCCTCGTTGGGTTTTGATATGGTTTTTCCGAGGTTGATCGTGTGTGTGTTGCTATTTGTGCACCCCTGCAGGGTAAATCTTTCTGAAAGCCGTGTCCGCGGTTATGGACGACTTGGAGCACAATATCTCGATCATAGACAACTATAACTAAAGTAGTGCTATAAATTTGACTTTGACATGTCTAGTAATCAGTTTCACTACAACGGAATGAGTAAATAAAAGTGCCAACAACTGCTGGATTTGGGATATCTCTGGCTAATTGTATCTGACTAGTAAGTGATGCAACTATAATAGAATGAATAAAACTGTCAACTGTGTGAGTTCCTCGGTTTGACTTCCTCGTTTGGTCTCGAGGGGGAATACCAGGATGGGTATGATTGGTGTTAGTATAAGGTTGGTTCCGAATAGGTCTTTCTTATCTCTCTCTAATAGCCGACAGTTTATCTAGTCTCTATAGGTTGTTTAGTGCATGTGTCGCTGCCGCTTCACTCCACCATACCTATGTAGGCGAGAGCCGCCGAATTCTAGCCTCGCCGTGTACTGGCCTCAGTACTGACGCTCCTCTTTTTTCCTTTGCCCTTTGTCGGCACCCCTTTTGTTTTAGCAGGTCTGAGATCGACGTCGTTAGCAGGGTTACCCTTCCAGCTTGGCCTAGGCAAGGTTATGGACGCCATTGGTTAGTCTTCAAGGATCTTAGCCCCATTTGCATCTTGTCCGTAGTCAGACGCTCTATCGTTTTCAAGGTGATTTGGATCTTTATATAGTATATATCTGTATTCTTGACTCATGGAGTCATTGTTGTATATATATGTTTTGTGGGTTCCATCTTGGACTAATGTGTAAAGATATTACTTCGTTTTCCACCCGCACGCAAGTGCCTGGTGGGCGTCCTTGAATCGTTTCTATGCAGGTTCGGCGGGAAGTGCTAAAACTTGCATAGAGCCGATTCGAGGGTGTTACATGAAAGCTTAAGGACGGCGATCCACCGAGTCTGCATGTGATCAAGATGGTTGGTTACGTGCAGTATCTGGAAAGGCTTGGCTACCCCATTAGTGAAGAGTTCGCTACAGACATAATTCTAAACTCTCGTCCTAGTGCGTATGGTCAGTTCATATCGAACTACCACATGCATGTCATGGATAAGAAGCTCACTGAATTACATGGGATGCTCAAGAAAGCTGAGGAGGATCTCAAGAAAGGCGGCAGTCAAGTGTTGATGGTGCAGAATAAGACTAAGTTCAAGAAGAGTTCTTGGACTAAGAAGAAGAAGGCAAAGTCGGGTGGTAAGGCTGAGGACCTGGTCCAAAGTGCTTCCTCAGGGACTGAGCCATCTCCTGCAGCCGGATCCATTTTCTTCTATTGCAAGGCGGATGGCCACTAGAAGAGGAATTGCAGCAAGTATCTGGCTGATAAAGCTAAGAGTCTAGGTGTGAATTCCGGCTCAGGTACACTTGTTTGCAATGTTATAGACATTTATCTTGCGGATGCACCTGGTAGTTCTTGGGTATATGATACCTGATCAGTTACTCACATCTGCAACTCGTTGTAGGGACTGGTAAGAACTAGGAGCGTGGCAAGAGGCGAGGTTGACATTCGAGTTGGCAACAAAGTGAGAGTGGTTGCGTTGGAAGTCAGCAAGATGCGACTTCACTTACCTTCTGGATTCTTAATGGAGCTGAATAATTGTTATTATGTTCTAGTGCTTAGTCGAAATATTATTTCTGCCTCATGTTTGATGAGACAAGGCTATGAGTCGAATATTAAGAATAATGGTTGTTCTTTGTATTTGAATGATATGTTTCACGGCTTTGCACCTGTCCAAGACAGGTTATTTATTTTGAATCTTGAAGGTGAATCTTTCTATAACATAAATGTGAAAAGGTTGAAACCAAATGATCTGAATATGACTTACTTTTGGCATTGTCGGCTTGGTCATATAAGTTGGAAACGCATGAAGAAGCTCCATGATGATGGACTCCTAACTTCGTTCGACTTGGAGTCATTCAAGGCATGTGAATCCTGCCTACTCGGCAAGATGACCAAGACACCTTTTGCAAAGAGTTGTGAAAGGGCGTCTGACTTATTGGGACAAATACATAGTGATGTATGTAGCCCGATGAGCACAACAGCCAGAGGTGGTTATGAGTACTTCATTACCTTCACTGATGATTTGAGAAGGTATGGATATATCTACTTGATGAAACATACGTCGGAGGTCTTTGAAAAGTTCAAGGAATTCCAGAATGAGGTACATAATCAACTCGGCAAGAAAATAAAGTTTCTTCGGTCAGATCGAGGAGGCAAGTACATGAGCCATGAGTTTGATGACCATCTGAAGAGTTGTGGAATAGTTCCCTAGCTCACTCCGCCGGGAATGCCATAGAGAAACACTGTGTTAGAAAGGCGGAATCGGACCTTGTTAGACATGGTACGATCAATGATGAGTCAGAAAGATCTGCCTTTGTCATTTTGGGGTTATTGTCTAGAAACTGCAGTGTTCACACTAAACAGAGTACCATCAAAGTCGGTAGAGAAGACACCACATGAGATGTGGACTGGCAAGAAGCCGAGTTTGTCTTTTCTTAAGATTTGGGGTCATGAAGCTTTTGTCAAGCGACTTCAGTCGGACAAGCTTACAGCCAAGTCGGATAAGTATATTTTCATGGGGTATCCAAGGGAAACCTTGGGTTATTACTTGTACAACCGAGAAGAGGGCAAAGTGTTTGTCGCTCGGAATGGTGTCTTCCTTGAGAAAGAGTTTCTCAGTCGGGGAGTCAGTGGGAGCACGGTGTAGCTCGAAGAAATTCGAGAGGTATAAGCTAGTAGTGAGTCAGCAAAAGCCTTAGAGGTTGAGCCGGTCGTGGTACCTGAGCCGGCAACTGCACCAACTGTGCGAAGATCGGCCAGATTGCGATGTGTTTGTGATATATTACTGTTGGACAGTGATGAGCTGGCAACTTATTCAAGCAATAGTGGGTTCTGATTCTGAGTCATGGCTTGGAGCCATGAGATCCATGTTAAAGTCCATGGATGAAAATCAAGTTTGGAACTTGGTTGATCTGCCAGACGGTGCAAGACCCATGGAGTGCAAATGGGTCTTTAAAAAGAAGACTCATATAGATGGAAATATTTCTATATATAAAGCACGGCTTGTTGCGAAGGGGTTACGACAAGTTCAAGAAGTTGACTAGGATGAGACTTTCTCATCTATAGCGATGCTTAAGTCAGTTCGGATCATGTTAGCTATAGCAGCCTATTTCAACTATGAGATATGCCAGATGGATGTCAAGACGGCTTTCCTTAATGGAAATTTAATCGAGGACGTGTATATGATACAACCCGAGGGTTTTGTCGATCCGGCTAATTAATGTTGACAAGGTATGCAAGCTTCGGAAAACCATTTATGGGTTGAAGCAAGCATCTCAGAGTTGGAATATTCGCTTTGATAAGGTTGTCAAGTCATTTGGCTTCATCAAGAGTGATCATGATTCTTGTTTATATAAGAAGTTTAGTGGGAGCAAAGTAAACTTTATGATCTTATATGCGGATGACATATTACTGATTGGAAATGATGTCCAGATGTTGCAAGAAACCAAAGAATCATTGGAAAGGAGTTTTCCGATGAAAGACTTGGGTGAGGCGACTTACATACTAGGAATACGGATCTATAGAGATAGATCAAGGCGGCTCATTGGATTGAGTAAGAGTACATATTTGGACAAAGTGTTGAAAAAGTTCAACATGGAACCGTCTAAGAAGGGGTTCTTACCGATGTCCCATCGCATGAAACTTAGCAAGACTCAGTGTCCTTCGACAACTGATGTGCGAAGTCGGATGAGTGCGATTCCGTATGCTTGTGCAGTCGGATCCATCATGTACGCTATGATTTGCACTAGGACGGATGTTTCCTATGATCTAAGTGTTGTGAGCAGATACCAGGCTGACCCTGGAGAGATCCACTGGGCAGCGGCTAAAAATATCCTTAAGTACTTGAGAAGGACTAAGGATATGTTCCTAGTTTATGGAGGTGAGGATGAACTCAGTGTAACGGATGCGAGTTATCTCACTAACTCAGCTGATTCTCGTTCACAATCCGGATATGTGTTTATGATAAACGGAGGGGCTATGAACTGGAAGATTTCCAAGCAAGAGACGGTGTCTGCATCTATGATAGAGGCTGAGTATATTGCTGCCTCGGAGGCGGCAAAGGAAGCCGTTTGGATGAGGAATTCCTCATGGATGTTGGTGTGGTTCAGGGCTCGTCCAATCCATTAGACGTGTATTGTTACAATAATGGTGCTATTGCACAAGCCAAGGAACCTAGACAACACCAGAAGAACAAACGTATACTCATGCGGTACCACCTTATTCACCAGTTCGTGGATCAAGGTGATATCAAGTTATGCAAGGTACACACAGATGCAAACATTGTGGATCCGTTAACAAATCCACTACCACAACCAAAGCATGAGGCGCACCTGAGAGATATGTGCATTAGATGCCTAGACATGTGATGTCGTATGATTGACTCTAGTGCAAGTGGGAGACTGTTGGAAATATGCCCTAGAGGCAATCATGAATGATGATATTCCAATGTATTCATAAAGTTATTATCCTTGTATGAACTACTGATATGTATCATGGAATATGTGATTCGATTGTGGAACTATATATTCATGTTGTTCATACTAGTTGTCCTTGGTCATTGAGGTTGTGCTGGACACACAACTTAGACTAATGTGAAAGTCAGCTTGATGACTTAGTTCCACTTGTCTTGGGCATGGAGATGCTATTCCGACTTACACTGATTCGGCTAATGAGTTCAGTGAATCGGACTGACCCACAGTTGAGATGCAATGAGCATGTTGTCATTTGTAGTATCAAGCAATGGAATCCTTCGACCTAAGGTGATCGCATGATCCAAGTTGTGGATCGGCAGCTTAGGTCCTATCAAACGTTGTTCCGTAAATGGGCAGTTATAAAGTTAGGGTTCGGGTTGGTTGTGAAGCAAGCTACATGACGTGGATTACCAAGATGGGGGTTTCCCCTCTGTAATGGAGATATATTCTCTGGGCCCTCTCGTGTGATATGATTCAAAAGCATGGCCATGCGCGACTTGGTTAAGTGTTAACCAAGGAGTCAGACTAAGTGTTAGTCCCGTGAATCGTATATCACAGAATGAGAAGAGAGAGTCAAGCTATTAAAGGGATGGAAACAACTCGCCTATAGCTTGACAAGATATATCATGAGGCAAAGGGACTTGGACGAAAATCACATTAAGAAAGGTTTGTCTTCTGACTTTATGGTGCTTGGGAGTTGGCACGCCTTGCTAGAGACCACTACCACACTACTGTAGAATAGGCCATCAGTGACAGTATGTGACAGGCAAAAGAGATGCATGTCACTAGTTGCAATCAACGGCGTAGCTCTACGGGGTTTTGTAGTGACAGGCACGTTATTGTGCCCGTCACTAGTTTGAATTTCGATAATAAAAAAATAAATTCGGTTTCCACAATTATTCCAAAATTAAATACATTTCCACTAATATTTCAGATAGCACAATAAGATGTTTAACCATTAATACGTTCACATAATCATATATGACATAACTTTTACATGACAAGACACATAAGTACAATCTCTGCCGCAAAAAAATTAGGGTTTCCAACCCATGCAAACCCTAACTATCTCCTAAGTAGTAATCTGTGACATGATTTTTACACGACCAGACACATACGTACAATCACTATCTGCGCAATATCCAATTAATCTGACAAGATTGGGATGGTGCAAGAGGCTTAGCATGAGAACCTCTACAAGAAATTCATGACTTCCCCGAAAACCACTTCTATCGAGTTGTTTCATAGCAATAGCCTGATAAATGACACAGCCAATGTCAGTAAGAAAATCATGTAAATTACCAGTAAATCTATCTCCTAATTGGCAGTCCGTCACAGAGAACACAACTACCTTGACGGAATAGGAATACACAGTGAACAAGAGCTGGAAAATAATCAACATGTCCATTCTCCATGTGTCCTTTATAGACGTGACCACAGATCTAGCAGTTGCATCTCCATGTGTCCTTTATAGACACGACCATAGATCTAACAGTTGCATGATCTGAAACCAACAGATTTGGTGAGCATCTAGAATAACTACTGGAATTACAATTATATTGATCTGCAATTGTTGTATCGATTTTTGCGGGGTCAATACTTTCTGCTGGATGATTCCATTACTACAAATTCGCTCTTAAGTTGGTCTAGTTCCAAGATATAGAATCTATATTGAATCACGTGGTTGTACATTCACATCTGTTATAGGATATCCTACTGTCGTAACTTGTCTAGAACTACCACTAACACTTGCTATGATCAAATTGGATGGGTGGTGTCGGTTGGGGAGTAGGAATCGGGTAGGGAATGGGGAGCAAGGGGCGGCGATTGGGGATGGGTATCATGTACTGATCCACTTTTTTCAGGTAACATGTACTGGTCCATCTAATCGGTTCCTGACACAAACTAGTAATCGTGCACGTGGAATGCACGTGATGCCTAAAATAACATTTGTAAACACCAAAAAACTAAACTGAAAGCATAACTTCATTTGTGGTATTATCATTATTACTATTTTAACAAATAGGACATCAAACGCCAACTACACTGATTTTCAGAGCATAGCATTTATCGGTTCATGAGAAAATAGGGCATGGAACTACCCGATATCATTTGTGTGAAATCATAGGAGGTGCAGGTTATCCAAGCAACACACCGATCTGCTCAGCCGGCTGAACAAATGAATGGACATATTAATTTCAACCTAAATAGATATATCTAATCTATATGCGCTAACAGAGCTCGTCAATGTACACAACAGTAGCACAAGGACGTAAAAAGATGGCAACCCATTTTGTAAGTCTCATCATCCATAAAATGATAGTGAAGCAACCATAGGGGATTCCCATACATTAAAGTGGTAAAAGAAAGAAAATAACCGAGCTTATTTTTCAACAGAAGAAATATCCAATAAAATCATCACATATGTACTTACCTTTTTCAGGATGAAGGTATGAAAATAAGGTTTTTGATCATAGGAGCATAATAGAAGGTACACGTGGATCATTAGAAAAATATATATTACTTAGAACAATTTATAAACTGGAAGGTATGAACACATATTCATTACTATTGATAATATCAATACCTGACCGCATGTGTCTGCCAAGCCTAATATCAGTACCTGACTCCATGTGTTTGCCAAGCTTAAAACCTTATCTTGGCCAAAATAACCATGGATAGAGAATACACCAATGTTAATATGGATAAACTAGTGCCCAAGAACTTATTCATGTTGATAGGATAGGTGCCTGGAGCACTTTGGATAGGAAATTCAGAGTGTCCTTACACCTTTCGGCAGTGTCACCCCATTCTTTGTCCAATCCCCACTCCTGAAATATGCAAGACCATTTGTACAAAAATATTAGGCATAGCCGCATTGCACCATGAATTTTATACTACCTAATATGGCAATGCTTCCACGGTAGCAACGCGATGCATAACCTGAAGAACTCATTACATGTATTACACCACAGGCTTAGTTTTGATCCATCTATGAAAACTGATCGAGTTTTTTTATACCTTTGAGAGCAGTTTGTCATCTCGTAGGTCTCACAACAATTAACGTGAGCAATAAACCTCGCTTTCATGAGAAGTTCCACAGATTGCTCACTTTCAGAGGTCTTAGGTATGATTGTAGATAAGATCAACAAACATGACTATTTAGTGTGCTAGTTAAGAGATAAAATAGCAGATAAGCTGTTGTGTTTGAGATCACTTGATTGACTGCATTATCCTATTGTAATATGACTCATGAATCAAACTGAATACTTATGCATGCCTATCTAGGAGTAGATAATTGGTATAACCACACCATGATTAAGCATGCAAAAAAACAACAATTTTAGGTCTCAGTTCCAACTGATCCATCCAGTATGATATTAATTTTTTAAATGAAAATGATAAGGTTTTTTCGTCACACTGAGGGTATAAGATGCAATACTATAACGATACGGTCTTTCTTCATCATCTACGAGGCAGGTAATCTGCTCACTCCTTACTGCATATGCACAAGCAACTAACCTTTTCAGGAACCTGGATCAACTCCCTGAATCTTGGCAACACATTAGGGATTATCTCTATGGACCTGTTTAAAATCATATGAACACATATCGAACATCTACTTTAGTTCAGAAAAATATGGTATAGCCAAATATAAATCAGTTTTTAGAATTCTTAACTTGTAATTACCCCACTCTAGTGTACCGAGCTTGATCTGGTTTGAGGGATTCTAGATCCTGTTTAGAATTGTCATCTTAGTGCAGTCACAGAGAAACTATCACTAACCAAGCACCAATGCCAACCATGGGGCTCGATGAATCCATGAACATGGTCCCCCTCCATCTGCAATCTAAGAACATGTACTTAAAAGCAGCCTAATCCAAAAATCGGCACCGATTAGAAATTTTACTGACCTTGCTCTGTTCATGGATTCAGATCAGGAAGATGAAAATCCTAAAGCGGCGCGTGGCATGTGGACGCTTGTCCAAATGGTGGCCTTCGGATGAATAGCAAGTCCGAGACGGATCTTCCTAGAGCAACAGGGTGTCTCTGGAGGGCCGTGCGGCGGCGAGCACATGTGTGGCGGCTTGCAGTGCGGTGGCGCGGACACGCTCATGCGATGGTGGGCCAGTAGAAAAGGCAAGGGCCGCCGGTGAGCAGCTTGGCAGCCGTGGAGGGCAGAACAATAGTAGAGTGCAGCGCGGCCAGGGTGGAGGCAGGGCGGCGGCTGACGGCAGGAGTGCCGGCGACGAGCGGTCGTGGGATCAATTCTTCCAGGAAAAAGGGATGGTGCTTGAGGGGATTAATTAGCGCTGATTTGATTAGGAGTGGAAGGCGTCTCGAGCCAGATTTGTTGGATCTGCCCCCTCTAGATATAGATAGTTTTTTTAAGTAGAAGATAAAGGTAGATGGGTTCTCGTTCTCGTTCTTTTTTAGCTAATCAAGTGGAACACAAACATGGGTGGTCCGGCCTAGATGCGTGAAGCTGCTGATCTAGTCGGGTCAGTTGGTACAAATAAATAGATGCTTAAACCAGCGACAGTCCTTTATAACGCATGTCACTAAGAATTTGTATCATTTAGAGTCACCTTACATCTAAAATACTAGCGACGGGCACAAATTTAACCTATCACTACTTATAGGATTTTTAGTGATAGGCATTTACATGCGTCAGTCACTAAAATATATTTTCATCCGGAGGGCCTCAAAAAAATATTAGTGACAGTTACATTTGTATGCCTGTTACTAGGAATAAACATTAATGACAGGCACAATTTTGCCTGTCACTAACCACCTGGAGGCTATAAGTCTTTGTGCAGTAGTGCCAGCTATCGACTCGGATTAGTGACTCGTGTCGTTTCTAGGTGTACGTGAACGTACAGGGTCAGACAATTAAGGGTAAGGAGCCCATATGGATTAGATCCATGTGGAGATTGGGGTATGGCCTAGATGGGTCTTAAGTGTTGAGCCTAGCTAGGAGTGTATATAAGTGGAGTTACAAGGGATTATCCTTGACCTAGCCGTCACTTTCTCCACTCCCATTTCGGGCTAGATAGGATCTAGCAGTCCTCTGCCTGGAGCTCCTTCTTTTACATGTGGATATCGGTAGAGGTGTTACACGTGCGGCGCTGGAGACAAGAAGGTTCGTGGGGATCTGGACATGCTGTACGGGGATCGTTCGACACAGCATCAACTGACGCGCTTCATCAATAATCCGCACCTGCGTGTCTAGTGGTAAATCTCATGGCCTATCACCTGGGCTAAATCTTGGGTGTCCCGCATAGGGTAAAATTTTGTTTATCTCTGCATGGCCCAACAGAGATCACGTGTAACACACCCAAATCGGCCCGATGCAAGTTTTAGCGATTCCCGCTAAACCCGCATAGAAACGATTCAAAGATGCTTACTAGGCACTTGCGTGCGGGTGGAAGACGATGTAATATCATTACACAATAGTCCATGATGGAACCCACAGAATATATATATATACAACAACGAATCCATGAGTCAAGAATACATATATACAGTAAAAAGATCCAAATCACCTTGAAAACGACAGAACATCCGAGTACCGATAAGATGCAAATGGGGCTAAGAGCCCTAGAGAATAACCAATTGCGTCCATAACCCTTCCCAGTCCAAGCCGTAAGGGTAACCTTCTAACGACGTCGAACTTATACCTGTTAAACAAAAGGGGTGACAACAAAGGGAAAAGGAAAAAGGGAGCGGTCAGTACTGAGGCCAGTACATGGTGAGTCTAGAATTCGGCGGCTCTTGCCTACATAGGTATCATGGACTGAAGCGGCATCGAAGCATGCACTAAACAGCCTATAAACACTCAATACACCCGTTGCCTATCAGAGAGGGATAGGAAAGACCTATTCGAAACCTACATGATACTAACACCAAACATACCCATTGATGTCTACGCACTTCTATTCTTGTAGATAGTTGTTGGGCCTCCAAGTGCAGAGGTTTGTAGAACAGCAACAAGTTTTCCCTTAAGTGGATCACCCAAGGTTTATCGAACTCAGGGAGGAAGTGGTCAAAGGTATTCCCTCTCAAGCAACCCTGCAATCAAGATACAAGAAGTCTCTTGTGTCCCCAACACACCCAATTCACTTGTCAGTTGTATAGGTGCACTAGTTCGGCGAAGAGATAGTGAAATACGAGTGGTATGGATAATTATAAGTGGTAACGGTGTGAGAAAATAACTTGATGGCGTCGAAGAGACTAAAGGCAAACTGAAATAAAGATGAAAACAAGCAAACATGTAACAGATCTAGTTGCAAACGGTGTTTCAATGCTAAGAAACAAGGCCTAGGGACCATACTTTCACTAGTGAACACTCTCATATAAATATATCCTCTCTTTACGATACTACTCTTAACTACTCTCCGGTTGAACACTCTAATCGTTGGTAGGGCTATAACAGCACTCCTCAAAGTAAGCCTTTCCCATCTAGAAAACCCCACACTATCACCTTGAGTACTAGATGAGTCCAACAAACACCACAATTTCATAAATATATCCAACTCCAAATATAACTCATAATAAGTATTTGTAAACTCTAGCCTAAGTGCCACCATGGTGAGCACTTTCACACACACGGGGAGAGCAGAGATTCATTAAATCACTTGAGTAGCAGAATAGATCTATAGATTACAAGCTCATGATCTCAATAAGATCATGCATAGAGAGAGAGATGAACACAGAGCTACCGGTAGAACCCTTAGCCTCGAGAGAGAACTACTACCTCTTCATCATGGGAATCAGCAATGGTGATGGAGATGGCGGTGGAGATGGCTCCGAGGGCACTTCCCCGTCCCGGCAGGGTGCCGAAACAGAGACTTTCTGTCCCCCGAATCTCCCCTTCGGTGGCGGCGGCGCAACGGAACTTTTTGTGGATTTCTGATTGATGATTTAGGGTTTTGGCTTCGGGGGGCTTCTTATAGGCCAGAGGGCAAGGTCGGTGGAGTGCCAGGGGGCCCACACCACCTGGTGGCGCGGGTAGGGCTAGCCCGCGCCTGGGGGGGGTGTGGCCAGGCCCTGGCCCTCCTCCGTCTCGTATTCCGGCTCCGTGAGTCTTGCGGTAAAATAGGAACTTTGGCTTTTGTCCCGTCCAATTCCGAGAATATTGATTCTCTAACTTTCCTGGAACCAAAAACAGCAGAAAACAGGCAACTGGCACTGTGGCTCTTGTTAATAGGTTAGTCCAAGAAATCATATGAAAAGTACTCCAAAGTTGGAACAAAACACAAGAAAGTGGATAAAACCAAGCATGGAACATCAAAAATTATAGATACATTTGCAATGTATCAACATCCCCAAGCTTAACTCCTGCTCGTCCTCGAGTAGGTAAGTGAGAAAAAGAAAGAATAATTTTTTAGGTGACATGCACCATAAAAGACTTGATCAAAGTATTTGCAAAACATTCAAAGCTGGGATCATAGTACTTCAATCATAGCACAAAAGACAAAGTTCTAGCAATAAGACAAAGAAACTATGATGCAACATGAAAAGGCACACACAAAAGATTCATGAATAACAATGTTTTGCAAGACGTTTGTTTGTTTCGCATAAAGAAAACATAGCATAATGGCATTCAGCTTGTCCCTCATAGAGTAGCAAGTATAAATGCATAGGACACCTTCAAAGTTCATAAGAGTGACTAGATACAAATAGTTTAAAACAAGCAATATCAAAGTATGCATCAATTCAACTAGTCTTGGGACAATGCACATGGAACTAAGAATGGCCACCATGCTCTCAAAGTAGGTGCATAAAGATAGAAGGTGGAGACTCAATGTAATGGTGGAAGAAAAGCCTTTGTAAAAGGAAGTAGGGATTCAAGTCTCATAAAGAGCTTCCAAAAATTATGGTACTTGTAGCTTTCAGCTCTCATTGCCCCTATCATAGGCATCTTGAAGTGGTTAAGGTTAAAGTGACACAACTAAGAGGATATGCTTGACAAGTTATAAACCGAAATCTCATGCCCCTTACTTACGAAGACCGAACCTCATGCTACTCAACTTTAGTCACAAGTAAGCTCTTGTCATTGTAAGTACATATGTATCATAAAGAACCGCCAACGGGGTACCCCTTGCCCGATGATACAGAAGAATCCCCATATCAAAATGACAAGGAAAGCAGACAACGAGCATCTCAGCATTCTTCTTATTTACCATGGGACTATGGTGCTTTTTTCTCTCTTTCCTCTTTTCATAATCTCTTTTTTTGTTTTTCTCTTTTCCTCTTTTTTCTCAATATAGGACTCTTTTTTTATAAGAAGAAAGCTTCATCGACAACTCATTATGGTTACGCTGTAGGTTTCCACCATGTCAGCATGGATTAGACCAGCGGCCCAGGCATTTCTCTAACACACATACAAACTCCATGATCTTACAAGTTCCACTTTTATTTCACACCGCCGGGATCCGTAAGCAAAAGAACATGATATCAACGGGGTACAAAGTACAAGTGCAATGTTGAAAGCGTTCCCCATGAAACATGGTTCTGCTAATTTCAACTTATAAAGCGCAAGCATATAGGCAACAAAGAAGGACCCAATGGTTCAAGTTTATTAAAGGCAATAAAGTAAAGTGTGCCATCAAGTTTGTGACAGCTTTAATCACTAGTTTTCTCATAACAAGTGGAAGATAAACAAAGCATGAATATACTTGGAATAGCATAAGCTAGTAGGTAGGTATGGTGGACTCTTTGGAATAACTTGGTTTAGGGAGTTGGATGCATGAGTGGAACTCATACTTGCTTGCGTAGGCTAGCAAAAGACTGGGAGCGACAAACTAAGAGAGCAATAATGGCCATAATCATGCAGAGCGACAAAACATCATTGATCAAAGAATAAAGTGATACTACAAGTTGAAACTAGAGGATCATAAAGGCTATTGTGACTTGAGATAGTCATAGCATGGTGTGAGCATGCGCCAAGTCAACCCAAATAAAGCATCAAAGGAGAATACCACTATACTATGCTTTAATATGCTAAAACAATGCATGATTCATCCAAGGCACATTAAGCAATCTCAATTGTTTATAAAAAGTCATGCTACAACAAAGAATACTAAGCATTAAGCCAAAACAATATCAAGCATGGCATGACAAAGCATAGGCCACAGTCAAAAACGAGCTCTTTTACCACATAAGCATGAACTTTCCTATTCTTTTCCAAACCAAACCAAACCAAACTATTTGCAAACCACTCACAAAGATGATAATAAATAAAGATCAGTGAGCTTGTCTCACAAATCCACAAAGAAGAACTAAAAAGTTCTAAGCTGAAAGCACGAGAAAACTAAGGCTAAACACGGTGCTAGCAAAAGAGAACACTCACAGAACAATAAGAATGAAAACTAGAGTGTTCTAGGCAATGAAAACGGAGAGTGTATCTCTCCAAAAGAAGTTTGTTGGGATCCAACCAACTTATTCAAGCAAACTAATCAAACCAAGCAAACTAAAACTAAAACGAAAACGAAGACGCTCCAATAATAACACAACTGTGCATGAAACAATAAAAATGAAGCGTTTGGAAGAAACCTAGGATTTTTATTGATGAAGAAGGGGATGCCTCTGGCATTCCCAAGCTTTGACGCTTGTACTTATTTTATATTTCTTGGGGTGACATGCGTGGAATCCCCAAGCTTGAGCTTTAGTCCATCCTTCATCTCATTACTCATTTCTTCCATACACCTGAAAATTTTCTTTCATACAAAACTCCACACAATCTCATTAGCAACATTAGTGCACTCAAGATAAATAAGTCTCAAGGTTCAGTTCTAACACCAAATAAACTTCCATTAGAATACTAGATACTGTAGCACTTCCCTCAAAAAGCTCAATTCCCCAAAAGAACTCAAGAAGGGGCCAACAAGAAGCAAATGCAGAAATCTGTTAAAACAGACCAGCAGGTAAAGAAGAATTTTTTCGAAGACTTTATGTTGCTCAAATCAAAAGTGTTGAACTAAAGAAAGTTAGATAACAACCTGGGGAAGAAGCAAAAAAAATTACAGCTCAATCCGACGTACAGAGCTCTCTCAGGAATTTTTACCGTGAAGCACAGATTCTGTTTCGGGACAGCAACTTTCCCAATCATTACTTCACTCTCATTAGTGGTTACTCTTGGCACAAAAAGCAAATAAAAAGGATAAGGAGCGGTTATTACAGAGGTAATAACTTCCAAGACTCATATAAAACTTTTGGGTTATCTCCCAATAAGTACTTTTCTTTAATGCCTTTAAGTTAGGCTTGATAGTTTGAGAAGATGCTCACATAAGAAATATGAATTGAAGTAAAAGAGAGCATCAAGAAGCAAATTCAAAACACATTTAAGTCTAACCCACGTCCTATGCATAGGAATCTTGTAAAGAAACAAGTCATGAAAGCACAAAACAACAAGCATAGGAATGCAAAACAAGTGCAACTCAAGACTTTCAACATAAAGAGGGGAAACTTAATATTATGGAGATGCATAAAACCATGTTTTCCTCTCTCATAATAACTTTCAGTAGCATCATGAATAAAAGTAACAATATAACTATCACAAGAAACATTCTTATCATGAGCCACATGCATAAAAGAATTAATACTCCCCACATAAACATAGTCATTCTTATTAACTGTAGTTGGAGCAAATTCAACAAAATAGCTATCATTATTATTCTCATCACCATAATCATCAAATATAGGAGGCATATTGTAATCATAATTACTTTCCTCCTCAATAGTAGGTGGACTGAAAATATCATAATCATCATTGCAATCATCATATATTGGAGGTTTTGTATCATCATAAGCAATAGAATAGCTATCTTCCAAAGCTAGGGAACTAAAAAGATCATTTTCATAAAAACTAGCTTCCCCAAGCTTAGACTTTTCCATAGCATTAGCAATAATGGTGTCCAAAGAATTCATACTAACAACATTGCTATTAGCATGCAAATAAAGTTCCATAGGTTTTTTAATTTTCTCTTCAAACACTTCATGTCCTAACTCAAGATAAATACTATAAAGCTCTCTAATTTTTTTGTTGTTTTCCATTAAGCCTAACTAGTGAAAACAAGAAACAAAAAGAAAAAATTGCAGAATCTAAAGGAAATAACTTCGAGCACTCACACCGGAGAAAATAGGCGTTTGCCGTGGGAGGTTCTTCTTCTTTAATCCTCCGGTGTGAATACCTTTTACCTTTCCTCCCAGGCAATGGTGCTAGAAAATAGCTTGATGTCTACGCACTTCTATTCTTGTAGACAGTTGTTGGGCCTCCAATTGTAGAGGTTTGTAGAACAGCAACAAGTTTTCCCTTAAGTGGATCACCCAAGGTTTATCGAACTCAGGGAGGAAGTGGTCAAAGGTATTCCCTCTCAAGCAACCCTGCAATCAAGATACACGAAGTCTCTTGTGTCTCCAACACACCCAATACACTTGTCAGGTGTATAGGTGCACTAGTTCAGCGAAGAGATAGTGAAATACGAGTGGTATGGATAATTATAAGTGGTAACGGTGCGAGAAAATAACTTGATGGCATCGAAGAGACTAAAGGCAAACTGAAATAAAGATGGAAACAAGCAAACATGTAACAGATCTAGTTGCAAACGGTGTTTCAATGCTAAGAAACAAGGCCTAGGGACCATACTTTCACTAGTGAACACTCTCATATAAATATATCCTCTCTTTATGATACTACTCTTAACTACTCTCCGGTTGAACACTCTAATCGTTGGTAGGGCTATAACAGCACTCCTCAAAGTAAGCCTTTCCCATCTAGAAAACCCCACACTGTCACCTTGAGTACTAGATGAGTCCAACAAACACCACAATTTCATAAATATATCCAACTCCAAATATAACTCATAATAAGTATTTGTAAACTCTAGCCTAAGTGCCACCATGGTGAGCACTTTCACACACACGGGGAGAGCAGAGATTCATTATATCACTTGAGTAGCAGAATAGATCTATAGATTACAAGCTCATGATCTCAATAAGATCATGCATAGAGAGAGAGATGAACACATAGCTACCGGTAGAACCCTTAGCCTCGAGAGAGAACTACTCCCTCTTCATCATGGGAATCAGCAATGGGGATGGAGATGGCGGTGGAGATGGCTCCGAGGGCACTTCCCCGTCCCGGCAGGGTGCCGAAACAGAGACTTTCTGTCCCCCGAATCTCCCCCTCGGTGGCGGCGGCGCAGCGAAACTTTTCGTGGATTTCTGATTGACGATTTAGGGTTTTGGCTTCGGGAGGCTTCTTATAGGCCAGAGGGCAAGGTCGGTGGAGTGCTAGGGGGCCCACACCACCTGGTGGCGCGGGTAGGGCTAGCCCGCGCCTGGGGGGTGTGGCCAGGCCCTGACCCTCCTCCGTCTCGTATTCCGGCTCCGTGAGTCTTCCGGTAAAATAGGAACTTTGGCTTTTGTCCCGTCCAATTCCGAGATTATTGATTCTCTTACTTTCTTGGAACCAAAAACAGCAGAAAACAGGCAACTGGCACTGTGGCTCTTGTTAATAGGTTAGTCCAAGAAATCATATGAAAAGTACTCCAAAGTTGGAACAAAACACAAGAAAGTGGATAAAACCAAGCATGGAACATCAAAAATTATAGATACATTTGCAATGTATCACCCATCCTGATATTTCACCCTCGAGACCAAACGAGGAATTCCTTCCAAGGAAACTCACACAATTGGCAGTTTTGTTCATTTATTCCATGGTGGTTATCTAACTTACTAGTCATGAAAGATCCAAGTCAAATTATAACACTAATGTTTTAGTTATAGTTGTCTATGATCGAAAAACAGTGCTCCAAGTTGTCGATAACCGCGAGCACGGCTTTTGGAAAAGATTTAACCCTACAGGGGTGCACCAAAGTTTCCACACGCACTTCCACCCTTTTTGCCAGATCAATTAACAAAAACCCATCGATATGTCAGCTGGTCTTCGGACATGACACTTTCCCAGACCCAAAGCAAGTACATGGGGCCACCCAAAAGAGTTACCCGTACGAGGTATAGCTAATCCTCGTATGGACCCAGAGATTGCATGGACTTGTCACGCGGGCAGAGACCATATACAATATATTCCCGCGACAGAGTGTCGCACCTACACAATAGTAATAAACACTCATCGAGCAACATGTAATAAACAGATCATACATGGCATAAGTACAATAGGTAACGTATAAAGCCTGAATTAGTTTGTGGCCCGAGTACAGTACTTTGAAATCATGTAATAAGCCGATAGGGGTGACCACACACCGCACATGTCGTTAGCACGCTCGATCTCGGAACAGGTGTCAAGAACTCGGGTCCTAGGTGGACACAAGTGGGCTGGTAAAAACGAAATAACATCTATTACCCACCGGTGGCTCTACATTATATCTATTTCCAGCATTTTAATTAACAAGTTATAATGAAAGCCATGATCATCTCCACCATTAAGCAGGTGCCAACCCCCAACAACGGTGAAACATTGACAACACGCAGCAACACCTGAGTAAGCAACTATGACTTGCAGTGCTGACTGTTTATCAAACAACAGGCAATAGGAGGTGTCCAAGGCAATGTAGAGGCTTCACGGAATATAAATGGTATGGAAACTAAAGCATCGCAACACGGATAACAATAGATCAACAGGAGGACGTAAAGACTATAAACGCAGATAGGTAGAAAGAGGGAGAATGCTCGCCTGAGAAACACTGCCGAAGATACACCGGAGAACTTGTCGAAGCTCACATCAACTCAAGGGCCTACTCCATCAAGAAGCAAATCACTAATATAAACATCGTATGCACTATTTAATACTACAACAGAAGATCGGACATGATGCATGTATGATGCATGACATGGCAAAGATGCGATACAACTAGGAAATATTAAGCGTAATCGGGATCTCGACAATTAATTAGAAGGTTTAAGTTATTTAGGTACCCTGCAATTTAAATGTTGGCTCAACAAGGGTAAACATGGCATCGGTTTTCCACACAAATTTAAATGGAGTCGAGATAAGACAATAGATATCCCGCATAAACACTTCGTATTTAATTAATAGATGAATCAGCTAAAAGCCCCCAACCCACATGATATGTGTGCAAGCATGAATAATTTAATATGCAACAAGATAGATGTCATATATTATAAAAATAGGGTTCTCGGATCGGGGTCACACATCTCAGATCGAAGGTCTTGGGGCTCGGAGGGGTTCAAGTTCATGATCGATATTCGACCTCCAGGCAGTAGCCACCTTTGGTATCCGGGGTCGGGGACCAAGGCCTTCACGTGTTAACGCATGTCGTTCTTTTCCATCGGATGGCGAACTTGAATAGATGACATTGGGTTCCAGGTAGCACACACAACATCTCTACATGGTCATCATCTTATCATTATCACAACAACATGGACTTCGGGTTTGCACACACCAGTTCACATCATCTATAGCACACCACCACATACCATCGTAGCATCATCTATACTCCACCTTCTCACAACCAAACATTAACAATGTGGATCAGCATAGCATTTTACACCACATGAATCCACACAGGAACCGAAGGAGATATACACGGCAAGAGGTGGCCACTCACACGGTTAACCTCTAAAGAAAAATGAGCGTAGCAGTGGCTTCACAAGAGGGATGCTAGGGCGGCACAGAGGGACGACAATGCTTGGGTCGGGGAGGGCGACACGGGGGTACGATGACGGTGATGCGTGGGGTCCGAGCGGTTTTGGTGAGGTGAAAGAAGGGTGGGTCATGGCGGCAGCCTAGGCGAGTGGCGATGCCGCGGGCTAGACGAGGTCGGGGCTCGGTGAGCTTAGATAATGGGAGGGGCCTCGCTAGGTGGTGGAGAGCGGCGCAGAGGTGGGGCTCCTGGTGAGCTCGCTGGTGGTGGTGGGAAAGCTCGGAGAGGAGGCCGGGGTCACGTGCTCACACGGAGAACCCGTGGAGGAGGACGATTGGTGGCGTCCTAGGACAGCAGCACGGTGACGGAGGGATGGTGAGGCCGACGTGGTTGGGGTAGCTGCGGGAGGAAGGTGGTGAGCGACGGGTGTGTGCGAGGGTGTAGGGGATCGTTGTCGGTCATGTGGTGGTGGGTTAGGTGAGGAGCAGGCATACTCGGGGCATCGAGGGAGGCATGCGCAAGCAGGGGCTCGCGTCACGCTGGAACGCATCATGGGGTGGGTCTGGGTGAGTCAGGGGTGGATGCGGTGGAGTGGTGGGGCCAAGGGAGTGGGGCAGTGTGGGGTATGGCGTTGTAGTGCTGCAGTGCTACTGATTGCGTGTTCTGTGTTGTGTGCGTCCCGTAGTGCACTGGTGCGGCACGCGCGCGTTTGTGTGTATGGTGTGAGTGTGGAGGTAGCTGGTAGGTTAGGTGGGGTGGCGGTTGTGTGGGGATGGGGTTTAGATAAGGTTAGGTCTAGATTAGGATTTAGTTGGGCCGGGTAGTAGGTAGTCTGGCCTGGTTGGGCCTCTGGTCTGACCGACTGGACTGCCTCCCCAGGACAAAAATAGTTTTATTTCTTTATTTATTTTTATTTTAAACACTTCTGCAAATATCTTTTAGACAAACAAAATATCCGGAAGACACCAGGGCTTTGATTTGAAATAAAGACAGAGGATATTTAGAAAACAAAGATAAGCTTTTAGAAAATTGTTTTAAGAGGAAACATATGCATGCAGTCATGATGATGCTCAAATGCAATGTGGCATGATGACATGAGCATGTTATCATGGTGATGCACAACGTTAAAACAACAAGAGATTTTCTAGTAGTGGTTTTGCCAGGATGCTACAATTCGACACCACTAACAAGGGATCTCGCCCCCGAGATCTGCCTCATGGTATAGGGAAGAAGGCCGATGATATGGATCTTCTCGTTTTGTGTCGATCCTCGTGACACCACTAACAATGATTCTTGCTCCATTTTGAAATCGCCGACACTACCAACAAGGGGCATTGCACACGTTCATTGAGAGAACACTCCGGATAAACAAAGGAAGAAGATAACGCTCTCAAAAGGTAAGGCCACCTCTAACTTCCGTGGAAGGAATAAATATTGCATCGATCAATGTCGTGGTGGTGTCACGGCAGATGCCATGGATAGGCTAAAGGTGGGGACAATATGCACTAGTGGAATCCAGGGAGGGATAGTGTGGTGATTCCACACACAGTTGCGTTGTATTCAATGGGTTTCCAAGGTTACAAATGCTCCTTGAGCCGTATTGGGGAGAGGAGGAAGAAGGAACTCTCTTACTCTCACCACTCACTAGCTCTCAGGAACATAGAACCAAACAAGTAAAACTCAACCAACTAGAGATCAACCCCCTCTACAGATGCCCTAGCCCTCCTTATATAGGGGTGGCTAGGTCTCCATTTAGGGCATACGTGGAGGCATATTCCAGGGAATATGCCTCTTCCCAAAATAGTAAACCGACCGGGTCACTTTTCCCCATCGTAAGCCACGCAGAGGCTACGTGAGCCTCTGCGGCGCCAGCGTCATCCGACACAGGCAACGTAATCCTTGTCGGCCACGCCTCGGTGGTCCTAGCCTCTTTCTGCTTCGCTCACGTTCCAGTGTATAGTGACCTCCTTTTGACCAGCGAGATACCTTCCTTCTCTTGCAAGCCTGATATAACCCGGATCATTCCTGGTTAATCCGGCCACACCTGTACCTACATACAAGTTATATATATCCTGCCGGCATACGACATAGGTCGGCCGGACCTCAGTTAGGCGGACATCCTCTGGTCCGGGTTACTCCGTGATTCGGCCTACCTTGAGGTGACTCGGCCAGCACTTGCTTTGACCTTGCCGTACCTCGGCTAACTCGGCCTTTATACCCCGCCGTGACCCTACCTGGGGGTATCCCCCAATATTAGTCCCCGAAGCTGGTGCGGTCTTAGTAGCTCCAGCTGCTAAGGCCACGGCAGGTTCAATTTTCCGAATCCTTTGCTCCTTTTTCCGAGTTATTTCGTAGTCCGGATTCCATAGGCTAACTTTCCGTTGGCACATTCCGAGTTTTCACTCGCTGGCCGGGTCATCCTTTGGTTATCCGGGTTATTCTTCCTTCTCTCGTACGCTATCCCACATGGAGGGTAATCATTAACTTGCCTCATTTTAAGGGATTGCGCTAGTGACTGCTCGCAGTTAATGTCAGGTGTTACTGTTGCACATGTCACATCGTGTTTGTCTCCTCATTAACAGTATCATAACGTCACGTCGTGGGATCCGCTGCGCCGTGTGGTCCTTCCTGTGGCTCGCCTCGCATCGGCTGACCGGGAAAATACACGGCCACACCGTGTGGCCTTGCCACACCACGCGATCCCACTACCCTAGCTGGGGCGTGGTTAAATAGGGGAGGGGCGCGCCCCTTAGTGTTTTTCCCCATTCTCGCGCCCCTCTGCCTCTTCTTCTTCCTCTCAGCGAAAGCACCGCCGCCGCCGCACCTGCTTAGCACCGCCGCCGCCGCACCATTCCCTGCGCACCAGCATCGCCGCCACTCTCGCGCATCTCCACCGCCACGGGTCCGCGCCAGTCCAAGGCACTGCCCCCACCACCAATAGGGCCAGTGAGGACAGCGACCTAGACATGACAGAAGAGGAACTCACCGTCGCGGAACAGGAGATGGAGGAGGATGCAGAGAACGCCGAGCGCGGCGCCTGGGCAGGGTCCTAGGTATGCCAGGATGACCTCGACTGGCTCTACCGCACGCGCCGTATCCCAGAAGGCGTTGTTGCCCGTCTCGCCGCCGAGGAGCTCGCTCCCTCACCCAATCCGGGTGAGTTTGTAGTGTTTCTCTCCCACTTCCAGCACGGATTCGGGCTCCCCGTTAGTGATTTTTTCCACGATTGGCTCAACACATATGAGCTTCAACCGCACCACCTTCCGGCGAACGCCATCACATCTCTTTCTTCCTTCGCCTCCACCATTGAGGGGTATGTCGGATTGTGGCCCACTAAGGAGCTCTAGATCCAGTTTTTCGGTCTGCGCCAGAACGTGATTCCGAATAAGGAGCTTGACCCGGAGGACAAACAACTCACGCAGTTTGGCGCTGCCTCTATTTCTCCTCGGAAATAGTCCGTCTTTCCCCGAGTTACGGGGCTTGATTCTTGCAAGGGCTGGGCCCGAACCTTCTTTTATGTTAGAAATAGTAGGAAGGAAGATCTAATCCGGCTGCGCCCCTACGCTCTGGGTCCTCCTAATCCGGATCTATGGGACCGGATCTCCAAGAAACCCACAGTTCTGGCGAACCAAGTCAACAAACGGTTTTAGGAGCTGAAAGATGCCAAGATGCGAAACGAGGATGTGATGATCACTTTCGTCTGCAACCGGATCTCCCCTCTCCAGAAACGCACACACAAGCTGTGCCATATGAGCTGGCGTCTTGACCCCAACCAGACTTCCTCATTTGAACTGAGTAATACCAAGATATTTCGCCGGGTCAAGGCCCTCTTTACTACTGACAAAAACTTCTCCGCTGATTGGGAGTGGGGAATTGAACATTTCTGCCGGGACATGCCTCCTCCTGTGGTAATTCTCGTGTTCCAATCTCTTTCCGAGTCATATTCTATGTCGGAGTATGTTATTTATCTGATCTTTTTCTATTTCTCTCTCAGTTGTTTCTTCAGAAAACTCTGGAAGATGGCGCCGAGCCTTCGCTCAAATGGGCGAAGGATCGAGATGCTCCGGACGAGGAGGAGCCGGATCAGGAAATGTTCCTGCCATTCCTAGACGCGACCAAGCGACATACCGGTAAATTCTCTTCCATTAGAGATTGGCCTGACGATGAAGATGATTCTGACGTTGAGGTGATGGAAGCATTTGACGTTGTCCCCCTTTCTTACGCCTATCCGGCATCAGCTAACCCGGGTGGGGAGATTCATGAAGATCCTCCTCTCACCACGGGTGAGCCTATCCCGGTTGCGTCCAAGAAAAGGGGAGCTGCTTCTGCTTCTTCTTCCGGGCCTCCCAAGGAAACCAAGAGGTGAAAGAAGTCCACAGACAAAGCTGCCACCAAGCCTACGACTAAGGCCATAACTCGGAGGGCTCGGAACCCCAAGGAGCCATTGACCTCGGATGAGTAAGTTACTTTTCTCTCTGTCCAACCCTTTGGTTCACGCTTTTCTTCTGTTGTAACTTATTATTCGTCATTTGATTTGGCCGGGCTGCGGTGGAAGTCCCTCAGAGCGGATCAAGCATCGCTTCGCCCCTCCGGCATAGCCCTTCTCCCCCTCGTTGCGACGATTCACGCCCGTTGAGCCCTATTCAGGAGGGTTCAATAGCTACTCCGGGGTCTAGCCCACCTCGTCAAGAGGAGGGCAACCTCGGAGCAGGGGGAAGTGGTTCTGCCGAGGCTGTGGTTGCTCCCAGCTCCTCTTCGGCTCAGCCGCAACTAGCCACCACCAAAGTACCTACAGCACCTGTGCCATGACCAACCTCAGCGCCAGCACCAGCACCAGCAGCACCAACTCTTTCCGCCTCGTCCAAGTCTTCCAAGACTCGGCGAGAAAGCACAACTAGCACCAAGGCTAGCACCAAGGCAATGCCCAAGGGCAAATCCGCAGCACAAACCTCAACTTCTTAGCAGCAGCCCAAGGGCAAGAAAACTTCTGATGCCTCCAGGGCAGCATCTATCGAGGTTGGACAGCGCACGCTCGCGTCTATGCTTCCGCAGAAAACCCCTCCGAAGAAGGATGTTGCCCCCGAGTCAGCCAGCATGCAACTTGCGTTGCACACCAGCCCCGCTGCTGCCCAAATTGAGAGGAGGGAGGCCCATGCCAAGGGTTTAATTGCACCCCATATGCTTAGCGGAGAGCGATATCCTCCGGCCTTGATCGAGTTTTTCAATAACTGGAACAAGGCGGAGTTCGTCCATAACGACGATCTCCCGGAAAAATTTGGGCCTGCCGAGTTTGCCGCGCAGATGAACATAGCGGCCAAGGCTATCAACCTCGCCGGTCGGATGATGGAGGTAAACTACCTTATCCTTTCTTTAACATGTACTAAACATTAGTGATATAACCATTAGTCCCCGAGCCTCCGGGGGAGTAACTTGTTCCTCGGCCGGATGCTCCTTAGAGAACTAGCATAACTCCTTAGTAATTTTGGATATGCACACACTTAGAGCCGGGTTAAGTTCCACTTGGCCCGGATTTTGTACACTTCGAATATGCACACACCTAGAGCCGGGTTAAGTTCCACTTGGCCCGGATTTTGTACACTTCGAATATGCACACACCTAGAGCCAGGTTAAGTTCCACTTGGCCTGGATTTTGTACACTTCGAATATGGATATGACTAAGCTATCCTTGCTCTTTTCAGGTGACTACCAATCGCCGGAGCGCTGAGTTTTAGTGTCTCCTGGACACACATAAGGCGCTGCGCTCGAAGCATTCTACGCTCCTCGCAGAGTACGAGAAAAGTGGTAATTTTTCTCCTTAGCCTTTGTCCCATCTTTCTTTGTTTTTCGCGCCGAACTAACTCATCATTCGGATTGCCCAACTGAAGTGGAAGCTGAGAACACCATCATGCGGAAGAACTTGGAGCAAATAAAAGGTAAGTCCGTTTTGCTTAGTCTTCTTCTGCGCCCTCTCTCCTTTTCTTCTTGGCTCGGCAGATATTCATACCTCGGCTTTGCCGGGTCAAGAAACTGTTTCAGCATCTCCTGAAGATAGTGTGCCCGTGCCTGATATGATGCTGCATTTTCTCGAACAAGCAAGGCAGCATCAGGCCAAACTTAAGAAGAAGGATGACGAGCTCGCCATCCTCTGGACCAAGGATGATGAAATTGCCAAGCTCAAGGTAGAAATGAAAAATCTCAAGGCGCTGCACAAATCTAAGATGGATAAAGCTGGCCAAGATTTTACTGAAGAGCGAGAATGTCTCAACCTCCAAATTGCCAAGGATCAAGAACTACTGAAGGAGACCGACATTAAGCTTGAGTCGGCGAACACTGAACTTGTGCAACTTCAGGAGAGGCGTGACAACTGCACCAAGGAGCTGACCCGGATCCACAGCCACGTCTCCTGTAAGTTCTTTTTCTTCAGCCAGCATGAATCTCTCCGGGTCAACCTCCTTCACTTATTTCACTTGTCTTGTTTTTCCAGACAAATTTCCGGAGGGTGATGCCATTGCATCCAATGCCGTTACCAAGTTCCGCCAGCAGAGAGGTACTCCATCTGGCCCTGGCACCATTCCTCTTGATCTGGAGGATCTGATAGTCAGCTTGTCCTCCCGAGTTGAAATCATGAAGAACTACGGCAAGGATATCCTAGATGTAGCAGTCCGGGTCTTCAATGCCCTTTGGCCTGGTGAAGACACTCCGGAGGGTTCCGCTGCTTTGATTAACAAACTAATGGGGTGCGAGACCCAGCTTGACCTCTGGAGGGAATCCGCTGGACGTGCCGGAGCTGAAACCGTCCTCCACTACGTGCTCACATGGTATGAGAAAATAAATCTGAATCTTCTGGAGCGCATGCGTACTCGATCAAGGTGGTCCAATGACCCGGGTTGGATAGCTCGGCGCAAAGCTTGCACCCATAACCTCATTCAGTATGCCCCCATCCATCAATGGAACGAAGGACCAAGCTTCCTTGACGCTGTTGACGACGAATATGGTTCGGGTGAAGATGATGAGGATGAAGCCTCGGACGTCGAAGAAGATGAAGATAATTCTGAAGCCGAGGCCAGAGTTCTGCCTGCTGGTGCTGAGTTACCTCCTCCCGCTGCTCCTTGATAACAAACACTTTGAATATTATCAGATTCCCGGTATGCCGGGTGCAAATGTATTAAGCACAGTGATCATATTTTTCTACTGAGTTGCTCATGCCGGATTCACTTGGGCGTAGTCCCCGAATTTCATTTTCTTGTTTCTCCAATTTCTTGGCTCGGCTCGTGTCTACCTTGATTTGGTTTTATGACTTACGAGTCCGAGTTTCAAAAATTGACTTAACAATACTTAGAAACTTTAGGACTAGATCAATATAATTCAATATAGCAAAAACAAGGTAAACACAAAGTTAGTCCAAATAAAAAATGTCGGCTCGATTACGTTCTTCCCTTAGTCGTTTTTTGTGTGCTACGCATTTCCAAACTTGTTCTCTTGCTTGCCATGAAGCCAATTCTTGTTGGACAGCAGCAAGTCGAAGAGTTGGTTTTTTGGTGCTCAAACATTACTAATCTGGCTAAGGTAGAAGTAACTTAAGCCAGCCGACATATAAATAAATAAATAACATCAAGGATAATAAATATCATTAAGGCATTCCCCGAGTTACTGCTCGAGGTGCCACCATTTCATTGATAAGCTCATTGCCGGTATACATACCGACATATGAAAGGCTTGGCTACACACACTTCTTTGTTAAGTGTAGAAAGGACGAAGTAGAGCTACATTCCATGGACGCTTAGATTCCTCGCCGGACCTGTCCGCCTTGTTCTTTTCCTGTGGTTTTGCATCGATGAGATAATAAGAATCATTGTGCAATGCTTTGCTCACAATGAATGGCCCTTCCCATGGGAGGGATAACTTATGCATGCTAGCAGTGCGTTGCACCAGCCGAAGTACCAGATCACCTTCCCGGAAAACTCGGGGGTTTACTTTCCGGCTATGATACCGTCGGAGATTTTGCTGATATATGGCGGATCTAGACAATGCCAGTTCTCTCGCTTCTTCCAGCAGATCAACATCATTTTGCCGGGTTTCTCGCACTTCGGCTTCTGTGTATAGGGTGACCCTAGGCGAATCATGCTCTATGTCGGCTGGTAATATAGTTTCTGCCCTATATACCATAAAAAATGGCGTATAGCCTATTGATCGATTAGGAGTTGTTCTTAAACTCCACAGTACTGCTGGTAGTTCTTCTATTCAGCACCCCGCTGATCTTTGCAGCGGCTCAATGAGCCGGGGTTTTATCCCAGATAATACTAATCCATTGGATCTTTCCACTTGTCCGTTCGATGCGGGGTGAGCTACCGAGGCAACGTCCAGCCGGATCTTCTTATCTCGGCAGAATCACGCAAATACCCCTTCAGCAAAATTTGTGCCATTATCCGTTATGATGCTGTGAGGATAGCCATATCTCAAAATTATATCTTTGAGGAGTGTCACGACTGTGGCTCCGTCACATTTTCTTATTAGTTTCACCTCAATCCACTTCGTAAACTTGTCCACCATGACCAAGATATGGGTCATATTCCCTTTTGCTGGTTTAAACGGGCCAACCATATCCAAACACCATACGGCAAATGGCCAGGTAATTGGTATGGTCTTGAGCTCCGACATTGGCATATGTGTCTTGGTAGCATATCTTTGACAACCATTGCACTTTCTTACCAGATCCTCTGCTTGTTCCAAGGCACTTGGCCAATAAAACCCATGTCGAAAAGCTTTTGCTACCAAGGCTCTGGACGAGGCGTGATGCCCACACTCCCCTTGATGTATATCTCGGAGGATGTCAAGCCCTTCCTCCGGGTCAACACATCGTTGGAGGACATTTGTAACACTTCTTTTGTATAGCTCGGAATTGATGATTGTGTACGCCTTTGCCCTCCTCTGAGTTTTCCTTGAGAGCACTTCCTCGCTGGGCAAAGTTCCATCCTTCAGGAATTGAAATATGGGCAGTGCCCAAGCTGGTATAGCTCACATTGGAAACACATCCTCATCAATTTCGATCTGATCCACCAGCATAACCTTAGCCAGATCACATTGTGTAGTCCCCGGGTCTTGCGAAGTAGTCCCCGGGTTAGCCGAGGCAGTCCCTGTGTTTCGTGAACTACTTCCCACGTCAATGTCCATAGGCACAACTTCCGATTTCGGATTTTCCGGGATATAAATTGACTCAGACTCTGGGGATGGCCTCATAGACGGTTTTCTGAGGTGCTCTAGTGCTACCCCTGGAGGGATTGCTTGTCGGGTTGATCGGAGTTTCGATAGTACGTCGGCAGCCTCATTTTCCAGCCGGGGTACGTGGTGAAATTCGCATCCCTCAAAGTATCCTGATATCTTCTGCACATGAAACCTGTACAATGCCATATTTGCACCCAAAGCATCCCAATGCCCTGAGACTTGCTGGAGTACCAGATCGGAGTCACCAAAGCACTGGATCCGACGTATCCCAATTTATTTTGCCACTTTTAGCCCATGCACAAGTGCTTCATATTCTGCAACATTGTTTGATGCTGCGAAGTGGATCTGTAGCACATATTTTATCTGGTCCTTCTTGGGCAAGGTAAGCACAACTCCAGCACCTAACCCGGTTTTTGTTTTTGATCCGTCAAAGTGCATTCTCCAGTAGTTCGGATCTAGCAATGGTGGCTCATATTGCACCTCGGCCCAATCCACAAAAAAGTCGGCCACAGCGTGAGACTTGATTGCTTCTCTCCTGTCATATTGTGGTGCATAAGGGGCTAGCTCAATTGCCCATTTTGCAATCCGGCCACTTGCATCCTTATTGCTCATTATCTCGGATATGGAGGCTTCACATATTACTTTGATGGGATGCTCTTCAAAATAATGCTTTAGCTTCTTAGCCGCCATATACACACCATATGCCATCTTCTGATAGTGGGGATAGTTTTGTTTCGAAGCTGATAACACTTCGCTCAGATAATATACTGGCCTTTGCACTGACTTACCCTCTTCGTCGTGCTCTACCACAATCACTGCACTTACAACTCGGTTGGTTGCGGCTATATAGAGTAACATTGGCTCTTTTGATAGTGGAGAGGCTAACACTGGTGCAGTAGCTAACATTTGCTTTAATTGTATAAAGGCTTCATTGGCCTACGGCGTCCAAATGAACTTGTCCGACTTTTTCATGAGTTGATAGAGAGGCAGTGCCTTTTCTCCCAACCGACATACAAACTGACTTAAAGATGCCAGGCAACCAGTGAAATTCTGGACATCATTAAGACACTTCGGCAATTCCATTCGCTCAATGGCCCGGATTTTAGTTGGGTTAACCTCGATACCTCGGCTTGAGACAAGAAATCCGAGTAATTTTCTAGCCGGGACACCGAAGGTGCATTTCTCCGGGTTAAGCTTCATTCGGAACCTCCTTAGGTTCGCGAATGTTTGCCGGATATCGTCAAGGAGCGTTTTGATTTTCTTGGTTTTTATAACCACATCATCTACGTACACCTGCACATTTCGACCAATTTGATCATGTAAACACTTTTGCATACACCTTTGGTACGTTGCCCCTGCATTACGTAAACCAAAAGGCATGGTGCGATAGCAATAAGCCCCATACGGGGTGATAAACGCAGTCTTTATTTGATCATTCGGGTTCAGAGGTATCTGGTGGAAACCAGAATATGCATCTATGAATGATAATAGTTCACATCCAGCAGTAGAATCTATAACCTGATCTATCCTTGGCAGTGGGAATGGATCTTTTGGGCACGCCTTATTCAGGTTCGTGTAATTGATGCACATACGCCAAACCACTGCCACATTCGGATCATCTTTTTTCTTTTCCACCAACACCGGATTAGATAGCCAATCCTGGGTAAAGCACTTCCATGATAAACCCAGCTGCTAGGAGCCGAGCTATCTCATCTCCAATGACTTTTCTCCTATCTTCGGCGAAGCGGCAGAGAGGTTGCTTCATAGGCTTTGCTCTGGGCCTCACATTCAAAGAGTGCTCGGCCAACTCCCTCAGAACACCTTGCAGGTCCTATGTGGACCAAGCAAAAATATCCCGATTCTCACGGAGGAAGTTGACGAGCTCGCTTTCCTATTTATCATTTAACGTGGCACCAATTGTTACGGTGCGCTCTGGGAACAGATCGTCAACTGGCACTTTCTTTGTATCTTTCGTTTCTTGAAATGAAACACTTCCATGTGGGTTACTCAGCACCGACATATACTGCTGAGCGGACTGAGCCAATGTCGCCACCTCCTGGATCTTTCTTTTCTCTTGCGCGATTACGAGTGACTCGGCCAGGTTAGACCCGGCAGACGCACACTCAATGGAACGTCGGAAATCTCCTACCATGGTAATTACCCCATTTGGCCCAGGCAGTTTCATCTTTAGGTAACTGATGTGACAACTTGCCATGAATTTGTTCAGGGTAGGCCTGCCAAGTAATGCGTGATATGCGCTTTCTAGGTTCACTACTTCAAACTCCAAATTTTCAGTTCGGCAGTTATCTCTTGTGCCGAACAAAACGTCTACCCGGACTTTGCCAATGGGTTCGCAGGAAATGCCTGGCACAATGCCATGGAAAGTTGTCCTTGTAGCCTGGAGCATGTTCTCCGTGATACCCAACTTGCGCATTGTATCCACATACATAATATTGATGCTGCTACCATTATCGATCATCACTTTTGAGAATCTCACATTGATACTTGGCCCGATGAACGTTGGGTCCAGCACCAACGCATACGAACCAGGGCTCGGCATAAGCTTGAGATGATCCTTGATACTCCATGTAATTTCCTGATCCGACCAAGGCATATACCTCGTCACAACCGGCATAACTGCATTCACTTCCATATGTCGATGTTGCAAACTCTTTCTATCTGTTTCCTCTGTGGTAAACACATAGTAACTCTGGTGATGTTCTCTGTACTCATTTCTCCCCTCATTTCCGGGATACCTTTGATCTTGCTGGTGCTGGTTTTCCACCTGATGCACTGCATCCCTTCTCTCATGGTTTTCATACCTCGGCGGAGGTGGTGGCAACATTAACTGTTGCGTGTTCGCTCCGGAGAGCAATTGCTGCAGGGGTAACTCCTGCCGAGGCCGATCATTCCAAGGTGCCTGAGCATTCCCCGGACCACTTTGTTCTATCTTTCTCATCCACTCACATTGCCGAGTCGTGTGACCCGCTGGGTTACTCGGATTTGGCGTGTGAAATTTACACGGCTGATCCAGCATTGCCTCATAAGTATACCTCGGCCTGTCTTTCTTCTCTTGCCACTATTTCTTCTGCTCTGGCATCCAAGTTTTCTTGATCATTTCTTGGAGTCCATTGTTGCCCTCCAGTTTTCTGACGTTGATAGCTTCCTGCTCCGGGTTGATCTTGATTCACAACCGCAACTTGTTGCGAACTATACCGGTAATCCGGTCTATCATCTCTTCTTTTACCCTGGTAATCATTCTGCCGGGATGATCTGGCTCCATCTCACTGGTAGTACACCTTGTTTGACTCGTTTGACATGAGCCTAGGCTGAGTCGGATCACCCAAGGCATATGAATCAACAATCCGGATTGTCTCTGCCAATGTAGTTGGCATATCCCTTTGCAACCTTTGCCATAGCATGCTTGCATATCTGCACCCTTGCACAAACCAAGCTATGGCCTGTGACTCAATTACACCCTCACATGAGTTTCGCACGGTGCACCAGCGGGTCAAGAATTCCCGGTCTGTCTCGTTTGGTCTCTTCTTGCACATTGCTAGGGTCTGTGGTTTGTTGGGCCTCTGATACATGCTTGAGAAATTACTGACAAAAATTTCCTCAAAATTGATCCAACAGTTAATACTTCCGGGTGGCAAATTGTTTAGCCATACCCTCGCTGGTCCCTCCAGCATTTGAGGTACATATCTCATAGCCCATCTCAAGTTGCCTATAGCAATTTTTACCGCTGTTGCGTAGTTAATCAACCAATCCTCCAGCTTGGTGCTGCCGTCATATGTCTTAGTGCGTCTAGGTAACTGGAAGTTAGGTACCGGAGGCTCCTTCATGATCCGGAGCCCAAAACATGCTGGACCCGGAGGACCTTGACACTCAATTTGCTCCGACCTATAAAGCCGATCCAGTTTTAACCTGGCGTCGTCAGGCATCAAGTTCCTGCTTCCCAATCTTGACCCTTTCACGTGATAGTCCGGCCTGGGATACCCTGCGTTCACCATCTCCGAATCACCATCATTATATCTATCTTGCTCTTGTGGAGCTGCTCTCTGTTGCATACCTTGGCCGGCACTGCGCTCTTGCCGTGGTATATTCCGCTGCTGCGGTTGCCCTGCACCCGCCGGGTTGCGCTGTTCGACATTGCTGTTCACATCGTTCCCTTGACCGACATTGACTTGGTCGCGGTTACCTCGGCCAGCTTCACCTCGGCTCACACTTTGTCGATCCTCATTTCCCTGCACTGCTTTTCCTTTCCCTGCCCTTTCCGGGTCATATGGGACTATCTGTTTGTTCCTCCTGGCCAAGGTTACTACCTCTTCTCTTCTTGGGCCACCATGAGGCGATGATGCAGCTCCAGCGGATTTTTCCGGATTACCCACTGCCGAATAAACGATCTTGGAGGCCCCATCTCTTTCCGGGTTAGCCCTGAGCAATTCCTCATTCTGTCTGTTTGTGATCCGAACTAACTCATTGACCCTTTCCTGCTGCCTCTGCCGGGCTTCACCCATCAAACCCTCTAACTCGGATGCAGCTGCATCTGCTGCTCTGAGGTTCTTTGCCAGGGTACTGTACTTCGGTAGCCCCACGAACAGACAGTTCTCTGATTCCTCAATTCTAGTATCACCCTCTTTGTTCATTTCACTCATGAGGTTTCTCCCCTTCACTTTTACAGCATCAACCTTATTTGCTTTTGCGTACTCACGCAGTGTCATGTTCAACGACTGCTGAGACGCGGCTATCTTTTTCGCACCCTCTAGTATTTTCTGCCTAGTCTCCCCTAACTCGGCCTGTGCCTGAGCCGGATCTACCACTGCTGCTACTGGGCTTGCTAAGCTATCTATTGCCTACTGCAACACATTTTCTGGCCTCTCTAGTGGAGGACCTCTACTTTTCCTCGGTGCCTTGGGTGTTACCTCCGGATCTGGTACCGGATCCTTGCTCGCGCCAGCACTAGGCGCAGTCATCATCACCTCGACACGGTCCGGGGAGCGAGTGATACGCGCCCCGCGAGCCGCGCTAAGGGGTGGCTCGCCTCCCTCGACGACGTGCCGCGGGTGAACGCACAACACATCGATAGCAACGTAGATCTTGTGCGCGCCAAGCTTGACGAAGAGGCCGTTGTGCGGGAGAGGTCGCTTGCCGAAGCAGCCAGCTTTGTCGCTGACGAAGTCTAGCGCTCCAAAGCGCTGAACAAGCCTGGAGACGATGCATTCGCCGGTGCCGATGAGGTTTCTTGTCCGGATCTTCACTCCTGCTAGCGCCGCTTGCCCCACGGTGGGCGCCAACTGACGTGGTGGTGTCACGGCAGATGCCATGGATAGGCTAAAGGTGCAGACAATATGCACTAGTGGAAACTAGGGAGGGATAGTGTGGTGATTCCACACATAGTTGCGTTGCATTCAATGGGTTTCCAAGGTTACAAATGCTCCCTGAGCCGTATTGGGGAGAGGAGGAAGAAGGAACTCTCTTACTCTCACCACTCACTAGCTCTCAGGCACCTAGAACCAAACAAGTAAAACTCAACCAACTAGAGATCAACCCCCTCTATAGATGCCCTAGCCCTCCTTATATAGGGGTGGCTAGGTCTCCATTTAGGGCATACGTGGAGGCATATTCCAGGGAATATGCCTCTTCCCAAAATAGTGAACCGACCGGGTCACTTTTCCCTATCGTAAGCCACGCAGAGGCTACATGAGCCTCTGCGGCGCCAGCGTCATCCGACATAGGAAACGTTACCCTTGTCGGCCACGCCTCGGTGGTCCTAGCCTCTGTCCGCTTCACTCACGTACCAGCGTACAGTGACCTCCTTTTGACCAGCGAGATACCTTCCTTCTCTTGCAAGCCTGATATAACCCGGATCATGCCTGGTTAATCCGGCCACACCTGTACCTGCATACAAGTTAGATATATCCTGCCGGCATACGACATAGGTCGGTCGGACCTCAGTTAGGCAGACATCCTCTGGTCCGAGTTACTCCGTGATTCGGCCTGTCTTGAGGTGACTCGGCCAACACTTTCTTTGACCTTGCCATACCTCGGCTAACTCAGCCTTTATACCCCGATGTGACCCTACCTGGGGGTATCCCCCAACAATCAACCATTCAATGTACAAAAGTGAATGATAAGAGTAGTGGTTGTTGGGAATATGCCCTAGAGGCAATCATGTATGATGTAATTCCCAATGTATTCATACAGTAATAAAGTTGTCCATGTATGAACTACTGATATGTATCATTGAATATGTGATTCGATTGTGGAACTATATATTAATGTTGTTCATACTAGTTGTCCTTGGTCGTTGAGGTTGTGCTGGACACACAACTTAGACTAATGTGAAAGTTGGTTGATGACTCTATTCCACTTGTCATGAGCATGGAGATGCTATTCCGATTTACACTGATTCGGCTAAAGATTTTAGCGAATCGGACTGACCCATAGTTGAGATGCAACAAGCATGTTGTCATTTGTATTCTCAAGCAATGTAATCCTTCAACCTGAGGGGATCGCATGATCCGAGTTGTGGATCGCTAGCGTAGGTCCTATCAAACGGTGTTTCGTAAATGGGCAGTTAGAAAGGTAGGGTTTAGGTTGGTTGTGAAGCAAGCTGTGGGACGTGGATTACCAAGATGGGATTTGCCTCTCCATAATGGAGAGATATTCTCTGGTCCCTCTCATGTGATATGATTCAGAAGCATGGCCATGCGCGACTTGGTTAAGAGTTAACCAATGAGTCGGACTAAGTGTTAATATAGTGAATTGTATATCACCGAACGAGAAGAGAGAGTCGAGCTATTAAAGGGATGGAAAAAACTCGCCTATAGCTTGACAAGATATATCGTGAGGCAAAGAGACTTGGACGAAAGTCACATTGAGAAAGGTTTATCTTCTGACTTTTTGACGCTTGGGAGTTGGCATGTCTTGCTAGAGACCGCTACCAGCTAGCGACCCGGAGTAGTGACTCGTGTCATGTCTAGGTGTACGTGAACCTACAGGGTCACACACTTAATGGTAAGGATCCCATGTAGATTAGATTTTCTCTTTTTTTAGTGAGATCTTTGTAAATTAGATTGTTTACACCTTATAAATATAAAAATTGCGGTGGGCTTTGGCTCACTGTTTATCCTCAAAAAATGTGGACATTGGGGTATGGCCTAGATGGGCCTCAAGCATTGAGCCCAGCTAGGAGTGTATATAAGTGGAGTGACAAGCGATTGTCCCTGACCTAGCCGTCACTTTCTCTACTCCCATTTCGGGCTAGCCAGGATCTAGCAGTCCTCTGCCTGGAGCTTCTTCCTATACGTGTGGATATCGGTAGAGGCACTGCACGTGCGGCGCTGACAAGGAGGTCCATGGGGATCTGTACATGTTGTACGGGGATTGTTCGGCACGGCATCAACTGACGTGCTTCAGCAACAATCCGCACCTACACGTCTAGTGGTAAATCTCATGGCCTATCACCTGAGCTAGATCTTGGAGTACCGCGTAGGGGAAAAAGTTTTGTTTATCTCTGCGTGGCCCAACAGTGGTATGGTCGTGACTCCATCCCGCACTCAAAGCATTATTATGTACATGAATAGAAGAACAATGCAACTAACTCTCGGAATTCAGACTGAAGATCTAGACAAGTGATGTTTGGAAACAAAGGAGTGATACAAGTTCTTTATCAGATCTGATGTGGCTAATGATGATGTCGTCGTGTTGGAAATGCCGGAAGGTACAAATAAAAATTTAGTGGATTTCAGTTCAGTGAAAGGTACACATAGGAAAGATTCCTCAGATAGCACGAATACCGGATGTAGAACACTATTACAAGAGGAGAAAACGAAACCCTATAGGTACGATGGAAACCCAACCACGAGAAATCCTGGACTCGAAGAAAAAAATAAGAGAACAGATTCAAAACACATAAAGGTAAGAGGAGAATAACACAAGGGTAAGGAGTAAAAGCAGACCTTTTTAGATCTATCCAACCGATTTTCCAAAATAGTTTTGACACTCTACAACGCCCGTTAGCTATGTTATCCTACAGGCTGGAACAATGGGGTATCGCAACTATTGATCTTTGATACCACTTTGTAACACCCTCAAATCGGCCCTATGCAAGTTTTAGCGATTCCCACCAAACCCGCATAGAAACGATTCAAAGATGCCCACCAGGCACTTGCGTGCGGGTGGAAGACGAAGTAATATCATTACACAAGCGTCCATGATAGAACCCACATAACATATATATACAACAACGACTCCATGAGTCAAGAACATAGATATACAGTACAAATATGCAAATCACCTTAAAAACGACACAACATCCGAGTACAGATAAGATGCAAATGGGGCTAAGAGCCCTGAAGAATAACCAATGGCGTCCATAACCCTGCCTAGGCCAAGCCAGAAGGGTAACCCTGCTAAAGACGTTGAAATTATACCTGTTAAACAAAAGGGGTGCCAACAAAGGGCAAAGGAAAAAGGGAGCGACCAATACTAAGGCTCATACACGACTAGTCTAGAATTCGGCGGCTCTCACCTACATAGGTATGGTGGACTGAAGCGGCAGCGAAGGATACACTAAACAACCTATAGAGACTCAATACAACTGTCGGCTATCAGAGAGGGATAAGAAAGGCCTATTCGACACCAACATGATACTAACACCCAACATACCCATCCTAGTATTCCCCCTCGAGACCAAACGAGGAAGTCCTTCTGAGGAAACTCACACAGTTGGCAGTTTTATTCATTCATTCCATGGTGGTTATCCAACTTACTAGTCATGTCAGATCCAAGTCAAATTATAACAGTAATGCTTTAGTTATAGTTTTCTATGATTGAGAAACTGTGCTCCAAGTCATCCATAACCGCGGACACGGCTTTTCAAAAGATTTAACCCTGCAGGGGTGCACCAAAGTTTCCACACGCACTTCCACCCTTTTTGCCAGATCAATTAACATACACCCATCGGTATGTCGATGGGGCTTTGGACACGATGCTTTCCCAGACCCAAAGCAAGTATATGGGGGCACCCAAAAGACCTACCCATACGAGGTATAGCTAATCCTCATTCATACCCAAAGGTTGCATGGACTTGTCACACGAGCAGAGGCCATAGACAATATATTCCTGTGACAAAGTGCCACACCCACGCAACAGTAATAAACTCTCATCGAGCAACATGTAATAAATAGATCATATATGACATACATGGCAGAAGTACAATAGGTAATGTATAAAGCCCGAACTAGTTTGTAGCCCCTAGTACAGTATTTTGAAATCATGTAATAAGCCGATAGGGGTACCCACACACCCCACATGTGGTTAGAGCACTCGATGTCGGAACATGTGTCAAGAACTCAGGGTCCTAGGTGGACACAAGTGGGCGGATAAAAACCAAAGAACATCTATTACCCACCGGTGCCTCTACATTATATCTATTTCCAGCATTTTAATTAACAAGTTGTAATGAAATCCATGATCATCTCCACCATTAAGCATGTGCCAACCCCCAACAACGGTGAAACATTGATGACACGAAGCAGCACCTGAGCTAGCAACTATGACTCCCAAGGTCGACTGTCTATGAAACAACATGCAATAGGAGGTGTCTAAGAGAATGTAGAGGCTGCACAGAATATAAATGGCACGGAAACCAAAGCATCGCACCACGGATAACAATAAATCAATAGGAGGAAGTAAAGACTATAAACACAAAATAGGTAGAAAGGGGGAGAATGCTCGCCTGAGAAACCCTGGAGAAGATACACCGGAGAACTTGTTGAAGCTCACATCAACTCAACGGCCTACTCTGTGAAGAAGCAAAGCACTAAAAGAACCATCGGATGCACTATTTAATACTACGGCAGAAGATCGGGCATGATGTATGTATGATGCATGACATGGAAAAGATGCGATGCAACTAGGAAATATTAAACGTAATCAGGATCCCGGCAATTAATTAGAAGTTTTAAGTTATTTAGGTACCCCACAATTTAAATGTTGGCTTAACAAGGGTAAACATGACATCGTTCGCTACACAAATTTAAACGGAGTCGAGATAAGACAACAGATATCCCGCATAAACACTCCTTATTTAATTAATAGATGAATCGGCTAAAAGCCCCCCAAACCACATGATATGTGTGCAAGCATGAACAATTTAATATGCGACAAGATAGATGTCATATATTATAAAAATAGGAATCTTAGATCGGGGTCACACATCTCAGATCGAAGGTCTTAGGGCTCGGAGGGGTTCGGGTTCAGGATCGGTCTTCAAACACCGGGAAGTAGCCACCTTCGGTATCCAGGGTCGGGGATCGAGGCCTTCGCGTGTCAACGCATGTCGTTCTTGTCCATCGGATGGCGAACTTTGATAGACGACATCGGGTTCGAGGTAGCACAAACAACATCTCTTCGCTATCATCGTCTTATCATTACCATAACAACATGGCCTTCGAGTTTGCACACACCACTTCACATCATCTGTAGCACACCACCACATACCATCGTCACATCATCTGTACTCCACCTCCTTACAACCAGACATCAACAACGTGGATCAGCATAGCATTTTACACCACGGGAATCCACACAGGAACCAAAGAAGAGATACATGGTAGGAGATGGCCACATACATGGTTATCCTTCTAAGAAAAACGAGCGTAGAAGCGCCTTCACGAAAGGGATGCTAGGGTCGCGTAGAGGGGCGGTGATGCTCGGGTTGGGGAGGGCAATGCGGGAAGGGACAATGGCGGCGTTGCACGGGGTCCGAGCGGTCGCGGCAAGGTGGAAGAAGGGTGGGTTGTGGCGACGGCCAGGGCGAGTGGCGATGCTGCAGACTAGACGAGGTCGAGGCTCGGTGAGCTTTGCGAAGGGGAGGGGCCCCATGCAGCGGAGAAGAGTGGCGCATAGGTGTGGTGCCTAGCGAGCTTGCTGGCGGTGGCAGTGAAGCTCGGAGAGGAGGTCGGGGTCACGTGTTCGCAGGGAGAACCCGTGGAGGAGGATGACCGACAGCGTCCTGGGACCACAGCGCTGTGGCGGAGGGATGGTGAGGCCGGCACAGTTGGGGTAGCTGTGGGAGGAAGGTGGTGAGCGGCGGGCACATGCGAGGGTGGGGGATCGCGGTCGGTCGCGTGGTGGTGGGTCGGGTAAGGAGAAGGGGTAGGTGGGGGCATCGAGGGAGGCGTGCGCGGGCAGGGACTCGCATCACTGCGGGACGCTGTGTGGGGTGGGTCTGGGCGAGTCGGGGGTGGACGTGGTGGAGTGGTAGGGCCAGGGGAGCGGGGTATGGCGCTGCAACGCTACTGCGTGCGTGCGACTATGTTGTGTGCATCGCGTAGCGCGCTGGTGCGACACGTGTGTGTGTGTGCGGTGTGAGTGTGGCGGCGGCTAGTAGGTTAGGTGGGGTTGTGGTTGTGTGGGGCTGGGGTTTAGCTAGGGTTAGGGTTAGGTCTAGATTAGGGTTTAGTTGGGCCGGGTAGTAGGTAGTCTGGCCTGGTTGGGCCTCTGGTCTGACCGGCTGGACTGCCTCCCAGGACAAAAATAATTTTATGTCTTTATTTATTTTTATTTTAAAAAAAATTCAAATATCTTTTAGACAAACAAAATATCTGGAAGAGATCAGGGTTTAATTTGAAATGAAGATGGAGGATATTTAGAAAACAAAGATAAGATTTTAGAAAATAGTTTTAAGAGGAAAACATATGCATGCAGTCAAATGCTCAAATGCGATGTGGCATGATGACATGAGCATGTTATCATAGTGATGCACAAAGTTAAAACAAAAGAGAATTTCTAGTAGTGGTTTTGCTGGGATGCTACATCACGTCTTACCTGGTGGCACTGCTGAAGTACCTGGTTGGTCCTGCAATATCAAAGCAGCTATGTTCCTTTATTTGCATCGACTTTAGTGTGATTGTAAGCTATTGTTAATTGGTTTAGTTGCAAAAAGGTTGATTTCATACCAGGAAAGGTGGATTTTGTATTGAGGCTTAACTTCCGATGATAGTTCGGTGGATGCACTCTCTGGTTCTAGTATTCACTACTGTAGTACTAGTACTAGTTTGGTTGGAAGAAATTGTATCATTTTCCGCAGTAGGAATGGTGGGTTTTTACTAGTAGTAGTACATAGCAGGTTTGTATGTTTATACTTAACATACATTTGTTAATTGACAAAAAATCATCTTGCGGTTACAAGATGATTTTGTATGAGTCTCCCTCTCACAGTTCTACTGCTTCCATTTTTTCAGGTGCGCATTCACTGTTTGTCCTTCCACAGAAATGGAATTAAAAGAAAGTCTCTACCACTATTAAAATGAAACTTTCATGAGTACTGATTGATAAGACAGTTCAATGGAGGTGGCGTGCTTCGATGCCTACACCTACACTCCTAGCACTCCGTAGTGAAAATAAATGAAACTGCGGCGATTCCTTAAATTCCATGGAAAACTCTTCCGTTCCAGTATTCACTTTATTCACGAGAATTTGGATTGTTTGGCACGAATATCCTACAACCCGTTGCGCCGCACTATTCAATTATTTGTCATACTTTCGAGTTTTTGAAAAATGGGAAATATATGATGAACATTATTTTTTTGTTGCCGGTAATGGATATTATTTAAGTTAGTATCTTGTGCATCTATAAAGTTTTTTCCCGAAATATAATCACACGTGACCAATGTCAAAAATGAAGACACAAAAATATCTTGGAATTACTACTATTTATTTATTATGTGTTGAACAATATTTTGGAACAATATAAGTATTGTACTATACACTATTCATATAATCCCTTCTTCTCAGTTTATTAGGCTTGCACGTCTATCTAGATCAACAATTTGATTAAGAGAATATAAGGTATAAATTAAAAATATATATCATTAGAAACTTTAGATGTTATACTTTCTAACGATATAATTTTTTTTATAGTAGTATACGTTAAATTGCCGACGTAGATAGACGTGCAAGACTAATAAACTGAGAAGTGAGTAGTATTCATTGTTGTCCATATTTATGGCCTGCCATCTCAGTGACCTTAAATGTGGGAACATGGTCAAACATACCCCACACACTAGACATGAAAGTCTCTCTGACATGTGTGCCCTGTAATTTGCGACCTCTTTGACATCAAATATTTATATAAGCGGAAACACTAAAAGTATAGCCCCGTGATCCAACGAACCTCATGGCCCCTGCAGCCCACTGGGCAAACCAAGCTAGGTGGGTGGTGATCCGACCAATGCACGACGAGCAGCTTAGGTGGCGGGGGGAGGGGGTGTCCTTATCTACGGTGGTGATGCTTAGCATAAGAGGTAAGCAGGCAACCCCACTTTTGTACGCAGGCTGCCAAACACGCGTATTCTCCCAGCCGTCGGCCAGGATGACGTTTGAGTGTGCCATCGACCGCTTTATAAGAAACACACATGAGGCAGTAGTCGCATAAGTAGCAGCGATAGCCGAGCAGAGAGCTATCGCCAAAAGAAACCAGCTGGTGGTGAGTACTTCCCCGCAGGTTGTTATGCCCAACAAAGGCCCGACGGCAACTAGCCGAGGCGCTACCCCAAAGCATTAGATATGAATATGCTTGTAGTTGTCATTAACTTTGTTAAGAAAACTTTATCTATTTGTTTTAAGATTAAGATGTGCTAGGGACTTGAAGTTGCAGGGCATATGTCAGTACGTAGCCTATCTCTTGATCACAGGCTCCATTAGATCTACAAGCCCATAATTATGAAGACTGTTTTTTCATGAAGTTTTTTTTATTTTTTCTGCTTTCAAGCAGGTATGCATGAGTATATATATGTAACTGGATGATATTGTTTTTCTTATATAAATGTAACCGGTGAGTTTTTCTTTAAATTTACTTCTCCATACTAGAAAAAATGTAGAACTCCGTATCAAAATTCACAACACCAATCTAGTTTCGTTCCATTCACATCAATCACCACTTATATATCACATAGATTTGATGATGGATATATATTGACACATTTTCTGCAATTAAGTTCTCGGTCAACTGAGGTACATTGTACACATACATATTTATTTTGTAAGGGAATACATACATGCATAGCAGCATACTCGTAAATACATATTGCAGTACATCAATTCACACGATATGGCATGCATACTGTATCTTGGAACAACGATGTATTGGTGTACAATAATAAGAAGTACACACACACACATATATATATATATATATATATATATATATATATATATATATATATATTGGAAGGGAGTACATAGTAGCGGAGTTAGGGGTGTTAGGGGTGACCAACAGGGGCCTTGCCACCCCATACCATGCTGCATAAACGTATTTTATATATATAATAATCCTGATATAGAGATTAATTTTAGTGAAAACCACCATATTTGCCCCCTAATGAATGATTACCATGTTTTGCCCCACCCTAGCTTAATTCTTGCATCAGCCCCATGCATGATACTTCTATAGTATATGCATGCATTAACTTCTAGTAGTATGTAATATTAATTATCATACGATCTAGCATTCATGGATAGACGCAAACATATACACGATCTAGCACTCGTAGATCACATGGTGTACCATTCTTCGTCTTTGTATTTATCTTCTATGGTCTGCTTGTCATTGCCCTTCTTATTTAGTTGCTTTTTCGGTTGAACAATTCGAAAGTTTATTGACCCCTCTCGAAGTTCATTATCCGCCTGAATACCTCATAGGTCGTGTAAGCGTCGAGGCTTGCATACTGGATCTTCTCTTTGTTTAGGGGCATGTTCTTCCACTGTGTGTGGTCCACATCCTTCATGTGCTTATTCATGGCTTGGTAACGGCTGTCTATGGGGGTCACATGCACATCATAGTCAGCCAAAAAATCCTTCTCATTCACGGAACTGGCAGGCTTCCACCTCTTCTGGATGTCCACAAAGTCCATCACTAGTACTTTAGAATGCCTAAGTCGGATACTGTCGTTGCTGATGTCGATGCCTGCAACGGAAGTGTTAGGGTTGGCGAGGAAGTCTATTAACTTGGGGCATGGCTTGTCGACCTCATAGATCTGGTAGATAAGGCAATCCATGCACAAGCATAGCTGAACGACAACAGCCTTATGTGTTGATGATTGCTCATTGGTTTACTCGATGTCGAGGCCAACAATCTTGTCATTTGCTTCCTCTAGGGGCATTTGGACTTTCTCGATGTAATTGTTCACCACCAATGCTGTGTTGGTATATGAAACCTGAAGTGTGGTGGTGTTTCCGGGGTCCAGGAAGAGTACTTCTAGTGTAACAACATGACCATGGACATCGGCGTCTTATTTTGTTTTGGAGAGGTCCGACTGGGTGAGAAAATGACATAAAAGGAATGAGATCGGCAAGATGAAAGGACCTCTACAAATAGAAGATGGGGAGATGCATGCATGAGTGATTGTAGAGACGAATGGCATGTAGTGTCCTCCGACCCGCTCACGCGGGAAGCAATCGCCAACACAATTAGCCCATGCACTCCTATGGAATTCATTTACGGATGAGTTTTATGGACGCGGCTTACATTTGTGTACGGAAGTACTACATACACTCTCTCCCATTCTTTTTTATAATTAAAGCACTGGTGCATGGTTCTTGAACATAACGTGTTTAGGCCTTTCATCACAATAATGGGAGTCTCTTTACGCAGTATCATATGCAAACTGTAGTTACCGATGAGGAGGAGTACTTAGGAGATAATCCATTGGAGAGGTTGTCTCTTAAGCATTTTACCTAGTAGTACTACTAGATACTATACTATGCTAAGGCCTTATTAGAGTGAGAGGTACTAGTACTTAATTAAGCTGAAGGAATAGACCATATTTTTGCATAAATGGGCCCGGAAATACTCATTACAGTAAACTATATTTTCTAGTCCTTGTACTATAGCTACTCCTAGGACACGGTATTATTTTTCTATATCTTTTGTACTGCATAGCTAAATTCAAAATCATAGAGCGCCAAACCCTCTCGCTTCACCTCCAACAAAATATTTCGCGTGGTCACGCCCCATGTTTAGCAGTACGAAATTCCTTTTCAACCCCTAACAATGGACTAACTACTAATGTCGATGCATGGGTATCGTTCGTAATTTTGTTTCCGCAGTCCCCACAGCTCTGAAACTGGGTAGTCCACCTTCCACCGATGCCATTTACCCCATAGATCATCCGAAAAACCATAACCCTTATCTCACCTCTGGCTCATGCACCACCGCACATGAGCATCCCTGTTGCACTTCATCAGCCTACACGCCACCAACCCCCATCTCACCTCCAGCTCATGCACCACCGCACCAGAATATCCCCGCCGCACTTTGTCGGCCTACATGCCACCCCAAATCCCCCTTTTCCACCTCCATCTCCTGCTCCACCTCACCAAAACATCTTCATCACGCTTCGTCAGCCTATACGCCATACCTCGATACCATATACTCCTCACCAGTCTACTGGATCCGCTGACGTCTGATGACCCACAAGTATAGGGGGTGTATCGCAGTATTTTCGATAAGTAAGAGTGTCGAACCCAACGAGGAGCACAAGGTGCTGGCTAGTGGTATGGATTAGGAATTCTCTGCAAATACTTAGCAAACGGATTTTTAGGGGTTTCTGATAAAGCAAGTAAACAAAGTACGAGTAAACAAAAGACAATAGGAATAAATGCAGCAAGTGGCCCAATCCTTTATGCAGCAAAGGACAAGCTGGATGTATTACTTAAGATGACCAAACGTTCTTGGGGACACATGGGAAGACTGTCAAGTGCTTTCGCTTCATATAGTTGATTAATCTTCTTTAGCTTGCTAAGTGTTGTGTGGGTGAACCTATGCTAATGTACCGCCCCATCCAAGACTAATACATAGTTGTGATTAAACCCCTTGCAAACATCTGTAAGTACAAGAAAGTAATTAAGGTAGAAACATAACCACAGCTTTAAACTCTAAGACCCTTACGTCCCTTGTGCAATGGTTTCCTAACGGGAGTTCAGGTTTCTGTCACTCCGGCAACCCCTACGATTAGTAGCCAAATACACAATGCATTCCCCTAGGCCCATATAGGTGAAGTGTCATGTAGTCGACCTTCACATGACACCACTAGAAGAAGTACACCACAACTTAAATAACAATCTATTGAATCTTTCTCAACACAATTCCACTACTAACAACATGACTTCTCCCATGTCCTCAAGAACAAAACAAACTACTCACAAGACATCATATGGATCATGATCAGAGATGGAATAATGATGTATAACAATCTGAACATAAACAATAATTCAACGGTTCACTCAATAGCATCAACTGCAAAGAGTAATCAACACCAGGAAAGTTTCCCCTATGAACTAATGCAAGATTCAACCAATTGTTACAGCAATATGGAGATGGTGATGAGGGTGCTGATGGTGATGATGGTGGTGATGATGATGATCCCAATGAAGTCCAGCTTGATGGTGGTGTTGATGGGGACGATCTCCCCTCTCTGAGAAGGAATTCCCCCGGTAGAAATCTACCTGCCGGAGAGATCTTTCTCTCTCGGTGTTTTCCGCCCCACAGAAGCGGCGGAATCTTTTCGTGGTCGCTCCCCGAGTCTTAGGGTTTCGGGGGCATGATATATGCCAGAGGGGAAAGGCTGGAGTGGGCCAGGGCGGCCACACCACCTGCTGGCGCGGCCTAGGGCTGCCCGCGCAAGGGGGTGGTGTGGGCCCCCTGTGGCCCATCTCCACTCCGTCTTTTGGCATCCTTAGTCTTCTGGAAAAATAGGATTTTCTGATCTTCGCGAATTTTGCCTCCAAACAGCACCTTTTCCATCAGAATCCTGACTGTAGCGGTCCATGCTTCAAAAGTCATCAACCATGCAAAAACAGATAAAATAACATAAGTATCACCTCTCAATACGAAATATATCAATGAATAATAGTGAATTAAGACATAGAATAGTGATGCAAAATGGACGTATCAACTCCCCCAAGCTTAGACTTTGCTTGTCCCCAAGCGAAACTGAGCTCAATAAACATGGCCTCGGGTTTATGGAGTGAAGAGTCGATAAAAGAATACGAACAAGAAGCATCACATTCATCAAATACATAGATCATAATAGAAGACAACTCACTATTATATAACTCAACTTGTAATGAGTAAAGGAAACACAATAAAGATACATAAAGTAAATAATAATTGGTAATGGCAAACTTAGCTCTTGGTCGAAGAATAGTTGATAATTTGTTGGAGTTCACAAACTGCTGGTTTTCAAAGATAGCTTTCAAAGTAGTAAACATCAAGATAAGAGCAAAGTGCAAAACAAGGAACATAAGAAACATGATTGAATAAATCATAATATGAATGAATGAAACACAACAACTCAAAATACTTACTGAGATAGAAAGGAATAGGTTTACTGACTCCACTACAAAGTAAAAAGAAAGGCCCTTCGCAGAGGGAAGTAGGGATTGCAAGTCTCATAAAGAGCTCCCAAAAATTATGATACTTACTATCTTTGAGCTCTCGTTGCCCCTACCATAGGCATCTTTTGGTGGTTAAGGTTAAAGTGACATAACTAAGAGGATATGCTTGACAAGTTATAAATTGGAGTCCCATGCCCCTTACTTATGAGTACCGAACCTCATGCTACTCAACTTCAGTCACGAGCAAGCTCTTGTCATTGTAAATACATGTGTATCATTAAGAACCTCCAACGGGGTACCCCTTGCACATGACACAGGAGCTATCCCATAATCAAAATGACAAGGCAAGCAGACAGTGAGCATCTCAGCAATCTTTTTATTTGCTATTTGCATAGGTTTTTATTGAGGATGCTTCATAGAATGCTCACTATAGTTATGCTGCAAGTTTCCACCATGATTAGGCATGGCTTAGGCTAGCGGCCCAGGCGTTTCTCTAACACACATATAAACTCCATGATCTTACAAGTTCCACTTTTATATCACACCGTCGGGATCCATAAGCAAAAGAACATGATATCAACTAGGTACAAGTACCAATGAAGTGTTGAAAGCGGTCCCCATGATACATGGTTCGGCTAACTTCAACTCATAAAGCGCAAGCACATACGCAACAAAGAAGGACCCAATGGTTCAAGTTTATTAAATGCGAGAAAGTAAAGTGTGCCATCAAGTTCGTGAGAGCTTTAATCACTAATTTTCACATAACAAGTTTAATTTGGGAGGTAGATAAAACAAGAATTTACTTGGAATAGCAATAATGCTACTAGGTAGGTATGGTGGACACAAATGGCATGGGTTTTGGTTTAAGGAAGTGGATGCGCGAGAAGAATACCCTCTCAGTACAGGTTTTTGGCTAGTGGCCCAGGCGTTTCTCTAACACACATATAAACTCCATGATCTTACAAGTTCCACTTTTATTTCACACCGCCGGGATCCATAAGCAAAAAAACATGATATCTACTAGGTACAAGTACCAATGAAGTGTTGAAAGCGGTCCCCATGATACATGGTTTTGCTAACTTCAACTCATAAAGCGCAAGCATATACGCAACAAAGAAGGACCCAGTGGTTCAAGTTTATTAAATGCAAGAAAGTAAAGTGTGCCATCAAGTTCGTGAGAGCTTTAATCACTAATTTTCGCATAACAAGTTTAATTTGGGAGGTAGATAAAACAGGAATTTACTTGGAATAGCAATAATGCTACTAGGTAGGTATGGTGGACACGAATGGCAAAGGTTTTGGTTTTAAGGAGTAGATGCACGAGAAGAATACCCTCTCAGTACGGGTTTTTGGCTAGCAAGGCTGGGTAGCAAGTACAAGAGTTGAAGGAAACAAACAAACATACAAGCGATAAAGACAAACATGCAATCTTCCTTGGAAGCACAAAAGATCTTAACTAGAGAATACTAGACTTATGAGCAAATCAAGAAAGAAAGAAGATGAAATTATTTTTCTCTAGAGTACTTCTATCTTTATCATTCAACTCTCAAAAATAGTGATTCTACTGACCGAGCCAGGTTTTCCAAAACCAACTAGATTAACTCAATGATCCCAAAGTGCTACCAATACTAACAACAAGATCAATCATATAACCACGAATTGAAAACTAGTATAAGCTATGCAAAAGAGTGAATGATAGAACTTCTCATTAATATTCCATAACGGTAACTCGCACCAAGGGATACATATCTAACGAGAGAGGGGACACTTCCATAATGCAAACCATACTACATAATAATTCTTCTAATCATGATATGACTCTACTAAAAAGGTAAAAAGATAGAAGATAGTGATGTGATACCACGGCACTCCCCCAAGCTTGGAATAAACCAAGGGATGCCAAACCTGATGATGAATTACTCCTTTGGTGGTGGTGGTATCCTCTCGATGAGCTCTCTGATCAATTTCCCAAAGTCCTCAATCTCGAAGGTGAGAGTACGAATCAACTCCGAGTTGTGCTCAATACGGCTCATGATCATGTCAGGTTGAGAATTCTAGCTTTTGTTATTCTTTCCCCACTCTTCCTCCTTGAAGTCTTCTTTTCCTGCATGGCTAGAACGAGGCAAATCCCAATTGGAGGGTAATCTCTCCTTGGGCATATTCTGGTATTGATGCTCATGGATAAGGGTATGGAAGGGATTCTTGGTCCGTGGAGGAAGTGACCAAGGATCTGAACGGTGATGAGGAGGCTTCCCTCCAATTAACATAGTCCTGACAGGGTTTTCCATCACTCCAATGCTTGCAATGGTAGTGTGGGTGTGCTTTGCCTCCTCTTCATCTTCACTCTTGATCTCCTTCTCCTTCCCAGGGTCTTGGAGGTCTTCCTCCATAGGCTCCTTCCCTTTATCCTTGGCAGACAGCATTGTGCTTCTAAACCATCAAAGAGTATGTCCTGGCAGAAATTGATCGAAACAAAAAACACGACAAAAACACGATATACGAACCTCAGGGGATCCGGGGGGTTATATAATACGAAGTTTCATATCAAAAGGAAGGTACTGGGAGAAAACGAGTCGGAGGCGGAGTCCGGGGTGGACTCACCACCTGGTGGCGAGCCATGGGTGGGCCCGCGCCACAGGGTGGTGTGAGCCACCCAGGCTCCGTTTCCGTCCCTTTTTCGCTTCGTATCTTTCCTTATTGACTAAAAACTGCAAAAATATAGTTGGATAATATATCGCGGAAATTTTCTTACCAGAACTGTTACCTATTTGAAAGCGGACTCTACAGGTCTCTGATTTTGGTATGTATAGATTCTTCCGGAGTCATCACTTGAATATCATCGATATCTTCATCTTCATACACTTATTACTTGAGTCATAAAACCCTTCTCTTCCTTATTACACCATTATCTCCACTACCTGGAAATTTCTTTCACACAAAATTCCACACAGGTGTCATTAGCAACATTAGTATAAATGAAGTGATAAAACCTTTTGAGTCCAACTTCAACTGAAAACCATCAGAACATAAGCTACTGTAGCAACTCCTTCCGAAAACCCAAAAAGAATTCAAAAAGGAAATTGAATAAAGAAGCAAATGCAAGAGTGGCAAAATCTGTCAAAACACACCAGCAGGTAAAGATCAATTTTTTCGAAAATCTTCTGTTGCTCAAATCAAAAAGTGAAAAACTAACGAAAGTTAAATAACAACCTGGGGTAGAAGCAAAAAAATTACAGCTGAAACCGACATACAGAGATCTCTCACAAATTTTTACGGTGAAGCACAAAAATCTGTTTCGGGACAGCAACTTCCCCAAATCTTACTTCTCTCTCATTAGAGGTTGTTCTTGACACAAAAACCAAACAAAATGGATAAGGAGCGGTTATTACCGAAGTAATAACTTCCAAGACTCAAATAAACAAAAACAAACTGAAAGCAAAAACAAATTGGGTTGTCTCCCAAAAAGCTCTTTCTTTATAGCCATTAAGATGGGCATGATAATTTTGAAGATGCTCACATAGGAATATGAATTGAGGTGAAAGAGAACATTAAGAAGAAAAAACACACACACACATTTAAGTCTAACCCACTTCCTATGCAATGGAATTTTGTAAACAAACAAGTTGTTGAAACTAGAGGCTACTTGCATAGGAAGGCAAAACAAGTGCAACATAAAAACTTTTAGCATAAAACGAGGAAACTTGATATTATTGAGATGCATAAGAACACTTTTCCCTCTTTCATAGTAACTTTCAGTATCATGCATAAACTTAACAATATAGCTATCACAAGGACCATCGTAGCAATGATCACTTATTCTAACAGAAAACACATGAATTCTAGCTCTCATAACACTACTCTGTGAAACAATATTAGAGGTATCCTTACAAAGGATAGTGTGTCCCTCTTTTTCATATTTAGTGACAAAGTCTTTCACATTTGTTATTATAGGTTCATCAACCATAGGTTCAACAGCTTCATTTGTACTTTCATTAACCATACTAGCTATCATAGAGTGTTCCTTCATCTTAACTGGGAAAGGCATTTTCTCAATATAAGGTTCATGTAAGACATGATTAGCAGTATAAACTTCGGTGTTTCTTGCAGGAACACTCTTAGTAATATCTTTATAAGGTTCATGATACTATTCAACTTCTTTTTAGGCACTTCAATGTAGGAATCAAAAGCCTTAAAATAAGAAGCAATAGCTTGAGAGTCTAGATCATAAGCATTTTTAATATTTTGAAAGTCATCAGTTCCCATAAAAGTTTCAATGCATTCATAATCATAATTTATACCTGACTTTCAACCTTTGTCATTCTCCCAAGCTTCAGCATTGTCTTGAATACGGTCCAGAAGATCCCATTTAGCTTCTTCTTCCATGCGAGTGAATGATCCAGCACAAGAAGCATCCAATAAATCTTTGTCATGTAGAGGGAGCCTTGCATAAAAGTTATTGATAATAATATTGTTGGAGAGCTCATGAATGGGACATTTGAGCATTAGTAACTTCAATATCCCCCAAGCTTGAGCTGTACTCTCTCCATCAAGAGGCCAAAAGTTGTATATTTGATTCCGATCTTTATGAATCTCACTAGGAGGATAAAACTTTGAATAAAATAGAGGCACTATTTCCTCCCATTCCAGAGCTTGACCATTCTTTAGCAGCTTATACCAGTCCTCAACTCTTCCTTTCAGTGATAATGAGAATAACTTCTTCTTAACTTGATCTGTAGTAATACCTGCACACTTGAACAACCCGCATAATTCGTGTATAAAGAGCAAATGATCACTGGGATGGACAGTTCCGTCCCCAACATAGTATTTATCCATAACACGATCAATAATTCTTGTAGGTATTTTCAAAACATCATTCTCAGCAGGTGGTGGCTTATCTACTACCTTAGCAGTGGTAGTAGCATCAGCGAATTATCCATAACGAAAATAAAGCAACTAGCAAAAGTAAGCAATACTCACAGTAGAAGTTTCCTTTACTAGTTCCACTCTCCAATAGCGCTTCACTCCCCGGCAACGGCGCCAGAAAATAGTCTTGATGACCCACAAGTATAGCGGGTGTATCGCAGTATTTTTGATAAGTAAGAGTGTCAAACCCAACGAGGAGCAGAAGGTGCTGGCTAGTGGTATGGATCAGGAATTCTCTACAAATACTTAGCAAATGGATTTTTAGGGTTTTTGATAAAGAAAGTAAACAAAGTACGAGTAAATAAAAGACCGTACGAATAAATTCCACAAGTGGCCCAATCCTTTATGCAGTAAAGGACAAGCCGGATGTATTACTTAAGATAACAAAACGTTCTCGAGGACACATGGGAAGTCTATCAAGTGCTTTCACTTCATATAGTTGATTAATCTTCTTAAGCTTGCTAAGTGTTGTGTGGGTGAACCTGTGCTAATGTACCGCCCCATCCAGGACCAATACATACTTGTGAGTAAACTCCTTGCAAACATCCGTAAGTACAAGAAAGTAATTAAGGTAGAAACCTAACCACAGCTTTAAACTCTAAGACCCTTACGTCCCTTGTGCAATGGTTTCCTAACGGGGGTTCAGGTTTCTGTCACTCCGGCAACCCCTACGATTAGTACCCAGATACACAATGCATTCCCCTAGGCCCATATAGGTGAAGTGTCATGTAGTCAACGTTCACATGACACCACTAGAAGAAGTACACCACAACTTAAATAACAATCTATTGAATCTTTCTCAACACAATTCCACTACTAACAACATGACTTATCCCATGTCCTCAAGAACAATACGAACTACTCACAAGAAATCATATGGATCATGATTAGAGATGGAATAATGATGTATAACAATCTAAACATAAACAATAATTCAACGGTTCACTCAATAGCATCAACTGCAAAGAGTAATCAACACCAGGAAAGTTTCCCCTATGAACTAATGCAAGATTCAACCAATTGTTACAGCAATATGGAGATGGTGATGAGGGTGCTGATGGTGATGATGGTGGTGATGATGATGATGATCCCGATGATGTCCAGCTTGATGGTGGTGTTGATGGCGATGATCTCCCCTCTCCGGGAAGGAATTCCCCCGGCAGAAATTTGTCTGCCGGAGAGATCTTTCTCTCTTGGTGTTTTCCGCCCCGCAGAGGTGGCGAAATCTTTCTGTGGTCGCTCCCCGAGTCTTAGGGTTTCGGGGGGATGATATACGCTAGAGGGGAGAGGCTGGAGTGGGCCAGGGTGGCCACACCACCTGCTGGCGCGGCCTAGGGCTGCCCGCGCAAGGGGGTGGTGTGGGCCCCCTGTGGCCCATCTCCACTCCGTCTTCTGGCATCCTTACTCTTCTGGAAAAATAGGATTTTCTGATCTTCGCGAATTTTGCCTCCAAACAACACCTTTTCCATCAGAATCCTGACTGTAGCGGTCCATGCTCCAAAAGTCATCAACCATGCAAAAATAGATAAAATAATATAAGTATCACCTCTCAGTACGAAATATATCAATGAATAATAGTGAATTAAGACATAGAATAGTGATGCAAAATGGACGTATCAACGTCTACCTTACCAAACCTAGTTCGCTGACACCCTATTCCACACCACCTTGTTAGTTTTTTGATTCCCTCATCCACAACACCTAACATGCTTCACCTATGCCGGTGTGCACTGCAATCGATCTGCTTCACAAACTCAATAGTCCACTACACTAGATCTACTTCACCAATGACACCGTGCACTACACCAGATCTCCTTTACCAGCCATCTTGTCTAGCAAGCCAGACCCATCAATGACCTCCATAGATCTGCTTCACCAACGCTCTTGTGCAGCGTGCCAAATCCATAATCTGTCACCACAGATATGCTTCACTGATGATGCCATATACTACACCGGATCTCCATCACTGGCCATATTTTCAAGAAGGTGGCACCCATCAATGACCTCCACAGATCTGCTTCACCGACACCACCATGAACTTTCTTCTTCAGCACAACTCATTGCTACCGGGTGATACGTCATAAATGTATCTATAATTTTTCGTGCTCCATGCTTGTTTTGTATCAACTTAATTATGTTTTGTTTACACTATGAGGTATTTTTATACATTTTCTGGAACTAACCTATTAACAAGATGCCGCAGTGTCAGTTGTCTGTTTTCTGCTGTTTTTGGTTTTAGAAAAGCTAGTAAGGAAATATTCTCGGAATTGGACGGGACAAAAGCCAAAGTCAATATTTTACCAGAAGGAACACGGAGTCTGAAGGGCAGCCAAAGTGGGGCCACAAGGTGGCCACACCTAGGGCTGGCGTGGCCAACCCCTAGGGTGCGCCGCCCCATGGTGTGGGCCCCTCGAGCGCCCACCAACCTTGACCCTTTGCCTATAAAAGTACCCCGATGCAGAAACCCTAAGTACCCGATCAAAAAATCCACGAAAGAGTATGTAGCCGCCGCCATCTCCATCCCTAGATCGGGGGATCCGAAGCTCTTCATGGCACCCTACCAGAGGGGAGAGATCATCCCGGAGGCTTTCTTCATCACCATGCCAGCCTCCGGAGTGATGCGTGAGTAGTTCGTCCTTGGACTATGGGTCCATACAGTAGCTAGATGGTTGGTTCTCCTCCTTTGTGCTATCATATTTAGATCTTGTGATCAAGATCATCTATTTGTAATCCTATATGTTGTGTTTGTGGGGATCAGATGGATATTGAGATACTATGTTAGATTGATTATTGATTCTATCATGTCTATGTTATTTGTGATCTTGCATGCTCTCCGTTGCTAGTAGCTATCTTGGCCAAGTAGATGCTTGTAACTCCAAGAGGGAGTATTTATGCTCGATAGTAGGTTCATGCCTCTAGTAATTTGGGGAAGTGATAGAAATCTCTAAGGCGTAGATGTGTTGTGGCTACTAGGGATAAACCAACAATCCTTTGTCCATAGGGAATTGTATTGTTTACTTTACACACTTTGTTTAATGCAATTATCTGTTGCTTGCAACTTAATACTAGAAGGGGTTCGGATGATAACCTGAAGGTGGATTATTAGTCATAGATGCAGTTGGATTACGGTTTATGTATTATGTTGTAATGCCCAATCAAATCTCGTAGGAGTCAAGATGTCTAGTATATGCATTTTTATGCTTTCTCAATCTGTCAATTGCCCCGCTATAATTTGTTCACCCAACATGCTATTTATCTTAAGGAGAAACACCTCTACTGAACTGTGGACCCCGGTCCACTCCTTTACCATTAATATACCATCTATTGGTTACCGTTTACTATTTACTTTCTGCAAGAAATTACTATCTTCCACACTATATGTTTAATCCTTTGTTTTCAGCAAAACTAGTGAGATTGACAACCTCACTGTAAGTTGGGGCAAAGTTCTGTGGTTGTGTTGTGCAGGATTCCAAGTTGCTAGCAACACCTTGGAGTTGTTTCCTTACTCTTACTGGTTTGATAACCTTGGTTTCATAACTGAGGGAAACTTGCTGCTGTGCTCATCATACCTTCCTCTTGGGGTTCCCAACGAGCTCTACATATCTTGAGCCATCAAGCACTTTTTTGGCACCGTTGCCGGGGAGATAAGGACAACTTCAATCTCTTCCTCCTCGTCAATCACTTTTCAGGGAGAAAGAAGGTTCTTGCAAGGGGAGTCTCTCACAATCAATCTCTTTACTTTGTTTTTGTTTTACTTAGTTTATTTTGCTTTGTTTTTCTTATTTCTTTATCAAAAATACAAAAAAATAGTTGTACTGGTTTGCTTCTTTTTATCAAAAACACACATTTTGTTTAGTTCTTTCTGTAGTTTTCACCTCGTTCTTAGCTCACCATGTTGATCCCTAAGTTCACCCTGAAAGACCTTTCAATAGGTAGTGGCTCTATAATTAGAAAGATAATATTGAAGAATTCTTTAATCATGTTAGCAAGCATGAGGATATTGAGGATAGATCCTTAGCAGAACTTGCTCCAAATTATGAAATTACTGCAGCTTCTTTAGTTCACATCTTGGAGGCTAGGTTTGTTAACCTTAACCCCATGATGCAAGTAATGTTTATTAAACTGAAAGATGTTGAGGATAGTGAAAAGAGAGATTTTATTCTAGAAACTTTGCTTAAAGAATTCAATGATGTTGTTAAGGAAGTTAGAAAGGTCTTTGATCATTTTAATATGCTAGGCTCATGTGTAGATGTCATTGGTACACTAGAAAAGTTGGACAAAACCAAACCCAAAAATGGAGAGGAAACTAAAATACCAATACCTTTTAAACTTGTAGGAATGCATGAAGCCTTAGAAAAGAATTTTGCTTGGATTGTTCCTGAAAACCCGTTTGATGAAAATAGTGAATCCAAGAGTATTGAGAGAGGATCCTCAAGAACTTATTTGGATGAGATACCTTTCCTCGTTGAAGATATTTCTAGTATTGATCTTAATGCTTCTTCATTCAAAAATACTTGAATCTTGCTCCAATGCCTAGCTGAAAGGCGTTAAAGAAAAGTACTATTAGGAGATAACCTAAATTATTTTTACTTTCAGTAAGTTTTTCTTTTGTTGAGTCTTGGAAGTTATTGCCTCAGAAATAACCTCTCCTTATCCTTTTTGTGTGGTTTTTGTGCCAAGAATAACCTCTAATGAGAGAGAAGTAAGACTTGGGAAAGTTGATGTCCCGAAACAGATTTTTGTGCTTCAATGTAAAAAATCGTGAACAATCCCTGTACATCGGATTGATCTGTAATGTTGTGTGCTTATTCCCAAGGTTATTATCTAACTTTCGTTAGTTTAGCACTTTTCTATTTGAGTAACATAAGGTCTTCTAAAAAATCGGTTTTTACCTGCTGGTTTGTTTTGACAGATTTCTACCATTATTTGCATTTGCCTCTTAATCTCTTTCTCTTTGAGTTCTATTTGATCACTTGAGCTTTTAGAAGGAATTTCTACAGTATCTTGTGTTTTAATGGAAGTTTTACTTGTGTTGAAACTAAATCCAAAGACTTATTATCTTGAATACACTAATGTTGCTAATAAAGATTGTGTGAAGTTTTGTATGAAGGAAATTTTCAAGTGTAGGGAAGAATAATGTGATGAGATAAAGTATGGACAAAAGCTCAAGCTTGGGGATGTCACCCGTGTCACCCCAGGAAATATTCAAGAGTTACAAGCATCAAAGCTTGGGGATGCCCAAGGCATCCCTTTCTTCATCAATAATAATCTCAGGTTTTCTTCCAAAACACTTCATTTTTATTGTTTCATGCACAATTGTGTTGTTCTTGGAGAATCTTTGTTTTTGTTTTTAGTTTTATTTTGTTTGGTTTGCTTAAATAAATTGGTTGGACCCCCGCATTCATATGTTGTTTCAAATAAGTTGATGGTGTTGGGAAAGAGTAGGAAACTTCATGCTTATAAGTGGTACAAAAGGAGCTTGTTTTGACTGTGGACTAGACTTTATCATGTCATGTTTGATGTTTCTTTGACCTTATGCTTAGTGATTATTGTTGTAGCATGACTTTTTCCAAACAATTGAGATTGCCTAATGTGCCTTGAAAGAATCATGCGTTGTTTTACCTGGGCACCCTCAGCGTCATCGACGTGACCCGCAAAGATTCCATGTATGCATAGACGATGTCGTGACCTAGGTAAACCAGGTTTTCTTGTTCGTTTAAATATAGCAGGTTTAAGCCTATGACAGTGAATTGCATTTCTGCATTGGTGCTTAATTCCTACCTTAATAGTGGCTTAATTGATATCCGACCCTCCTTATTAAATTGGGTGTAGTTTATGTTAAATCCTGGCATTAAGCTACTCCCTCTATTTCAAGGAATAAGGTGTCCTTGTTTTGCGTGTTTTTTCTTTTACCTACAATTACTCTAAATATATAAACATTTTTTGTAGTACAAAACTGGCATCATTGGAGTTCTTTGGTATTATGTTGTTCATGGAAAATGTTAATTCACCGAACATCTAAATATGTCTACTTGCTCTACAAATTCGCAAGTTATGTCATCATAATATGTATTTGCTTCGTCCGTTGCTACAACACTGGCTGCATGTAATTGTGGAGTTCATTGGTAGTTTTATTCCACTCAACATGTAGGTTAACATTCCCTATTCTACAAGTTTGGAAGTTATGCTATTTTAATTTTAATCTGGTTTATACTCCCTCCATTATAAAATATAAGATATTTTAGCTTTTGTGAAATAAATCTATTTAGACATTTTTTAGTGTGTTAGTTCACTCCGAATCTACACACAAAACGGTGTCTACATACACTCGTCTCACAAAAGTTAGAACATCTTATATTTTGGAACGGAGGGAGTACTAAGAAACAACAGTAACTTCCTTCTCTTATGTGGTTCATCGCAAATTTTATGTCGTTGAACTTGTTTGCTTTGCACTCTGTCTGCCATTATAGTTTCTATCTTGTTTCTAGTAAGCTCCGACATGACAAGTTTTAAGACAACATGGTTATCCACATGCCCTACTATATTATTACAAGTTTCTTAATTATATTTTCTGTAGCAGCCATATCTACCTTCTATTATGTATTCATGGCATTTTAAGTCACTTCTCATATGTGTTTGCATTCTCTGATCTATAAATTCACGAGGTATACCATTATAATGTCAATCTTGTTCGTGTTAATGTTAGTACAGTAACTTCCTGCTCTGTAGATCATGGCAAATTTTATGGCACTTTACATATTTGTTTGCAACCCTATTTCACAAGTTAAAACCATTGTAATTTTTCTCTTATTTGTGCTAAGGAGAGACTGTAACCGCATTCTATTTTGTCATTAATGGAAAACTTGATGTCATTAAAATGTTGTTTTATATTCCGCCATTCCCTGCTCTACATGTTCACCAATGATTATACTATAATTTCTATCTAGTTCTTTGTCAACAACAATAGCCACTATTTGATATTATTTCCTCTCTCAGGGAACACTTAGAATCTTAGAGTGAATCGCCACTCCAATCTTGTAAGTACATGTTGGTTTCTATTGCTAAATGCAAACATGTATGTTAATGAGTGTTCTGAACCTATATGCAGAGGAGCAACAATAAAGTAGATGCATCTTATATCCAAGTATTGGATGCGGTGGATGTATTCAATGAATGAACTAACAACAGGATATCCTCCAACGGTATTGCACAGAGAGAAATAGTAAGTCCCTTGTTTTTAGTGATATGTGCTTAGTGTCAGATGCTTGTTTGTATGAGGCACCACAAGAGTCGGCTAATTGTTAGAACAAGATGACCTTTAACAAGACTGCACAAACACCAAATGTAAATCCCTCAATTTATAATTCAATGCGCTCACTCAATCATGGCGATGATCTATTTTTACTATACTTGACTCATGTTCATATATCTATCTATATATACATTAACTAGACCATGATTAGGTGGTGGTGATTTAACTATATCCACTTTTATGCTATATTTTTTGCTATGTAACATTGTCTAGTGTTGGCACCGTATGTGTTGGTCAATGATTGGAACAAGATGACCTTTAACGGGACCACAGAAAGACCAAATGCAAATCTCTCGATTTATAATTCAATTTGCTCACTGAATCATGATGATAATCTATTCTTTGCTATATTTGACTCATGATAATATCTATCTATCTATCTATCTATATATGCATTAATTAGACCATGATTAGGTGGTGGTGATTTAAGTATATCCACTTGTATGCTAATTTATAGTATATTATAATTTTTTAACCATTATTTAAGAGCTTATATGCACTTTGGAGGTATTAACATAGTCTAGTGTTATATGTATGAGACTAGTCTAAGTTACTCCCCACCATGACCATGGTCTTGGTGGGGAGTAACTTAGACTAGTAAAATGCATAAAATACTAGTCCAAGTTAATCTACCAACATTCTGGGTATTTTCATGGATAAATCACGTGTATGATACTAACGTATAATACTATCTAGACTACTCATAGCGAGCGTGTCATAGCTAGTATCATCTAATATATGTTGTCAGCATGGCCACATGATGCAACTGTTGATACTCCCAAAATGACTAGCCTAGTAAATTATAATAGCTTGTATAGAGTGTAATTTTTTATTAAGAGAAGTAGCAATGTCCTCCCCAGATATAAAAAGCATAATTAAGCTTTTATGATACCTAGTTACTATATATCTACTATAACCATCTTAATATGATCTAGAAGTCTATATCGTGCACCTGGTGTTTGATTGCTTAATTCATTATCTTACTAGCTACTCCACGAAACACAAAAATATTCTATTGCCAATTTGATTATTTACTTTTCTCATGATTAAAGCGATGTCATGCTTTGATTAACTTAAATGATGACAATTTCTGTGAGAAATATAATGTTTGATTACTAAGAAACATGAAACATTTGTGGACATGTTATAACTCATGTATGATGGATTTCATCTATACATGGCCAGATGATCTTGAGAGTTTAATAATATTAGGAACCAGATGATTCTGTCGTGGTTGAAATAATGCGATATTATGTATAATGGATTTTATCCTTTGCATTTTGAGTTGACTTGTTGTTGAAACAATGTAATATTCTGTCGTGGTTCCTATGGATATAATTTTCATAATGGAGCTCATTGTAGGGGTTTGCGCATGAAAACAATAAAATTTTCCTATGCCAATAACCCTAATGTCAGGATCTATCCATTAGTAATGCAGTAACGGGAGGGGCTTTTCGAGAACTTACCCTTGAAGACCAAAAAGTGTTGTTAACGTTCGGGAGAGCGTGGTTGATGTAGTTGTACTGAAGCCGACCTCGAGGTTGTGTTGAAGTCCTGCGGCTCCAACGACTCCTAGTGCCCTAAGTGTTGCACCTCCGAGGGAGTTACACATGTCCGGTGCCTGATGATGACTCCTGCTCCTCCGATTCAGCAGCAGTTGCGGAAGTAGAGCTTCTAGATCCGAATCCCGCAACGCAACGGTGCTCCGCGGTGAAGAAGACTCCTGCTCGCGCGATCCAGACTTGGGACCACGGTAATGGGAGAGAGAGACATAGTATCTACTAGAGGTCTCCCCAAAATAGATGAAACCTTTTATTGATTATTGTGTATTTACTTTGTCAAAATACCTCACAATATATAGGGGAAAAACCACCACATAGTTATTTCCCTTAGCCATGTGGGACTAAACAAAGGAGATGGGAGGAGGGGGATGGCTGCAGGCGTCTAGGTCCCAAGTGGGCCCCACGCGGGGTCCCTTGGCCTAGCTTGCCATCCCTCTCTCTTTTCCCCTTTGGTCTTTCCCTCATGGACCTTTTCCTTATGGAATTAGGACCAATTAGGTATTTGACCTTTTAATTCATTTTTCTTTTATCAAATAATTATAAATAAATTGTTAAATCAATATTTCACATTTACTTACATATTATTCAATCCCCGTGGCTATGGAACTCCTTCCAACTCCACTCCGGACATCCTTCGAACTTACCGAAACTCTTCCGATTCTCTCTCTTCCTATTCTTCAGTGATTCTGATGATACCAAAACGATCTTTGAGCATCATCAAGACCTTAAGCATAATACCCCACGGTTCAAAAACACTTTGGACATGGTCTAGACCCTCTCGTACCAATTATCATCAGTGGGACCTAGATGTCCATGATGACCCATGTGCATTCCATGAATCTTTCGTCGCTGAACCATGAACATCGTGTCATATTCCTTTTGTCACTCGATACTTGCATTATCCGAGATCTGATCAATGAAATCACTATGTAGTATTCAATATCGTTACCGAAAAATGTTATTTAACTCATTTCCACAAGTGATATCCCCGTGATCAAATCACATGCTATGCAACTATTGGATATAACTTCTCTGAGTGGGCCCTGTAGTATCTTTCCATCACGTGGATGGACATATCCTGCTCTTGACAAATAATTCATCTACATGTTCCTACGAATACCTGAACACACCGTTATGATCATAGCTCCCGCAAATGACGTTTGATGCTATCTAAGTATTCTCGGGTGACAGTGATTGATATGGCCTCACGGTCTAAGAAATAGGACACTAGGTCTTTTCTAATCATCATAACTTGAACCTCATGACATGATCGGGTCACGATGCTTAGGTTGGGTATAGCTCATCATCTCATTCTCGTGATGAGGTGACTCCATTGTCAACTGGCATAAATGCCACATGATCAGGAAACCTTGATCATATGTTGACCAATGAACTAGTGACTAGAGATTCACCGGGAACTCCTAGTTGTTTATATACTACACATGTATTGACATTTCCTTCCAATAAATTTATAGAATGATACAAAACTTAATCATAAAATTTATGAAATATGATAATAATGCATATTATTATTTGTCTCTAGGGCATATTTCCAACAGTCTCCCACTTGCACTAGAGTACAAATAAACTAGCTACATTTGTTACTAATCATCGGTACCATATAACCTGGAACCTCTGATCATGCTTGCTCATGGAAGAGGTTGAGTCTTGGGTCTGGACTTTACAACCCCATATCCTCTGCAACTTACTAATGTCACCTTAATTTACATTAATACTTTATCATCTCATCATAACACCTTGTGTAAGTATCGTAGTTATGGCAAACGAGTGAGGTTGGTTTCCAGGAGCCAACAGTGATGTTAGATTAGCCAAATGAGCTTTCTCATGGGCACTATTCCTTGGGACACACCCTCTGTGAAAATACGAACTAGTCCCGTCGCAACAATATACATCACGTTAGATGGCACCGTTATATTTTATTATAAATATAGTTATCAAATCACTGGTGCCCCATGTGCATTTTATGATGTTTGCCACCTCGCTTCCTACTTGACTTCAGTCGGTATTATCGATGCAAGGATTTCCAATCTTTTAAGGTTATCATATGCTCTTATAACATAACCCTCTATGCTTTAACGTATGTCATCCTTCATAGACCCGGAAACATGTCTACAGTTCTTATTATGACAATGTGGACAAACTTCGCTCGATGTGCAGTGGTTCATACTTAATCACTTCCAAATGTTTCTTCTTGGATCATATATTATGTTGAGTTCTCATCATGGTTTCTAAGACGGAACCTATGGCTTAACATAGTAGATGACAATCATCCATTTCTTTATTTCAAACATTTATGTTTGAACTTAGTGTCATTCCTAATTCGAACAGTCAAGGACCATTTCTTAACCAATTGCTATTCAGAAACTATTTCATAATCTCTTTTAGGAATACATTACAACATAATATTGTAATATACTTCCTTTCAACTTTTAACCCTTACAAATCATTATTGATAAGTACTTGCGCTTTTATTGTTAATATGTTGAATACACACAATAATTAACATTAAGCTCCCACTCAAAATATGTTCCCTACATATTCGAGTCCAAAACTTATATTGCTCCCACTCAAAAATGTGTCTCCTACATATTTGAGTCAGAGACTTCTATTGCTCCCACTCAAAATATGCCATTCACATATTAATTTAGGAAGACTTTATAGCTCCCACTCAATTTCATGCAAATTGCACATCGTCTCAATATTTTGAATAACTTCAAAATCCCTTGATCGTTTATCAAACTGAGAGTTTATTACAAGACACTAGTACTTTACTAGTATCAAATCCACTTAGACTTTTAGTACTTCTGAATCAAATTCTTTTGAATTCGTCCAATACATCATTCATGACAAAATCATGCCTTTTGTCATTCACATTTTCCATCATGACCTTTCGATCTTTTGGAAACATCAAGCAACCTCTTTACTTGGTAAGATTCAACAACATTTTTCTCTCTAATTTTTAAGTGAACTTTGTCTCTAGAATTTCTCATAATTTTAGTTTTACCATCATTTCCTTCGCAGTTCGTAGGTATGCCATATTCCGATAAAATAAAAAGTGATTCATAAATGTCTCCAAACAAGATGTGGGGTACATTTTTGAATCCTACTGCATGTAGTAAAACACTAGTGGAGAAAACACAATGATCATTATCATTGATCCTTTCCTTTATGAAGAGACGCGTTTAGGAACATGTTCCATTGTGCTTCTCAACACTCGGATGCAGAGTTATGCACCCTCATCGTGATTTCACTATCTTCCATTAGCTTCATTGTCGAGAACACAAATTTCTTCGAGTATGCACCAAAATTTAAGCAATACTAGTTTTTCCTTTCTTTTGGTCTTAGCCATGGATTTCGTATTCAAAGTTTCCAATGAATACTCTACAAGGACTTGTTTACTGCTGTTTTTGGTGATATCGAATAACTCCAAAACTTCTACGACAATCCATCTAATCTATAGCGACGATCTTATGAATTTTTAAATGGTTCATTTTATACTTGATGAGTGTTTGTTATTTCTAACTAATGGTCTTTACATTTACACTACAACGATTTATTTGGTGCCACCTATTCACCCACTTTATATCAAATATCATATTGTGATGCTTAGCACTTTGACGTGTCTAGAATGCATTGCATTTCACAATTTCTTATGCCAATCTTATAACATCGATTTTCATTACTACTGATCAAATCATAGTAATTAGATTCTCTTTTATTTTATACCCCTTGATGCTAAAATTCTTTGATCATATCAAATAGTTTCACGCTTATATTTTCTTTGGTGAACTCTTTTACATAGTTCAGCAAACACAGAATGATAATCACCACTTTGTTGAAATACGATACATCAAATATGTATTTTCCTTCAATAATTCATCAACCACTTTGTATTCATGCAATACACGATGTTTTAGTTATCTTACCAAAATTGGGCATGATTCATATGTGACAAGAAAGCAAATGTCTTTCAAATATTATCAACATGACTTTGAATTTAAACAATGGTTTCATTCAAAACAAATATATCATTAAGTTGGGTATTTTCAAGGAATTTTCAATATTTTACAAATGTTCATGCATTATCAATTAGTTTCACAACAAGTATAATTCACAACATAATAGAACAACATGTGAACGCAAAATAGAAATCATTCATAAAAGTAGAGCAACTGTCTCACGAAGTGTGAGACACACTAAAGAAGTTCACAATCCATTGATTACAATAAAATGATAAACTAAATGATAAATGTCGAGGGAGAGTGTCGTTTGCCATCATCATCATGCTCGCCATCAACACTCAACATCACCTCCTCTCCAGCAAGCATCTCTCATGCAGAAGGACCTGTTTTCACTAAAACATAACAAGTATCAAATACTTTAATACTGCAACAAGTGTTTGCAAGATTATAACATTTATAAAAATTGTATATCAAATATATATACTGTTTTCATTGATGAGCTCTCCAGCAATGGGTTCAACTTTCACATTCCTGAAATGTGATATGAACTCATGGAAATCCCGCGTTTCCCCATCACCTCTCATGATGCAAGTCCTAGCATGTGCTTGGTAGCTTGGAGGCAGCGGCCGCAGCAACATGCCTATTGAAAAATAGTCCGTCACCCAGTGATCCAAGAAGTAAGTGAGCCTCATGTACGCATCATGTATGCGCTCCAAGTGGCTCTCCAGACAAGCATTCTCTTCCATCTTTATGGAAAGGAAATCTCCCATCAGCTCGTGCTCTTACATGCGTACTCGGTCCGCAAACTACGATCTAAGTTGGACCATCATTGCATGAGGGTCAAGATTACCCACAACTGGGTGCATCTCATCTACCATTCTGAAGCGCATTGTCACTAAAATAAAAGTGGACATCTCACAACGGTAATAGCGGTCTTCCCGCTATTCTGGGGTTTCATAGAAATAAGGCTGCTCCAAATCCATCTCGTAGCATATGTAGTTGACTAATTCATTCTCACTAAGGAGAATATTGAGATGCACAAGCCACTCAGGGAAGTTGGATCCATCAAGTCTAAGTTTTTCAGCAACTACCCACCCAACAATGTCAAAGTAAGCTTCACAGTGAGCCATTTCTATATTTATAACTAAAAAATATATTTAGACTAAGTTTATAATTATATGAGTTTAAAACAAGAACTCCACTAAAACCTCCTATCCCCAAAAGGGTTTTAGCGATTACACGATCCCTGTTCACTACACCGCCTCTGATCGTCATGATCGGCGATATAGTTGCAAAGGTGGACAAGGAAACATCGATCACATCATTCATGCGACTCGTCCTCGATATTTCGACCATCCGTGTTCCGAGGCCATGTCTACACATGCTAGGCTCGCCAACTCAATCTTAGTGTATTTGTTGTGAAACATGGCTTACACCCACCGTATGCGAACACATATATGTCTGACACCCGATCATCACGGCCTACCTCATAATGGAGAACTTTATTAGTGGTGCACACTAAGGGAGACCACTTTCATTAGTATTTTGTCCAGGGATCATTTTATTAGGCTATCGTCGAGTATCTAATACTAGCATTTAACAAGATGCACAAACAATAAATATTTAATGTAAGTGCGATGTGATATGGTCTTCATGCTGTGATCTCCATCCCGCATCTCCAGATCCGGCGCCAGGGTTTGATACATTGCAAATATATCTATAATTTTTGATGTTCCATGCTTGGTTTTATCCACTTTCTTCTGTTTTGTCCACACTTTGGAGTACTTTTCATATGATTTCTTGGACTAACCTATTAACAAGAGCCACAGTGCCAGCTGCCTGTTTTCTGTTGTTTTTGGTTCCAGGAAAGTCAGAAAATGAATATTCTCGGAATTGGACGGGACAAAAGCCAAAGTGCCTATTTTTCCGGAAGTCATCAGATGCCAGAGTACGAGACAGAGAGGGGCCAGGGGCCACCACACCACCTGGCCATGCATCCTATCCTGGCCCGCGCCAGGGGGTGGTCTGGCCGCCTCCGGCACCCCCTCGGTCTCCCCTTCCGCCTATAAGATGCCCTCGGGACGAAAACCCTAAGTACCCGATCAAAAATCCATGAAAGAGTCTGTAGCCGCCGTCATCTCCATCCCTAGATCAGGAGGGATCTGCAGCTCTTCCCGGCACCCTGCCCGAGAGGGGAATTCACCCTAGAGGCCTTCTTCATCATCATGCAAGCCTCCGGTGTGATGCGTGAGTAGTTCATCTCTGGAATACGGGTCCATGTAGTAGCTAGATGGCTGGTTCTCCTCCTTTGTGCTTTCATGTCTAGATCTTGTGAGCTCCGTTCATGATCAAGATCATCTATTTGTAATTCTGCATGTTGTGTTTGCGAGGATCCGATGGATATTGAGATGCTATTTCAGATTGATTATTGATTCTATCATGTCTTTGTTATTTGTGATCTTGCATGCTTTCCGTTGTTAGTAGCTATCTTGGCCAAGAAGATGCTAGCAACTCCAAGAGTTAGTATTTATGCTCGATAGTGGGTTCATGCCTCTGGTAATCTGGGGAAGTGACAGAAATCTCTAAGGTACTAGATGTGATGTTTCGACTAGGGAGAAAACAACAATCCTTTGTTCATAGAACAATCGTATTTTTTACATTACACGGAATTCGTAAAGCAATAATCTGTTGCTTGCAACTTAATACTGGAGGGGGTTCGGATGATAACCTGAAGGTGGATTATTAGTCATAGATGCAGTTGGATGGCGGTCTATGTATAATGTTGTAATGCCCAATCAAGTCTCAAAGGAGTCAAGTTGATTAGTATATGCATGTATTGCTTTATCGATGTTTGTCAATTGCCCTGCTATAATTTGTTCACCCAGCATGTTATCTATCTTAAGGAGAGCCACCTCTAGTGAACTATGGATCCCGGTCCTTTTCTTTACATACAATCTATAAATTGTTACTAATTTGTGTTTACTTTTTGCAAACTATTACTTCTTTCCATTCGATACGTTTAATCCTTTGTTTTCAGCAAAACACGGTGAGATTGACAACCTCATCGCAAGTTGGGGACAGAGTTCTGTGGTTGTGTTGTGCAGGTCTCTACGTTGCTACTAGCACCGGTAGTGCGCCCTGCCAAGGCTCAGCTAGCTACACCTTTGGGGTGTTTCCTTGCTCCTACTGGTTCGATTAAACCTTGGTTTCATAACTGAGGGAAACTTGTTGTTGTGCTCATCATACCTTCCTCTTGGGGTTCCCAACGAGCTCTACATCAACACTAAGCCATCAGGGTTTCAGCGCCATAGGCACCAGGTACCGGTGCCTCCGGCATGGTAGTACATCATCACCATGCTCGTTTCTATTACTTAGCAATAGAAAGTAAACTACTTTACCTTAACTAGTACCATATCACATCACAATGCCCCTGCAATACAAAGTTAGACGCCTCTACTTTATCTTTGCATGTTTTATGTGGCTACCAGGACTTTCGCACAAGAACCGATTCTTACCTACGAACGTCCACCACAACGATGATCAAGTAGTTGTCTATACTACACCCCTTTCAGGTCCCTCCATTGCAAATGGTATACCAACTAATGCGAGAGAGATAGACACCCCCCAAAGCCACTTTATACGGTACAATACATATGTCAAGCATGGACCAGTCTCGCGAATGAACGCATAAAGTTAATTGGGGGCCACTTCATCAAGAATTACTGCGGTATACACAAGTACACATGGGAGGGTAACAACTAAAAGATCAACGCTCACACGCTATATCTCGTGTGTTCTACCCGTACTAGCAATACTACACATAGATCTATCTCAGATACTACTGTAAGGGTTTGCGCATGAAAACGATAAAATTTTCCTACGCCAAGCATCTTAATGCCAGGATCTATCTATTAGTAATGCAGTAACGGGAGGGGATTTTTGCGAACTTACCCTTGAAGACCAAAAACCGTTGTCAACGCTCGGGAGAGCATGGTTGATGTAGTCGTACCAAGCCAACCTCGAGGTCGTGTTGAAGTCCTTCGGCTCCAACGACTCCTAGTGTCCCAAGTGTTGCACCTCCGAGTGAGTTAAACATGTCCGGTGCCTGACGATGACTCCCGCTTTTCCGATCGAGCAGCAGTTGCAGAAGTAGAGCTTCTTGAAGGGAATATGCCCGAGAGGCAATAATAAAGTGGTTATTATCTTATTCCATGTTTATGATAAATGTTTATTTTGCATGCTATAATTGTATTAATTGGAAATGTTAATACATGTGTGTTTAATAAACAAAATACAAAGTTCCTAGTAATGCCTCTCATATAAACTAGCTCTTTGATTAACAAGATGATCAAGGTTTCCTGATCATGGACATTGGATGTTGTTAAACGAGGTCACAACATTGGTGGAATGATGTGATGAACAATCATCTGAAGTATAGCATTACGATCAGAGTCATTATGTTTATATTGCTATAACATCATACGAAGAAATCTTAGTCCTTAGACCATGAGATCATGTTAATTGCTAACATCGGAAGAGTATCTTGATAACATTAAACGTCACACCGTAACAGGGTGACTATAAAGGTGGGTTCAGTGCTACGAAGGTGTTATGTTGAGGCTCATGGATCCAGAGTGGGATTTATCCATCCTGATGACGGATAGATATACTCTGGGCCCTCTCGGTGAAATCACATTGAAATAGCTTGCAAGCAAGTGATCTAATCACTAGAATGTTATATCACGGGAACGAGAAAAGAGTGCATGTCGGTAACGAGATCAAACTAGGTATTTGGATGCCAATGATCGAATCTCGGACATGTAATATATCGCAAGACAAAGGGATTTAGTTACAACGTTAAAGGTTCACACGATCACAAGAGTCATCGTTGAATATGTGGGAGTCAGTATGGATCTCCAAGTCCCGCTTCTAATTATTGATCGGAGAGGGGTCTCGATCATGTCTGCATTATTCGCGAACCGTACGGTGACACACTTAAGGGATACCGACACCATTTGGAGCAAATATGTTTTAGATAAAGATTTAAGAAAGCACTGGAATCATTTCGATGGAAACCAGAATTGTTTCGGGTGAAATTGCTGAAACTGGTTCTGCATGTGATATTGAAATGTTGCAAGGGGTTTTATGTGAATGTTTGTTAATTAATGTAATTAACAAAATTCTGAATAAAATAAATAAAATAGTTTTATTTAATGAGAGCTTGCATTAAATTTGGTGGAAATTAATGCATGTGTGAGTGTAATTTTGGGTGGAGGCTTTTTATGGGAGTGAGAGCTCCACCCACATGAATGTGGAAGAGGTGGGGGCACCACCATGGCTGCCACAACATGTCCCTTGGATACCCCCCTCTTCCCTATAAAAGGCCCCCCTCTCCTCCTCACAACACACACCTCCTCGTGAAGGATCTCTCTCTCCCTCTAGTTATTCCCCATGGTCTCGGATTAGCGAGATACATGTTCCCGGTGGCTTTATCTGGAAAGGAGTTGCTGCTTCTGCTGCTTTGCTAGAGCGAGGGACGGAGGTTGTCGGGGTACCAGACGTGTGTGTGATCACGGATGCACCGCTGCTTTACGGTGCTGGACTTGGTGGTGCTGGACTTGCTGGAGCTGGATCTGATGGACATGTTGGAGCCGGACCTGCTGGACTTCATCACGATCTTGAGATCGGCAAGTGTACGACTACATCATCCATGAGTTCCATCTTGTTAACAAAGCTTTGTTGTCTTCGAGGGTAAGTTCTCTATGGATGTATATCCACTCGTTGCTTGTATCTAGTAGATAAATCTTGGCGATAGTTCCCATCGTAGGAAATTTTTTATTTTCTATGTTGTGAACCCAATAGTGGTATCAGAGCCTGATCTATGCGTAGGTGCTTTGCACGGGTAGTACACATATGTTTATATGTGGGCGATGATGATCATGTTATTGCTTCTTTCATGTATTTTGGATATTGGTGGGATAGTGGGATGAAGCGGCCCAGACCAACCTTACATGTCATCGTACATGAGACCGGTTCCACGACTGACATGCAACTAGTTTTGCATAAGTGCCTGGCGGGTGTCTGTCTCTCCTACTATAGTCAATATCTGATTTGCAACGAGTTGCTAATACCTTGGTTATCCTCGTTGTGGTTCCATGTTCGTAGGTAAGACCGGTTCTATCTCCGAAAGCCCTAAGCCACGTAAAACTTGCAATGGATAAATTAGAGGCGTCTATTTTAGATCGTTGCTGGTCTAGTGTCATGATATGGTAATGTTGTAAGTAGAAGTAAGATAGATACTCTTACAACACACCTAACGTGTAAGTTCCATAGACCTTGGCCTTACACACAAAGGAATGATAGAGATCATACCATGATGCATATGATAGAGATCAAATGCATGGACCATATCATCCCACTTTACACATTAGATGTTTGCATCTTATATTGCTAGTTTGGCGCTTTTAGTAGCATTGTAAGATGATCCCTCATTTAGATATCAAGATAAAATGTGTTCTTCCTTGAGTATGCACCATTCTATGGATCATGTTTCGAGACATCACGTGATGATCGGGTGTACTCGACTCCGCGCTTTCATACAACGGGTGTAAGACAGTTTTACACACGCGAATACTAAGGTTCTTACTTGGCGAGCCTAGCATGTACAGACATGGCCTCGGAACACGGACCGAAAGGTTAAGCATGAGTCATATAGTTGATGTGATGCCCATATTGATGCTCGCCTTTGAAGCTACACCGACTCACATGATGATCGGACTTGGTGTAGTGTATTTGATTCATGTAATCACCAAAAAGGCACGAGGGATGTCGTTTTTGAGTGGGAGTTCATTTCTAATTTGGATTAGTCGAACTCAATTTGTCATAAACGAAATCGAAGTGAATTTGCATAACTTGCTGTAGTCATTCGCATCTGTTCACTACCTTATGCTTAGTTTTAATTGAGATAATAGAACTATAGAATTCTAGATATTTACTTTACGAACTGGTATCGTATTGTTTTGAATGTCAATTTAAAGTTTAGAAGTCCTATTCCAAACTTTCAACAAACTCTATTTACTCCATGAAGTTTAATAAGTAGTATTAAATCAAGAGTAAGAATTCCAATGTTAGTATCTAAAGTATCATGTTTGCCTCCATGATTATTGATATTCAAAAATTGTTTTAATATCAAGATTATCTAGGAGCTGAAAAAAAAATTTAGAAACCATCATGTGTGGAAGATATTGTGATATCTGAAACAATGTTTTTGGTTGCATTATGATAGAGTATAATTTAGCAAAATACATATTCTCATATTGTATGAGAATATGTGAAGGATGGAGATGCTAGGCATCCGGATCTCCCAAAAAGGTTTTGGGTACTAACATTATACTCGCGATTCTTCCTTATAGGCTATAGTAGCTTGATCATGAAAGTTTTCATGATAAGGATGAATAGAAGATGTAAGTAAAATGTTTACTACGCTAATAGATTACTAAAGAATGGATTTTTTAAAGAACACCAAACATTTGATGATGGTGATCCACTTCAAAGTGCAAGTCCAAAGGTATTAGTATTTGACTATATACAATTTGTACTATGTGTCATGTGAATGACACCACTATTGATGTTGATAGATTCTTTTAAAAGAAAAGGAATTGCTGAAAGAGAATCTATAAAATATTTGGCAGAAAAGAAAAGGTTGGAGATATCCAACTTAGGTATATAGAAGATATACATGTTATGTTTGTATTCCTTGCTTGTTAAACAATGTGGTTCTTGGGTATTGGTTACCGGTATTGGATACCGAATTGGTTGGTATGAAGTTTCATACAGAACAACACAATTCATGAACTACTAATGTACTCGACGTTCGACGTAGAGCTCGTTGGGAACCCCAAGAGGAAGGTATGATGAGCACAGCAGCAAGTTTTCCCTCAGTTATGAAACCAAGGTTTAATCGAACTAGTAGGATCAAGGAAACACCCCAAAGGTGTTACTAGCTGAGCGTTGGCAGAGCGCACTACCGGTGCTAGTAGCAACGTGGAGACCTGCACAACACAACCACAGAACTTTGTCCCCAACTTGCTATGAGGTTGTCAATCTCACTGTGTTTTGCGGAAAACAAAGGATTAAACGTATCGAATGGAAAGAAGTAAAAGTTTGCAGAAAGTAAACACAAAGCAGTAAAAGATTGTAGATTGTATGTAAAGACAAAGGACCGGGATCCATAGTTCACTAGAGGTGGCTCTCCTTAAGATAGATAACATGTTGGGTGAACAAATTACAGTGGGGCAATTGACAAACACCGAGAAAGCAATACATGCATAGACTAATCATCTTGACTCCTTTGAGACTTGATTGGGAATTACAACATAATACATAGACCGCCATCCAACTGCATCTATGACTAATAATCTACCTTCAGGTTATCGTCCGAACCCCCTCCAGTATTAAGTTGCAAGCAACAGATTATTGCTTTACGAATTCCGTGTAATGTAAAAAATACGATTGTTCTATGAACAAAGGATTGTTGTTTTCTCCCTAGTAGCAACAGCACATCTAGTACCTTAGAGATGTCTGTCACTTCCCCAGATTACCAGAGGCATGAACCCACTATCGAGCATAAATACTAGCTCTTGGAGTTGCTAGCATCTACTTGGCCAAGATTGTTTTAGCATATTAAAGCATAGTATTGTGGTATTCTCCTTTGATGCTTTATTTGGGTTGACTTGGCGCATGCTCACACCATGTTATGACTATCCCAAGTCACCATAGCCTTTATGATCCTTTAGTTTTCAACTTGTAGTATCACTTTATGCTTTGATCAATGATGTTTTGTCGCTCTGCATGATTATGGCCATTATTGCTCTCTTAGTTGGTCGCTCCCAGTCTTTTGCTAGCCTCTGTAACCAAGTATGAGTTCCACTCATGCATCCAACTCCTAAAACCAAGTTATTCCAATGATTCCACCATACCTACCTATTAGCATGTGCTATTCCAAGTATATTCATGTTTTTATCTACCTTCTGAATTAAACTTGTTATGAGAAAACTAGTGATTAAAGCTCTCACGAACTTGATAGCACACTTTAATTTTCTTGCCCTTAATAAACTTGAACCATTGTGTCGTCTATGTTGTATATGCTTGCACTTATTTGTTGGGGATTAGAAGAACCATGCTGTCATGGGGAATGCTTTCAACATTGCACTTGTACTTTGTACCTAGTTGATATTATGCTCTTTTGTCTATGGATGTCATCGGTGTGAATGAAAGGGGAGCTTGTAAGTTCATGGAGTTATGTATATGTGTTAGAGAAACGCCTGGGCCGCTGGTCTAATCCATGTCGTCATGGTGGAAACCTGCAGCGTAACCATAATGAGTTGTCTATGAAGCATTCTTCTTATAAAAAAAGAGTCAGATATTGAGAAAAAAAGAAAAAAAAGAGATATGAGAAAAGAGGAAAGAGAGAGAAAAGCACCATTTTCCCATGGTAAATAAGAAGATTGCTGAGATGCTTGTTGTCTGCTTGCCTTGTCATTTTGATATGGGGATTCTTCCGTATCATCGGGCAAGGGGTACCCTGTTGGCGGTTCTCTATGATACACATGTACTTACTATGACAAGAACTTGCAGGTAACTAAACTTGAGTAGCATGAGAAGCGGCCCTCGTATTCAAGGGACATGAGATTTCCAACTTATACTTTGTCAAGCATATACTCCATAGTTTGTTCACTTTAACCTTAATCACTTCAAGATGCTTCTGATAGGGGAAATGAGAGCTGAAAGCTAATAAGTACCATAATTTTTGGAAGCTCTTTATGAAACTTGAATCCCTGCTTACTTCTATGAAGGCCTCTCTTTTACTTTTATGTTGAGTGTCCACCTTCTATCTTTATGCACCTACTTTGAGAGCATAGTGGCCATTCTTAGTTCTATGTGCATTGTCCCAAGACTTGTTGATTGATTCATAATGTTGATATTGCTTGTCCTTGAACTATTTGTATCTAGTCACCCTTATGAACTTTGAAGGTGTCCTATGCATTTATGTTTGCTACTCTATGAGGGACAAGCTGAATACTACTATGCTATGTTTTCTTTATGTGAAACAAACAAACGTCTTGCAAAGCATTGTTATTCATTAATATTTTGTTTATGCCTTTTCATGTTGCAACATAGTTTCTTTTCCTTATTTCTAGAACTTTGTCTTTCATGTTATGATTTAAGTACTATGATCCCAGCTATCAATGTTTTACAAATACTTTGATCAAGTTTATGATGGTGCATGTCACCTCAAAAATTATTCTTTCTTTTTATCACTTACCTACTCGAGGACGAGCAGGAGTTAAGTTTGGGGATGTTGATACGTTGCAAATGTATCTATAATTTTTTAAGTTCCATGCTTGTTTTATATCTACTTTCTTATGTTTTGTCCACACTTTGGAGTACTTTTACACACTTTTTGGAACTAACCTATTAACAAGATGCCACAGTGCCAGTTGCCTGTTTTTTGCTATTTTTGGTTCCAGGAAAGTCAGAAAATCAATATTCTTGGAATTGGACGGGAGAAAAGCCAAAGCCGATATTTTACCGGAAGATTCATGGAGTCAGAAGACGAGACGGAGAGGGGCCATAGGGTGACCACACCATGTGGTAGCGCGGGCTAGCCCTAGCCGCGCCACCAGGTGGTGTGGGCCCCCTGGCCGCCCACCGACCTTGCCTCTTCGCCTATAAGATGCCTCCCGATGCAAAAAACCTAGGTCGTCAATAAGAAATCCACGAAAAGTTCCGTAGCGCCGTGATGACCCACAAGTATAGGGGGTGTATCACAGTATTTTCGAGGGAAGTGAAACCCAATTTATTGATTCGACACAAGGGGAGCCAAAGAATATTTATCAGCCTTAACAACTGAGTTATCAATTCAGCTGCACCTAGAAACAATCTTGCTCACAGCAGTTTATCAGTAGCAACAGTTTTGTAGTAGGAATAGCAAAGTAACAGCAGTAGTAAAACAAAGACAGTAGTAACAAAAGCAGTAAACAGTGGGATTCGAGTGCGGTAGGCAGAGGGATGGATGGACGGCGTTGCATGGACACGACAATTCACATAGCAATCAGAACATAGGGAAATTGCAGATAAATACGATAAAGCACCCAAGTACTAGACAATCCTAGGCATGTGTTCCATATATAGTCATACGTGCTTGCAATGAGAACTTGCACAACATCTTTTGTCCTGCCAGCCCGTTTGCAGCGGGGCCTCTAGAGAACTAATGGCAATTAAGGTGCTCCTTTTAATAGAGCATCGGAGCAAAGCATTAACACTCCGTGAACACATGTGATCCTCACATCAAAGCCTTTCCCTTCCGGTTATCCCGATTTCTGTCACTTCGGGGCCATATGTTCTGGACAACAACGTGTGTATACAACTTGTAGATAAGACCAAAAACAATACTATCATAATGAATCAATAACATGTTTAGATCTGAAATCATGGCACTCGGGCCCTAGTGACAAGAATTAAGCACAACAAGTTGCAACAAAGTCATAAAGCACTAATAAAAGATAATAGGCACCATGCCCTAACAATCTGATGCCATTACATGAACGATCTCATCCAATCCCTACCATCCCCATAGCCTACAGCGGGGGAATTACTCACTCATCGATGGAGATGATGGTGGAGATCGATGGAGATGGCTCCGGGGGCACTTCCCCATCCCGACAGGGTGCCGGAACAGAGACTTTCTGTCCCCCGAATCTCCCCTTCGGTGGCGGCGGTGCAGCGGAACTTTTCGTGGAAAAACGTCGAACCCCCCCGAAGTTTTTAGGTCAGAAGGCTTCTTATAGGCGAAGAGGGAGACCGAGGGGGTGCCTGGGGCCACCACACCATGCCCTGGCACGGCCAGACCCAACCCGCGCCTAGGGGGTGTGGCCAGCCCGCGCCTGGGGGGGGTGTGGCCAGCGCCTGGCCCTCCTCCGTCTCGTATTCTGGCTCCTGGAGTCTTCTGGAAAAATAGGCACTTTGGCTTTTGTCCCGTCCAATTCCGAGAATATTCATTTTTTGACTTTCCTGGAACCAAAAACAGCAGAAAACAGACAGCTGGCACGGTGGCTCTTGTTAATAGGTTATTCCAAGAAATCATATGAAAAGTACTCCAAAGTGTGGACAAAACACAAGAAAGTGGATAAAACCAAGCATGGAGCATCAAAAATTATAGATACATTTGCAATGTATCAACATCCCCAAGCTTAACTCCTGCTCGTCCTCGAGTAGGTAAGTGATAAAAAGAGAGAATAATTTTTGAGGTGACATGCACCATCAAAGACTTGATCAAAGTATTTGTAAAACATTCAAAGCTGGGATCATAGTGCTTCAATCATAACATGAAAGACAAAGTTCTAGCAATAAGACAAAGAAACTATGATGCAACATGAAAAGACACAAACAAAAGATTCATGAATAAAAATTCTTTGCAAGACGTTTGTTTGTTTCACATAAATAAAACATAGCATAATAGTATTCACCTTGTCCATCAATAGAGTAGTAAATATAAATGCATAGGACACCTTCAAAGTTCATAAAAGTGACTAGATACAATAGTTTCAAACAAGCAATAACAAGTTATGCATCAATCAACTAGTCTTGGGACAATGCACATAGAACTAAGAATGGCCATTATGCTCTCAAAGTAGGTGCATAAAGTTAGAAGGTGGAGACTCAATATAATGGTGGAAGAAAGGACTTTTGTAAAAGCAAGTAGGGATTCAAGTCTCATAAAGAGCTTCCAAAAATTATGGTACTTATAGCTTTCAGCTCTCATTGCCCCTATCATAAGCATCTTGAAGTGATTAAGGTTAAAGTGAACAAACTATGGTGTATATGCTTGACAAAGTATAAGTCAGAAATCTCATATCCCTTGTATACGAGGGCCGCTCCTCATGCTACTCAAGTTTAGTCACCGGTAAGTTCTTGTCATCGTAAGTACATGTGTATCATTGAGAACCGCCAACGGGGTACCCCTTGCCCGATGATACGGAAGAATCCCCATATCAAAATGACAAGGCAAGCAGACAACGAGCATCTCAGCATTCTTCTTATTTACCATGGGAATATGGTGCTTTTTTCTCTCTTTCCTCTTTTCATAGTATCTCTTTTTTTCTTTCTCTTTTTTCTCAAGATAGGACTCTTTTTTATAAGAAGAATGCTTCATAGACAGCTCATTATGGTTACGCTGCAGGTTTCCACCATGTCAGCATGGATTAGACCAGCGGCCCAGGCGTTTCTCTAACACATATAGATAACTCCATGAACTTACAAGCTCCCCTTTCATTTCACACCGACAACATCCATATACAAAAGAGCATGATATCAACTAGGTACAAGTACCAAGTGCAATGTTGAAAGCGTTCCCCATGAAAGCATGGTTCTGCTAATTCCCAACAAATAAGTGCAAGCATATACAACATAGACGACACAATGGTTCAGGTTTATTAAGGGCAAGTAAAGTAAAGCGTGCCATCTAGTTCGTGAGAGCTTTAATCACTAGTTTTCTCATAACAAGTGGAAGGTAAACAAAAGCATGAATATACTTGGAATAGCATAAGCTAGTAGGTAGGTATGGTGGACTCTTTGGAATAACTTGGTTTAGGGAGTTGGATGCATGAGTGGAACTCATACTTTGTTGCGGAGGCTAGCAAAAGACTGGGAGCGACAAACTAAGAGAGCAATAATGGTCATAATCATGCAGAGCGACAAAACATCATTGATCAAAGCATAAAGTGATACTACAAGTTGAAAACTAAAGGATCATAAAGGCTTATGGTGACTTGGGATAGTCATAACATGGTGTGAGCATGTGCCAAGTCAACCCAAATAACGCATCAAAGGAGAATACCACTATACTATGCTTTAATATGCTAAAACAACGCATGATTATCCAAGGCACATTAAGCAATATCAATTGTTTATAACATGTCATGCTACAGCAAAATACTAAGCATAAAGCTAAAACAATATCAAGCATGGCATGACAAAGCATAGACCACGGTCAAAAACAAGCTCTCTTTACCACTTAAGCATGAGCTTTCCTACTCTTTTCCAAACACCACCAAACCAAACTATTTGAACACCAATGCATGAAAGAGGGGGTCCAACCAATTTATTCAGAAAACTAAGCAAAACAAAGGAAACAAAAAACCAAAATGAAAAAGAAAAAGAAGACGCTCTAAGAACAACACAACTGTGCATGAAACAATAAAAATGAAGTGTTTGAAAGAAACCTGAGAATTTTATTGATGAAGAAGGGGATGCCTTGGGCATCCCCAAGCTTTGACGCTTGTACTTCTTGGATATTTCTTGGGGTGACACGCGTGGCATCCCCAAGCTTAAGCTTTAGTCCATCCTTCATCTCATTACTCATTCCTTCCATACACCTAAAAATTTTTCCATCATACAAAACTTCACACAATCTTTATTAGCAACATTAGTGCACTTAAGATAAATAAGTCTTAAGGTTCAGTTCTAACACCAATAAACTTCCATTAGAACACTAGCTACTGTAGCACTTCCCTCAAAAAGCTCAATTCCCCAAAAGAACTCAAAAAGGAACCAACAAGAAACAAATGCAGAAAATGGCAGAAATCTGTCAAAACAGACCAGCAGGTAAAGACGAATTTTTTTGAAGACCTTCTGTTGCTCAAATCAAAAAGTTTTGAACAAAATAAAGTTAGATAACAACCTGGGGCAGAATCACAAAAAATCACAGCTCAATCCGACATACAGAGCTCTCTCACGAATTTTTACGTTGAAGCACAGAAATCTGTTTCGGGACAGCAACTTTCCCAATCATTACTTCTCTCTCATTAGAGGTTACTCTTGGCACAAAAAGCAAATAAAAAGGGTAAGGAGCGGTTATTACTAAATTAATAACTTCCAAGACTCATCTAAAACTTTTGGGTTATCTCCCAATAAGTACTTTTCTTTAACGCCTTTAAGTTAGGCATAAGCAAAAACTAAAATGGATAGAATAGAAGTAAGCGAAGATAATCACGGTGAAAACGTTGTTTTGTTCAATGAAATCCCTTTGTTAACAAGGTTGATCAGGTCTTGCTACCAAAACAATTTCATATGAGACAAAACTTTGTATTCTACTTATGATTATGTTACCTCAACTTTGATAGCAATGGTCCCAATCATAATAGTTTCCATTTTTTCTCTTGGTATGGGACAATATATTTCTCCAACTTGAATGCCCTCAACATGTTCAATTGAATTCAAACCATAAATCCTTTCAATCTTCTTGAGGAAATATACAATGTGTTCCTTGTCATTAACATTGAAGGTCACCTTCCCTTGATTATAATTAATAACAGCTCCTGCAGTATTTAAGAAAAGGTCTCCCAAGAATAATAGACATATTATCATCTTCAGGCATTTCAAGCACAACAAACTCAGTTAATATCAAGCAATTGTGAGCCACCTGAACAGGTACATCCTCACATATACCCACAGGAATAATGGTGGACTTATCAGCCATTTGCAAAGATATATCAGTTGGTATCAATTTTTCAAGCTGAAGCCTCTTATAGAGAGAAAAATGCATAACACTAACTCTAGCTCCCAAATCACACAAAGCAGTTCTAACATAACTGTTCTTAATAGAGCAAGGGATAGTTGGAATCCCTGGGTCTCCAAGTTGAACCTTACCATTGAAGGAATAATTAGCAAACAAAGTAGAAATTTCTTCATTAGGAATCTTCCTTTTATTCGAGACAATGTCCTTCATATACTTTGAGTAAGGAGGCAATTTAATAGCATCAGTCAAAGGAATTTGCAAGAATAAAGGCTTCATCCACTCACAAAACTTATTATAGTGTTCATCTTCCTTTGACTTGTGTTTCTTATCAGGGAAAGGCATAGGTTTTTGGACCCAAGGTTCTATTTCACTACCATGTTTCTTAGCAATAAAATCTTCTTTGGTGTATTTAGTAGTCTTAGTGTGGTTTTCAGGTTCTTCTTCAACTTTCTCTTCATTAGGCACTTCATTTTCTTCATTACCACTTTCAGTTTCAGCATCAGAGATAGATATACTATTAGGATCTATAGCAGGTTCAGAGGATTCTACAATAATTTTATGTTTCTTTTTCCTTTTCTTACGAGTAGAACCACTATTTTCAGCTTGTTGAGAATCCTGCTCAATTCTTTTGGGATGACCCTCAGGATATAGAGGATCCTAGGTAGCAGCACCACTTCTAGTTCTAATTTCATAAGCATGTTTTTCTTTAGCAGCATTAACTAGCAAGTCATTTTGTACTTTAACTAGCTGATCTATTTGAGTTTGAACCATCTGAAAGTGTTTAACAATCATTTTAACATCCTTAGAGGTTCTTTCCACAATATTTTTCAACTCAACAATAGCTCTAGTGTTTTCCATTAGATGATTTTGCACCCTTTTATTAAAGTTAACTTGCTTAACAATAAAGATATCAAATTCTTCTAAGCATTGATCATGACGTTTCAAGTAAGGGATATCACCTTCATCAAAGTGTTGGAGAGAGTGTACCTCAATAGTGGGTGAGTAGGGAATAGGCTTACATAATTCGTCTATAGGAGGTAAATTCTTGACATCTGCAGCTTTAATTCCCTTCTCCTTAAGACATTTCTTAGCTTCCTTCATCACTTCATCATTTAATTCAATAACTCCTCTCTTCTTTGATGTTGGAATAGGCACAGGAATAGATGGTTCAGGTACAATTACTTCAGGCGTAACTTTGTTTAGGAGGAGTCCAATCTTCATAATTCTTGCTTATTTTAGCCATTAATTCCTCAGCTTCCTTGGGAGTCCTATTCCTGAAAACACAATCAGCACAACTATCTAGGTATGTCCTAGATTCTTCGGTTAGTCCATTATAAAATATATCAAGTAGCTCATTCTTAGGTAATGGACTTCCAGCCTGTGCATGAATCAAAGCACAAAACCTTGCCCAAGATTCAGGCAATACCTCCTTTTCTCCCTGTTTAAAATCAAAAAGTTCCTGCAAAATAGCATGTCTAGCACTAGGAGGAAAATATTTCTGCAGGAAAGTACTAATCAAGCACTCAGGGCTATCAATAGGTCCAGGAGGTAAATTACTAAACCAAGATTTAGCTTCTCCTTTCAGTGAAAAAACAAAAATCTTAGCAACAAAATAAGTACGCATCTTAATATCATCAGAAAACAAGCCACTCATGGTAGAAAGTTCATTCATATGTGCTACCGCACTTTCATTCTTAGTCCCATAAAAAGGTTCTTTCTCGACAATAGCTATGTAAGATAGATCGAGAGAGAAATCATAATCTTCATCTATAATATTTATGGGAGAAGCAGCAAACTTAGCATCAAGAGATAATTTGGGTCTAATAGTACGCCTCTCAAGGAGACTCTTAGCAGCGCTCCTATCATGGGTGTTCCTACATTCTTCAATAAACTCATCAGTCATCTCAACATAATCTTCTTCAGCATCATAACTCTCACTTGACTCAGGTGAGCTAACGGGTATGGTAGTGTTTTCATTAGGAGTTTCGGTATTTCCAGCTATAGTTCTAGCAATCGTAGCATCTAGGAAAGGACCTAATGAACCACTCTTATCAAGCACAATAGAAGCAGCATCATAAGCATCAGAAGTTTCAGATTCAGCAGTAGTAGCAGTGTGTGTAGCATGTGTATGTGGTGGTGTAAGGAACTTACTCAAAACAGACGGTGAATCAAGAGCAGTAGAGGTGTTCAGAACCGTACCTCTTCTTGTAATGGATGGTAAAATAGGAACCTTGCCATCACGAGACTTACCCATGATGGATGGATAGCAACGAACAATAGAGAATCCAAGTGAACTTGATAAATAAAGCTATTGTCCCTGGCAACGGCGCCAGAAAATAGTCTTGATGACCCACAAGTATAGGGGGTGTATCGCAGTATTTTTGAGGGAAGTGAAACCCAATTTATTGATTCGACACAAGGGGAGCCAAAGAATATTTATTAGCCTTAACAACTGAGTTGTCAATTCAGCTGCACCTGGAAACAATCTTGCTCACAACAGTTTATCAGTAGCAACAGTTTTGTAGTAGGAATAGCAAAGTAACAGCAGTAGTAAAACAAAGACAGTAGTAACAAAAGCAGTAAACAGTGGGATTCGAGTGCGGTAGGCATAGGGATGGATGGACGGGCGTTGCATGGACAAGACAATTCACATAGCAATCAGAACATAGGGCAATTGCAGATAAATACGATAAAGCACCCAAGTACTAGACAATCCTAGGCATGTGTTCCATATATAGTCATACGTGCTTGCAATGAGAACTTGCACAACATCTTTTGTCCTGCCAGCCCGTTTGCAGCGGGGCCTCTAGGGAACCACTGGCAATTAAGGTGCTCCTTTTAATAGAGCATCGGAGCAAAGCATTAACACTCCGTGAACACATGTGATCCTCACATCAAAGCCTTTCCCTTTCGGTTATCCCGATTTCTGTCACTTCGGGGCCATATGTTCCGGACAACAACGTGTGTATACAACTTGTAGATAAGACCAAAAAACAATACTATCATAATGAATCAATAACATGTTTAGATCTGAAATCATGGCACTCGGGCCCTAGTGACAAGCATTAAGCACAACAAGTTGCAACAAAGTCATAAAGCACTAATAAAAGATACTAGGCACCATGCCCTAACAATCTGATGCTATTACATGAACGATCTCATCCAATCCCTACCAACCCCATAGCCTACAGCGGGGGATTACTCACTCATAGATGGAGGAAACATGGATGGTCGATGGAGATGATGGTGGAGATCGATGGAGATGGCTCCGGGGGCACTTCCCCGTCCCGACAGGGTGCCGGAACAGAGACTTTCTGTCCCCCGAATCTCCCCTTTGGTGGCGATGGTGCAGCAGAACTTTTCGTGGAAAAACGTCGAACCCCCCGAAGTTTTTAGGTCAGAAGGCTTCTTATAGGCGAAGAGGGAGACCGAGGGGGTGCCTGGGGCCACCACACCATGCTCTGGCGCGGCCAGGCCCAGCCCGCGCCTGGGGGGGTGTGGCCAGCCCCTGCCCTCCTCCGTCTCGTATTCTGGCTCCTGGAGTCTTCTAGAAAAATAGGCACTTTGGCTTTTGTCCCGTCCAATTCCGAGAATATTCATTTTCTGACTTTCCTGGAACCAAAAACAGCAGAAAACAGGCAGCTGGCAATGTGGCTCTTGTTAATAGGTTAGTCTACGAAATCATATGAAAAGTACTCCAATGTGTGGACAAAACACAAGAAAGTGGATAAAACCAAGCATGGGGCATTAAAAATTATAGATACATTTGCAATGTATCACGCTGCCGCCACCGAAGGGGAGACTCGGGGGATAGAAAGTCTCTGTTTCGGCACCCTGCCGGGACGGGGAAGTGCCCCCAGAGCCATCTCCATCGATCTCCACCACCATCTCCATCACCATTGCTGATTCCCATGATGAGGAGGGAGTAGTTCTCTCTCGAGGCTAAGGGTTCTACCGGTAGCTATGTGTTCATCTCTCTCTCTCTATGCATGATCATATTGTGATCATGAGCTTTGTAATCAAGTAGATCTACCTTGCTACTCAAGTGCTTTAATAGATCTCTGCTCTCCCCATGTGTGTGAAGTTGACAGTGTGCACACCATGGTGGCACTTAGGCTAGAGATTACAAATACTTGTTATGAGTTATATTTGGAGTTGGATGTCTCTATGAAATTGTGGTGTTTGTTGGAACCATCTAGTACTCAAGGTGACAGTGTGGGGTTTTCTAGATGGGAAAGATGAACTTTGAGGTGTGTTGTTATAACCCTACCATGGATTAGAGTGTCCAACCGGAGAGTAGTTAAGAGTAGTATCATAAAGAAGAATATATTTATATGAGAGTGTTCACTAGTGAAAGTATGATCCATAGGCCTTGTTTCTAAGCACTGAAACACCGTTTGCTATTAGATCTATTACATGTTTGCTTGCTTCCATCTTTATTTCAGTTTGCCTTTAGTCTCTTCCACGCCATCAAGCTATTTTCTGGCACCGTTATCTTATATCCATACCACTTGTATTTCACTATCTCTTCACCGACAAGTGTATTGGGTGTGTTGGGGACACAAGAGACTTCTTATATCTTGATTGCAGGGTTGCTTGAGAGGGGATACCTTTGACCACTTCCTCCCTGAGTTCGATAAACCTTGGGTAATCCACTTAAGGGAAAACTTGCTAATGTTCTACAAACCTCTGCACTTGGAGGCCCAACAACTGTCTACAAGAATAGAAGTGCGTAGACATCAAGATACAAATTAAATTTATATCATTTTAGACTATGGGTGGCACAATGTAATGGAAAGGATGTTACATTATGAATTTGGATGAGTTCCAAAGTTGAGACATTGTGACGGATACTACAACAGAAGGCTAAGTATATGACTGCTATAGTAGCAGCAAAGGAGGGCATTTGTGATAATTAGTTTGTTATCAAACTAGGTGTGGTTCAAAGTGGGCTAATACTATGAAGATATATTGTATGACAATAATATCAACATATTTTAACTAGAACAAACTAAAGGTCTCACCAAAGGACCAAATTTATACAATGCCATCTCATTTGAGAATGAGTGATGCGTAGAGACGCAAAGACATGCAAATACACATGGACCTCAAACTGTCAGATCCGAAGATTATGTTAACCACTAGCAAACGCGTATATTCAACACCTAGGTGTTGTATATACAAGTTTACAAACTAGATTATTGACTCTAGTGCAAGTGGGAGACTGAAGGGAATATGCCCGAGAGGCAATAATAAAGTGGCTATTATCTTATTCCATGTTTATGATAAATGTTTATTTTGCATGCTATAATTGTATTAATTGAAAACATTAATACATGTGTGTTTAATAAACAAAATACAAAGTTCCTAGTAATGCCTCTCATATAAACTAGCTCGTTGATTAACAAGATGATCAAGGTTTCCTGATCATGGACATTGGATGTTGTTAAACGAGGTCACAACATTGGTGGAATGATGTGATGAACAATCATCTGAAGTATAGCATTACGATCAGAGTCATTATGTTTATATTGCTATAACATCATACGAAGAAATCTTAGTCCTTAGACCATGAGATCATGTTAATTGCTAACATCGGAAGAGTATCTTGATAACATTAAACGTCACACCGTAACAGGGTGACTATATAGGTGGGTTCAGTGCTACGAAGGTGTTATGTTGAGGCTCATGGATCCAGAGTGGGATTTATCCATCCTGATGACGGATAGATATACTCTGGGCCCTCTCGGTGAAATCACATTGAAATAGCTTGCAAGCAAGTGATCTCATCACTAGAATGTTATATCACGGGAACGAGAAAAGAGTGCATGTCGGTAACGAGATCAAACTAGGTATTTAGATGCCAATGATCGAATCTCGGACATGTAATATATCGCGAGACAAAGGGATTTAGTTACAACGTTAAAGGTTCACACGATCACAAGAGTCATCGTTGAATATGTGAGAGTCAGTATGGATCTCCAAGTCCCGCTTCTAATTATTGATCGAAGAGGGGTCTCGATCATGTCTGCATTATTCGCGAACCGTACGGTGACACACTTAAGGGATACCGACACCATTTGGAGCAAATATGTTTCATATAAAGATTTAAGAAAGCGGAATTTCGATGGAAACCGGAATTGTTTCAGGTGAAATTGCTGAAACTGGTTCTGCATGTGATATTGAAATGTTGCAAGGGGTTTTATGTGAATGTTTGTTAATTAATGTAATTAACAAAATTCTGAACAAAATAAATAAAATAGTTTTATTTAATGAGAGCTCGCATTAAATTTGGTGGAAATTAATGCATGTGTGAGTGGAATTTTGAGTGGAGGGTTTTTATGCGAGTGGGAGCTCCACCCACATGAATGTGGAAGAGGTGGGGGCACCACCATGGCTGCCACGCCATGGCCCTTGGATGCCCCCCTCTTCCCTATAAAATTCCCCCCTCTCCTCCTCACAACACACACCTCCCCGTGAAGGATCTCTCTCCCCCTCTAGTTATTCCCCATGGTCTCGGATTAGCGAGATACATGTTCTCGGTGGCTTTATCTGGAAAGGAATTGTTGCTTCCGCTGCTTTGCTGGAGAGAGGGACGGAGGTTGTCGGGGTACCGGACGTGTGTGCGATCACGGATGCACCGCTGCTTTGTGGTGCTGGACTTGGTGGTGCTGGACTTGCTGGGGCTGGATCTGATGGACGTGCTGGAGCCAGACATGCTGGACTTCATCACGATCTTGAGATCGGCAAGTGTACGACTACATCATCCACGAGTTCCATCTCGTTAACAAAGCTTTGTTGTCTTCGAGGGTAAGTTCTCTATGGATGTATATCCACCCGTTGCTTGTATCTAGTAGATAGATCTTGGCGATAGTTCCCATCATAGGAAATTTTTTGTTTTCTATGCTGAACCCAACACTTCTGGATTCGAATCCCACAGCGCGACAGCGCTCCGCGGTGAAGAAGACTCCAGCTCACGTGGTCCAGACTTGGGACCACAGTCACGGGAGAGAGAGTATCAACTGGAGGTATCCCCAAAGAGAGGAAACCTTTTATTGATTATTTAATTTGTCAAAATACCTCACAATATATAGGGGAACCCCCCCCCCCCCCCACGTAGTTAATTGCCTTAGCCATGTGGGACTAAACAAAGGAGAGGGGAGGAGGGGGGCTGACAACCGCCGGCCAGGGCCCAAGTGGGCTCCACGCGTGGTCCCTTGGCCCAGCCGGCCACCCCCTCTCTAACTTCCCCTCATTGGCCTTTTCCCTATGGAATTAGACCCAATTAGGTATTTGACTTTTTAATTCATTTTTATTTTATTAAATAATTATAAATAAATGATTAAATCAATATTTAACATTTACTTGCATATTATTCAATCCCCGTGGCTATAGAACTCCTTCCAACTCCACCCCGGACATCCTCCGGACTTATCGAAACTCTTCCGGTTCTCTCTCTTCCTATCCTTGTGTGATTCTTCCAATACCAAAACAATCTCTGAGCATCATCAAGTCCTTAAGAGTGATAACCCATGGTTCGGGAACACTCTAGACATGGTCGAGACCCTCTCGTATCAATGATCATCAGCGGGACCTAGGTGCCCATGATGATCCCTGTGCATTCCACGAATCTTTCGTTGCTGAACCATGAACATCATGTCATAGTCCTTTTGTCTCTCGATACTTGCATTGTATAAGATCTGATCAATGAAATCACCATGTCATGTTCAATCTTGTTATGATAAATTCTATTTAACTCATTCTGACAAGTGATATCCATGTGATCAAATCACACGTTGCGCAGCTATTGGATACAACTTCTCTGAGTGGGCCATGTAGTATCTTTCCGTCACACGGATGGAGAAATCCTGCTCTTGACGCATAATGCCTCTACATGTTCCTCCGAATACCTGAACACACCTTTATGATCATCACTCCTGCAAATAACATTTGATGCTATCTAAGTATTCTCGGGTGACAGTGATTGATATGGCCTATCAATTTAAGAAATAGGACACTAGGTCTTTTCTAATCATCATAACTTAAACTTCATGACATGATCGGATCACGATGCTTAGGTTGGGTATAGCTCATCATCTCATTCTCATGCTGAGTTGACTCCATTGTCAACTGGCATAAATGCCACATGATCAGGAAACCTTGAGCATCTGTTGACCAATGAACTAGTGACTAGAGATTCACAGAGAACTCCTGGTTGTTTATATATCACATGTGTATTGACGTTTCCTTTCAATACAATTATAGCATGATACAAAACTTAATCATAAACTTTATAAAATATGATGATAATCCATATTATTATTTGTCTTTAGGGCATATTTTCAACACTCATACACTTTTACTTGACATTATATATGTTGGATATCTATTTTCAAATAATATGGCAGTTTATATGATGTACACGGTGTATGATTGCTTCATTTTCTAGCTACCTACTCTATATGCTACACAAAATGCTTCTTTCATAAGAATGCACATTATGCTTAATTTGATATGCCACTTCATACCATCCATACATTGTTTAAACACTTCATTGACCTTGTATTATTTGCTTCTTAGTCTACTGGATTTTCTTAGTTGGCTAGGTATATGTGCAATGATACTGTCAGCTGTCGGAACTACAATAGTTATAGGCATTACAAAGAAGGTTTTGTGCTACTTTTTGGCTGCATCCAACTATTGTTTTGGCAAAAAAATGACTCACCTCTTGTTTTTCTTTTTTTACTAGCCAGGTGATGAAAATATTTGAATGATCCAACTAGTGAAAAGCACAATGGTTGTAGATATTTGTTTCTCTGAAATGATCCTACTAGTCTATTGTAGGTGCACACTTGATCTATTGCATGTTTTTCCGACGCACTGTCTTATTTTGCCGATTATTAAAACAATGCCACCTTCTATGGTTGGAGGTGTAATCATAAGTTCTCCAATTGTACAATGATCTAGCTAGTTCATACTATAGACTATTTTTAAATGTTATTTTCATTTTAAAGGTTAATGCTTGTTGTCTTGACCAGTTCTAAGCAACTCAATGGATCGTAGCCACACCTTCTTAGTATATTTTCTATATTTCTATTGTGTAGTGATATGATTAGTTTACGAGGGAAAGTGTATAGTCACTTGATTCACTACATTCATTGCCACACTGTAGTTTAGTTAGTCTGCATGAGACACAAATGTTGATTGCTTGATTTGTTATATTGAGACAATGCCGATTTTGAAATTGTTTGACAACAAACATGTGTCTTTTCGCCTGCTTTGCTGCTCTAACTTAAAATGTCTTAGTTTCAGCCTGCAAATAATCTATAGTGTTTGTTCCACATAGTGGCTGTCATTCTGGCACATGCTCGTATTGGTCCAGAACTCTGACTGTTTCTGTTATTCTGGAAAGAGATGTACGAGACACATCATTGATTGCTTGCTTCATTATGTCAGGCCAATGATGCCTTAGAAATATTTGACATATAAGATGGCCGAGTTAGTATGCTATGATGACTTGTTGTCTTTGTTTCAGGATGCACATGAAGCTATGTAGGCAAAATGGAGGACTCCTATGCTAAGTGTGGAGGTCATTTCACAAAGCAACAGTGACTGTAGTTATTGCTTGCATCGGCCCACTATATCCACAGTTCCAGTTTTTGCAGCACAAAGAGGTGTTCAAGCCTCACTCCAGAAAATTGATTTAGTTGAACAAGAAACGGAGGAAACAGATGCAATAATCACCATTACATGCGAAGAGATACATGAACAAAAAGATCAACAAGATTGGACTGACCGTCTACCTGATAAGCTCTTATGCAGCTGTGATGGTAAGCTAGTTATTACATGTATGACGATGTAAGCTCCGTAGCAGAAATCCTTTTCCATCCCATGTCTGGTGATGTCTCTGTAATGCTTCATCTATCTTCTGCTGAAATTCTGGTGTGTAATAAATTTAGAAATTTTTCAGTCGATGTAATATGGTGTTCCCTGCTCGACCTTAAATAGTAACGGACCGTTCAAAATAAAAAATGTTCCATAATTGTAGAACACTTAAATGGGCATCTCGGGGTTACCATGAACAATAACGGTCCAAAAACGGGATGAATAGTTATGGGCCCAACTGAGTTGTGGGGCTTAATCGAATTGCTGAGCCTTTTATGGGCCAATCAGTAGTGGATACTAAAATCGGTAGGCCTAACCGGGCCATACAGTAAAGCCCCGAAGAAATAGGCCGGTCACACAGTAGGCCGGAATAGTATTGGTTCGTATGTATAGCAGACCTTTGTTGGGCCACACAGTAAAAGACTATCCTAAAGCAGCACAGGCCGTGAGCAGCCCAAAACAGTAACATACCAGAAAATTAGCAGGACATATTTGGGCTGCAATGTGATAGGCCCCTAGTGAGCATCACCAACCGTACACAGGCTGATGCAGTGATAGGCCGGAAAGTTAACAAGCCGCAGCTGGGCTGCAATATGATGAACCCCACTAAGCAGAGTAGGCCGTGATGAACCCCCACTAAGTAGAGTAGGTCGTCAATAGGCCAAACCAGTAATGGACCGGACAGTTAAAACACCGCAGCTGGGATGCAAAGTGGTGGGACCCGTTCAATCAGCGCAGGCCTCTGGCAGGCCGAAACAGTAACATACTTTCTTATTATTAGGCTTTTTAATGGGTCAACCCACTTAATACTTAGCGGGTCTTGGCTTCCAACACGGTTTTGCGACAGTTCACGGCCTTAATTGGCCGTTTACGGTGCTTGCCACGTGGAAGTTCACATGATGTCAGCAGTCAATGGGGCTGGCGAAACCGATCTACGATGGCACGAATTTTCTTGGCTGGAAGGTGAGATCTGCCACGATCGGGGGAAAACCGTGGTATATTCCTTCGTGACGGGGTTTTACCACGGAGGCCATCCATCAGGGAAAACTTTTCCACCACGAAAATGGGCCTTCAACCACGAAATTTCTGTTGTAAAAGTCAACTTTTCTTGTTGTGAAATACTTTGTTTTTGAACTTTCACTTTCTTCCATCATCATCTTCATCAAGAAGTCGTTTCTTGATGAAAAATAATACCTCGGGCAACAACATGTTTTCCCTTTCCAGTTGTGGAAGATGTATTCATATTTTCCTAAGAATGCATTATAAAGATTTGTTTATTCGTCACGATTTTAAATTATCGAAATCTCTAAAAACTCGAACATGTCATAACTCTTATGGTATCATTTTCACGAATCTTTAGATGTTTTTTATATTTCAAATGAGTGTCTGCTATTTTATTTCTAACTCTAAACGATAACTATAACTCTGTAAGAGATAATTTTGGATCATATGTATCCAATACAATACGATTATGATGTTTAGACGTATCAATACACTTTGAATTGTCCAATCATTGTAATTTGGGAAAATTCATTTCACAAGTACTTTTATGCCACAACTTAACATGAATAATTAGTCATTTGATCAAATCATAGAGACTTTGTATTCCTGTTAATTTAATATCCTCCTTCATTCTGAAATCATTTGAACAACTCAAATAGTTTTAGACTCGTGTTTAATTAAGTAAATACGCATATTTACTTAAACTCACAATAAAGTTTATGAAATAATGATTTCTACTATTTTATTGAACTGAAATACATCATTACGTGTGGTTTTTAACATTTCTTCGCATATAACCATTTTACCAGAATGCGAAGTTTTAGTCACTTTACCTAATGAGGTATGGTTTTGCATAAGTCAAAACATCAGATATCTCAGGACTTAATTTTTTATCAGAATAAAAATATTACATGCATCATACACAAACATGACTTAAACAATAGTATTATTTAAAATGATATCATTATTAAACTTGATATCTTAAAAGGACGACTGATTTGTGAGCTCTGAGCGATCCAGACGAAAGTGGTTACTTTAGATTCCCGAGATTCTCCAACAATGATATGCAGCCACGTATGCCTACGCGCGCTTCACGGCCGGGGCTCTGCGCGGTTCTGCCCACCTTTTCGTCCTCGCTAGCTTCTCTTTTTTTTCTGCTCAAAATCTGTTAGCACAGCCCCTGCCGTCGAGTACTTTCCGACAACGCCGACGACGAAGTTCCGGCGAGACGACACGCACGTACAGAAACCACAAGCAATCAACTTGATCGATTAACTCCACGTACAAGCTAGATAGTCTCGACTAGTACTTTCAGCCGAGCTAACTCTTCATGTACGTATACTAGAAAACACGATCGATAGCCAAAGGCCCATATCGAGCCTTGCCTTACTTTATTGCTTAATCTCACACGATGTGGTGCATACAAGGGCAGGGACTACATGCATATATACTACTAGGACTGCTACCGATTCGAACTGCCTATTCTATTCGGTGACAAACTCCTACTCTGATACATGCAAGTATCCTACTCGGAAACCGACTGCGTATACCACTCGCATACGGAGTCCATGTCACCTTGCCGGTATCGGACTCATGCTTAAGTCTAACAATCACCCCCTAAGCACGACGTACTTTTTAACACCTCGACCTGGATCCCAGATACGCCAGCTGCTCCTCGCGGGCGTCATCCTCGGCATTGCTTTCGTCGTTCCCTTTCTCAGCACCCATGTCACCGACTTTGCTTTTGTCGGCTTCTTCATGGCTTCACGCAGACCGTCCTTTTTGTCCACGCCCTTCTCCACGCCTTCACGCCGACAGTCATTTTTATCCGCGCCTTGAGACAATATACTTGGTTCGATGAAGTACTTTCTCATCGATGCTTCGCATATTTGATCTTCTGCTTGCCGATACTCTTGGATACAATAGAACAAATATGTAGGAGCTAGCTCACGTTGGTTGACTAGCAAAGCTAGCTCGTGACTAGCAATTCTGACTTCTACCTGCTCCTGACCAACACCGTCTTCTGGCTCATCCAGAGTAGCGATGCACAGGTTGCCTACCGGTAGCGATTCTTCTTTTCTTTTTTGAATCTCTTTCTGGCATGTTTTCTTCTAACTTCTCTATATCACGTGAAAAGCTTCTTGATGGATCTGCACCCCCTATTGTTGGGTCTCCTCCATCTGTCTGGCCACCAGTCCACACTCTTGGACCATCGCCTTCTAGCCTTGCTGGCATGTTTGCTAGGCTCGCTTCAACTCTCCATCCTCCTCTAATTGCTGGGCCAAAAAGTGCAGGTATCACTACACATGCATTTGTGCACCCTTCCATTTCCGTATCTTCTGGCCACGGACTAGCCTTTTCTTCAAACTCTTTGTCTTCTGGGAGAATCCCTAGTGCTTCTGGCCCGGTGTCCATGCCTGGAGCACCTCCTAGGCCTTCAACGCCTTCTGTGGCCGAACTTGCCGACAAGGATAAGCTTGGTTGATCCATATTTTCTTCATACTCAAGATCCCACGTGACGTGAAAAGTTGGATATCCCGGTTCGTTGGAGCCCCAATTCCATGACTCGCCTTCCTCAAAGATTACGTCGCCCCTGACAACCACCTTATTGGTATAAGGTTTGCACAAGCGGTATTCCTTTGAGCTTTCATAGCCCGTCATGATCATTGGAGTCCTCTGCTCCGCCAATTTACTCTTATAGTCGGACTCCGTCTTGACATGCGCCACGCACCCAAAAGTGCGAAGATGATCAACCGAGGGTTTCCATCCGTACCATGCTTCGTACGGTGTTATACCAACGCCACTCTCAGTTGGCTCCATGTTCAGCAAATACACAGCCGTATTGACTGCCTCACCCTAGAATTTTCCTGGCAAGCCTTTACTATTCATCATGCTCCGTGCCATGGTCAACACAGTTTGATGCAGCTCACCCCCTTGATCAATGCGTAGGGCTCTTATCTTCGCCTCCACTTTGAACTCTTCGGCTTCCTTGATCTTCTCGAATGCTTGTTGACCTTGATCCTTACTTTTCAGCAACACAATCCACATGTATTTACTATGATCATCCACCACAAGCATGAAGAACTTATTGCCGGACGGAGTTGCGGGTGAAATTCCAACGCATAGATCACCATGAACTAGTCCCGAGGCTTCACTTGCCTCAAACGTGGCTTCACATGGTAACGGGGCACTCCGTTCCTCGTGATCCACACACGGTAGATCGTGATCCACTTGCGCCACAATCCCCGTACCCGGTGATGGAGGATCCTCCTCATCCTTTAGCTCAGTTACTTCGAGCATCAACATCATCGGTCCATCATCTCCTTCCTGGGCGATGAGAGCCCTCTCCTCCAGCGGTTTCTTTCAATCCTTCTTGAAGTGACCGAGCTCGCCGCAGTTATGATATCTTACTTTCTTAATGTCAAACTTCCTCCACGGCGGAGCGTCGTCCTTGTCCTCCCCTGCGATATACTTTTTCGCTGGGCGAGAAGCTTCTTTATCACTCCTGCTTCCGGATCCTTGATCGCCCTTTTCTTTGGTGGCCACCGCCTGCCACTGGGCATGGGTAAGCATCACGTGCTCTTCCGGTACCGCATCACCGTACGTGATCTTCATCCGCTCGTCATGAGCCTTCAATCGTCCAACCAGATCATCCATCGTGAGAGTCTTGAGATCAACGCACTGCTCGATCGCCGACACAACGGACAAGTAACGCGGTGGCGCCGCGCGAAGGAAACGCCGAACGACTGAGATCTCTTCGAGCTTCTCGTCGAGCGCGCGAATCCCATTGACCAAAGTAGCTACCCTCGAGGCAAACACGTCCAGCGTCTCATCTCCTCCCATCTCCAGATTCTCGTACTTCTTCTGCAAGGTTTGTAGGGTTGCCTCGCGGACACGCTCGTGCCCAAGTTTTAGCGTCTTGAGCGCCTCCCACGCCTTCTTTGCAGATTTCTTCGAGATCAGGTGATGCATCATGTCCGCCGGCATCATCGAGCCGATGGCCGTGAGTGCCTGCCGGTCCTTGCGGTACTTCGACGTGCCCTTCTTGAACTCGTCGCCGCCGGGATCGACAGCCTCCCATAGATCGTTGGACTCTAGCGCCCACTCCATCTGGGTCGCCCACATCATGTAGTTGTCGCGGTTGTACCGCGGGTACTGTGCCATCACCTGCGCAGCAAATCCTTTAGCCGCACCGGAATACTCGCCCACATCCATCGTCGCTGTGACCTCCCGTTACGAGGAGATCCTTCACGAGGCTCTGATACCAATTGTTAGCACAGCCCCTGCCGCCGAGTACTTTCCGACAACGCCGACGACGAAGTTCCGGCGAGACGACACGCACATGCAGAAACCACAAGCAATCAACTTGATCGATTAACTCCACGTACAAGCTAGATAGTCTCGACTAGTACTTTCAGCCGAGCTAACTCTTCATGTACGTATACTGGAAAACACGATCGATAGCCAAAGGCCTATATCGAGCCTTGCCTTACTTTATTGCTTAATCTCACACGATGTGGTGCATACAAGGGCAGGGACTACATGCATATATATACTACTAGGACTGCTACCGATTCCAAGTACCTATTCTATTCGGTGACAAACTCCTACTCTGATACATGCAAGTATCCTACTCGGAAACCGACCGCGTATACCACTCGTATACGGAGTCCATGTTACCTTGCCGGTATCGGACTCGTGCTTAAGTCTAATAAAATCCAGGATTACCGGTTGTTAGCAAGTCTCCCTATGTTAAATTGACGGAATTCATGCGGTTACGGTACCGTCGATCTCGGCTGCGGCCCGTTTCCCGGTTGTACTGGTTGTAAGTTGCCACGTACGTCTTCTGTCTGTAGGGTGTCATCCTGTGCTTTTTTTTTTCTTACCGTCTAGAACAATCTCGAGGCGTCCAGCTCGCGAAGCTCCTCCCCAGTGCCGCCGCTTATGCGGCCTAGCCAGTTGTGTGCGCCGCGCCGGAGACGCACGACCTCTGTCCCTTGGGTTGATTGCTCGGGTTGCCGCCGGCGGTGGCGCTCCCAGACCCTGAAGTGGCAGGGCGCCAGTTGGCACCGCGGACACCGCGCTCCTGCGGGCATCGCGTCCAGCCAGCCTGCCGCCGTTATTTCATGTCGTCCGCTAGCGCCTTTCCTCCGACTTCACCCAGTGTTCGCCGATGTTTAACCCAAGAGGAAGTAGACGATAGGCTGGACCACTACTGGTGACACCGAGAGGACGGCAGGCGGCCCGACCATAGCTCGCAAAATTCGGCTTCTTAAGGCTGCGGGCGCCGGCAGCCCCATGGCAGGCCAGCGACACGAGCTTCACGCGTCTCCGAGACCACGAGCACGGTCGTGCAGGAACTCTGGCGTCCAGGTGACCACGCTGGCACGAACTGATGTCCTTAATTAGTTCAAACTTGTGTTCTTAACTTTCTGTTTCTTTTTAGATACTATGCTCTCCATGTGGGGTTCCTATACTTTGTTGATTCAAGGCAAGTTCAATTAATCTGATAATTTATTGTTTATGACATGCCAAAGTAGAAAATATTGATCTAATCGTTGTTTGTGTTGTTGTTGCATGTGAAGCTATTTTTCTGAGCCAAAAAAGTTATCATGGACAAAGGGGCGAGAACGGACAAGTAATCAAATTCATTAGTTAGAGACTTAGGGCTCGTATTTTATCAGTTCAACTATTGCATCAAATGTCCATTAGTTTTCACGGGTGTTTTCTGAAAGTTCTTGGTTCACTTCAAGTTTGGTCATATGGTGATTTTATATGCTACCGGAGGGGAAGTTGATGGATTGGTTTCTGTATATGCACCAACAGTAGTCGTATGCTTCGTGTTTATTTGGAGTATGCGAGTTGTCATGTCTTAGTGTTCCCGTCACCAATCTTATGTAAAAAGCACGCCTATCTGCATCGGTATAGACAAGTTTCAAATATGCATATCAAGATATAATTTAGGTTTAGTTGCTCATGTGCGTTGCGTATCATCCTGTTGTAAGATAGCATGTGTCATTCCTTGAACCTTTTAGTGGTATTCATGTAGTAGACTGTTGATTGACCTCCTCTAAAGCTAGCAAGCTATCGCTTTTTTTTTTGACAACATGCTCTCAGTGAATACATCAAATGTAGAATCTGCAAAAATTAATACTTCAGTACTCCCTCCGATTCAAATTAATGGTCTCAAATTTGTCTAGATTCGGATGGATAGTGCTAGATACATCCGAATCTAAACAAATCCGAGGCCATTAATTCGGATCAGAGGAAGTAGTATACTGTTTTAATACATGACTGAATTTTTCCTAGGTTACTATGTTCCAATAAAAGGAGATTCCAGTGTTTAGAGTTTAGATGATAATTTGTTTCATTTTTTACAGGTTTATGAAAGTTGGAGTGCATGTATCTCTTATCGTAACTATTCTACATTTCAAGGGGTGTTTCGTTTGCTAACTCTCCTCCAATTAATTTTTTCCATGCTTTGTTGATTGCCTCCTTTTTCATTTATAACATTTTTTAGTTTAAAATTATTATATTTAGCTATCCCACATGGAATTAGCCACTTCTTTCTGAACCGTCAAGTCCACTATGAGGAGAGCATAATTTATCTCCTAAATGGTAGTGATTGATTGTTAGTTATATCTTAATCATGATATCATCACCATATGAACAACTAGGTATACAAAGTTCTCTCTCTCTCTCTCTCTCTCTCTCTCTCTCTACTTAACTTTCTGGTCATCTCTCGGTTAAGTTGAAATAGATGTCCAACTCATTTTGATTTCCTGAAATTCTTACTTCAGCACATACCAAATAGAGCTACATAATTACACCAGGTATGATCAGGATATATGTTGTATTTTCCACACTAAGCTATTTCTCCTTTATGCAAATATTCTCTCGAATAGCTGCTTCAATCTGTTTGCAGTTGATTTTTTTGTACATTAACTTTAAGATTGTGCATTCCAAGCATAAGAAAGACCATCTAACTCATTTGGCTGAAGCACCAGACATTATAGTATCAGTGACAAAGGGTTTTTGAGGTACGTATCAGACCATTTTGGTTGCCTCTTTTTCCATTCTATAGTGTGTTATCGAGGAACTGATCCTTTATCTTCTCACTATGGCAGCTGCTAGCTACCATTCATGGAATGGAAACTAAACAGTAAAAAACAGAAACTTAGCTTTTCGTTATACTGATTCTGAAGACACCATTGAATACTATGCACATGCCGACATATATATAATTCATCTAATGCCTTCTGAAAGTTCCAAAATAAATTCATTCATTCACTGACCTCTCTCTACATTGCACTTCATTGATCTTCTTATGGTGATATATCCAACAATATATGCTGCAAGGAGCTTGTGTGTGTGACTAACCAGATGTTGTCCTCCGAAATGTGTTTCAAGCACGATGTGTATTCCCCGGGTAGTCCCATTATTGAATTTTACTAGAAGTTAAATATACATTATGATGCTGGTGACATGTTGAGTGCGGCTATACAGGTAGAAGAGAGCGAAGAATAGGATATCAATTATCATTGAGAGTGTTATTGGTTTCTGCGGAGCTTCAGTTTTGTCTCTTCCGGACCCCAAAGTTTTAGGTTTAGATGTGTTCAGTCCAAGAAAAAGTTATGATGTTATTGAGAGTGTTATTGTTTCCTGCGGTTTTATCTCTTCTGAACCCCAAAGTTTTAGGTTTAGATGTGTTCAGTCCTAGAAAAAGTTATGATGTATTCCAAATTGAGCTGGCAAGATAATGGTAAATTATGATGTAGATTCGTTCGAACGGTCTGATTTAGCATTTATGTGTTGAATTATTCATACCAAAAAATTTATCCTGTAACTTACTTTCACAAAAAAAAATTGACCAAGAAATACACCTCACTTTATAATGAAGTCGATTTATGGAAATCTTAATATAGCTACATACTTCAAATCTCAAAGGAGTAAATAAAATGCTAATTAGAAATGCCTCATTTGTACACATACTTTTGAGCAATCGTTGAACAATTTTGCAACCACGGGCACGACGTGTCGCCGCGCCATATTCCCTGGTAAATGCTTAAACTATTATCATTTACATAACGATGAGAATAACTCATTTATAATCGTAATGTGACCATAAAAGATATCATAATAGTGGTACAACTGGATTGTCTCTCACTTATATGAATAATAATCTTGCTAAAACCAAGACACACTAATAAAGTCACAACCACAACAAATATAAATTTTATTTAAATCCATTAATCCAAATGATAAATGTTGAGGGAAGGAATGATGTCATCCATCAACTATCTTGATTGCTGACATCGTACCACGTTGCTCCATTTCTTTCGGCAATTCTCAAGGAAGGAATGATGTCAGCCATCAACTATCTTGGTTGATGTCATCATACCACATTGCGAGACCATCCTATTTCCATAAACAGGACAAGTATCAAATACTTGTAAACTGCAACGAGCTTTGCAATAATAGCATTTATAATTTGTATATCTAATATATACCCTTTTCATCCTCCACTTGCGATCAATCCTACTTTTAGAGTTTTCAACTCTAGCATGAACTTATGAAAGGTGACTGATTCATCTCTCACGATATAGCCCCTGACAATATCTTTGTTGTTGGGAGGAAGCAAGTGCAACGCCTAATATATCGCAGAGCTGTCCATCAATTAAGTAGTTCACATCGCATGTGTGACGTCTCATAATGCTCATGCATGATCACTAAGTGATTCTCCAAACTTCCGTTTTCTTCCACCTAGTTTGGAAGGAAACTCATCCAACGGCTCATATTTCATGAGTCTGTCTTGCGAAGAGTTCCTTCTTCATCGAACAAATGTCGGTGTCAAACAAACACAATTATGGTAGCCTAGCCTCCATCGAATGGAGAGTGGCTTCATTGGATGACAATGGAGAAAACACAAGACTTCATGGGGTCATTAGAATACTCCTAATGGTTTTTTTATCAAGAAGAGAAGATTTAAGTCGAGGATATCCCCTAGGCATGGGTATTAATATATGAAGTTTGACCCTTCTAAAGTTTCATAATATGCAAGAATATTCCCAAGGTCGCAAAGGACCTCAATGGGATATGCCAAGATCTACAAAGTTATTTGCAAAGACATCTAGACTAAGTTCATAATACAAGTTCAATTCTATAATTGAGCTCCCACCAAAATTGTCATCCCTTGGACAATTTTAGCGATCACACAATTCCTTTACACCATATCTTCCCCGATCATCACAACCTTTGATATAGATGCCAGGGTGGACTGTATCCGTCGATCACATCACCATGTGACTTGTGCTCGATCTTTCGATCTATTGTGTTCTGAGGCCATATCTGTACATGTTAGACTCACCAATCTAACTCTAGTGTATTCGTAGTGCATACATGGCTTGCACCCACCATATGCGAGCGTAGATGTCTAGCACCCGATCATCACGTCCTGCTTCATAACGGCGAACTTTCTTGGTGGTACACACTTAATGGAGAACACTATATTGGTATTAATAGGGATCATCTTATACGATGCTACCATTGTGTATCTAATACTAGCACACAATAAGATATAATAAAGGTATCAACATCACATATATATATCAGTGATATGATATGGTCCTTCTTCTTGCGCATTGGTCTCCATCGAGCTCTCTGGCATGATCTCCATCTTGCCTCTGGTTTTGCGCCAAGTCCAAGACGCCACCAATTGGTCTTCCATCGTTATGATGACTATTACTATACTACTTAGTAAAAGAAACATAAACTTATTACGACCAAGTCCATATCAAATCACATGCCCTTCTGCAAACTAAAGTTAGACGCGTCTACTTTATCTTTTGAAAATTTTACGTGGCTGTTAGGGCTTTCTCGTCAACTTGACTCGCAATCAATGGACGTATCGTCCCTATTCCCCGACAATTGCCTGGGCTTCCGGCCGGACTCCAAAGCCTATGTTTATAGCTATTTGAGAAAAAGTAGCTCCCTAAACCTTAGTTTGGTGTTTGTCTAGGCTTCTAAAAAAATCCTTGGGTCCGCTACTATATATATCGAGTTAAGTATCCATCTAGGCAAAGTTGAGACCATTAATATGGACTGGAAGCCAAGGGTCCACCGAGAGGAAGTTTCGCTAGGAGGCGATCATTACGCGATCGCGACAGGAACTAGGGTTTATTCTTCGAGGGTGGTTGTTCTCGGTGGTGTCTTGGGTCTCAACGGCGAGATCGTTTCCGTGCGACGGTGTGTGAGCGCCACCTTGTTCTAGCGCCTGGTGCATGCGAAGACGAGCGGTGGTGATGGCGACTCCGATACGATCGGGGGCGAGGGGGAGCGGTTTTTCAAGAACACCTTCCCGGTCGCTGGCCAAAAAGGGTGCCATGGTGGGAGCCGAGGAGCTTGCTGCAGGTTTGTCAGCAAGGTTGGGTGACCTCATGTTGACCAAGATGGAGGCCTCAGGCCTGGTTATCGGTAGCTCTAGCTCTGCTCATATCCCCCATCTGAAGTGGGTGGTGGTAGGCAAACTCTTTTCTCCGAGGAAGCTGGTGATCAGTGCTTTGGAGAGAGCTATGTAGAGAGCGTGGGGTATTCATCGATCCTCCCAATTCAAAGACCTAGGAGAGAACATGTTTGTGCTCAGATTCAATTCATAGGGTGACTGGAAGATTGTTCTAAAAAATGGCCCTTGGCATTTGACCTAAACACGGTGATGATCAAAGACTATGATGGGTCAATTCGTCCATCTGATATGGTGTTCACTGTAATGGATATCTGGGTTCGTGTCCTTGATCTACTGATGGATCTCATGAACAAGTTCTACGGAGAGCTCATTGGTGGGTGGATCGGGAGTTTTATTTCTGTGGATGTAGATGAAGAAAGTTTTTCTTGGGGAAAAGATATCCGCATTAGGGTTGATATGAGGGTTGATCAACCTTTACCCAGGGGTATTAGCATCAAGGAGAAGGATGATGATTCTGAGGGACATTGGTTTGATCTAAAGTACGAGAAAATTCCACATTTTTTCTTTGAATGTGGTTGCATTATTTACCCAAAAGGAAATTGTACTATGGAGAAGGGCGAAGTGCAGCAATGGGGAGAATGGCTGAGGGCGTCACCAAGGCGAATCCATCGGCAAACACCTGTTGTGCGCCTGGGGGTGTCATCGAGTAGCTTCAGTGGATGGTCTGCTAGCTCAGATTCATAGGGAAAGGGAAATTCCTTTGTTTGTGACTTACCACCGCCTCGAAGGAACGTTGCTCGTGATTTCTCTTATTCAAGATCGTCCCGCACTGGCGGTGGAGAGATGAAAAGGGAGACGGTGGCGGTAGCAAGCCCCATAAAGAGGACTGAGGCGGTTCAAAAGAGAAGCTCTATGGCGAACACCCCGGTTTCTCTGCACCAAAGAAAGGTAGAAAAGGCACCTACACTAGGCGTCAAAGGGAGCATAATGGAGAGCGTGTCAGGCACATTCCGGCTATACCACAGGCTGCAATTGATCGTAAACGCGGAACTAAGCAGGTTTGGATGCCTATGTCTATCCAGGTAGTTGGGGAAGAAAGCTCGGAGTCTGCTTGAAAGCGTCAGCGAATAGATTCAGATTTCAACAGACTGGAAGTAACTGAGACAGGGCAGGAGGAACATAGGCAGAACTCGGTGTTTGATCATATCGTTGAACCAGCAGCGGACCCTGCGGTGCAGGGCCGCCGAGGCCAATGGATCTCGTGGCCCATAACTGCCGCAGATTGGGGTTGGACGCGGCGGTGGGCGAATTGAGGGACCTGGTACAGTCATACAGCCTAGAGGTGGTGTTCCTGTGTGAAACTAGGCAAAAACGAAGACCATGGAGCGACTGCAATGGAGCTTGGGTTTTCGTCATGGCGTATGCGTGGAAGGGAAGGGAAAAGGTGGAGCTTGGCGTTATGGTGGTGTGATGGCATCGATGTTTCGGTCCGTCCTTGGTGTCAGTACTATATCAATGCCAATATCACGACTGGGAAAGGCTCCTGGAGATTCACCGGCATCTATGGGGAACCTAGGACTGAACAAAGGGAGAAAACCTGGAGTGTGCTTAGATACCTATGTGCGCAAGATGATCTGTCGTGGATTTGTGCTGGCGACTACAATGAGGTCTTGTGTCAACAAGAGCATAACTGGGACAGAATGAGCTACCTGATGGCCAGATGAACCGGTTTTGTGAGTGCTTGATGGACTGCCATCTTGCAGATCTGGGATATTCGGGCTACCCCTACAGACGGGACAATAAACGCGAGGGTCTCGCCAATGTCCAGGCCAGGCTTGACCAAGCGACAACCAACAAGGGGTTCAGTAATCTATTCCCTCTTACATCAGTACAACATGTGATCGGACCACATGGCTTTGTTGGTCAAAATTGCGACAGCTCCGGAAAACCGACTGCCTACTATCTCCCGGGGATTCATGCTTAAAGAGATGTGACTGCGATATTAAGAAACAGTAAAACTCAACTAGCCAGAAGGCTCCACATCGATTTCGAAACCTGGACCGTCTGATCCGGCCATCCACCGGTCCGTAGATCGTCCAATGTCACCGAAACTTCATTCGAACCAAGTTTCCTATCAGCGATCGCGTCAAATGGGCTAGCCCGCGTTACCGGGCTGCTGCTCCGCTGGCCGAGTTAGCTATTTTCTCGTGAGTCAGGCCGAAAAAGGACAAGCAGCCCAAATAACAAACTTTTAATCCGGCCTCAGTTTCTCGTCTGTTCGGCACTTCGGCTGGCCCAACACGGTTCCTCTGTGTCCCGTTTCTCCTCAGTCTGGTGAACGCCCCACGACGGCCCAGTAATAATGACGTGGAAGTTTTTTTTGCAGGTAATAATGACGTGGAAGTTGATCGGTTTCCTACCGTAACTGCCCACGGTAATAAGTGTAGCGTTACATTTTTTCTCCCTCCCCCCTGCTGCTTAGTCGATGGTGCTTCTGGTAATGGTCCAGGAATCAAAATCATGGAGGTGGTGACTACTGCCCGCCGACGGATGATAACATGGCGGCGTCACGCTGGTGCAAGAGAAGAAGGGGCTGGGGCGACCGCTCGGACTAGCATCCACGGCGGCGTATCAGTGAGGATCCACATTGATCTGGTAAATGTTTTTAGGCTCTCTCCTGGTTATCTTTTTCAGATGATCAGCGCCTGGGTAGGAGGGTCAGGACGAGGAGGGCCGCTTCCGCTTCGTATCCGAGGTGAGCAAACATATCTTTGACGCGGCGGTCCAACTGTCTCTGGTCCGCGTCCTCTATTGGCACCGCCCCATGACCCCTCCAGGCTTCAGCCACACACGCTCTTGCAGATTCTCCTCGCTTCTTCTTTGTTACTCGGCTGCACATTTCTTCTTGTTCTTTCTGCTTCATTTGTATCTTTTACAAAAAAAAAGTTCATTATTGAAAGGAGGATTATCCACCGAGTTAAGCATTCAGTGTCAGCAAACCGATTGCTTTGTGCAATCGCACACATGGAAATGACAAAATGCTCTGTATGTGCTAGATTTCTATAACGTATGCAGTGGCCAACAGGTTCTCTCCGGTTAAATTTCCTTTATGTGCCTGAAATAATTACCATGAATAAAGGACAATGCCTGGAATTTTCTATTGGGATGATTTCTGTTTTCCCTGTTTGTTACGGGCCGTTTAGGTTGTCCTTGAATGAAAGAATATATCGTGCATGGTTTAAATTGATTTCATATAATATATATATATATCCCAGTCTGATCCCTTTACCGGCAACGAATCATGATTTTCTTAGCAAGTCTTTGTTTGCTGCCATTTTATTCCATTGCAAAAGGTACTGGATAGGGTGTGGTATTTTTTGCAGTGCATTTTGCATAATGAAGTTTTTCAATATTTATTCCCTTAATGTGCCATAGAATAATTTGGAAGCAAGTTGCTGGAAAAAAAATTGGAATCAATTCTTTGACTTTAAGGCTATTAAGTTCATCTTGCAGAACTAAGTCTACATTCTACAAGGTGCCCAAACTCTAAACAGGTTACTCAAAATAGGCACAAATGTGGGTCTGCAAATTGGGCAAGTGTTTTCATGTTGATACTGTTTTAGTTAGGGAGTAATAATGGCACAATACGCTGGTAAAATAATGATGGCCCGGAAGACATTTGCCATCTGCGTTGTCGAAATTTGGTAAATATCTTATTTTCTCATTTCACTTTTTCATATCTGTCACTAGCATTTGGATAATACAGAATTAGTAGTGTAAGTACTATCAGGCCGTGTTATTATACCTCCAAAATTAGATGAGACCTTTCACCGTGTGAGAGGAAATTATATCACAGGCTTATGTGACATTTTTTGTCAATAGGGGTTAATAAGCTTTGTTTGATTTTATACAGCTTTGTTTGTTTATACGTCAAACTAAAATCAATTGTACTTCTATTGTTCACATGAAATCCATGGATTGACAGGGATCGGACAGTTTACAATAGGTTTTCTGCTGATGGTGATGCAATTATGTGTAGTGCCGAGCAGATTTACAGTTATGTACTTAGTTGTAAATCAGTTTTCTGCGCACTTTCTTTATGGTTACCCCCTTTACTGTTCCACGCTACTAAAAAAGTTAAAATATGTTTCTATGATCTTTGATGCTTGATTCCAACCTATTTTTTATAAAAAAGTGGCTCCGTAAATAGCATGATCTGGAAACTGAGAAACAACAGTCATATAATTAATTCTTATGGTTTCATTTGCAGACATGTATGTGCTCATATTATCCCAGATTACGGCTTGTCTCGTTTTGGAAGTTTGTATTTTCAGTTGCACTTCATATTGCGTTCAACTTCAGTCATTAAAATAGTTTGCATTAGTACTCATCAATGCTTCAGCTATTCCGTTAGATACTTACCCTCATCAACTTAATCATAATTCTCCAACGAAATATGCACATTGTTCCTTTACTATGCAACTATACCAATGCCATCCACATATTTTCAATCATCTTATGAAGAATTAGTTACCTACTTGTACATACTTAAAATATCATGATTGAGTATTGAACAAAAGATACCCAAGAACTCGCGTTCAGCTAAGCTGATATAAATGTTTTACGCCTGTTTAATGATGCCTCCCATTCAGAAATTAAGGATATAAATAGTTGTCTGTTCACCTTCTTTTGGTAAGAAATATCATGTTTCAGAAAACTAGGGCTTGACTTGGATAAGTTCATCTAGGTATCCTCTTCCGCTGGACAATTCCTCATCCTATTTATGTTTCTTGAGTTATTAAATGCTTGTCCGGATTCATTTTCTCGAAAATGTGTATGAGATTGCAAAAAAATAAATCTTTTATCTCCAAGGCATTCAATATGGTTAGTCGGTTGGTGAACTATTCCGCTCTCACCTCGATCAACTGTAGGATTGACAAATTTTAGAATTCGATGGAGATAGACAATTCTATGGATGTCAGAGTTGCTCAAGAACTTGACGTTCCTAGTAGAATTGAATTGTTTAATCATGTGCAAGAATAGATTCTAGCCTTTAGAGGATAAAATGTTGTAAATATTTGCTCTGTCCATTTTATAAGTTCATGATGATATAAATTTGCACCACTTATAATTCATAACAAACATGATGATATCCATGTTTTTCAGATATTTTCAGCCATTTTCTCCAGATGGACGGGCGCGGCAACGCGCGCCTTCATGGTCTAGTGACACATACGATGATATGGTTCGTGGTGCCTAGCAGGCAAGTGAGCACCATGGCGACGGCACCGTGGGGTTATAGAAGCGCTTGAGCGATGTATCAAGCTCAATGAGAAGCTGGAGTGTTCACACCTTTGGGTCGGTACGCAAAGATATGAAAGAACTGAAGCTGAATCTTGAGGCAGCCAAGATTTAGGCTCTGGTGTCCAATTCTTCACGGGAGGTTAAAAACATAGAGCATAGACTACATGTGAGGACCGGAACTTAACTTCCAGACCCCCCTGTGTTTATTCGTCAATCCCAAGATCAATATTGATGACACAGCGAAATGTATATCATTGCAGACGTATAAAAGTAATTTATTACAAAGTCTGGATAACAACATAGTAAAATGTCTACTGACATTTATTACATTCAGAAAGCACATCGGAAATATAAAATGCGTAGTGACTCCATCTCAGCCACAAGCAGTCGATATAGTCCACGAGGCCTCACTCATCAGCATCATCATAGTAGTCGTAGTCCTCCCCTTCATAGTATTATGAATTTAATAAAAGTATTGCCATGAGTTCATGACGTACTCAACATATCCCTTATGCAAAACCTGATATATCTACATGTGGCTTTACATAGAGGTCATAGGGTTCTTTTGCATAAAAGCCAATTTTATTTGCAATTGATAGTAGTTTTGATAAAAGCGGTTTTAGACGAAAACATGTTTATCATCAATGTGGTATTTCTCAATAGTGTGATTGTGCACGACAACTCACATAGTTCATAGAATCCAGGATAAGGATAGGGGCAAAGAGGGAAGTAGCAAGACAGGTTCCCGTATGTCAAGAAAGATTCATGTGTCGTCTATGACCGTGGACACGGCTATTCGAATAGGTTTACACTCTGCAAAGGTTGTACACTTTTCCCACATGACACAATCCCGTCTTGTTGCCCACCAGTGGCCGCGGGTTTAGTACACACCTATTGGTGTACCGGCAAAGGGATTGTGACAAGGTATTTTAGCTAGATCCCCCAAAGATGTGACATGCCCACCGGGTATGGCGCACGGAACTGAGAGTACGTCCTCAAACCGGTCCCCCCATCTGTGCCGAAGGTTCCCCCGCAGGCAGACACCTTATCAGCGGTACAGCGACATCGACACCTAAGGCTGACTAACTTACTTGACCAAGCCAGTGCCCATTATAGCATGTGGTTGCACGTTGGTCACAATCTTCAAATCCAAGACTTATTAGGCCCTCATGCGGCACAGACGACGGATTGCCCCCTTCAACTAGTGAAGGGCAGCCAATCGCTCCTTCCTTTGATCCAGCTATCACCCGCGCTAGTGTTTAGATGATAAGTTTCACCCAGAGTAGAATAGAGTAGAGGAAGCAACAACGGCTAGCTCAGCGAGCTCATCCAGTTTCAAAAGGGTATATCTGACCCAAGGGTCATCCAATTCCTCCGAAGAGGGAAGATCAAGGATCCTAAATATTATTATCATGGCTAAGCAATTATACTCTACAGAATTAATATATAATCTCTACTCAGGGTTGTGTATGGCGACAGGTGTATCAAGGTATGTGGGTAACCAAAATAGCAGTATATTTGTAAAACAATAAATAACATGCACTTGTAAAACATGGGATAATTATGAAAGGGGAATGCCTTCGTTGATGAATCCTTCTTCTTGAATAAGTTGATTATGTCCACGACCAAACTCGTCACTCCCTACTCGTTGTAACGCTAGCAAATGAAAACCAAATAAATACCAAGGCAATAAATACCAAATGAAATACAAAACAGAACAAATGTATGAGTTGGTGTAGAATAGGACATAGGACAATTTGGTAAGGATCGAGGAAGTGAGTTATAGTAACCTGAATATGAATCAATCTAATGGATGACTCGGATTCTAGGATGATAGGATAGATTATCTCAACATAATGTTGTGATAAGATATATGGATAGGCTTGCTAGGTTTAGACGGTTCGAGGTATATATAGAGTAAAAAGGAAGGGATCGGGGTGACGTGAAGTGGTTTGGGTAACTACGGCATATGGTAGGCTGATCGCTCCATTTTGACTAACAAGTAATTTAGTACAACATATACGCCCAAAACAAATGTAACTGATAAACCTTTGTATGCTATGCAAAACAAAAACAATATTCGTGCGGACTACACCTATACATACTCATGCATTAGTACTACCCCGAGCTAAACTAAGATTAAAGTATTTGTACATGCAATAATAAACACAATGGATTAAACTACGATTAGGAAATTTGCACATGCACTACTAAGCACACCCAACATGCAACGGCATGAACCAGGCAACATAATATTGACAGTACTGACAGCAAATAGCATGTCATAGATGCAATACCTGAAATGGTTATGCTAATAAAATAATTACACGGCAAATTAATAACCAGCCTGATGAACATTATCACTAGATAAAATTTATAAACGATCCGCTAAGCTCTACCAGTGACCAAACTAAATATCACTGTGGCAATACTAGAACGTGATAATACTAGAACGCGTTAGCTCGGTCTACTAGAAAAAATGTATAACTAAGCAAGGGTAATCTATCGTATGCTATGATAATTAGACAAACCTGAATATCAAACTAACTAGCAGCAGCACTAGCTATATGCACTAGCATAGCGCATTGGATTGGTTTACAAATAAAGGTGCATTGATTCAGACAAATATGAATACTCAAGTATCTGGTACTATGCCACATGCACTACGCGAACATGCATGCATAAGCTCTAGAGATGAACCGACAATGAAACCCCTTTTTCAAAATAGACTAATACAAATTGAAAATCCTCGCATCCAATAATAAATAATCTAAGATTAGAATACCACGTACATGAGATAATGAGCAACACCCTAAGTTCAACGACATGAACCAAGCAAGGTAGAATTAACAGTAATAGGGTATCAATGTAACAACTAGTGACACGCTACTCATTTACCCTATGCCATAAAATAACAGCCACGATTATTCTAGTCTAATCAGGAGAGTAAACAAACAAACTATACTACTCTATATTTACCAATGACCTGACCTGACTAGCTACTATACTAGGCATGCATGTGCGATGGATTTACAAAAGCTAATGCGGAACGGACAAAAACCAACGAGCAAAAGGCAACTGATTCAAAGTGATGTACGAAATCTATCTAGACAAAGATGAAATATCCAATTACCTAGCAGTAGTAAACTACAACAAATAATCATAGCAGCTACATGTTTATTCCATCAACGAGGGAAATATATCTAAACATCGATTGGTATAATTACACTAATCTATGTCTAGAAGAACACATGCAAACAGTGCATCAATGCATATGCAAGCTACAGGAAACAAATCAACATGCATTCGATCCAGAGTGATGCAAATAATTCAAACTAGACACATAAATCCTAAATAGCTAGCAGCGGTACACTTGTTTACCTTCCAAAGAGTCCATCATACCTACCTACTAGCTTATGCTATTCCAAGTATATTCATGCTTTTGTTTACCTTCCAAATTAAACTTGTTATGAGAAAACTAGTGATTAAAGCTCTCACGAATTTGATGACACACTTTACTTTTTTGCATCTAATAAACTTTAACCATTGGGTCCTTCTTTGTTGCGTATATGCTTGCGCTTTATAACTTGAAATTAGCAGAACCATGTTTCATGGGGAACGCTTTCAACATTGCACTTGTACTTTGTACTCCGTTGATATCATGTTCTTTTGCTTACGGATCCCGACGGTGTGAAATAAAAGTGGAACTTGTAAGATCATGGAGTTTGTATGTGTGTTAGAGAAACGCCTGGGCCGCTAGCCTAAGCCATGCCTAATCATGGTGGAAACTTGCAGCATCACCATAATGAGCACTCTATGAAGCATCCTCAATAAAAACCTATGCAAATAGCAAATAAAAAGATCACTGAGATGCTCATAATCAAAATGACAAGGCAAGCAGACAGTGAGCATCTCAGCAATCTTTTTATTTGCTATTTGCATAGGTTTTTATTGAGGATGCTTGATAGAATGCTCACTATAGTTATGCTGCAAGTTTTCACCATGATTAGGCATGGCTTAGGCTAGCGGCCCAGGCGTTTCTCTAACACACATACAAACTTCATGATCTTACAAGTTCCACTTTTATTTCACACCGCCGGGATCCATAAGCAAAAGAACATGATATCAACTAGGTACAAGTACCAATGAAGTGTTGAAAGCGGTCCCCATGATGCATGGTTCGGCTAACTTCAACTCATAAAGCGCAAGCATATACGCAACAAAGAAGGACCCAATGGTTCAAGTTTATTAAATGCAAGAAAGTAAAGTGTGCCTTCAAGTTCGTGAGAGATTTAATCACTAATTTTCACATAACAAGTTTAATTTGGGAGGTAGATAAAACAAGAATTTACTTGGAATAGCAATAATGCTATTAGGTAGGGATGGTGGACACGAATGGCGAAGGTTTTGGTTTAAAGGAGGTGGATGCACGAGAAGAATACCCTCTCAGTACAGGTTTGGCTAGCAAGGCTGGGTAGCAAGTACAAGAGTTGAAGGAAACAACCAAACATACAAATGATAAAGACAAACATGCAATCTTCCTTGGAAGCACAAAAGATCTTAACTAGAGAATACTAGACTTATGAGCAAATCAAGAAAGAAAGATGATGAAATTATTTTTCTTTAGAGTACTTCTATCTTTTTCTTTTCAACTCTCAAAAAGGTGTTGCTACTGACCAAGCCAGGTTTGTCAAAACCAACTAAATTAACTCAATGATCCCAAAGTGATACCAATACTAACAACAAGATCAATCATATAACCACGACTTAAAAAATAATATAAGCTATGCAAAAGAGTGGATGATAGAACTTCTCATTAATATTCCATAACGGTAACTCACACCAAGGGATACAAATCTAACAAGAGAGGGGACACTTCCATAATGCAAACCATACTACATAATAACTCCTCTATTCATGATATGACTCTACTAATAAGGTAAAAAGATAGAAAATAGTGATATGATACCGCGGCACTCCCCCAAGCTTGGAACAAACCAAGGGGATGCCAAACCTGATGACGAATTACTCCTTTGGTGGTGGTGGTATCCTCTTGATGAGCTCCTTGATCAGTTTCCCAAAGTCCTGAATCTCAAAGGTGAGATTACGAATAAACTGCGAGTTTTGCTCAATGCGACTCATGATCATGTCGTGTTGAGAATTCCAGCTCTTGCTATTCTTTCCCCACTCTTCCTCCGTGAAGTCTTCTTTTCCTGCATGGCTAGAACGAGGCAAATCCCAATTGGAGGGTAATTTCTTCTTGGGCATATTCTGGTATTGATGCTCATGGATAAGGGTATGGAAAGGATTCCTGGTGCGTGGAGGAAATGACCGTGGAGCCAAACTGTGACGAGGAGCTTCCCCCCAAGTCTGCATCCGTGTCGTCCTTCTAACCTTGGCAGGTTTCACCACTCCAATGCTTGCAATGGTAGTGCCGGTGTGCGGACGTTGGCCTTGCTCCTCTTCACCTTCACTCTTGATCTCCTTCTCCTTCTCTTTATCCTTGGCGGACACCATTGTGTTTCTAAGCTTTTAAAGAGTATGTCCTGGCAGAAACAGATCGAAACAAAAACACGAAGAAAACACGATATACGAACCTCGGAAGATCCGGGGGGTTATATATTATGAAGTTTCACTTTAAAAGGAAGGTACTGGGAGAAAACAGGTCGGAGACGGAGTCCTGGGTGGACTCACCACCTGGTGGCGCGGCCAGGGGTGGGCCCGCGTCATGGGGTGGTGTGGGCCACCCTGCCCCCGTTTCCGTCCCTTTTTCGCTTCGTAGCTTTCCTTATTGACTGAAAACTGCAAAAAAATATAATTGGATTGTATTTTCGCGGAAGTTTTCTTACCAGAACTGTTACCTAGTTGGAAACGGACTTTGCAGGTCTCTGAATTTGGTCCTCAATGAATTTCTCCGGAGTTATAACTTGAAAGTCATCAATATCTTCATCTTCATACACTTATTACTTGAGTCATAAAACCCTTCTCTTTCTTATTACACCATTATCTCCACTTCCTGGAAATTTCTTTCACACAAAACTTCACACAGTTCTTATTAGCAACATTAGTATAACTGAAGTGATAGAACCTTTTGAGTCCAACTTCAACTGAAAACCATCAAAACATAGTCTACTGTAGCAACTCCTTCCGAAAATCCAAAAAGAATTCACAAAGGAAATCGAATAAAGAAGCAAATGCAAGAGTGCCTAAATCTGTCAAAACAGACCAGCAGGTAAAGATCAATTTTTTCGAAAATCTTCTGTTTCTCAAATCAAAAAGTGCAAAACTAACGAAAGTTAAATAACAACCTGGGGCAGAAGCACAAAAATTACAGCTCAATCTGACATACTGAGATCTCTCACGAATTTTTACAGTGAAGGACAAAAATCTGTTTCAGGACAGCAACTTCCCCAAATCTTACTTCTCTCTCATTAGCGGTTGATCTTGACACAAAAACCAAACAAAACGGATAAAGAGCGGTTATTACTGAAGTAATAACTTCCAAGACTCAAAGAAACAAAATCAAACTAAAAGAAAAAACAAATTGGGTTATCTCCCATAAAGCTCTTTCTTTATAGCCATTAAGATGGGCATGATAATTTTGAGGAAGCTCTCATAGGGATATGAATTGAAGCGAAAGAGAGCATCAAGAAGCAAAAACACACACACATTTAAGTCTAACCCACTTCCTATGCAAGGTAATTTTGTAAACAAACAAGTTATTGAAACCAAGGCAACTTGCATAAGAAGGCAAAAGAAGTGCAACATAAAAACTTTCAGCATAAAACGAGGGAACTTGATATTATTGAGATACATAAGAACACTTTTACCTCTCTCATAATAACTTTCAGTATCATGCATAAACTTAACAATATAGCTATCACAAGGACTACCATAGCAATGATCACTTATTCTAATAGAAAACACGGGAATACTAGCTCTTATAACACTACTTTGTGAAACAATATTAGAGGTATCCTTACAAAGGATAGTGTGTCCCCCTTTTTAATATTTAGTGACAAAGTCTCTCACATTTGCTATTATAGGTTCATCAACCATTTGTTTATCAGGTTCAACATCCTTATTCATACTTTCATTAACCACACTAGCTATCATAGAATGTTCCTTTACCTTAACTGGGAAATGCATTTTCTCAATATAAGGTTTAGGTAAAACATGATTAGCAGTATAAACTTTAGTATTTCTTGCAGGAACACTCTTAGCAATATCTTTATAAGGTTCATGATACTTATTCCACTTCTTTTTAGGCACTTCAATATAAGAAGCAAAAGCCTTAAAATAAGAAGCAATAGCTTGAGAGTCTAGACCATAAGCATTTTTAATATTTTGAAAGTCATCAGTTCCCATAAAAGATTCAATGCATTCATAATCATAATTTATACCTGACTTTCTACCTTTGTCATTCTCCCAAGCTTCAGCATTGTCTTGAATACGATCTAGAAGGTTCCATTTAGCTTCTTCTTCCAAACGAGTGAATGATCCAGCACAAGAAGCATCCAAAAATCTTTGTCATGTAGAGGGAGCCTTGCATAGAAGTTGTTGATAATAATATTGTTGGGGAGCTCATGAATGGGACATTTGAGCATTAGCAACTTTAATCTCCCCCAAGCTTGAGTTGTACTCTCTCCATCAAGAGGCCAAAAGTTGTATATTTGATTCCGATCTTTATGAATCTCACTAGGAGGATAAAACTTTGAATAAAAGAGAGGCACTATTTCCTCCCATTCCAGAGCTTGACCATTCTTCAGCAGCTTATACCATTCCGCAGCTCTTCCTTTCAGTGATAATGAGAATAACTTCTTCTTAACTTGATCTGTAGTAATACCTGCACACTTGAACAACCCGCATAATTCATGTATAAAGAGTAAATGATCACCGGGATGGACAATTCCATCCCCAACATAGTAGTTATCCATAACACAATCAATAATTCTTGTAGGTATTTTGAAAACATCTTTCTCAGCAGGTGGTGGCTTATCTACTACTTTAGCAGTGGTAGTAGCATTACCAAATAAGAAACTCAGCGAATTATCCATAAAGAAAATAAAGCAACTAGCAGAAGTAAACAGTACTCACAGTAGAAGTTTCCTTTACCAGTTCCACTCTCCAATAGCACTTCACTCCCCGACAACGGTGCCAGAAAATAGTCTTGATGACCCACAAGTATAGGGGGTGTATCGCAGTATTTTCGACAAGTAAGAGTGTCGAACCCAACGAGGAGCAGAAGGTGCTGGCTAGTGGTATGGATCAGGAATTCTCTGCAAATACTTAGCAAACGGATTTTTAGGGGTTTTCGATAAAGAAAGTAAACAAAGTACGAGTAAGTAAAAGATAGTAGGAATAAATGCAGCAAGTGGCCCAATCCTTTATGCAGCAAAGGACAAGCCGGTCGTATTTCTATAGATGACCAATCGTTCTTAAGGACAAATGGGAAGACTGTCAAGTGCTTTCGCTTCATATAGTCGATTAATCTTCTTTAGCTTGCTAAGTGTTGTGTGGGTGAACCTGTGCTAATGTACCGCCCCATCCAAGACTAATACATACTTGTGATTATACCCCTTTCAAACATCCGTAAGTACAAGAAAGTAATTAAGGTAGAAACCTAACCACAGCTTTAAACTCTAAGACCCTTACGTCCCTTGTGCAATGGTTTCCTAACGGAGGTTCAGGTTTCTGTCACTCCGGCAACCCCTACGATTAGTAGCCAAATACACAATGCATTCCCCTAGGCCCATATAGGTGAAGTGTTATGTAGTTGACGTTCACATGACACCACTAGAAGAAGTACACCACAACTTAAATAACAATCTATTGAATCTTTCTCAACGCAACTCCACTACTAACAACAAGACTTCTCCCATGTCCTCGAGAACAAAACGAACTACTCACAAGACATCATATGGATCATGATCAGAGATGGAATAATGATGTATAACAATCTGAACATAAACAATAATTCAATGGTTCACTCAATAGCATCAACTACAAAGAGTAATCAACATCGGGAAAGTTTCCCCTATGAACTATGCAAGATTCAACTCAATTGATACAGCAATATGGACATGGTGATGAGGGTGCTGATGGTGATGATGGTGGTGATGATGATGATGATGATCCCGATGAAGTCCAGCTTGATGGTGGTGTTGATGGCTACGATCTCCCCTCTTCGGGAAGGAATTCCCCAGACAGAAATCTGTCTGCCAGAGAGATCTTTCTCTCTCGGTGTTTTCCGCCCCGCAGAGGCGGCATAATCTTTCTGTGGTCGCTCCCCGAGTCTTAGGGTTTTGTGGGGATGATATACGCCAGAGGGGAGAGGCTGGAGCGGGCCAGGGCGGCCACACCACTCTCAGGCGCGGCCTAGGCCTGCCCGCGCCATGGGGTGGTGTGGGCCCCCTGTGGCCCACCTCCACTCCATCTTCTGGCATCCTGAGTCTTCTGGAAAAATAGGATTTTCCGTATATTTTCCCGGATTTTCTGATCTTCGCGAATTTTGCCTCCAAACATCACCTTTTCCATCAGTATCCTGACTACAGGGGTCCACGCTCCAAAAGTCATCAACCATGCAAAAATAGATGAAATAACATAAGTATCACCTCTCAATACGAAATATATCAATGAATAATAGTGAATTAAGACATAGAATAGTGATGCAAAATGGACGTATCAGTGCTCATCATACCTTCCTCTTGGGGTTCCCAACAAGCTCTACATCAACCACGCACCAGCACTTTTCTGGCACCGTGCATTGAGCCATCAAGCATTTTTCTGGCGTCGTTGCCGGGGAGTCAAGGACATCTTCACAAGGGGAGTCCCTCATAACCAATCTCTTTACTTTGTTTATTTTTGTTTTGCTTAGTTTCTTTTGTTGCTTTGTTTGCTTGTTTCTTATTCAAAAACACAAAAAAATAGTTTTACTAGTTTGCTTTATTATTTGAAAACACAAAAAATGACTACTCTTGAAAACACTAAGTTGTGTAACTTCACTAGCACCAAGAACAATGATTTTATGAGCACACCTGTTGCTCCACCTGTGCCTAAAGATACTTTCTTTGAGATAAAACCTGCTTTGCTCAATCTTGTTATGAGAGAACAATTTTCTGGTATTGGTAATGAAGATGCTGCTTCCCATCTAAATAACTTTGTTGAACTTTGTGAGATGCAAAAGCATAGGGATATAGATGGTGATATTATTAAGCTGAAATTGTTTCCTTTCTCTTTGAGAGGAAAAGCTAAAGAATGGTTGAATTCCTTAACTAGGAATAGTCTTTATTCTTGGACTAAATGCAAAGATGTTTTTATTGGAAAATACTATCCTCCTGCTAAAATTATATCTATGAGAAGTGAAATAATGAATTTTAAACAACTTGATAATGAGCATGTTGCTCAAGCTTGGGAAAGAATGAAATCTTTGGTAAAGAATTGTCCCACTCATGGACTGACTGCTTGGATGATCATCCAAACTTTTTATGCAGGATTGAACTATTCTTCAAGGAACCTATTGGACTCTGCTGCTGGAGGTACCTTTATGACCATCACTTTGGGTGCTGCAACAAAACTTCTGGACAATATGATGGTTAATTATTCTGAATGGCATACTGAGAGAGCTTCACAAGGTAAGAAGGTAAATTCTGTTGAGGAAACCTCCTCCTTGAGTGATAAAATTGATATTATTATGTCTATGCTTGTGAATGGGAAAGCCCATATTGATCCAAAAAATGTTCCTTTAGATTCTTTGGTTGCTCAAGAAGAGCAAGTTGATATGAACTTCATAAGAAATAAACAACTTTGGCAACAATGCTTATGGTAATAACAATTATAGGCCCTACCCTCCTAATAATACTTATGGCTATAATGGTAAACCTGGATTACCTAGTGAAGGAAGAATTTTAGAAGTTGAAAGAGCCACTAAAAACTTCATGCAAATGCAATATGAGCAAAATAAACTATTTACTAAAACTATGGAGGAACAATCTACCATCTTGAAGAACATTAGCCATCAACTTGAGAGTCTAAATAGGGAAATTCCTAGTTTACAACTGAAACTCTCTAATGCTGAAAGAAATATATCATCTTTGTCTGAAGCTCAATCTTCTTTGATTAATAAAATGGCTGCTAAACCTGAAACTAATGATAATCCCTTTGCAGCTACCAATGTTATACAAGTAAGAATTGATGAAAATGTTAGACTATTAGCTGAATTACATGCTAAGTGGGAAAGAGAAGATGAAATTGCTAGAAACATTAGTGTTTCTACTATTACCACCACTAGTGTTGAGGCTAGTAATAGTTCTACTACTTTAAATGATAATTATGATTTTGATCTTGATGGTTGCAATATCTTTGAAGTTATTAAGTTCCTACAAAAGCTTGCTAAAAGTCCTAATGCTAGTGCTATGAACATGGCTTTTACAAAACACATTACTGATGCTCTCATAAAGATTAAAGAAGAAAAGATGAAACATAAAGCTTCTATTCCTATAAAACAAGAAGATGGTTGGGAACCCATCATTAATATGAAAGTGAATGACTTTGATTTCAAAGCTTTATGTGATCTTGATAGTAGTGTTTCTATTATGCCTAGAAGGATTTATGATATGCTTGATTTGCCTCCACTTGAAGATTGTTATTTGAATGTCCCACTTGATGATAATGCTAAAAAGAAACTCATGGGGAGTATTAATGATGTTCTTATTATGGTTAACAATGCCTATGTCCCCGTTGATTTCTATGTTTTGGATGTTGAATGCAATGCTTCTTGTCCTATTACTTTGGGAAGACCCTTTCTTAGAACTGTTGGTGCCATCATTGATATGAAAGAAGGTACCATTAAATATCAACTCCCACTCAAGAAAGTTATTGAACACTTCCCTAAGAATAGATAGAATATTTCTTTTGCTTCTCCTATGAAAACAAAATTTGGTCTTAATGCTTCTTCATTTGAGAACACTTGATTCTTTCTTGCTTCTTATGCCTAACTTAAAGGCGTTAAAGAAAAGTACTTATTGAGAGATAACCCAAAAGTTTTAGATGAGTCTTGGAAGTTATTACCTCTGTAATAACCTCTCATTGTCCTTTTTATTTGGTTTTTATGCCAAGATTAACCTCTAATGAGAGAGAAGTAATGATTGGGAAGTTGCTGTCCCGAAACAGATTTCTGTGGTTCACCGTAAACATTCGTGTAACATCTCTGGACGTCTTTTTGAGGCGTGAATTTTTTTTCTTCTGCCCCAGGTTGTTATCTAACTTTCGTTGGTTCAAAACTTTTTGATTTGAGCAACAGAAGGTCTTCAAAAAAATTCATCTTTACCTGCTGGTCTGTTTTGACAGATTTCTGCCATTTTCTGCATTTGCTTCTTGTTGGTTCCTTTTTGAGTTCTTTTGGGGAATTGAGCTTTTTGAGGAAAGTGCTACAGTATCTAGTGTCATAATGTAAGTTTATTGGTGTTGGAACTTAACCTTAAGACTTATTTATCTTGAGTGCACTAATGTTGCTAATGAGATTGTGTGAAGTTTTGTATGAAGGAAAAATTTCAGGTGTATGGAAGGAATGAGTAATGAGATGAAGGATGGACTAAAGCTCAAGCTTGAGGATGCCACGCGTGTCACCCCAAGAAATATCCAAGAAGTACAAGCGTCAAAGCTTGGGGATGCCCAAGGCATCCCCTTCTTCATTAATAAAAATCCCAGGTTTCTTCCAAACACTTTATTTTTATTGTTTCATGCACAGTTGTGTTTTTCTTGGAGTGTCTTCTTTTTCGTTTTCGTTTTTTTCGTTTGCTTAGTTTTCTGAATAAATTGATTGGACCCCCTCTTTCATACATTGGTTTGCAAATAGTTTGGTTTGGTTTGGAAAAGAGTAGGAAAGTTCATGCTTATGTGGTAAAAAGAGCTTGTTTTACTGTGGCCTATGCTTTGTCATGCCATGCTTGATATTGTTTTGGCTTTATGCTTAGTATTATTTGCTGTAGCATGACTTGTTATAAACAATTGAGATTGCTTAATGTGCCTTGGATGAATCATGCGTTGTTTTAGCATATTAAAGCATAGTATAGTGGTATTCTCCTTTGATGCTTTATTTGGGTTGACTTGGCGCATGCTCACACCATATTATGACTATCTCAAGTCACCATAGCCTTTATGATCCTTTAGTTTTCAACTTGTAGTATCACTTTATGCTTTGATCAATGATGTTTTGTCACTCTACATGATTATGGCCATTATTGCTCTCTTAGTTTGTCGCTCCCAGTCTTTTGCTAGTCTCCACAACCAAGTATGAGTTCCACTCATGCATCCAACTCCCTAAACCAAGTTACTCCAAAGAGTCCACCATACCTACCTACTAGGTTATGCTATTCCAAGTATATTCATGCTTTTGTTTACCTTCCAAATTAAACTTGTTATGAGAAAACTAGTGATTAAAGCTCTCACGAACTTGATGACACACTTTACTTTTTTGCATCTAATAAACTTTAACCATTGGGTCCTTCTTTGTTGCGTATATGCTTGCGCTTTATAAGTTGAAATTAGCAGAACCATGTTTCATGGGGAACGCTTTCAACATTGCACTTGTACTTTGTACCCCGTTGATATCATGTTCTTTTCCTTATGGACCCCGACAGTGTGAAATAAAAGTGAAACTTGTAAGATCATGGAGTTTGTATGTGTGTTAGAGAAACGCTCGGGCCGCTAGCCTAAGCCATGCCTAATCATGGTGGAAACTTGCAGGATCACCATAATGAGCATTCTATGTAGCATCCTCAATAAAAACCTATGCAAATAGCAAATAAAAAGATTGTTGAGATGCTCATTGTCTGCTTGCCTTGTCATTTTGATTATGGGAAAGCTCCCGTATCATGTGCAAGGGGTACCCCGTTGGCGGTTCTTAATGATACACATGTACTTACAATGACAAGAGCTTACTCGTGACTAAAGTTGAGTAGCATGAGGATTGGTCTTCATAAGTTAGGGGCATGAGATTTCGGTTTATAACTTGTCAAGCATATCCTCTTAGTTGTGTCACTTTAACCTTAATCACCTTAAAGATGCTTATGATAGGGGCAATGAGAGCTGAAAGCTTTAAGTACCATAATTTTTGGAAGCTCTTTATGAGACTTGAATCCCTACTTCCTTTTATAAAAGTTCTTCCACCATTATATTGAGTCTCCACCTTCTACCTTTATGCACCTACTTTGAGAGCATAGTGGCCATTCTTAGTTCTATGTGCATTGTCCCAAGACTAGTTGATTGATGCATATCTTGATATTGCTTGTTTTAAACTATTTGTATCTAGTCACTCTTATGAACTTTGAAGGTGTCCTATGCATTTATATTTGCTACTCTATGAGGGACAAGCTGAATACTATTATGCTATGTTTTCTTTATGTGAAACAAACAAACGTCTTGCAAAGCATTGTTATTCATAAATCTTTTGTTTGTGCCTTTTCATGTTGCATCATAGTTTCTTTGTCTTATTGCTAGAACTTTGTCTTTCATGTTATGGTTGAAGTACTATGATCCCAGCTTTGAATGTTTTACAAATACTTTGATCAAGTCTTTGATGGTGCATGTCACCTCAAAAATTATTCTTTCTTTTTATCACTTACCTACTCGAGGACGAGCAGGAGTTAAGCTTGGGGATGTTGATACATTGCAAATGTATCTATAATTTTTGATGTTCCATGCTTGGTTTTATCCACTTTCTTGTGTTTTGTCCACACTTTGGAGTACTTTTTCATATGATTTCTTGGACTAACCTATTAACAAGAGCCACAGTGCCAACTGCCTGTTTTCTGCTGTTTTTGGTTCCAGGAAAGTCAGAAAATGAATATTCTCGGAATTGGACGGGACAAAAGCCAAAGTGCCAATTTTTCCGGAAGTCATCAGATGCCAGAATACGAGACGGAGAGGGGCCAGAGGGCGGCCACACCACCTGGCCGCGCGGCCAGGCTTGGCCCCCGCCAGGGGGTGGTGTGGCCAGCCCAGGCTCCACCTCGGCCTCTCCTTCCGCCTATAAGATGCCCTCGAGATGAAAACCCTGAGTGCCCGATCGAAAATCCACGAAAGAGTCTGTAGCCGCCGTCATGTCCATCCCTAGATTGGGAGGGATCTGAAGCTCTTCCCGACACACTGCCGGAGAGGGGAAATCACCCTGGAGGCCTTCTTCATCACCATGCAAGCCTCCGATGTGATGCGTGAGTAGTTTATCCTTGGACTACGGATCTATGTAGTAGCTAGATGGCTGGTTATCCTCCTTTGTGCTTTCATGTCTAGATCTTGTGAGCTCCGTTCATGGTCAAGATCATCTATTTGTAATTCTGCATGTTGTGTTTGCAGGGATCCGATGGATATTGAGATGCTATTTCAGATTGATTATTGATTATATCATGTCTTTGTTATTTGTGATCTTGCATGCTTTCCGTTGTTAGTAGCTATCTTGGCCAAGTAGATGCTAGCAACTCCAAGAGTTAGTATTTATGCTCGATAGTGGGTTCATGCCTCTGGTAATCTGGGGAAGTGACAGAAATCTCTAAGGTACTAGATGTGCTGTTGCTACTAGGGAGAAAACAACAATCCTTTGTTCATAGAACAATCGTTTTGTTTACTTTACATGTAGTTCGTAAAGCAATAATCGGTTGCTTGCAACTTAATACTGGAGGGGGTTCGGATGATAACCTGAAGGTGGATTATTAGTCATAGATGCAGTTGGATGGCGGTCTATGTATAATGTTGTAATGCCCAATCGAATCTCAAAGGAGTCAAGATGATTAGTATATGCATGTATTGCTTTCTCGATGTTTGTCAATTGCCCCTCTGTAATTTGTTCACCCAGCATGTTATCTATCTAAGGAGAGCCACCTCTAGTGAACTATGGATCCCGGTCCTTGTCTTTTACATACAATCTACAAACTGTTTACTGCTTTGTGTTTACTTTCTGCAAACTTTTACTTCTTTCCATTTGATACTGTTAATCCTTTGTTTTCCGCAAAACACGGTGAGATTGACAACCTCATCGCAAGTTGGGGACAAAGTTCTGTGGTTGTGTTGTGCAGGTCTCCACGTTGCTACTAGCACCGGTAGTGTGCCCTGCCAAGGCTCAGCTAGCAACACCTTTGGGGTGTTTCCTTGCTCCTCTGGTTTGATTAAACCTTGGTTTCATAACTGAGGGAAACTTGATGATGTACTCATCATACCTTTCTCTTGGGGTTCCCAACGAGCTCTAGATCAACCATGCACCAGCACTTTTCTGGCGCCGTGCATTGAGCCATCAACCATCACCAAAGTACAACGTTTTTCAAGGGTCCATAGGTAAGAGGGAATAACATAAGATGGGCAATAGAACCTTTCTTGGAGGGGTATCCAAGAATAAAACATGACAAAAGGCAAAAGACTACAAAAGAAGAATGCAGAAGAACCAATAGTTTCTTTGAAATTGTAGATATTTTAGCATGACTGCATAGGAAAAGGTGCCAAAGGCCAAAAATATGCATACCTTGCTCAAGCAAAAAAAAAATTCTAACGTTATAAACTATATAGCTACCATGGATCTATCCAACCTTATCCTATATGGTTGTCTGGTCACAACAAGTCTTGGTGTTAATGTTCGATATTGAAGAATGCAGAGTGTGGTTGACGACTCTTGACTCCTTAAGTTCTTGAAAAGTTTTCTCATGGATAGGACATGGTATACTATGGATGTAGTTACGAAATAAGTTTAAATACAATGTTGAATAAGAGAAGACAAGGAATAACAATACTCAAGACTTAGACTACGAGGATTTTCAAAAATAGTTTTTAATTTTTCCAAATAGTCTCTAAGGCTTTCCATTTCTAACTAAGACCACGTGACTAGGTCAACATCGGCTCTGATACCACTTCTGTGAGGACCAGAACTTAACTTTCAGACCCCCCTATGTTTATTCGTCAATCCCAAGATCAATGTTGACGACACGGCGAAATTTATATCATTGCAGACGTACAAAAGTAATTTATTACAAAGTCTGGATAACAACATAGTAAAATGTCTACCGACATTTATTATATCCAGAAAGTACAGCGGAAATATAAAATGCGTAGTGACTCCATCTCAGCCACAAGCAGTCGATATAGTCCACGAGGCCTCACTCATCAGCATCATCATAGTAGTCGTAGTCCTCCCCTTCATAGTATTCCGAATTCAACAAAAGTATTGCCATGAGTACATGACGTACTCAACATACCCCTTATGCAAAACCTAATATGTCTACATGTGGCTTTACGTGGAGGTCATAGGGTTCTTTTGCATAAAAGCCAATTTTATTTGCAATTGATAGTAGTTTTGATAAAAGCGATTTTAGACGAAAACATGTTTATCATCAATGTGGTATTTCTCAATAGTGTGATTGTGCACGACAACTCACATAGTTCATAGAATCCAGGATAAGGATAGGGGCAAAGAGGGAAGTAGCAAGACAGGTTCCCGTATGTCAAGAAAGATTCATGTGTCGTCCATGACCGTGGATACGGCTATTCGAATCGGTTTACACTCTGCAGAGGTTGTACATTTTTCCCACATGACACAATCCCGTCTTGTTGCCCACCAGTGGCTGCTGGTTTAGTACACACCTATTGGTATACCGGCAGAGGGATTGTGACAAGGTCTTTTAGCTAAATCCCCCAAAGATGTGACATGCCCACCAGGTATGGCGCACGGAACCGAGAGTACGTCCTTAAACCGGTCCCCCCATCTGTGCCGAAGGTTCCCCCGCAGGCAGACACCTCATCAGCGGTACGGCGACATCGACACCTAAGGCTGACTAACTTACTTGACCAAGCCAGTGCCCATTATAGCATGTGGTTGCACGTTGGTCACAATCTTCAAATCCAAGACTTATTAGGCCCTCATGCGACACGGACGACGGATTTCCCCTTCAACTAGTGAAGGGCAGCCAATCGCTCCTTCCTTTGATCCAGCCGTCACCCGCGTTAGTGTTTAGATGGTAAGTTTCACCCAAAGCAGAACAAAGTAGAGGAAGCAACAACGGCTAGCTCAGCGAGCTCATCCAGTTTCAAAAGGGTATATCTGACCCAAGGGTCATCCAATTCCTCCGAAGAGGGAAGATCAAGGATCCTAAATATTATTTAGCATGGCTAAGCAATTATACTCTACAGAATTAATATATAATCTCTATTCAGGATTGTGTATGGCGACAGGTGTATCAAGGTATGTGGGTAACCAAAATAGCAGTATATTTGTAAAACAATAAATAACATGCACTTGTAAAATATGGGATAATTATAAAAGAGGCATGCCTTCGTTGATGAATCCTTCTTCTTCAATAAGTTGATTATGTCCACGACCAAACTCGTCACTGCCTATTCGTTGTAACGCTAGCAAATGAAAACCAAATAAATACCAAGGCAATAAATACCAAATGAAATACAAAACACAACAAATGTATGAGTTGGTGTAGAATAGGACATAGGACAATTTGGTAAGGATCGAGGAAGTGAGTTGTAGTAACCTGAATATGAATCAATCTAATAAATACCAAGGCAATATATACCAAATGAAATACAAAATAGAACAAATGTATGAGTTGGTGTAGAATAGGACATAGGACAATTTGGTAAGGATCGAGGAAGTGAGTTGTAGTAACCTGAATATGAATCAATCTAATGGATGGCTCGGATTCTAGGATGATAGGATAGATTATCTCAACATAATGTTGTGATAAGATATATGGATAGGCTTGTTAGGTTTAGACGGTTCGAGGTATATATAGAGTAAAAAGGAAGGGATCGGGGTGATGTGAATGGGTTTGGGTTTCTACGGCATATAGCAGGCTGGTCACTCCATTTTGACTAACAAGTAATTTAGTACAACATATACGCCCAAAACAAATGTAACTGATAAACCTTTGTATGCTATGCAAAACAAAAACAATATTCGTGCGGACTACACCTATACATACTCATGCATTAGTAGTACCCCGAGCTAAACTAAGATTAAAGTATTTGTACATGCAATAATAAGCACAATGGATTAAACTACGATTAGGAAATTTACACATGCACTACCGAGCACACCCAACATGCAACGGCATGAACCAGGCAACATAACATTGACAGTACTGACAGCAAATAGCATGGTATAGATGCAATACCTGAAATGGTTATGCTAATAAAATAATTACGCGGCAAATTAATAACCAGCCTGATGAACACTATCACTAGATAAAATTTATAAACGATCCGCTAAGCTCTACCAGTGACCAAACTAAATAAACAATACTAGAACACGTTAGCTCGGTCTACTAGCAAAAATGTATAACTAAGCAAGGGTAATCTATCGTATGCTATGATAATTAGACAAACCTGAATATCAAACTAACTAGCAGCAGCACTAGCTATATGCACTAGCATAGCGCATTGGATTGGTTTACAAATAAAGGTGCACTGATTCAGACAAATATGAATACTCAGGTATCTGGTACTATGCCACATGCACTACGCAAACATGCATGCATAAGCTTTAAAGATGCACCGACAATGAAACCCCTTTTTCAAAAGACTAATACAAATTGAAAATTCTCGCATCCAATAATAAATAATCTAAGATTAGAATACCACGTACATGAGATAATGAGCAACACCCTAAGTTCAACGACATGAACCAAGCAAGGTAGAATTAACAGTAACAGGATATCAATGTAACAACTAAACGCTACTCATTTAACCTATGCCATAAAATAACAGCCACGATTATTCTAGTCTAATAAGCAGAGTAAACAAACAAACTGTAGTACTCTATATTTACTAACGACCTGACCTGACTAGCTACCATACTAGGCATGCATGTGCGATGGATTTACAACAGTTAATGCGGAACGGACAAGAACCAACGAGCAAAAGGCAATTGATTCAAAGTGATGTACGGAATCTATCGAGACAAAGATGAAATACCCAATTACCTAGCAGTAGTACACTACAACAAATAATCATAGCAGCTACATGTTTATTCCATCAACCAGGGAAATATATCTAAACATCGATTTGTATAATTACACTAATCTATGTCTAGCAGAACACATGCAAACAGTGCATCAATGCATATGCAAGCTACAGGAAACAGATCAACATGCATCCGATCCAGAGTGATGCAAATAATTCAAACTAGACACATAAATCCTAAATAGCTAGCAACGGTACACTTGGCCAAAATTGAAATACTCAGACATTCACCATATGCCTAAGTAATGTACAGGAACTAACGATCCCTAGAGAAAAATAAACCTACTCAAAACTAGAAGAAACAATGTTGCAAACAGAATTTACAGGAACATGAGCGTATGCCACCAGGTTACGAACTCTTTTCCAAACGGTTTGATAAACATCGAAAGGCTCATCGGACAAGTGCTTGGTGGTCTAATCTGTCCATGCCACCGATCGGCGTTCGGTTCACCGGCAGTCACGCGAACTACGAAACTAAGAGCAGCGACTATGTCTAGGAGGTAACCGTGAACATAGGTAGTAGCTAGGTGCAAGGATTTCAGCTGGAGCTCACCGAGTATGGCACACGGTCGTCCGAGGAAGACGGTGAACTGAGATAAAACAGCGGCGGAGTGCGTCGTCGGTGATCAGCGGCTTGTCCTTCTAGTCCGATGGATCAGCCCTGCTCCTTCTCTTGGTCGTAGTGCACCCTACTCTCGTCCTCTCCTCGCCGGAGCTGCCGGAAGTGTGGTCGGCGTCCCGCGGCGAGCGGCAGAGCTCTCCAAGATAAACTGGGGATAGGAGCCCAAGGCTTGTTCGTGGTGGAGGTATAAGAGGAGCGGTGCTCTAACTGGCCGGAGTATAATGAGAAGTAATGGTGTCAGTTTCTAAGGCGTTGATTGCTGTGGCGTTCCAGTCTAGCTGTTGGTCTACTGCTGCATGCAGGAAAACAAGAAACGGTGCCGCGCTTCTATCGCCGGAGCTGCCGGCTGGTTGGTCTAATCGTGTTTTCCTCAGCTGGTGGGGTGAGCTAGCTAGGTGCATGGATCGGTACAAAGAAAAGAACTTTGAGAGAAGAAAGAAAATAGGGTGTCTCACGTATACGGCATAGTAGAGCTAGATACCATAGTCTGACATGCAACAGATATACATATATATACGAGTAGGAAATGCAGTTGCATGGCATGCATCGTGCATGTGCTTAGGCCAAGAAAAAGGCGATGAGAGAGAGTACAATAGTGTACTAGAGTTTGGCATGCAACATGTATATATATGTCTAGAGAAAGAATTTAGAGAGAGAAGGACATATATAGGTATATGCTACAGTAGCTAGAGACTAGTATGCAATGGTTGTGGGCCAATCCATAATGGGATTAATTTATTTATTAAAAGAGCCGAATAAGAAGCTAATTGGTAAATAGCAATTTACAGGTAGATTCAAATAACAGATAACAGTATTAAAATTAGTTTTTAAAAATTAGTCTTTTTATATATCAAAATAATTCCAACTATGTTGGAATTGATTTAAGAAAAATAAAACAAATTCAAATATGCATATTTTTAATATGCTATAAAGCAGACAAGAACACAATCCGATTTGAGGAGAATAAAAATATAAAATTTATATTCACGTTGGTATTAATTCATGTTAAAGCCATTTTGCATTTGAAAATTTTAGTTAGGCCTCAGTTATTTAACCGAAATTTTCTTGTCCTCAGTTTCAAATAAAAGTTTTTGAAAACTTCAAAAATCGGTCTGTTACACTACATGAGCTGTTTGAAACGAAACAGATTATGTATAAACAACGATCTAGACATGACTGGCTAAAAGCGGGGACTAGAACACCCGATATTTTCAGAACCGTGTGACGCACAGGAGGCGCAAGAACACCGTCTGCTACCTTCTCAGAGATGACAGCAACCTGTGTGACACTAATGAGGGGACGCGTGCTATTGAGCAGAGTTTTTACAGTAATTTGTATACGTCTGAAGGCTCATCTAATATGGAACGGATCTTAAACCATATCTCAGAGTTTGTACTGGGGGAGATGAATGGGAAGATGACTGCAGCAATCTCTAACTCTGAAATCGTAGGGGCTCTGTCGCAGATGGGCCCAACAAAATCTCCTAGCCCCGACGGACTACCGGCCCTTCTCTTTCAAAGCCACACTGGGCCGATTTGAAAGAAGCGGTGTGTGCAGTTGTTCACGATTTATTGGCGGGAAAGGAACACCTTCCTGAGCTAAATGACACCATTCTTGTGTTGATCCCCAAGGTAAACTCACCGGAGTCCTTGATACAGTTATGTCCGATTAGTCTTTACAATGCTTTGTACAAGCTGGCTTCGAAAGTGCTGGCCAACAGGCTTAAGAAAATTCTTCCTATCATAATTTCGGAGGAGCAAAGTGCATTTGTCCCGAGCAGGCTAATCACAGACAATGTGGTTGTTGCTTATGAATGCATACAATCCATTAGGCCGAGGAAGAGAAAACCCCCCTTGTGCACGGTGAAACTCGATATGATGAAAGCACATGATAGGGTTGAGTGGATTTTTTTGGAGAAAATAATGTTAAAAATGGGTTTCTCTCAGGACCGGGAGGAAATGGTGATGATATGCATTACTTCTATGAGATTTTCTGTTAAGTTGAATGGGGGTTTGTCTGAGGTTCTCACTCCCTCTCGGGGGCTTAGGCAGGGCGACCCAATATCCCCCTACCTATTTTTATTCCGTGTAGAAGGTTTGTTTGCTCTTCTTCGGGAGGCTCGGCAAGAAAACTCGTTGAAGGGAGTTTAGTTTGGTGCTAGTGGTCCTCATGTTACACACTTGTTATTTTGCTGACGACAACGTCGTTTTTCTAGAGGCTTCTGCTAGTAGCATGCAAACTCTAAAGAGGATTTTGGTGGAGAATGAAGTCAGTTCCGGACAGAAGGTAAATCTCCAAAAATCTTCTGTCTTCTTTGGCAAAGGTTGTCCAGATGATACAAAAGAAAACATTAAGGAGGTTATTGGAATTGAATCTGAGGCCCTCTCTAAGAGATATTTAAGGCTACCCACTGTCATTGGGAAATCTAAGGAGGGTTTCTTCAAGCATCTGCGGGAGAGGTCATGGGCAAAGGTTCGTGGACTGAAGGGGAAGGGCATGTCCAAAGAGGGGAAAAGCATTCTAGTAAAATCTATTTTACAGGCTGTGCCGACGTACGCTATGAGTTGCTTTCTCCTCTCAAAGAAAATGTGCAGACAACTTAGTTCTATCTCTTCGAACTTCTAGTGGGAAGACACCGATGGAGAGAAGAAAGTCCACTGGATTAGTTGGGACAATATGTGCTGAAAGAAAATTGAGGGGAGGGATGGGCTTTTGCGACTATGAGTGCTTCCATCAAGCTTTCCTTGCGAAACAAGGTTGGCGATTGCTCATGAACCCGAGTTCCCTTTGTGCTAGAGTGCTCAAGGCGCGGTATTTTAAACAAGGGGATTTTTTGTCTGCTAAGGCCCCGTGTAGAGCTTCATATACCTGGAAAGGAATCTTGCATGGCAGGGAACTTCTGAAGGCCGGACTGGTTTGGCGAGTGGGCGACAGTGCTTCTATAAATGTGAGCAATGATAGATGGATCCCACAGATAGGTGCTCAGTGCCCACTGTGCAGAAGCAAGAAGACTGTCCAGAGCTGGTGAGTGCTTTCATTCGATCAGAAGGGAGCGTGGAACGAGGAGCTTCTTCCGCACCATTTCCATAGATGGACGTTGAAGATATTCTCCGGACGCCCGTGGGTAAATTGGGGACAACAGATGTCCTTGCTTTGAACCATACAAAGAATGGGATCTTTTCAGTTAAATCATCTTATAATTTGGCGATGCAAGGAAAGAGAGAATCCCAAGGTATGACCGAAACGTCTCAGTTTTGTTATGAGCACAAGGGCTGGTTGGCTTTGTGGGGTGCGCAAGTCCCAGGAAAAACTAAAGTTCATATGTAGCGGCTGGTCGAGAAGGGTCTGGCAGTGGGTTCCGAACTCAGTTATAGGAAGATTAAAGACGGTGTGTTCTATCTAGTGTGCAGCCGAACTGAGAGTTTGGTACATCGCTTCTGGACTTGTTCCCGCTCTGCTTCGGCTTGGTCTCTTCTCGCGGATTAGACATGTATCGCGGTGGACGTGCCTCCTAAACACTTGGCCTGCCATGCAGATTTGAAGGGTTGGCTGCTAGACTGGATCGGCAAGTGCTCAGCTGACCAATTGTCATGGTGTTTTACTCTAATCTATAACCCGTGGCAGGCCAGAAATGACGCACGGGAATCTCAGAAGCTTGAGGATCCTAGAGGTATTGTGATGCGTACTATTGCGGGGGTTGCGGAATGGAGAGACCTGGGAAAACCGAGTTTGTCTAGGGTTGCTGCTTCGACAGAGCATTGGGTACCGCCGGACACGTCTTGGACTAAGGTGAACACGAATGGGTCTTTTCGTCTCGATACAAACAGCGGAGGGGGTGGCGTGGTCATCAGGGATCGCCATGGAGGTTTCGTCGCCGGAGCTTACCATTTTTTTCGCCCACCTTGTTGATGCTGAGAGTGCGGAACTACTAGCCTGTCGTCGAGGATTGCAACTGGCGTGTGAAATGCAGGTGCTGAAGGTGCTTCTGGAAGTGGACAACACGGGGGTGGTGTCAAAGTTGCAGAAGGAGGAACTAGATCGGTCCATACATGGCCCTCTGGTTGAGGAAGTAAAAGGGTTACTACAAAGTTTTGGCGAAGCTTCGGTGCTACATATCAAGAGAACAGTAAATGGTGCTGCTCATGATCCGGCGAAATTAGGCTGCGAGAATAAAATGTGTAAGATTTGGCTTGGAGTGCCGCCGGATTGTATTAGCAACAAACTTGTACTGGATATGGCTATGATTTAATACTATCACAGCTATGTTTTCTAAAAAAAAGACTGGAGAATCTAAATTTATCTCGAAATAAATCTTGATAATATCAAAAAAATAAAAATTTGCATGGATAATATCAAAATTTTGGTGCGGCGTACCTTACCAAAAACCTAGATTCGCCACCGAGGAGAGATCAGGTTACCGTCATAGAATCTAGAAAAGCTGTACACGGTACACCTCGAACAAGCTAGCAAAGGATGTTAAACAATGTGCGTGCGTGTGACGTGTGGATACTGCCAATTAAAAGAATGTCCTCGCGTGCGACGTGTGGATACCCATCTCAAAAAGGAGAATTTTAAGTTTGGTGCGTATAGTATTGAATTGCATGCACTATCCCATCTGAACCAAAAGTCCAAACTGATGAAAAGGGTTAGGCGTGTATTATATTCTTAACACTCCCCCTTATGTCTAGGCTATTTTAGTCCTTAGCGTGGGTTTAGTGTAAGCCACAGAAATTTTTTTTTAATACTGCGTGAGCAGGGTCTTAAACTTGAGACCTCTTGACTCTGATACCATATTGAATTGCATGCACTAGCCATCTGAACCAAAAGTCCGAACTGATGAAAAGGGCTAGGCGTGTATTATATTCTTAACATATAGTACTCCCTCCGTTTTAAAATATAAGATGTTTTAGATTTGTGAAGGGGATGTATCTAGACTCCTTTTAGTATATAGGTTCATTTGGGTTTGGAGTGAACCTACAGACTAAAAGAGATCTAGATACACTCTATTCACAAAGCTACAACATCTTATATTTTGAAACAGAGGCAGTAGTAACTAATTTTAAATTGTCAGGCAAGCTAGGCTTGGACAGTACTCCATTTGCGTCTATATGCAGAATCTATCTATATAAACGATAGATCTATCCGAGGAACCCTAGATAAGTAAGGAACTGTATACTATATATATAGACAAAACATATACTACGTGAGTAGTCGAAACAAAGCAGGCATCTAGCTAGCACTCGATCGATCATGGGCGCCGAAGCATCGCCGAACCAACACGTCCCGCTGCTCCGCGCGCGGTCGCCGCCGGATGAAGGACGCCCGCGCCGGCCATGGCGGACGATTTGCTGGGATGTTCTGGTCTTCACTATTTGGACTTTGTTCGGACTTTTCTGTATATGGTATATTGCCTACTTTATCTACACCGCCGAAACGAGCGGTGCGGTGGAGTACTCGGTGGCCATCACCGGCGTCGACGGGCTGGACCCGGCAATAGACCTGAGGAGCGACCTGAGACTGACGCCTCTCGTCGGTGTTCAACCTCACGATCTACATCAAGGAGTTGGAGAAGTTCATAGATGGAGAGTGCATGGGCGGTGACGGCTTTGGCCCAAGGAAGAAGATGAACTCACGCACACGAGGTGGACACAAGAATGAACACACAAGGGGCTTTGCGGCACCGCACAACTCTGTACCTTTTCTCTTTGTTCAACTTAATAAAGCAAACTGATTACATGGCTTAAATAGCTGGACCAATACGACCCAGTAGCACGCACGCACACAGTTTGCATGCAAGCCGCTCTCTCCACTGCCTAACTGCCCATGTACAACTCGAGTGAGCCAAGTTTTCAGAACGTTGGATTCGCCGTACACAGGACCAAGTCTCAACTATTGCTCCCGCTTCTTACTCCATGCTGATCTGCTCACAACTTGACCTGTCCATCTCCACAGTGTAGAGGCGCGTGCAGCTAACTAACGAACTAATGCAGAAGACTAATCACTAATGCAATGGCATACACACATTAGTGCCACTACAACACATGCACGGTGCCATGCGACACACACAACTTGGCATGACTCAACCTGCCGTGCACTCACACTCTAGTCTACTCCCTCCGTTCCACAATATAAGATGTTTTAGGTTTGTGAAAGAAGTGTATCTAGACCACTTTTAGTGTGTAGGTTCACTACAAAACCTAGATAAACCTACACACTAAAAGGGGTCTAGCTACATTCTTTTCACAAAGCTAAAACATCTTATATTTTAAAACGGAGAGAGTACTATGCATGCATGAAGAAAAAAACAAACCAAAATAAACATGCTAATTAACAGGGATAACGAAGTTAACTCCAACATGTGCCCACTCGACGGAGCTCATTGTCTCGTACCGCGACGCCTTCCTAGGCAAAGGCGCGGTGCCGGGTTTCTGCGTGCCGGTGATGCGGGAGGATTGGGTCGACGCCCCACGCCACCAAGGCATGGGGCGTCGACGTGGTGGTGCCACGGTTCCCGAGGGACCAACTCGCCGGAGAACTGGAGCAAGGCCAGGCGGTGCTGGATGTATTGGTGATGGACCCAAGTTATTAGGGAGTGCTTGCTTGTAAGGCCAAGATCGGAGGGGGTCGATAACCCTGCAAATTTGAGTCCTAGCCTAGCATCAAGATGTGTTTTATTTGAGAGAGAGAGAGGAATCCTGCTCCGGTGCTCCGCCCCTGGTGAAGTTGAGGGGTTATTTTCTATTTTTTTTCTTTTTTCTATCTTAGGCCCGCTGAAACCCATATCCAGCCCGCGTATACCCTTATGTATAGATACGGTACCTATACGGCGCGTTTGAAAATAAAAAAATTCACGTGACCAGATCGATCCTGCCTTGTTGACCCACATCGTGAATGCGGTGTTTTCAAACTGGTAATCACCGCTTCTATCGCATCTAATTAGGTTAGGTTAGGCGCGCCGCCGGCGGACGGACGGCGGACCGTCGTCTCTGCCATCTCCGGTGACTTCGTGGCCGCATAAGGTTTCCAGAATCACGGAGGGTACCCTCTCTTCCCTGTGAGGCTTGTGTTAGGGGCAACCTAGGGTTAGGGGCTCCGCCCCACCGATCGATCATATCGAGGTGTTGGGAAGATTTCATCTTCCGGCCACGGTCAGGTTCTCCCGTCGTGCGCGTGGGCGGTTCTTCATCCACTTCATTCGGCGCATCGACCAGTGCGGTAGGGTGGGCTTCTTCCGCCGGCACATCTACCAGCGTGGTAGTTTGATTCGTTCTTCGTTAAATTCATGACCAATATTCATGATGACATGTTCAGAAATATGACTAATGTATCTTTTGTTTGTATTCTTTGTTGATATACTGAAGTAATGTACTATTGTAGGAAATGGCGGAGTCTAAGTCAGGTATTTTTGAGGCAGAGAAGGAACCTGGGTTTGAGTTTCATTCAGATGGGTCAGATGATTCTAATGAAGGTGTTGGCGATTGGATAGATGAATCTATCTCAGCTAGTGAAGAATTATTCGTAGATTCAAAGTCAAATGGTGGTCATAGATCTGAGCATGTGAGCACAAATGTTATTAATGTAAGTTATTTTATTTGATTCAATTATTAGGGATAGCAAATTATGTTAAGGTTAAAGTTACAACAGTATTCATGATAATAATATATGTAGATGGACATAGACAATGATAAGGAGGAAAGCAATGTCGAGTCTCTGTTCGAGAAATACATTGATGAGGTACATAGAGTGTACTAATTATTTATGAAGCAACGAAGAAATGACCATTAATGTATGAGTAATTGTATTATTGTTTTTGTGCAAGAAATAGCTGGTCTTCAAAACATGTACGACTACTATGGTGAGTCGGACATGGAGAGTGCTATTTTTGATGGAACAGATTCTGGGGAGTCAAAGGAGGTGAACATTATGGAGGTAAGATTTATGGTTATATTTGTTTTGAAAAACAAAATGTCTGATGAATAGAAAATTATTTAGGTTTTCATTGCTTTGCTCTGCATGTGCAGGCCCCGGTTGATGATGGGAGCTGGAATGTCAATGATGTTTGCAAGGCTGAGGATAAAATGGATATGTTGATGAAGATAAAGAAGATGACTTTTCCTTGCAAAGTAGCTGCTTTTGTATTCTACAATAGCTACACTAAAGATAATGGATTTAGCATCAGAAAGGACAAGGTCAGATATAGCAAGAAGCGTACAAAACATTTGATTTACAGACGTTACTTGTGTTCGAGGGAAGGTGAGCGTGATAATAGATTGATGACCGGGGAGGGACGAAGTCGGAGGCTCGGAGATCTGTCTCGATGCAAGTGTGGGGCTCACCTGACAATGAAGCTTAATGCAAAACTTGGTGTATGGTATGTTGAAAGTTTTGAGCCCAATCACAATCATGTGTTAGCAAGACCGGATGAAGTACCTTTTCTTTGGTCGCATAGAAAAATAAAAGAGTACCAGAAGGCTGAGATATTAGCTATGGGAGCCGCAGGAATTAGGAAGCACATCATAATGGACTCCATGATCAGCAAAAGTGGATGGTACGGCAGTGTTGGGTACATCAGGAGGGATATGTACAACCTTTGCAGCAAGGAGAAGAGAAAACTACTGCGAAAGGTGATGCTGCCACGACCATTGACATTATGGCTAGCAGAAAGGAGAGGGACCCAAGCTTTTATTTTGACTACGACTTAGATGAAGAAGGACGGTTGAAAAGAATGTTTTGGTGTGATTCTCAGTCTATACAGGACTGTGAGGACTATGGGGATATCCTTGTGTTTGACGGCACGTACAAGATGAATCACTATGTTATACTATTCATACCTTTTGTCGATCTGAACAATCACTGGAGGACTATTGTTTTTGGTTGTGACATAGTTTCCGATGAGACAGAAGAAACATATGTGTGGTTGTTGCAAACATTCTCAAGGCAATGTGTCAGAAGATGCCTCAGAGTGTAATCACGGATGCTGACTCGGCGATCATTAGGGCAATACGCATAGTATTTCCATATGTCTGGCACCGAATATGTACTTGGCATAATGAGAAAAATATGAAGGTCCATCTTAGTAGTAAGTCCTTAGGAGAGTTTCGCTCTATGTTGTACTACACTATGTCGAAAGCCGTATTTGAGCAGAGATGGCAAGCGTTCTTAAGGAAATGGCAGTCGGAGAAAACCAAAACTTGGTTGAGAAGGATGTATAGGAAGAGGGGCATGTGGGTTGTAGCGTATCTGGCTGATGGTTTTTGGCTTGGTATGAAAAGCAACCAGCATAGTGAAAGTCTAAATTCCTGCCTTCACCTGCACCTTGATGGAGAGATGACTTTAGTGGATATGATATTGCATTATGAGAATTGCATCAACTGTATTCGTGAGAACGAGGCGCGAGATGACTGGACGGCCTCACAGACTATACTGGTGCTCGTAACTAGATGTAGAGAACTGGAGGTAGCTGCTTCACACAAGTTCACTCCGACTAACTTTTATATGTTGCAGGATGATCTGAAGAAAGTTGGTGGCTTACTGACTGTTGAAAAAAAGCTGGGATCTGGGTCAGAAATATTTGTCATCGCATGGCATGATAACCGAAAGAGGCAGTCCACCGTGGAATATACACCGGAAAATCCAAAAGAATCTATAAAGTGCAGTTGCAGAAGAATGATTAGGAAAGGTCTACCGTGCAAGCATATATTCCACGTTCTGAATGAATTACATATATATAGAATTCCATATTGTTGTGTTCTTCGTCTGTTGACAAAAGACGCAAGGCACGGTCTTCCTGCAAGGCGCACTAGTGATTTGTTCGGAGTAGGATGGTCAGGGGCTAGGGAAAGATTGAAATATAGAAAGGTTAGTGTGCTAGTCTCAGAAGCTATGCATGCGGCATGCAAACACTCCTCTCTTTGGGATCAGTTACATGAAAGTTTGAAAGCTGTGATATCTAAGGCTGTTGAGTACGATCAGAAGGAGGAGTTGGCACTTGTTCCTATTGGCCTAAGCTCGTTAGCGGTTGAACACGTAGAGGATCATGAAGGAAACATTGTTAACGTTCAGGATCCTTTAAAAGTACCGAGCAAAGGTGCACACAAGCATAGCTCGAAAGATGAGGAATACGATTATCGGCCAAAGTTTAAAAATGGAAGACCATTATCATTTGACGAACATATAATCAACTGCGGCGCTTGCAAGGAACGAGGACACAGCAAACGCAGCAAGCATTGCAAACTTAACCAGAAGTAAGTGTTACCAAACTACATTGAATATATCAATAATGAACTTGTCAAACTTATTAAAATTTTGTGTTTTCATGTGCAGGAAGGTGGTACAGGAACATTAGTAGAGGAGATATTTGAGATAATATTATTAGGAAATCTATATATGGTGGGTTATTTTTTAAAGTTGTAATACGGTTTCGATGTACACAAATTTATTTTGTTTAAGCCGTTGTTGTGTTGTACTATGTCATTGTCTTACCACGTCTTGGTTAATTTCGGTTTAACAAATATGTTTTACGATGAAATGTGTGTCATGTCAAATTTGTGACGATGATATGAATATATTTCAAGATCGACCCGATGAATAACGCTGAAAATCTGGATATTTGCATAAAATAGCAATGATTTTTATCCATGTCTGGCCCATGAAGTAGTTGATTGTTTCCCTGTTCATTTGGGCCATAATGCTACCCGACCCATGGACTAGTCATGATCCTGGTAGCCGGACCTAGGGTTTGCAAGATTTTACTATATAAATCAACGTACCCTCAGTCTCATCTAGGGTTTGTCTGGGCTATTTCATCTTGCTGTTTGACTGATCAGCGGCTGCAGGCGCGAGCGAACTCGTCGGCTAGGATGGATCCGACAGACAGCACCGAGGGATGGGCGAAGCTTACATCTGTTGTCCATTACGACTGCGGGAAGCGGATCAAGAAAGGCGCACCGCCAACCCTAGATGAGACGGTTAGTTCTTGAAAATCTTTCTTTGTGTTTCATTTCTACAATATTCACACAGTATATGATATTTTGCAATTTAGGATGTTGATGAGGACATGTTGCCCAATTTTGTTGATGCTTTGCCGCAATATGAGTATGATCCTGCGTACAATGGTATTGAGCGCAACACAAAAATTAGGTGCGGCCACTCGGTGTTCCCTGCTCGTCGTGTTTGTAAAGATGGTTGTGATGCTAGTAGACGGTTTTTGGGTGGTTCATATGAGGTTTTTCTCTATATCCTTGTGTTATGTACATCATTGACAATATACTGAGATATCATACAGAAAATATAACTTTATTTATTATTTCAGGGATTACATAAGTGCGGATATGTCGAATGGGTAGAAGATGAATGGAAAGGAAGAGAAAGATATGTGATTGGGCAACTAGCCGAAAAGAACAATAAGATACTGATGGCAAAAGAAGAGGCTGAGAAAAAATGAAGACACATTTGAAAATTTAAAATAAACTTTTAAAATGTAAGGACAACATTATTTGTTTTCTTGCAACAATGTGTGTTGCAATCTTTGGACTTTTAGTAGCAATCATGTACAAGTGGCAAGATGCAAAGTAGCGAGTTGTTTCAAAAGAAGAAGTTTTTCTACATTCTACTAATAAACAAGTGAGGCATTTGGTATCCAGTTGTGCATTTTTTGTCACGCCGTTAGTACAACTTGATTTGTATAAACATTGTACAAAACATGAACTTGTGATTAATAATTTTGTCACATAACAATATATGAGTAGCCATAAGTGCATATAATAAAACAAAATAGTTGAGCTCATTATGTTACATAGTTGATAGAAGAAAACAAGTTATAATGGCAAGGAAACCTTCTTCGGGACTAAAACCTAACCACTCTAACTTGAAACTTCTAATCATCTATGTTTTCATAACTTGTTCATGTTTGAAGCGATCTCATGAACTTTCTTTTTCACGGCATCTAATTTGTTGGACGGAGACAACATCATTTCTGCGACGACACGTCTCCTCCTTTCGTTAACCGTGGCCTACAAATTAGTAAAAAACACGGTGAGTTGAAATTAAGTTAAGATGGAACGTTTAGTTCGTAATCAAACCTGAGAAATTCTCCTATCATCCGTTCACTATCCCAATGCTCCATGCATTCGATGACAAATAATCCATGAGTTTTTGTTGTGAAGGTATAATAGTAGAAAGATTAATACAGGGCTCATGTTCATTCTGTCCTACTGAATATGATGTAACATTTACTCACCTATCCCGCTGCTGCGGCATCTCATACTCTTTAATTGGCCACTTTGAAACATCCGGATATTTCCCACCTGTAGTTGTATTTTCCACTTGCATGTCTTGTCCAATTTAGCGATGCTGTAAAAATATCATGGTTAAATGCGCAACACATTTTGACAAAAAATATGGAAACTATATTGTACACATACTAGTGCCTCGACAGTCTCCCAAGTTAAGTCCAGAGGATATAGCGAGTCCAGACATTGAAACTCTTGCTTTGGCATGTGCATGACCACCGTCATCCAGTGTGTATTGCCGATATTCAAGGGAAAATAAGTCTACAAAAAACTCATATTAATAAATATCCGATGGCTTTTTAGATGTTTAATCGCAACATATAATAATTGATCGCAAATATAATATAGCATACCCTATTACAAACTGTATATTCTTCCAACACTCGACCAACTGTTCCAGATTTTACCATCTCATTATCTATGTTCATGGTAGAATCCTCTACTTTGTCACCAACAATTGCACGGTCGACTAGAAATTTAGATCTCCATGCTGGACGTAAAAAAGGTCATGCCAACCACGGAGGCCTAAATGTCCAATGTAACCATCTATTACCTGCAACAAACATCATTGAATTAAGTGTTTGCAACACACAAAGCATAAAATTAACGTACTGGAATAAAAATAAAGTTTAGCCAGTAAGTGCAGTTATCACTTACATCATCAGACAACCATTTACGGTCTAGAACGACACATAGTCTCTCTGCACTAACTTCGTCTCTACTGGAGTTCTTGTATAAGCTTTTTTTCTTGTGCTGATCTGACCGAGATATGAGTTCAAGAAATACACAGGCAGCATCTATTTGTTGTGGAGTCATATTAGTAGATGAATCACTATTGCGATTTACATCTAGGCCTGGTTTATCATCGAAATCGAGAACTTCATATAAAAATGAAAACCTGATTTATTATATTTCAATGCAAGATATGTTTACAATTTTTATTAAACAAATCAAATATGAACTTTACCTTTTGCAGTAGATCCGCGGACTAAACGCTTAATGGGTTTGTCTAGAGCATAAGGAGACTGAAACTTTTTTGGGACTGTACGCTTCCGTTTTCCAGTTAACTTATCTTCCTTTTGGCTATCAGCTGCTTGACAGTCTTTTGATACACCTTTATTTAATTGAGCCATAGACATAAACTTGTTAACAGAAATATCAATATCAGATTCTTCTTTTACTGGTTATGCATTATCAATAATAAAAGGGTTATCCGGTGTGCTGCCAAGGGCACCACTCCTCTTGATCGGTATACGATCATTCACACCATTTGCCTTGCAAATAGGTGTATCTCCATTTACGCCATTCTTTGTAGGCTCCTTGTCATGTGTTCCATGGTTAGCAACTTCGTCAGGCACGGTCGCACAAATACAGTCGACCTCTCCTTCGGAATCGTTATCTTTCTTATACATGAACTCTTTTTATCACGAGGTCTGTTCTGAAAAGAACCAGCATCTTCTTCCTCTTCCATGTCTGTTGAAGCCGCTGTGTCCATATGTTTGTACGTCACGCCTTCCTTGTTGAACAGTTCCAATGTTCTCTACAAGACATGAAAATGTAAGAGCAGAACCACATGTTCAACTTGAATAAAACTATGTAGTTAAGTGTCTCACCTGAGAACATAAGTCAGTTATAGGAATCAACATTTTATTCAACTGTGTGTCCAAGTGATCTATCACCCACTTAAACAAAAGCTCCATCTGATCATTACCAATTTGTTGTGTACCATTGATCTTCTTATGCAGAACACTAACCAGCTTGGCCTTTTGCTTACGAGCTGGCGTAGGATCTGCCATCAATGGCTCCTGCATACGATATTCTTCAGTGATATTATCTTCTATCTGCATGATGGTACGAATGATACAAGCTGTAAGTCCTACGTAGTAGCTTCACATGAGTCATAATCTAAAAAGGCAATATATGAGGGAAGCCAAAAAAATATTATCTTGACGTTACCACGACCACGATCATTCTCGTAGTCGAAATTGTCTCTCTTTGTGGCAGCCGCTTCGTTCCAATTCCTCATGAGGGGCCGTATGGACATTTTAGGATTAAATGCACATTCACCTTCCTAGGCAGCACTTTTCTTCCAGTAAGAGTACTACATTTTAAGAAATATTAGTAAATTAGCTATAGCACAGACATCATAGAGTATGCATGCGAAAACAAATGAGTGCGCAAATAAAACCTGCAATAGTCCAAGATTCCCTTTCGGTCATTGACGGATTATTTTTCCTTTTCTTCCAATCCTGATGCTGTCCATTAGAACCCTTCTCGTTAAAGCATTCCAATTAATCTTGGACATTCTGTTAACATCATCAACTAATGCATAGTACTGCTTCGGAACAACATTTGTTGCCATATGCGCAATAACTGTTCCAAGTAGCACTAGCACCATCTTTCACAGAAATTCGTCATCGGCAACTTTATTTTTAATGATGTCAGCGATTAAATCATCAATTACGATGTTTCCAGTAGATTTGCTCAGAAAGTGTGTGGGGACGCGTTCCTTCACGTCCTCTCCTTCAGTAAGTATGTCCGCTGTTGAAAAACCTTCGTTCTCGAGACTAAGAATACACTCTACGTCGATAGCCCCAATAGAGATTTTCCTATTTGTCTCTTCTATGAGAATGTACCAGTGGTAGGGTCAAAAGCCCCGAGCATGAACCTTCAACAATAATTACCATGAATTAGATTTCAGTGAAAAAACATATATACAATCCTAGAACAAAAATATTTGGATTAGTACCTTATTAAGATTGTGCGCATCTTCATAGATGGAATCATCATCATACTACGCATATTCGTTTGGTCTAGTCTAGCCCTTTGAGCGATGGAAAGACCCGCCACTAACTTGCACGATTTTTTGATGTTGCAACAAATATCCCCCTTAAGATCGTCCATCCTAAAAACAAAAAACACAATTAATATATTAACGGAACAAAGATCTATAGATGTTGTTGCTGCATACGATATGAGTAACTCACCACACATAAAATGACGATACTTTTTCAACAAATTATAAACATGTCTGGTCCTATCTCAGTGAACTAGTGGATCTAGAAACCCTAAAAGTATTGATAACAGTCGTCCTAGTTAGTTTGTGCCGTGACCAGCAAGCATCCTCCCTACCATAAACGATAAAACGACAGTGGACAGAATTTCCACGCGATTCAATAGAATTATGAAACTACAAATCAATACAATCGCACGAGGATACTATTAAACAACAATGAAAGGGAAAAGGAGTATCTGATCTTAGAGCTCTAAATCATGAACCGACTAACCTACCGATCAGAGGGAAGCTGTACTTGACATAAAACTACCGGTGCGCAGTTCATAGGAATACCTGGAACGACCTCTGTGGACGAGGAACGACCACTACCGAGGAAGAAGGCCGTCGAAACTGCGCCGTGGAATTTAGTGCACACGAGGTCAACGGGGGCGTGTCGACTAGTGGACTATGATGGAGTTTAGGGTTATAAGATGGAAGTGATCGTGGGGTTTATTATGCGGTTTAGTCAGATATATTTCCACCAGGCCGGTACGTCTTGGGCCAACAAAGGCTCGTGGACTCATCCTGTACGGGATATAAAATGAAACGGGGTGTACGTTATAACAAGGCCCGGACGAAGTTTGCTTCCGATTCTAGGCAAATAACTGTATTTTTTACATCAGTTCTTGATGTGTAACATGTGGGACAAGTTTGGATTAATTTAGAGGAGGTCAGAAAAATGACAACTTATAAACAAGGCGTTTCGTCTAATTTGAACAATCTTTTCTAACCATGTAAATTTTTCGACCATCATTAAATATTCTAATTTTTTCATATGGTGACACAAACAATCTAAGACATATGGCCAAGGTTTTACATTTTTCTGATTTTTTTGAATTTCTAGTGCCCCGCTCAAAGTTAGGTCAAATAATCTAAGACATTCGAACAAATATATTGAATTATGATGTGCAAGATCTCTTTAAAAGTTCTACCAATGTCCAAACTACATGATCTACCTCCATATTAACAACATATAAAAATATGGTACCAAAATTTAAAAGTTAACTTGCTCAAAATTCAAATTTGATTTGAAGGTGATTTAGAATTTTCAAAATCCTACATGCACCAAGTTTTGAATCTGGAAAAACTCTACAAATGAAAAACGTGACTTCTAGAGTCCTTCAAACAATGGTGAACACCTCATGTAATTCAGACAAAAACAGTTCCTGAAATCCACAACTGAATTTTCTGTAAAAAACGGGTCAAAACCACCTATTTGTTATGTCTAACTGAATTTTAAAATTTATACATGCACTAAGTTTTGAATCTAGAAAAACTCTACGAATGAAAAATGTGTCCCCTAGAGTCCTTCAAACATTGGTGAAACCCTCATGCAATTCAGACAAACACAGCTCTTGAAATCCAAATCTGAATCTTTATCACAAAACCGCGTCGAACGCAGAGGAGGCATATGGATGAACCAAGCTGACCTAACAATAGATCCATTATTAAACCACATCTTGTGGACCTAAAAATTATTTTTTCCAAAAATAATGTGGTTCCAATAGTGTACATGCAGTTCAATATTTCAAAGTTTTGACCAAATTAACCAAAGTTTGACTTTAGGTAAAATTTGAACAAACAAGCAATTCAACTCCTACAAAGTGGTTATATTCCCACCCAATGACCCCATCTACCTTACCATGTTGGTGAAAGACAACATTTTTTGCAAAATTTTGTACTTCCTTCATAAAATGAAGTTGAATTTGAATTGTTAAAATGGAAAATGGTATTTCAAATCATAGTTTGACAAAGACCCCTAAAGATGAAATGTGTGCAATGCCAAGATACACCTACCTTCCAAATTTGAGGCCAGTCTGACAAAGTATGCCACAGACTGGTCCTTTTCATGGATAATTTAGGTACTTACCCATGAGACTCACACTTGAAACCAACTTTATAGGAGCAACGCTAACTTTCATTCCACAAACTCAAGGTTTATTAATTTTTGTGCAAACTAGGGTACAATCTAAGACACATGGGCAAGGTTTTCCTTTTTTTTGATTTTTTTTTGAATTTCTAGTGTCCTGTCAAAGTTTGGTCAAAATCGCGTCGAACAAATAAAATGCATAAAGATGTGCAAGCTCTCTTTCAAAGTTCTACCAATGTACAAACTACATGCTCTACCTCCATATTAACAACATATAAAAAATATATGGTACCAAAATTTAAAATTTAACTTGCTCAAAATTCAAATTTGATTTGGAGGTGATTTAGTATTTTCAAATTTCTACATCAACCAAGTTTTTAATCTGAAAAAACTCTACAAATGAAAAATGTAGCCCCTAGAGTCCTTCAAACAACGGTGAAAACGTCATGCAATTCAGAAAAACACAGCCCCTGAATCTAAAACTGAATTTTCTATAAAAAAAATGGGTCAAAACCACCTATTTGTTGTGTCTAGATGAATTTTAAAATTTATACGTGCACCAAGTTTTGAATCTAGAAAAATTCTACAAATTAAAAATGTGGCCCTAAGAGTCCTTCAAACATTGGTGAAACCCTCATGCAATTCAGACAAACACAGCTCATGAAATCCAAATCTGAATTTTTATCACAAAACCACGTCGAACGCAGAAGAGGCATATGGATGAACCAAGCTGACCTAGCAATACATCCATGATTAAACCACATCTTGTGGACCTAAAAATGATTTTTTTCCAAAAATAATGAGATTCCAATAGTGTACATGCAGTTCAAAGTTTTGACCAAATTGACCAAAGTTTGACTTTAGGTAAAATTTGAACAAAGAAGAAATTCAACTCCTACAAAGTGGTTATATTCCCACCCAATGACCCCATCTACCTTATCATGTTGGTGAAAGAAAACATTTTTTGCAAAATTTTGTACTTCCTTCACAAAATGAATTTGAATTTGAATTGTTAAAATGGAAAATGGTATTTCAAATCATAGTTCCACAATGAACCCTAAATATGAAATGTGTGCAATGCCAAGATACACCTACCTGCCAAATTTGAGGCCAATCTGAGAAAGTATGCCATGGACTTGGCCTTTTCATGGATAATTTGGGTACTTACCCATGAGACTCACACTGGAAACCAAGTGTGTAGGAGCAACGCCAACTTTCATTCCACAAACTCAAGGATTATAATTTTTTGTGCAAACTAGGGTACAATATAATACACATGGCCAAGGTTTTACTTTTTTTGATTTTTTTGAATTTCTAGTGCCCTGTCAAAGTTTGGTCAAAATCACGTCGAACAAATAAAATACATAAAGATGTGCAAGCTCTCTTTCAAAGTTCTAAAAATGTCCAAACTATATGTTCTACCTCCATATTAACAACATATAAAATATGGTACCAAAATTTAAAAGTTAACTTGCTCAAAATTCAAATTTGATTTGGAGGTGATTTAGTATTTTCAAATTTCTACATGCACCAAGTTTTGAATCTAAAAAAACTCTACAAAAGAAAAATGTGGACCCTAGAGTCCTTCAAACAATGATGAAAACCTCATGCAATTCATACAAACACAACTCCTTAAATCTAAAACTGAATGTTCTGTAAATAACGGGTCAAAACCACCTATTTGTTGTGTCTAACTGAATTTTCAAATTTAGACATGCACCAAGTTTTGAATATGGAAAAACTCTACAAACAAAAAATGTGGACCCTAGAGTCCTTCAAACATTGGTGAAACCCTCATGCAATTCAGACAAATACCGCTCCTGAAATCCAAATCTGATTTTTTATCACAAAACCGCGTCGAACGCAGAGGAGACATATGGATGAACCAATGTGACCTAGAAATAGATCCATGATTAAACCACATCTTGTGGACGTCAAAATGATTGTTTCCAAAAATAATGAGGTTCCAATAGTGTACATGCAGTTTAATATTTCAAAGTTTTGACGAAATTGACCAAAGTTTGACTTTAGGTAAAATTTGAACAAACAAGCAATTCAACTCCTACAAAGTGGTTATATTCCCACCCAATGACCCCATCTACCTTATCATGTTGGTGAAAGACAACATTTTTTGCAAAATTTTGTACTTCCTTCACAAAATGAAGTTGAATTTGAATTGTTAAAATGGAAAATGGTATTTCAAATCATAGTTCCACAATGAACCCTAAATATGAAATGTGTGCAATGCCAAGATACACCTACCTGCCAAATTTGAGGCCAATATGAGAAAGTATGCCATGGACTTGGCCTTTTCATGGATAATTTGGGTACTTACCCATGAGACTCACACTTGAAACCAAGTGTGTAGGAGCAACGCGAACTTTCATTCCACAAACTCAGGGTTTATTATTTTTGTGCAAACTAGGGTACAATCTAAGACACATGGCCAAGGTTTTACATTTTTTTGATTTTTTTTGAATTTCTAGTGCCTTGTCAAAGTTTGGTCAAAATCACGTCGAACAAATAAAATGCATAAAGATGTGCAAGCTCTGTTTCAAAGTTCTAAAAATGTCCAAACTACATGTTCTACCTCCATATTGACAACATATAAAATATGGTACCAAAATTTAAAAGTTAACTTGCTCAAAATTCAAATTTGATTTATAGGTGATTTAGTATTTTCAAATTTCTACATGCACCAAGTTTTGAATCTGAAAAAACTTTACAAAATAAAAATGTGGCCCCTAGAGTCCTTCAAACAATGATGAAAACCTCATGCAATTCAGACAAACACAGCTCCTTAAATCCAAAACTGAATTTTCTGCAAAAACGGGTCAAAACCACCTATTTGTTGTGTCTAACTGAATTTTCAAATTTAGACATGCGACAAGTTTTTAATATGGAAAAACTCTACAAACAAAAATGTGGACCCTAGAGTCCTTCAAACATTGGTGAAACCCTCATGCAATTCAGACAAACATAGCTCCTGAAATCCAAATCTGATTTTTTATCACAAAACCGCGTCGAACGCAGAGGAGGCATATGGATGAACCAATGTGACCTAGAAATAGATCCATGATTAAACCACATCTTGTGGACCTAAAAATGATTTATTCCAAAAATAATGAGGTTCCAATAGTGTACATGCAGTTTAATATTTCAAAGTTTTGACCAAATTGACCAAAGTTTGACTTTAGGTAAAATTTGAACAAACAAGCAATTCAACTCCTACAAAGTGGTTATATTCCCACCCAATGACCCCATCTACCTTATAATGTTGGTGAAAGACAAAAAAATTGCAAAATTTTGTACTTCCTTCACAAAATGAAGTTGAATTTGAATTGTTAAAATGGAAAATAGTATTTCAAATCATAGTTCGACAATGACCCCTAAAGATGAAATTTGTGCAATGCCAAGATACACCTACCTTCCAAATTTGAGGCCAATCTGAGAAAGTATGCCATGGACTTGGCCTTTTCATGGATAATTTGGGTACTTACCCATGAGACTCACACTTGAAACCAAGTGTGTAGCCAAGTTTTGAATCTACATGCACCAAGTTTTGAATCTAAAAAAACTCTACAAAAGAAAAATGTGGACCCTAGAGTCCTTCAAACAATGATGAAAACCTCATGCAATTCATACAAACACAACTCCTTAAATCTAAAACTGAATGTTCTGTAAATAACGGGTCAAAACCACCTATTTGTTGTGTCTAACTGAATTTTCAAATTTAGACATGCACCAAGTTTTGAATATGGAAAAACTCTACAAACAAAAAATGTGGACCCTAGAGTCCTTCAAACATTGGTGAAACCCTCATGCAATTCAGACAAATACCGCTCCTGAAATCCAAATCTGATTTTTTATCACAAAACCGCGTCGAACGCAGAGGAGACATATGGATGAACCAATGTGACCTAGCAATAGATCCATGATTAAACCACATCTTGTGGACGTCAAAATGATTGTTTCCAAAAATAATGAGGTTCCAATAGTGTACATGCAGTTTAATATTTCAAAGTTTTGACGAAATTGACCAAAGTTTGACTTTAGGTGAAATTTGAACAAACAAGCAATTCAACTACTACAAAGTGGTTATATTCCCACCCAATGACCCCATCTACCTTATCATGTTGGTGAAAGACAACATTTTTTGCAAAATTTTGTACTTCCTTCACAAAATGAAGTTGAATTTGAATTGTTAAAATGGAAAATGGTATTTCAAATCATAGTTCCACAATGAACCCTAAATATGAAATGTGTGCAATGCCAAGATACACCTACCTGCCAAATTTGAGGCCAATATGAGAAAGTATGCCATGGACTTGGCCTTTTCATGGATAATTTGGGTACTTACCCATGAGACTCACACTTGAAACCAAGTGTGTAGGAGCAACGCGAACTTTCATTCCACAAACTCAGGGTTTATTATTTTTGTGCAAACTAGGGTACAATCTAAGACACATGGCCAAGGTTTTACATTTTTTTGATTTTTTTTGAATTTCTAGTGCCTTGTCAAAGTTTGGTCAAAATCACGTCGAACAAATAAAATGCATAAAGATGTGCAAGCTCTGTTTCAAAGTTCTAAAAATGTCCAAACTACATGTTCTACCTCCATATTGACAACATATAAAATATGGTACCAAAATTTAAAAGTTAACTTGCTCAAAATTCAAATTTGATTTATAGGTGATTTAGTATTTTCAAATTTCTACATGCACCAAGTTTTGAATCTGAAAAAACTTTACAAAATAAAAATGTGGCCCCTAGAGTCCTTCAAACAATGATGAAAACCTCATGCAATTCAGACAAACACAGCTCCTTAAATCCAAAACTGAATTTTCTGCAAAAACGGGTCAAAACCACCTATTTGTTGTGTCTAACTGAATTTTCAAATTTAGACATGCGACAAGTTTTTAATATGGAAAAACTCTACAAACAAAAATGTGGACCCTAGAGTCCTTCAAACATTGGTGAAACCCTCATGCAATTCAGACAAACATAGCTCCTGAAATCCAAATCTGATTTTTTATCACAAAACCGCGTCGAACGCAGAGGAGGCATATGGATGAACCAATGTGACCTAGAAATAGATCCATGATTAAACCACATCTTGTGGACCTAAAAATGATTTATTCCAAAAATAATGAGGTTCCAATAGTGTACATGCAGTTTAATATTTCAAAGTTTTGACCAAATTGACCAAAGTTTGACTTTAGGTAAAATTTGAACAAACAAGCAATTCAACTCCTACAAAGTGGTTATATTCCCACCCAATGACCCCATCTACCTTATAATGTTGGTGAAAGACAAAAAAATTGCAAAATTTTGTACTTCCTTCACAAAATGAAGTTGAATTTGAATTGTTAAAATGGAAAATAGTATTTCAAATCATAGTTCGACAATGACCCCTAAAGATGAAATTTGTGCAATGCCAAGATACACCTACCTTCCAAATTTGAGGCCAATCTGAGAAAGTATGCCATGGACTTGGCCTTTTCATGGATAATTTGGGTACTTACCCATGAGACTCACACTTGAAACCAAGTGTGTAGCCAAGTTTTGAATCTACATGCACCAAGTTTTGAATCTAAAAAAACTCTACAAAAGAAAAATGTGGACCCTAGAGTCCTTCAAACAATGATGAAAACCTCATGCAATTCATACAAACACAACTCCTTAAATCTAAAACTGAATGTTCTGTAAATAACGGGTCAAAACCACCTATTTGTTGTGTCTAACTGAATTTTCAAATTTAGACATGCACCAAGTTTTGAATATGGAAAAACTCTACAAACAAAAAATGTGGACCCTAGAGTCCTTCAAACATTGGTGAAACCCTCATGCAATTCAGACAAATACCGCTCCTGAAATCCAAATCTGATTTTTTATCACAAAACCGCGTCGAACGCAGAGGAGACATATGGATGAACCAATGTGACCTAGCAATAGATCCATGATTAAACCACATCTTGTGGACGTCAAAATGATTGTTTCCAAAAATAATGAGGTTCCAATAGTGTACATGCAGTTTAATATTTCAAAGTTTTGACGAAATTGACCAAAGTTTGACTTTAGGTAAAATTTGAACAAACAAGCAATTCAACTACTACAAAGTGGTTATATTCCCACCCAATGACCCCATCTACCTTATCATGTTGGTGAAAGACAACATTTTTTGCAAAATTTTGTACTTCCTTCACAAAATGAAGTTGAATTTGAATTGTTAAAATGGAAAATGGTATTTCAAATCATAGTTCCACAATGAACCCTAAATATGAAATGTGTGCAATGCCAAGATACACCTACCTGCCAAATTTGAGGCCAATATGAGAAAGTATGCCATGGACTTGGCCTTTTCATGGATAATTTGGGTACTTACCCATGAGACTCACACTTGAAACCAAGTGTGTAGGAGCAACGCGAACTTTCATTCCACAAACTCAGGGTTTATTATTTTTGTGCAAACTAGGGTACAATCTAAGACACATGGCCAAGGTTTTACATTTTTTTGATTTTTTTTGAATTTCTAGTGCCTTGTCAAAGTTTGGTCAAAATCACGTCGAACAAATAAAATGCATAAAGATGTGCAAGCTCTGTTTCAAAGTTCTAAAAATGTCCAAACTACATGTTCTACCTCCATATTGACAACATATAAAATATGGTACCAAAATTTAAAAGTTAACTTGCTCAAAATTCAAATTTGATTTATAGGTGATTTAGTATTTTCAAATTTCTACATGCACCAAGTTTTGAATCTGAAAAAACTTTACAAAATAAAAATGTGGCCCCTAGAGTCCTTCAAACAATGATGAAAACCTCATGCAATTCAGACAAACACAGCTCCTTAAATCCAAAACTGAATTTTCTGCAAAAACGGGTCAAAACCACCTATTTGTTGTGTCTAACTGAATTTTCAAATTTAGACATGCGCCAAGTTTTTAATATGGAAAAACTCTACAAACAAAAATGTGGACCCTAGAGTCCTTCAAACATTGGTGAAACCCTCATGCAATTCAGACAAACATAGCTCCTGAAATCCAAATCTGATTTTTATCACAAAACCGCGTCGAACGCAGAGGAGGCATATGGATGAACCAATGTGACCTAGAAATAGATCCATGATTAAACCACATCTTGTGGACCTAAAAATGATTTATTCCAAAAATAATGAGGTTCCAATAGTGTACATGCAGTTTAATATTTCAAAGTTTTGACCAAATTGACCAAAGTTTGACTTTAGGTAAAATTTGAACAAACAAGCAATTCAACTCCTACAAAGTGGTTATATTCCCACCCAATGACCCCATCTACCTTATCATGTTGGTGAAAGACAACATTTTTTGCAAAATTTTGTACTTCCTTCACAAAATGAAGTTGAATTTGAATTGTTAAAATGGAAAATGGTATTTCAAATCATAGTTCCACAATGAACCCTAAATATGAAATGTGTGCAATGCCAAGATACACCTACCTGCCAAATTTGAGGCCAATATGAGAAAGTATGCCATGGACTTGGCCTTTTCATGGATAATTTGGGTACTTACCCATGAGACTCACACTTGAAACCAAGTGTGTAGGAGCAACGCGAACTTTCATTCCACAAACTCAGGGTTTATTATTTTTGTGCAAACTAGGGTACAATCTAAGACACATGGCCAAGGTTTTACATTTTTTTGATTTTTTTTGAATTTCTAGTGCCTTGTCAAAGTTTGGTCAAAATCACGTCGAACAAATAAAATGCATAAAGATGTGCAAGCTCTCTTTCAAAGTTCTAAAAATGTCCAAACTACATGTTCTACCTCCATATTGACAACATATAAAATATGGTACCAAAATTTAAAAGTTAACTTGCTCAAAATTCAAATTTGATTTATAGGTGATTTAGTATTTTCAAATTTCTACATGCACCAAGTTTTGAATCAAAAAAACTATAAAAATAAAAAATGTGGCCCCTAGAGTCCTTCAAACAATGGTGAAAACCTCATGCAATTCAGATAAACACAGCTCCTGAAATCCAAAACTGATTTTTCTGTAAAAAACAGGTCAAAACCACCTATTTGTTGTGTCTAACTGAATTTTCAAATTTATCCATTCACCAAGTTTTGAATACTACAAATGAAAAATGTGGCCCCTATACTCCTTCAAACATTGGTGAAACTGTCATGTAATTTAGACAAACAAAGCTCCTGAAATCCAAATCTAAATTTTTATCACAAAACCGCGTCGAACGCAGATGAGGCATATGGATGAACCACGCTGACATAGCAATAGATCCATGATTAAACCACATATTGTGGACCTAAAATGATTTTTTCCAAAAAATAATGAGGTTCCAATAGTGTACATGCAGTTCAATATTTCAAAGTTTTGACCAAATTGACCAAAGTTGGACTTTAGGTAAAATTTGAACAAACAAGCAATTCAACTCCTACAAAGTGGTTATATTCCCACCCAATGACCCCATCTACCTTACCATGTTGGTGAAAAACAACATTTTTTGGAAAATTTTGTACTTCCTTCACAAAATGAAGTTGAATTTGAATTGTTAAAATGGAAAATGGTATTTCAAATCATAGTTCGACAAAGACCCCTAAAGATGAAATGTGTGCAATGCCAAGATACACCGACCTGCCAAATTTGAGGCCAATCTGAGAAAGTATGCCAAGGACTTGGCCTTTTCATGGATAATTTGGGTACTTACCCATGAGACTCACACTTGAAACCAAGTGTGTAGGAGCAACGCCAACTTTAATTCCACAAACTCAAGGTTTATTATTTTTTGTGCAAACTAGGGTACAATCTAAGACACGTGGCCAAGGTTTTACTTTTTTTTAAATTTTTTTGAATTTCTAGTGCCCTGTCAAAGTTTGGTCAAAATCGTGTCGAACAAATAAAATGCATAAAGATGTGCAAGCTCTCTTTCAAAGTTCTACCAATGTCCAAACTACATGCTCTACCTCCGTATTAACAACATATAAAAATATGGTACAAAAATTTAAAAGTTAACTTGATGGTCATTGTCCCTTCGTTAAGTTAACTTGCTTAATGATGATTTGAAAACAATGCACTTCACTGTTTGAAGCTGAGAGCACTGACACTAACCCCCTCTTTATTTTGTTTCAATTTCTCTCTTATGTGTAGATACAAGACCAAGTGATCAGAAGAATATTTTAGGATTAGTTTAGAATCTTTCTTTTATTTACCTTTTGTAATACAATTTTCTACTCCTTGTAAAGATCAATGTAGTATATATATTCATCATTTAATAAATCTTTTTATTTCTTTGAGAATCTCGCTGTAATGCCTTTACTTCAAATAGAGTTGTATTTATTTAATACTTATGGAATAAGGGAAGAATTAAGAAGTGCTTATTTAAATTGTACTAATATATTGTTATTAATTTCCTTTATTGTTTTATAACAATGATATATTCAAATAAAAATAATAATTAATCCTTTTTGGAAATTAGATAAATGTTAATTACCTCTAATGTTCTAACCTTATTCATTTGTTTCAAAATATTAACTATGAAACCCACTTTATTTACTGAAAGCATTATAATCCATAAGGATTAAAGGTTAAAGATTGATTTCTAACTAGGTAGTCATAATTGATATCCCAACCAGAGTGGAATATTATATAGCCTCATACTATGGTATCGACTAAAGATTCCTCCAGAATACTTTTTCTCAACAAATCTCTAACTTTGAGTTCTGATTAAGGAAATTCCCTTTCGAAATGTACTTGATTTAAATTTCTCCTCTGCTTCACTAAGATCTCTTCTGTCCAAGTGATCTAGTCATCTGGCCCCACCAGAACCATCAATATGATTTAATGATCATGTCCCTTCTACAACATTCCTTCATTCTGGTCCTAATACATTAACCTTGTACCTGTTTTTGAGGCTGACATGGTTTCCATTCTCCTATAATATCAAACTCCTAGAATGGGTAGGGTACTACTCCTCCTAATACAAGTATGTTCTTGTTATAAGATTGATTAAGCTACTGTGCTTTCAACTACTCCATACAATTAGTATCACTTTCTTTATCATACCCCAGCTTGATTCCTCATGATCAAACTATATGATTCAACTTACTAATGTTTATCCTAATTTATATCCTCATAATACTTTTTCATCAACTGGGCACCTATCCTCAAGAGCCTTGAGAATAATGACCACCATACTTCGACCATACAAATCTTAGGCTTGTAATTGCCTGATCAGGATTTATACTCAACTAAGTAGCAGGCTTATACTAATCCCTCTATAGGATTTATCTTATTTACAGGAACTGACTTTAGGTTTATACCTGCTTATCTTAACAAGGTTATTACTTGATACTCTAACACTACTAGCTTTCTTATAGCTTCTCAAGTATTAGTTAACTCTAAGTTTTAGATACTTCATCTAGTTACTCATAAGTGAGTTAACTCCTCCATCATCCAATGGTTTGATTATCACTGAGGGTCTCATTCCATTGATGATGGCACACTTTACCACAATTAGTTCCTTCTTCTTATTAATTCACTTAAAGTCTTTGGAATGTCAATTTAATAGGTCAAAGCTAAGAGTCAATTAGTTCTAAGTCAGGAATTGAGCACTTAATATTGATGATCAATTAACACTAGGCCTTAACTATTTAGGAATGTCATATGTTAATATGACAATAAGGTCTAGGATGAATGGGTTTGGCTTGTTTTCTATTTTCTCTATTATATCATAGATAATATTTAAGAACTACCATGAGGATCATGGTGGAAATAGCTCTGGCAAGCAAGTGTATCAAGATTTAGTTATAATGTATCTTTGCTTAAGGTATATACTTAACTTGGTATTCGGAGTTTGTTGTAGATAATACCTTGATATCATCTTTAGAATATTAAGTATTTATCCTTAAGTTAATGAATAGAATACCATGCAATGATCTCTAAAAGATCAAGTGCTCCTTAGTAAGTAGTGTGTTGTGACTTAGTTTTATTACATTTGATCTACCCTTAGATCAAATTATATTACCCAAAGATAAGATTTTAGCAAAGGTCATATTGAAACTTATCACATTCAACTTGATGATCTAATTCAGTTCCACCAAGTTAAGAGAAGCTTCAATCATTTTGACAAGTTTTATTTAAAAGCGCGAAATATTATCCAGATTTTCTATGCATGAATGCAATGCACACACATGAGCTCGGCTTATTTCTAAGCTCTAATGTTGGGATGTTACAGACTCTCCCCCTTAAAATCAACTTTGTCCCCGAAGTTCGTACTCTCTTGTGTTTCGGAATGAGGAGTTGACTTGTATTGATCACGACCTTTCCTAAATTCCATAGTGATCATAAATGAGGATAATTGTGGTATCCCGTATACAGATATTTCTCCGTGAATCCTCTTCATACTTGACAATAGCCACTAGCATTTCTAATTTACCATATAGTACCTTTTACTATATTTCTTTGGGGTTTTTCCCTTACAGTCCTATTTAGAGTTGATTGTGGACACATTTTGTCCATTCTAGTCAAGTTTTCCTATTACACTACACCTGTCTATTCTGGAACACTTTCTTCCTCTTAAGACAAACTTAAGAGTTGTTTCCCCCTTTTTAACTAGTTCACTAGGATTAATGTATTATATCACCTTCGATATTTTAGCCGAACATACCATGGAGAGTACTCTTATACAGATGACTTCTTGTAACCTTATGATAATAAGTCTTAATCTCATCATGACTCGGTACTTCTTCTCCATCTTTAGTTGGCAAATTATTTAACAACCCATCCATGTTATTGCTTACTCTCCCCCTTGGGGTCTTCTGAAGGTCTCTAAACTGTATGTATACTACACATTAACTCAATAGTAAGGATATTGGTCTCCATCTAGCTTATACCTTACCTATATAAGGTCTCACAAAAGAATCTGCGATGCACCCACACAATTGTGGATCTCCAAAATGAATCTTCCAATGTTACTTGTCTTACTCTTAACCTTTTGGGGATTGTTTCTCACTGATAAATCCGATTTCACGAAACGTCTCGAAAGTTGTTCACTTTTAATTTTATACTTCCTTATGTCTTTCTTAACTTAGGCCAAGTTTTAGACTCTTTAATTTATATAAAAAATGACTTAACTTGCTAAACCACAAGGATACCCGCTATGGATACCAGCTGCAGATCCTCATAGGTGTATAAATTACCCTATGGATTTCTACTTCTTACTGGCATTCTCTCTGAGTTGTCAGAGCTTGAATACCACTTTTTTCCAAGACTTCTTCTTTGACTGATTCATGATACTTCCATGATCTTGATACAACTACTGCATTAGCATTTTAACAACATCACCTATCTTGAGTGAACTTAATTCATCCTTTAGTGTTGCTCCACACCCTTTTTAACACTAATATTTCTTCTTATTGCTGGTTCATAATGAGTTGGGATTGATCCATCCTTCAAAATAGTGTTGATACTCCATATATTTAACTTCCTTATTCGTGCAAGTCTTCATCTTGATCTTTAGAACTCGTCACTCCTTTACATGAATTCCCTTTTCTATCTAGGTCTATAACATCAAGTAATAAGTTGGTGATGCAACATGCATTTGCACATCAAGTCAAACTTCATGTATAGATCTAGTCAATCAAGAAGATCCAAGAAAAACCAAGAAATACTCAAACATATACCATGTATTAAACATATGCCTTCGAAATCTTACAAATCCCAACCACGGCAAGACACTCCCTCTGTACACTACCTCCTTATATTACAAGAGCTTTCTTGCTCATGTGAGCATGTCCTCACTTATTTTAGCAAGCCTCTCAAGCACTACAATACGCATTACCCAATATAAACATTATTAAAGCACTCTACTTTATGGATTACTTCCATTCTTCTTTCCTCACTCACTTCCGTGCTTCTGGGATTTTCATCCACGATGGTGCGAAGTTCGACGATTGCCTTCTTGTGCATCAGAACATCCAGTAGGTGTGTAACCTTGAGTAGAAGTACCAAGAGAGAGAGATTAGCCATTGAGAAATGACTATCATACTCAATATCTTCTTCATTATTCTTCTTTCCTCCTCCGGACGCATCTTCAAAGTAAGAGGTATTCTTTTCTTTTTCCGCAATCCAGTCGTACATATTGGCGTAGTAACTACTAGGACACTCTTCCAGCTCAATGGGATTATTATTACCCCCATATGGTCCATATGATTCTATAGGATTATAACTGGTTTCTACTCCCTTACCCGATTCACAGGGTATAGTTTTTCCCATGACTTCATCATAAGACTGGTCTTCCCATCCGGTATTACCTCTAACGGCATTATTGGGGTTGGGTGCATTCCATATTCTCTGTTCCTCCTCATATTTGGTCCATTGGTCTACTGGTTGCTAAGGTTCAACAGGATAATCGGCATAGACTTCAGAGTGTGGGTCATCAAACTCCATTTCTTCAAACACCTCACCTGAAAAGACTGGTTTTGGGTGCTTTGCTTCTTTAACAAACTTCTTTCTACGTGCCATTGCCTTTGCGGGATCAGTAAAATCCTCAGTGACCGTGTCCAACTCTTGAACTAGCACTTGACGAGTGTTATGAAACTTGTTCAGTAAAGACTTATAATGATCCATATACTCTATTGCTAGAGTAGGTTTAGTCCTTACCAGAACAGAATGATCTAACTCTGGATCAGAACTAAGGGTTTCGTGAGGTATAGCAGTATAGGTAGTACCTACTAGTTCCTTGGAATTTTGTTCCCTTATCTTGGTTATGGCTACTACTACTGTGATCTGATAGGCTGTTGCCATACATCTTGCTTCTCCCGATGGCATTTCTCCACGCACTCCCAACTTCTTGGGTAACATGATCAGGATACGGTACTTGGCCAATATCAATCCATCATAGAAACTGTCACCCTTGACAAGAAGTTGATACTTACAATCGAGGCTCCACAGAAGTTGTCTTAGAGTGATTATCTAGTCATCTTCATAATCATCTAAGGTCTTGTTCAATACTTGAACATTTTGAGGTGGATACCTAGGTGCCATTATTGTACTGTATATAAGAAATTATCATTAGTCATCTTGAGTTAAAACTCATGGTACTCATTTAAAATTGCATAATAAAGAATCATCGCACTAGCAACATGACGAGATTATTCCCAATTGAATATCGATCATATTTCTAGAGAAATCTTTATTGTTGCTAACATCCTTCCTATAGGTTCTACCCATTTACTAGGTTTACCAACCTAAGGGCAAAGCATATGCTCTGATACCAGTTGCAGTGACCCAGCATACCACTTCATGATGTAGTACACTATAGTCGTTGACATAATACCAATGAAACACCGTTCACTAGTATTACATCCCTCAGAGTGGTACATTAGAAACATAGCAGGTCCAGGACATGACTATAAGATACAACTTGACTCTTTACAAAAGATCCAGAGAACACTCTAGGTGAAAGAGAAAGAAAGAAACTTCTTACAAAGAGGAACCAGGAATTATACTCAGGACTAACTCAAGACTAAGACTACCATCTAGACTAATTGGCTTGCCATTTCTGCTAATGAAATGCTCTACATAAGTAGGTGTTACGGCTAGAGTATCTACTCCTATCTAATCAAAATCTTCGCCTTTGCGTAAGTTGATGTCTATGCTGACTTCATTGACCTTATTGAAGAACTTGAGCTGCCGATGATGGTTTCTTGAGCAGAAATTGATGTTGATGTCGTCTTCAACGGCTTAGAATCTAGCAAGGGTTAAGAAGGTATGGTTGAGTACGAGCATACTCAGCAAGTTCACTAAAAGAAGTGTATGATGCACTATCTCTACAGCCACAGACCAAAGGTCGTAGGCAATGCAGGTTTTCGTAAACATTTCTTCAAAGGTTGCTTTTATTCGGAAAACTATGTCTGACAACCTTCACAGGTTGACCAGAACCTTCGTGGGGTTCCTTTCCTACTGTGTTCGTAGCTCCTTGCCGGAACAGGGAGTAACATGTCATAGTTTTTACACTCTACAGAGGTGCGTTACTTTACCCATGAGAGACCAAATCCTTATTGCGCAACCAGGCGATCTTGCATCCTCCTCTTCTCGCCACGTTGTTTTTCTCTTTAGGCTTTTATAAGTGTCAATGTCATCGGGAAACCCAATAGTCCATGGATAAGAAGGTCCAAAGGCTCGTGTTCATCCGGCCTTTTCAGGATTCCCTATGGCCTTTGTTAGCTCATCGTTCTCTCTATCGGGAACGAACTTTCCCTATTGAACCTCTTTCATCACTTCAATGAGTGCATATTTGGGTGCAACAATTTCTTTGTTTGCAACAATCTCCCCTATTTCTGGGTCATACGATCCCCCATGCCCAAATATCCAATTTTGAGACCTCAAGGGCCAACCAGTTGTAATTGGAGTGACCCCTTTAGCTTCCTGGTCGGCCTCAGTTTTATCCCACTTGGGTATGGCACTCCTGTAGCCACCTGCGCCCATATGATGGTGATATTTATTTTTGGAAGCATTTATCTTATTCTTTTCCGACCTTGCCTTAGCTGGTTCCGATTCCTTGTATTCCAGAAATGTTGCCCAGTTATCTCGCTGCTTCTCTAGTGGGCCAGTGAATTTAGGAGCTTTTTTCTCCTTCAAATATTTTTGGTATAATCTTTTCTTCTAGTCCTTGAATTGTGTGCCCATCTTGTGAAGAGCCCACTCCTTGACTTTCAACCTCTTTTTTTGTGTGAGCTCATCTGTCGACAAGACTGGTAGGGTGAAATGTGTCATCAAAGAATTCCAAAGACAATCTTTGGCTCTATCATCGACAAAACTAGCTCCATCTTGATCCTTTTCCTTCCTGGCTTATTCCACTACTGAATGGTGATCGGGATGGTGTCCCTAACAATCACTCCACATTGATTTACAAAGGCATTGGCACTCTCTATTAGCTCCAACGGTTTACCCGGCGTAGAGACAAGGTCAATGGTGAAACAGGCATCAGCGGCCAACTTTTTGGTCGTGCCTTGTTTAGTTCAAGAAGTGGAGCCCGATGCGGAGTTATAAGAGAAGAAACATTTGTTAGTATATATACGAAGCAATTAATGCATTTAGTGACCGTTAGAGGCTTTATATACCTCGCCATGGTGTCCACCATGGTCTTCACTGTCTTCTCCACTATCATCTCCTCCAGACAAATTTTGATACTGGGAGCCATCATCTCCACCGTCGTAACCTCCAGTACTTCATCTATCATGTCGAGGAGCTCCTCTTCATTTTCTCTACCATCCATAGCTTAACTAATACAGCAGATAAAACAATTTTGCATTAAGTAAAAGAATATTACAATTGCGATGATTCAGATACAGAAGAAATATTAAGTACTAATAATGAAAACAATATAGTACATCTCGGGTAATCTAGATAATGCAACAATAACATAAGATAAAGTACAATAATACAACTCATCGAATCCAGATAATGCAACAATAACATAAGATAAATTACAATAATACATCTCGGATAATCTAGATGATGCAACAATAAGATAAAGTACATCTCGCTCATATCAAACTAGACGCGGCTACCGGGTCCTGAGCGGCGGGAGGTGTACACCCAGAGATAAGGAACCATCACCGGAGAATAGCTCGAGTGAGATCCGTGAAGAACCTGCCACAAATTGGATAACTTGGTCTCCAAAATAACCATATATCGGCGGATGTGCTCATCCTCCTCCTTGACACGACGACGTACCACCTCCTCAGGGGCCGGCTCCCTCTGCACCACTCCTGGACCATGCGACTACAACCAAAGAAGATCCGGGCCGACGATGATACCCGGATTCCTCACCAAGATACGAGTGCTGGCAGGTAGCACGTCCTAGTGCCAGCCCGATGGAGCCTAGGCTCGGACATCCCCGAACCCAGCGGAGTCCAGTACTCCGTCGTTGCCGCCGAGTGGACGATGAGGACGCGGCATAGATAAATAATAACATAAACAATCATATATAACATAAACACAAAATTAAACCCCGATCCCGGGTCGCTAACTAAACTAAACCTAAACCTAAACACTAAATTAAACTAAATTAAACTAAAACTAAACTAAACCTAAACTAAACTAAACTAAAACTAAACTAAACCTAAACTAAACCTAAACTAAACTAAACTAAACTAAACCTAACCTAAACCTAAACTAAATAAAGACTAAACTAAACTAAACAAATCTAATTAAACACTAAAAAAACTAATTAAACACTAAACGAACCGGATCGGAGCTCACCTAGGGGTGGCGCGGCGGGGCGGCGCGGCGCGGCGGAGCAGAGACGATGCGGCGGCAACGTGTGATGGTGCGAGCCGCAGCGGCGGCCTCCTCTCCATGGGCACGGGCAACGACGGGACAGACGCGCGGGTGGTGGCGCCCTCGGGCACGGGCGATGGTGGCGATTCCTCTCTCGGGCGGCGACGCGAAGAAGACAAAGATGAAGAAGGGTTCTCCGGGTGGTGGGTGGAACCGGGGTGGAGGGGCGGGTATTTATACCCCCCTTTCGCCCCGGTTTGTAATACAAACCGAGACTAAAGCCCTTTAGTCCCCGTTTGTATTACATACCGGGGCTAAAGGTGTTTTCGAGAGCCTCTTTTCGCACGTGGGCTGTACCCCTTTAGCCCCGGGGTTTTTTTGGTGCCAAAATGAAAGTGGTGTATAATTTTGGCGCCACATTCTCAGAGCCGTCAAGCCATGCTTTCCCGCCATTTCCCCCCGCTTCCCGCCATGTTTTCCCGCCATTTCCCTCTATATCTATGTCGGCCGCCATTGCCTTCTACACATCCACACCTTCCTCTATCACAACAATGGACACCACTTAGTGGGCTTTTCTGACCCTCTAGGAGACCGAGGCGCTGTGCGCCTCTAGCTACCCATGTCTGCCGGGGTACCGGCTGCCAGCCAGCTGGATGCTTAGCGCTGGAGGGGTTCCTGTCCCTCCTGTTCCCCAAGGTTCTGCCCTCCAGGCGGCCATCACAAACTACTTCTACCTCGAGCTCACACCGGAGCAGCGGATAGATCCCTATTGGGATCTCGACAACTACGGCACCTGGAATGTCTTCTTCGCAAACTGGCGGGAAAGGGAGCTCACCAAGTACGAGGGTGACGACCCGCCCCCAGTGAACCACAACGAAGCCGGTCGCAACCTATGGTGGGTGAACTGGACTATCACCATCGTGATGCGCTACATCGCCATGGGAGATCATCCTCGCCTGAGGTACCCGCACTTTCACCAGCCGCAGAGCCACAAGAATGGTGGCGGTGGTGAAGGTCGAGGGCATAACGGCGTCGTAATTCGGGAGCCTCCTACCCCGTGCGTCATGAATCCTAGGCTAGATTGGCAGGTGCCCCCTCCCCCGTTGGAAGGGCTGAGGATCCAGCCACGTGCTACGAGCGACTACGATGTCGATTCCGAAGATGACCTTGAAGCTTTGTACTACAGAGCTAGACATGATTATGACTAATTTTTATGTTTTAATATTAATAAATGTATTTGCTGTTGGGCCATTTCCCACCAGTGCTGCCCTCCTCTCCCCGCCTTTTACGTTTTAATATTAATAAATGTCTTTGGTGTTAGCCACAACAAGTTGCAATACTACCTATTGAGATTGAGATAGTTCATATCCATATATATATAAGTAGATCACTAAAAATAAAGGTTTAATATTATACATCACCAGCATCCACACATCTCTAGTGTTAGTGTTTTCTTCTAATCCGTAATCATGGAGCATCTTCCTTACTTAATGGGATGATTGGGTCATCCTTCACTGTGAAGGGCGGAATTTCATGAAACTTATCATAATCTTCTGACATGTCTTTCTTATCCTCCACCCCCACGCTGTTTATTTTCCCTGAAAGAACTATGTGGTGCTTTGGCTCATCGTATGTTGTATTCTTTTTCTTATCTTTCCTTTTTCTCAGTTTGGTAGACATGTCCTTCACATAAAAAAACATGAGCCACATCATGGGCTAGGACGAATGGTTCATCTCTATACGCAAGATTATTGAGATCCACTGTTGTCATTCCGTATTTCTTGTCTACCTCAACCTGCCTCCTGTCAGCTTGACCCATTTGCACCGAAACAAAGGGACCTTAAAATAAGGTCGATAGTCAAGTTCCCATATCTCCTCTATGTAACCATAATATATGTCCTTCTTCCCATTCTCGTTTGTTGCATCAAATCATACACCACTGTTTTGGTTGGTGCTCTTTTTATCTTGGGCGGTCGTGTAAAATGTATTCCCATTTATCTCATACCCTTGGAAAGTCAATATAGTCGGAGATGGTGACCTGGCCAACAAGTACAGCTGATCTCCAACAGTGATGTCATTCATGAGATGTGTCTACAACCAACCGCCGAAAGTCTTCATGTGTTCATCACTAATTTAGCAGTCAGGCTTCCCCGGGTTATTGGAGTGTACAATATTCTTATGTTCCTTGATATACATAGCCACCAAGGTGGAACTTTCCAGAACTGTGTAGTGTGCTTTAGTGAGAGAATGTTCGTCCATACATATGTTTGCTTTATTTTCTAGCGTTCCTTTTCCACTCAGTCTACCCTCATGCCGTGATTCAGGAACACCGGTGGGCTTAAGGTCAGGAATAAAATTAACACAAAACTCAATGACCTCCTCTGTTCCATATCCCTTGGAGATGCTCCCTTCTAGCCTAGCATGGTTATGAACATATTTCTTTAAGACTCCCATGAACCTATCAAAGGGGAACATATTGTGTACAAATACAGGACCGAGAATGTTAATCTCTTCTACTAGGTGAACTAGGAGGTGCGTCATAATATTGAAGAAGGATGGTGGGAACACCATCTCGAAGCTGACAAGACATTAGACCACATCTTTCTGTAACCTTGGTAGACTAGATAGATTGATTACCTTCTACGAAATTGCATCGAGGAATGTGCATAGCTGCACAATGGGTACTCGAACATTTTCCGGCAGAAGCCCCCTCAATGTAACCGGAAGCAACTGGGTCATAAGCACATGGCAGTCATGAGATTTTAGGTTTTGAATTTTTTTCTCTGCCATATTTATTATTCCCTTTATATTCGACGAGAAGCCAGATGCGCCCGTGATACTATAAAGGACTTCAAAAAAGATTTCCTTCTTTTCTTTGGTAAGAGCGTAGCTGGCAGTACCTTGAAACAGCTCTGGATGCTTGCCATCTCGGTCTTTCATACGCTGTGGATCCTGCCATGCTTCTAGTGTATCTTTATTCTTCCCATACATGCCCAAGAAGCCTAGCAGCATCACGCAAAGATTCTTCATTAGGTGCATCACGTCAATTGTAGAGCGGACCTCTAGGACTTTCCAATAGGGTAGCTCCCAAAATATAGATTTTTTCTTCTACATGGGTATGTGTCCGCCATCGTCCTTCGGAATAGATTGTCTACCAGGTCCCTTTCCAAAGATTACTTTTAAATCCTTCACCATATCAAATACATCATCACCAGTACGGCGGATAGGCTTACTCTGGATATCTGCCTCATCATTGAAATGCTTACCTTTCTTTCTTAGGGAGTGCGAGGGCGGAAGAAAACAATGATTCCCCGGGTACACATTCTTCTTACATTTATCCAAATATATACTTTCAGTCTCACCTAAATAGTGCATGCATGCATTGTATCCCTTGTTTGTCTGTTCTGAAATGTTACTAAGAGCAGACCAATCATTGATTGTTATGAACAACAACGCTCGTACGTCAAATTCCTCCTGTTTATACTCATCCCACAAACGTACACCTTGTCCACGCCACAACTATAGGAGTTCTTCAACTAATGGCCTTAGGTACACATCAATGTCATTGCCGGGTGATACCTTCGATCCGGATTACGGATGTAGTATAGCTCTTTTTCCCTATTAGACTTTGGTTTATCAAATCCTCGGGAAGAAGAAGCGTAGTGAAGTTACTTTAATGGACCTTCGGTAGTTTTATAATTCCTTTTGTGTTTTTATCGGACCAAGAGTTTGCATCTTTTTGTTGTTGTCGATGATGGAGAGAGAGGGCCTAGGGCATTCGGTTTCACCTGTAGCTAGGCAAAGCATCTGATGGGAATAAAAGATAAAGATAAACTATGCATGTAATTGATAGAACAAGATAGATTATATGTGGGTGGTGCATCAATAATTGCTATTGTCTCTACAACCGCTTATAGCAATAACCTACTAATCTCATCCATGGAAGAAAGACAACTAATGATATGCATTATGACATCACCATTAATCCCAAGTACATCCCTCACATACAGCCGTACTACACCTTCTGTCACTAGGGTTCCCAACCTACAGATTAGTCATTACTCATACTCCCTATACTTGGCTCAATCTCGGGGTCTTGGGTACCTGACAAGTCCTTAGATTGAGGCAAGAGAGGATAAAATAATCATCATGTCATACAAACTAATACATGATCCCATCTATGATAAATAACATGCACAAAAAGCTACATGGCTAGGCTGAAGCCTTAGCCCAAGGAGAATTACTCACACATAGAGATGAGATCATAAACATTGTAGTGGAAACCATAAGATTGATAGCAAATAGTCTTACAATGTCTCCAATCGAAGATGAGATCTACTATTACAAGTGGTGGAATATGGCTATGGTGGTGGAAAATGGTTTGGAGATTAGATCTATGTCTATTCCTCCAGCGGCTCTTCGGTGTTGTGGATGGAGATCTGGAGGCGGCTGATGGTCTGGGCGAAGGCTTGAGGGTGAGGCAGGCGGCTTTTCTCGTTGCCCAAGGCTTCTTTATATAAGGGTCCCTTCACGAAAGTTGTTCTATTTGACCTAGCGGTGGCGGTGCCAACTATATGACCAAAACTATACAGCCGGAATTTTATTCCTGTCGTATAGTTGGTCGTTAAAGCGTCTGCCTACGCTTCATGGCTCCTAGTTTCTTCTGGTCGTTGGAAATCCCGTATCTTTGACTTTAATGTAGTGATTACCATCTTCAAATGACATTATCTGTGCAAGGAAAAATAGCAAGAAAGGATTGCATACCCCTTTGATTGTTAGGCATTAGTGGCAAGGTTTAGAGAGATATTTCATCAAAAGTATCAATAATATCCAGTTTAAATGTGGATGCAGATGACTATATTTCAGATCCATCAACCTCCCCAATCTTAAACTTGATCGTCCTCGAGCAAGAAAACCAAAATCAAAAAGGAACTCAGCATTTAAACTGAAATAACAAGATGATGATCTCACTTATGATTGGTAGTATCATGTTTCCTCCACTTCATAAATCTGAAAAACTTCAGCATAGATAGAGCAATGGCAATCATATCATACGGGTTTTTATGCATCCTTATAGCGCAGCAAAATTGTTAACATGGATGATCCAAATGAGTAAACTTTATTCCATGTCATGTAATCAACTCATAGGCTTGCCTTTGAACAATAAAGTATAATCATATAAATTGAGAGTGTGAGAGTTGTAATGAAAATCATATACAATGGAGTATCTCAATTCTCCCACATCAATAAATCAAGACTTTTCAAGCACTACTTTTCTATTCATTGTCCTTCAAGAATTTCAGTTCTTAAGTAATTGAGAGCATGCAAAAAAAAAATTAGTTTATCAGGCTGTGATGGACACTCATTGCATCACTAAGGTTTTTGTTCCTTTTGCATAATGATTACTCATATCAGCTACATGAGTGATTCCATCATGAACACAGCTACCCGGGAGTGCCAAGAATCTTACCCACAATAGCATTGCTGCTACATGTGTTTAATCAACTCATAGCCGAAATCTAGGAGTTTCCTCCATGAAGATCGTTTGTAGGCTAGCTAAGTTGTTGGCATCCCATGAAGTTTGACACACATAAAGCTATATCATTCTTATGATTAACATATCAAACTTTGGCATCTCAAAAAAACTGCTAAACATTAATTCAATTGAACAAGTCTTTTTAAAGAGAGTTATCAAGTCAATAAACATTTTCAGTGGTGTCGATGTCTCTAGAATAAGCCTTCAAGACAACACCCAAGCCTTCAACTGTGAGACTTTTTCTTATTACAATTGTTTAGAAAATTTTTAGGCAAGACTTGGTTAACTACAAGAGCTTGAACAAAACTTACCCAACTAAATACCCATGCAAACAGAATCTTACTATAATACAAAGACTCACTCCACCAATATAATATCTCAACATTTACTACTAACTAGCATGGGTTTCTCAAACTTCAAAAGTGGGGAGTCATAAGGCGTACCTCTCATGTTTGGTTCCACTTCTCCCTTCCTTTTTTATTTGCTTCTCGGAAACTCGAAGTTGATCACTCTCCGGCAAATACATGAGAACCTGGAGGCAGAAAGAAAAGAAAGAGGGGAAATAAAGAAAAATGGAGAAATCTTTTTATTGTTTTTAAGAGAGGGAACTTAAAGAATAGAAAATAGGCAGCAACGCTCGGCTAGAAAATCTCGAAAGCAAATATAAATAACTAAAGTGTTCGGAAACCAACATGAGTGCTTATAAACTCGAATTAAAAACATAACCTCGAAATAAATAAAAGCAAATGAACGCCAAATAAAGATACATGAGGAAACTTCCCCAATCTTAGGCTTTTGCAAGCCCTTCAAATCATTTTGGAGGCGGGAAAAGTCATTATTCCAGTTTGCAAATTGAGTTGATAGATTACTAGTTGTTTCTCGGAGGTTCAAAGATAGGTTATGCATCCTCTCGATAGTCCCTCCAAGTTCTTGGAAGTCTTGGTATGTAGCAAACTGGGTTGGTGGCTGCTCCTCTTGGTAAGGAACTTCTTCCTCCACTTCTTGGTCCTCATCCTCATCTGGAATCTCCTCCTCGGGTTGGTGTTGCTCAACCTACAAGTCATGTAGCAAACGTCCTTCCTCGATAGATAAAAGACCATTAGGCATAGGAGTGGGGTAGAGACGCCCAGCTCCAGCAATATGCAAGTAATAAACACCACCTCTCCTAGTGAGCATTCCACAAGCCTTTAAAGTAGAGAAACCTACACGTCGCTCACCTAGCACAGGTTACAACTCAGCTAGGTCGATGCCTAGAGCGATAGAAAGCATGGTGATGACGCCTCCACATGTGATTGGTCCTTGGCTTTGAGCAGATTGGTGCCCCAAGTAGCGCACAAGGATTGCGCTCAAGTTGAGTGACAAGTCGCAGTTGGTGTAAGCAGCTTTTGCGAGCACTAAGATGTCCTACTCATTGAGTCTTGTGAACTCATTTCTTGCCTGCAAGGTGTTATCAATAACGTAGAACAAATAGCGCATTGCAGGATGTTGAATATTCTTCCCCTTGTGATAGCTGTGAGATTCGACACATTTTTATGGCTTTTAGTGGTGGTTTCTCCCGGATTTGATCATTTTATAGCTTTGCCTAACGCTAATACTTTGGTAGCAAAGAAAACTTTGTTTTTAATGTGTGTTTCAGGTTCTGAATGTCAACAAAAGGATTTAACTAGAGAAACACAATATTCTGGGGAAAACAAGCGAGTCTCACTTTGGAAGAATGCGAGGGGAGCTCACAGAAGCTTTGATGGCAGGAATATTTTCCAGTCATATAGTTGTCGCCGTATAGTTGCCGCCGCCTCTTTCTTGTCAAAAGGGACAACTTCCGTGAAGGGACCGATGACGAAAACACAACACAGCATCCGCCATACCATCCAAAAGGGAGAAAGAAGAGATATGGAGAAGAAGGAGAAGACGTTCTTCATCTCGCTCCACGATCTTCGACCCCCTAGCCAATACACCCCCATAGTCACTACTTGTACTTGAGAGAGAGAGGGATCTCCACCTTGCAAGACTAGGGTTTGAGATTGTTTCTTCCTGACATGGGTATACCCTATAGGTACTCGAGTTTGGTATATACGGCATGGATACAGCGAAAGCCCACGGAGTTGCCAATGCCCAAATGGAGAACTCGAGTGGCCTATGGACTCTCGATTGCTTGCGAGACAAGAAGAAGCTAAAGATAGAAAGTTTAATGGGAAAACCCTAACCTGTAACTGACTCGACCTGCTACCCGAGACCCAGCCTATCTATATAAAGGCTAGGTGGGGGCGGCGAGGAGGACACACGCAACCCTAGTTTCCACAACTCTCGCCAGATTGCATCTGCGCACCCCTATAATCTTCGATTCCTGCATTAATTCCAAGAGCAGAAAAGCAGGAGTACGGACCTCTACGAGGCCTAAACCTGGGTAAACCTTGCATCTCTATGTGCTTGTTTGCTAGCTGACTGATGCCTCCAGCGCTCCCTCCTTCTCCAAAACCCAAGTACATAACAATTGGCATTGATGAGTTAAACCCTCATCAATTGGTGCCGTCTGTGGGAATTGGGAGTGCTGATGTTGCGGCTTCTTCCGCCCCATCAACCGCATTCTACAACTCCGCAATAGTGGAGATTCGCCAGCTCTTCAGTGCGTTCGACTTCACCGTCCATACACCGGCCACTCGCCCGGCTTTCGAGTCCGTGGGCGATGGAATCAGCCTGGCGATCGTGAGCTTCCGCTTCCAAGTTGGTCAGATGGGCATGCTTCGCATGCCTGACCAGCCAACATCACCCGCAATTGCTCTAGTATCGTGGTTCCTGCCACCAATCAGCACCCTCAGCGAGCTCAACACCTCAACAGTAGCTGAGAGCACGGACAGCGACAGCAGTCGCGGATCCGATCTGGGTGACCTAGCGATGGAAGATGGAGTCTACGGCTCCGGATCCGAATGTTGCGAAAGCAACAGCTTCCCCAACCACTTCATGTGCGCCGTCATCAACGCCGGCGAAACCAGCGCCAATCGCGAAAACGGTGGCAACGGTTCTGATCCACCCAACGGTGGCATACCTAATGGTGTCCCCACCAACGGTGGAAATGGCGCGCCTGTCAACAATGGAGGGGCAGTCGAACCACCGACCATGGTGAACGAACACACTGGCGAACGCATCGTGATCAGACTCGATGAAAACAAATGGGCCCGTTGTCGAGAAGCTCTACGAGGCAATCCTCTGCCCCCTAGCACGCTGCAGGACCTGCTGATGGGCTACCATTGGCTACTAAAGGAGGAGTACATATGCCAGCTACACACAATCACGCAACTCAAGGCGTGTAAAAATGCGGCGGACGAGTCGAGTCTTTGATGGGCCGGGCTCTCCTCCCACGGAGGATCCTCCTCCAAAGGCAACGAGTATGTCGCCAACAAGAGGCAATCTCGAATGGCCCATCTCACCGAACAAGAATGCATAGAAGCTACAAAGGTCCTTGACTTCGGCTCTATGACAGTCGACACGAGGGGCAACGTGGTCCCAAAGACACCGCAAGCTGCGGTAACCGCAGCCACCATGTACCTCCTCAACAATCAGCCGTCAGCTGGAGATCCCCGAGCCGCCATGCATCAATCTACAATCGCGGGCTTGGGGTTAGTCGAGGCCGCTCTCTACAAAGAGCCGACACTGGAGCCGAAGAAAGGCAAGGCTCTGGCAAAACGCTATTCCTCACCCTCGTCCAGCAACGACAGTCATGATCTGTCTCGACGTCACCACTCACGGTGGCATGATCATGATTATGATGCGCGCGAGGACCTCATGCAGCGCAAAATCGACAAATCAAGGGCACGACGTGCCTGTTCGACTGACTCAGAGGACGAAGATGTGGAGCTCTATGACGCCAGATGCTTCAGCAGAGCTATCAGGCAGAAGCGAATGCCCAAGGGATTCAAGCTCCCATCGGAGAACCCAAAGTTTGACGGTCTGCAGGACCCGAAAATCTGGTTGGAGGACCACATCTCCTCCGTCAGGCTCCACGGCAGAAATCGAAGCATGGCCATGCAATGCCTGCAGCTACAGCTGTAGGGCGCCGCCCGAGCATGGCTCAACAATCTCCCGCGTGGATCCATTCGCGGCTGGGAAGAGCTGGTCTACAACTTCGTACGTAACTTCAAGGGCACTTACAAAAGGCCTGCATCAATCGAAGAACTGAGGATCTTCCAGCAAAGGTCGGGTAAATTGCTACGCTCGTACATCCAGAGGTGGTCCATCATCAAGAACTCCACAGAAAACATCTTGGAGGATCACGCAATCGATGCATTCAACGGTGGTGTTCGCCGCATAGAGCTCAGGGAGGAGCTGGGCCGCTCGAAGCCTAAAACGATTGACCACCTGATGAAGAAGACTCGGTGAAAAACCGTGTTCCCTCCGACGACGAAGCAGAACTCGAGTGCAGACGCGATTGCTAAGGAAAGCGGCGAATGCGCATCTACGACGATCGTGATGATGTCAACATGGTTGCAGCCGGCTACACCGACAAACGTGAAGACAACCGCAACAGCGGCTATCGCAGCGGTGGATACCGCGACTCCAGGAAAACCACGCAGGTGTGGCAGTGCCGCACTCGCAAAGAGGCACCCGTAACAACCATCAAGGACAAACTGTCCGGGCCATGCAACGTGCACTTCTACATTGACAAGCACGATGGCAAGAAAAAATCCAGCCACCTTCTCAAGGACTGCCGCGAGTTTCTCAAGCTCCACGAGGGTTTAGCTCGGATGAATCACGATGCAATCAACAGGGGCTACGGAGTGGCCCCAGGCGTCGTGGCACATGGGGCTCCTCCACCACCGCCTGGACCACCACCGCCCGCGGCTGCACCAGTCCAGCATCACGGAGGCGAGCCGTACCCACGGGCCATAGGCAATATATGATCAAAAAGGGACACCCCTCAAATCGGGTGCAGAAGGCCATCACTCGCCAAGTCAACTTGGCGACAAACTCCCCGCCCTCCACCACTGAGTACCTCAGTGGAAGCGACTCCTGCATCACCTTCGACAAGCGTGACCACCCGCGCCAAGTCCCTCGTCCAGGCCATTGTCCCCTCGTACTCGAGGCGCAGATCAGAGGTTTCGACATGAGTCGCGTCTTCATGGATGGTGGAAGCGGCATTAACCTAATGTTCGCAAGTACCTTGCGTGCAATGAGGATCCCTCTTACATGTCTAGAGGTCTCAGACACGACGTTCCACGGCATCGTCCCAGGCAAGGGCATATATCCTCTGGGCAAAATCAACCTCGACGTCATCTTCGGCACCCCGAAAAACTTTCGACGCGAACGCATCGACTTCGAAGTCGTCGACTGGCCTTCATAGTACCACTGCATCCTCGGACGCATCGCGTTCTCTAGGTTCATGGCAGTGCCACACTACGCCTACCTGCAGATCAAAATACCAGGTCCAAACGGTGTCATCACAACCAACAGGAGCTTCGATAGGTACGACAGCTGCGATAGGGACTTCAACAGAATCTCCTAGTCCTTCGGCATGCGGGAGGAGCTCGCAAGATTGAAGGAGTCGACAGACAACAGTCTGCCTCCCCTGAGCTGGCCAAGTTCACCCGACCTGTCCTTTGACTTGTCAGTGCACACGAAGAAAGTCCAGGTCCACCCATCGGACCCGACCAAGAGGGCCCTCATCGCCAACAACTTGAGTTCCGCATAGGAACTCGCGCTCGTCAAATTCCTCGGTGAGCACTGGGAAATCTTCGCCTGGTGTCCAACAGACATGCCAGGGGTTCCTAGGGAATTCGCGGAGCACGCACTCAATGTCAACCCAGACGCAAGGCCAGTCAAGCAGACAATTCGATGACTGTCTGAACCAAGAGCAAAGGCGGTCAGAATGGAGATCAACAGACTCCTCGACGCCAATTTCATACGCGAGATCAAGGAAAGCACTTGGCTCGCTAACACAATGCTGGTGCCCAAAAAAGACACGGATATCCTGCGGATGTGCATGGACTTCACCTCCTTGGATAAGCACTGCCCAAAGGATCACTTCCCGCTGCCACGAATTGACCAAATCATCGACTCCACCGCGGGATGTGAACGTCTCTGCTTCCTCGACGCCTACTCAGGCTATAATCCGATCCGAATGAAGGAGGAAGATCAAGAGAAGACGACGTTTACAACGCCCTTTGGCATATTCTGCTACAACACCATGCCCTTTAGGCTAAAAACGCAGGAGCCACCTACCAGCGGTGCATGCAGGACTGCCTCAAGAGTCAACTTGGTCCCAACATCCAAGTCTATGTTGACGACATCGTCATCAAAACCAAAGAGGAAGCCTTGCTAATCGACGATTTGCGCGAGACCTTTGCCAACCTCGACCGCTACCAGATCAAGCTCAATCCGGAAAATGCGCCTTCGGCGTACCATCTGGGCAGCTACTCGGGTATCTCATATCCGCGAGGGGGATTGAGGCAAACCCGAAGAAAATAAAAGCCATACTAGCCATGGAGAAGCCAAAGAATGTAAGATGCATCCAACAGCTGGCTGGGCGAATCGCAGCACTCGGTCAATTCATCAGTCGAATGGGCGAAAAGGCACTGCCTTTCTACCAACTTCTCCGCAAAGCTGACAAGTTCAAGTGGACTAACGAGGCGCAAGAATCATTCGAAGACCTCAAGCGTCTACTATCCACCTCGCTAGTACTGGTGACTCCACGCGAAAAAGAACCAATGTTGCTCTACATCTCCGCCACCAACCAGGTGGTCAGCACGGTGCTTGTGGTGGAACGTGCCAAAGAAAACAAAGTCCACGGTGTGCAGCGCCTAGTCTACTACCTCAGCAAGGTGCTCAAGCCAACAAAGCAGCGGTACCCGCACTACCAGAAGCTGGCATACGACATCTTCATGACAGCTAGGCAACTGCGCCACTACTTCCAAGAGCACCCAATCGTGGTGGTCAACGACGCCCCGCTTGGGCATATTCTCAACAACCCCGACGCCACCGGACGAGTCGCGCTTTGGGGAATCGAGTTGTCTCCACGAGACATTACATACGAGAAGCGCGACACGATCAAGTCGCAAGTCCTCCCTGATTTCCTCATGCACTGGATGGAGAACCAGCTCCCCAAAAAGCCAGATATGTCCTATCTCTGGACAATGCACTTCGATGGGTCCAAACGAAAGGACGGAGCTGGCGCAGGTGTCATACTGACATCGCCTCAGGGAGACAAGTTGAAATACATTCTACGAATGCAGTTCACTGCCTCCAACAATGAAGCTGAGTACGAGGCCCTGCTGCACGGGATGCGGATGACGAAAGCTTGCGGCGCCAAGAGGCTCATCATCTACGGCGACTCCAAACTGTTGGTGAACCAAACGATGCACGAGTGCGACGCGTTGAACGATAACATGATCGCCTACCGTGACCTCTACGACACACTCGAAGGGGACTTTGACGGCTGCGAACTACGACACGTAGGCCGCGAAAGCAATGAAGAGGCGGATGCACTTGCCAACATTGGCTCCACCTACGCCCCCATACCACCTGGGGTATTTCTCGAGCGTATCTGCGAACTCTCCATCAAGCCAAAGGCCGTAGAGAAGAAAACAAGCGCAAAAACGGACTCGGGGGCTATGCCACCCAATGAGCCAACGGCACTCGACGACCTGGAGCTTGACATAGGACTCGAGGGACCAATGGGTGTAATGATGATCAAGCCATCTTGGACTCAATCCTACATCACGTATCTTCTCAGCAAAAGGCTGCCTAACGACCCGATGGACGCGCGGCACATTGCGAGCGATCCAAGGCATTCGCTGTCATCAACGACGAACTATACAAGCGCAGCATCACAGGAGTACTCCAACGGTGTGTCTCCAACACGGATGGAAGGGCCGTCCTCCTTGACATCCACGAAGGGACTTGCGGACACCATGCTGGCAGTCGCGCCCTTGTCGCCAAAGCTCTACGAGCTGGATTCTACTGGCCCACAGCCATGCGCGATGCCAAGGACATCGTCCAGCGCTGCAATGCTTGCCAGCGATTCGCAGACAAACCGCACGCACCTGGCACCGAACTCCCGCCAATACCATTGGCTTGGACTTTTCCGCAATGGGGACTCGACATGGTCGGCAAGCTCCTCAAGTCCTCGCGAGGGGGATACGTCTACCTCCTGGTCGCAGTCAACAAATTCACCAAGTGGATAGAGGCCATGCCGGTGACAAACCAGTCAGGAGCCAGTGCCATCAAGTTCTTTGAGTCCATTGTCTATCGCTTCGGAGTGCCAAACAGCATCATCACGGACAATGGAACAAACTTCACCTCCAAGGAGTTCTAGGGTTTCTGCAAAAACCTGGGAATCCACATAAGCTATGCCTCCGTAGCTCATCCACAGACCAACGGTCAAGTCGAAAAGGCCAACGGCCTTGTTTGCGGTGGAATCAAGAAGCGACTCCTCCGGCCACTCGAGCAAGCCGCAGGGTGTTGGCCAGATGAGTTGCATTCCGTACTTTGGAGCCTGCTCACAACCCCAAACAATGCCACGGGATACACCCCGTTCTTCATGGTGCACGGTGCTGAAGTAGTGCTACATGCAGAAGTACGCTTTAAAGCCCCACGGGTGGTTGCGTACAGCGAGCAGGAGTCTACACTCGCACTCGAAGACTCCGTCGATCTCCTTGACGAGGCACGGGACATCGCAGCAGAAAGATCAACGATCTACCAGCAGAACCTGCGCAACTATCACAGCAGAAGGCTACGCCCCAGATCCTTCGTCGAAGGAGACCTGGTCCTGCGACTGAAGCAGCAAGGGCACCTCAAGCTCGAGTCCCCTTGGGAGGGACCATACATGATTACCGAAGTAATCCCAGGTGGCGCCTATCGCCTTAAAGATTTCGAGACAGGAGTCGCATACTCCAACCCCTGGAATGTCACGCAGCTGCGGCGCTTCTACCCTTAGTCGTTTTTCTTTTTCTTTTTATTACAAATAAGGCTATTCAGTCAGGCTACTTAGCCACACATTGTACCTCGTACTGATTCTGCGAATAAATAAAGCTAAGTGCCCTCAAACTCTGTGTTTTCCTCATTTTTCTAGCAATTTTATCACTCGGGGGCTACGCCGCCCTTTACACCCTCGTTCTACGAACAAGTCGCAGTATCCCGAGTAGCTGACACAACAACAATCGAACCCTTGATACAACACCAACCCAGTTGCAACACACCTGACAGGTTGGCAAGGTGCTGAGATAAAATAAGTCAGGCTAACGAAAAGGAACTGCAGAGTACAAATACACTCGCAAAACATATAAGCTAGCAAGCTCTTTACATATCAATATAAATCAATTACATCCAGCATATACATACGAACTTTACAACACGGGTACACTTATGTGCAGGATAGAGGTTAAACTACTGCTGCAGCAGAAGAACGTTTGTCTGTTCCTCAAAGAAGTCGACAATTTCTTCTACTGGACGATCCACCGCCTGATAATGGGGAACCATGTTCCAGGTCGAGCCTGCCGGCGGAGTCGGTGGTCCAGCAGCAACAGCTACAATGTCTACATCAGGCATGTGCAGTCGCACCAGCGACAAAGCAGCCTTGGCACCAGCCACCAACTGCTGCCGCACGCACTCGCGAACTGCACTCAAATCCTGAAACTTAGCCAGGAGAGCCAACAGGCTCGAAGGGGCGGCATCCAGTGGAAACATCGTCTGGTAGATATTCCTCAGGCATGATTGCGCTTTCTTTAGAAAATGGAGTACTCGAGAAGCACGATCCTGCAGGGTCGCAAGTGCAATCGCGCGATCATGGTCCACCCAAAAATACCCACTTGCCTGAAGTTGTTCCTGGGTCAGGTCGTTCATTTGGATGGCGATCCTATCTTTCTCATCCTGCGAATGACGGGCACTGACAACTACACCAAGCAAAAAGGCGACATATGAAGATAAGGAACTACCGCGACTGACTACAAGAAAAGATAAGAGGGCAGAAAGCTCACACTTGAACTGATCGCCCAACTGTGTCACCTCCCCTAGTAGATATTGCTCTCGGGCGGTAGCCTTCTCCGCCCTTGACTTCCATACATCCGCATTACCGCGAAGGACGGGAAGCTCACGTTCCAGCTGCTTAACGCGATCGTGCAGTCACGAAAGCAGGGACAACTCATCCACCCTTGAACGCGGTTGTGCCAAGGTCTCATAAGGATCACCCAAAGGAAGAGCGAATAAGGGACAACTCATCCCGAGGATCACCCAAAGGACCACTCGACGTACCCTATCACAAGCCAAGGAAGAGCGAATAAGGGACCAAGCAATACACGGACAAAATCTCAAGTGCATTCAAGCATGACAAAAGTATCAACAGAGACACTCGGCCAACGGCATGTTTTCAACAAAAGGAGTCAAACTATCAACTATTACAATATAACTACTGAGGAGCAACCTGCTTCTTCGACTTGGACTTCGGCTTGGGGGCCTCATCGAGTCCGTGGTAGTCTCGGACGCCACCGACTTCCCGCCAGCCCCCAATGCCGCAGCCTTTGCTGCCTACTTGGCTCGCTGCAGCTCCTCGGAATACTTGGTGACTGTGTTGATTAGTTATGGCCCGTACTTGCCACAGACAGTTGCAAAAGGAGCAAAAACTACCTGTTGACCATCTGCGCCGATGGGCATCGCCTTGGAGACCGCAGCAGGATCCACCTCCACGCCATGGGCTTGCACCATTGCAAGTGCCATGGAAGCGCCAACCACACGCTATGATTTCCTGAAGTCCGCGGGGATACCTCCAGTGAGGGACTCCACCAGGTCCTCCAAGTTCTCAATCAGCTCAGCCTTGGGCGTCAGCTCCTCGTGGATGCGATTGAGCACAACCTTGGCCTTAGTCAGCGTCCCCTGAATGGAAGCGATGCGGTCCTCGACTGCCACGACAGCGCCAACCAAAGCATCATCGCGACGAAGTTCCTAGGCGTCGAAGCTCAGATCGCCAGCATCTACACAGAGCAAAGCGTCAGCATAATAACAAGATATAGAAGAAAGAAACAATCAAAATCCAGATGAAAGAATACCTGAAAGAGACTTGGCAATCGAGAAGAGTTGTTCTTCGAACAACTTTTCCCTCGCGGCAATAGAGGTGCACAAATTCTCTTCGCGTTTCCACGATTCATCCAGCGCAGCGACTGCCTCGTCGCGACTCTTCACCGCTGCACCAAGCGTCTTTTCAAGAGAAGCAGCATCACGAAGAAGTTCGTTATGCTCAGCTACAAAAATACAAGATGGACCATCAGTCGAATGTATAAATCTCACAAGAATAAAGAAGAAGAAGCAAATACTAACCTTCAACGACGCGATGGCGATTGTCCAGCATTGCGTGCTGGCGACCCATCGCAAGTACCTACTCCGCCAAATGAGCAGCTTCCTTCACAATGAGCTGCCTCAGAAGAAAAATAAAAGATCAGCAGATAGCATGAACCACAAATTTGACTGCAAAACAAAACCACACTTACATGCTCTTCCAGAGACTCCGAAGATGATTGCCATGCAGTCGTTCGGGCAACCATCTAGTGATCCCCAGCGTGTGGAGAACTCGATGAGTTGTGCCCAAAGTGGGCTGCCAATGGAGGAGAGAAAGATTGTTCAGCCACTTCCTTGGCCTTGGAGTCCACGACTCCGGATTCCTTCAGAAATTGGACGTTGCCCGAAGATGACGATGTCTCTTGACTACGAAGCAAAATCTAGCATCAGAAAATGCAACTCCAAAAGGAACCAAGATGAGAGTCGTAGGCTTACCAGCCAAATTTATCAAAGTTGAAGGTTTGCTCCTCCGACTCTGATGACTCCTTCGGCAGCCGCATCTTCTTGCGAGTAGATGGTGCCATGGAGCTTACAGGAACAACGGGAATCGGCTTGTCTACACCAATAGATGGGCCTTCTGGAGTCGACGGAGACGAAGCATCCGAATCCTCGCTGCGAGAAGCTTGCGAGTGTCCGGCCCGCTGGACTCGGGGGCTTCCTCCTCCTCCTCAAGTGGGACGGTCGATTCCGACTCGTCCTCTTCCTCTGCTTCGCGAGGAATAACCCCCTCAGGAAGAGCGGGCAAACTGGAAGACACCTTCCAATCCTGCATTCAGAAGGCAATTCATCATACATCAAGAAATTAACGGCAATCGACAAAGATAGCTACTTCGTAGCGCAATCATACCTCAGGAGGAGAGTTAGAGGCGTCGAAGGGAGGCACGACTGGTTCACCATGGAGAACCTCCTTGGTGGAGTACTTAGTCACCAGTCGTAACCTCTTATCTACTTCACCCATGGAAATTCCATCGGCAAATACGCGAGTGACATCGTCCGCACCAGCCCACTGGAACATGGGGTGGACTCTGACCTGCATAGGCTGGATGCGACAGCGCAACCATGTGCGAATGAGGGTGGCGCCTCCCTATTCTTTACCCATGCGACTCTCGAGGTCGTAGACGCGCTTGTACAGCACTTCCGTCTCCTCAGACTTGCCGGGCATCACTATGTTCTTCTAGGAACGCCTCCTCTTGCACGGCGTCGCAGGATCGAAGGGCGCGAGTCCGTAGTGCTCTCCGTCGGCCTACTGGTCGTGGATGTAGAACCACTTGTCCCTCCACCCTTGAACGGACGCAGTGAGCTTGATGTCGAAGTAGTTAGCGGAGGAGTCGACATGAATCCCACAGCCGCCTACTTCGTAGACTAACGAGCCAGAAGCTAACTGACGCTTCAGCTTGAAAAGCCTCTTGAAGAGACCAAAGTGTGGCTCGACTCCGAGCCAGCACTCACAAAGCGTGATATAGCACGCAATGTGAAGGAAAGAGTTTGGGGACAGCTGGTGTAGCTGGAGCCCATAGAAAGAAAGAAGGCCCCTGACAAAGGGATGCGGGGCAGACACAGACCGCGGATGATGAACGCAAGGAACATCACCCGGAAACCGGATGGAGGACGAAGGGTTACCTCGTCACCAGGCACTCGCGAATCGTCTTCGGCACGCGGAAGAACTCCATCTTGACACAGAAGATTGAGCTCAGAAGCCTTGATGGTGGATGCGCGCCACACGCCATTGGTGGCGCGGGTACCCGCACCCTTCTTCTTGCCGGCGCCGGCAGCGCTGGTACCCACGGTGGTGGAGCCACCCTTCTTCTTGGCGATGATGGTGGCGGCAGTAGACCTAGTGGCGGCGCCCCCTTCTTTTCCCCATCTTGCGATGGCGGTGCGAGCGGAGGAAGTAGCTCGGGAACACACGGAGTTGGTCCAGCGCCACGAAGAGGACAAGCTCTAGGAAGCAGAGAGCAGCAGCAATGGTGATGGAAGCACAAGCGGTGAAAAAGGCGGATGGGAAAATTACCGCAGTTGCGCTGCTACTTAACCCCCTTGTGGATGCAATCCAACGGCCAGCAGAAACCCTACTGGACCCGTGGCGCACATCGTGGTCGACATGTGGAGAGGCCAAAAAACGAACCGTCCCCCACTATCTCCATTACGTACGGAAATCGAGGAGACATAGTTAAAATGGAAGATTACGCATGCCCGGTCAAATCGAAGTCAGAAAATGGGACCCACCGCTCGTCACGTCTGGTCAAAGCCGCTCACGCGGGCGACTGAGGTCATCGCATCGTCAGCACTGACGTCATCAACATCAGCAACTGAAGATTCTGACTACTTTAGTCCTTGCTCGAGTTTTCGACTCCACCAAGCACTCGGGGGCTACTCCCATAGGGAGCGCTGGTCGCGCACCCTACGATTTATCTTTTTGCAGGAATATGAACATTCAAGGCATACCCACCACTCGAATCATGGGTTACTCCCATAGGGAGCATAGGAAGCAAATTCGACTGAAACAAGCAACAAAAGATGACAGCAGTCGCAAATGTTCTTTAGTCCCCGCTTGAGTCTTCAACTCAACCAGGCACTCGGGGCTACTCCCATAGGGAGCGCTGGTCGTGCACCCTATGGTTATTTGTACGTTGTACTGTGTGTTGATAACATCCACACTCAAAGTCTATGGTGACACCGCCTCATATTTTTTCCTACAAAGAGACTGCATCTCCTGGGTCACCCGAATCATCTTTGCGATGACAACAAATTTGGATGCCGCGCTTACAGCATGAAGATAAGACCTGAATAAGGCCTGGCAACAGATCTGCTGCGCACTACCAGAAACATATCCGTGCCTGCAGGTACGATGAACATGCCTTGACGGACGCGTCGAGTGCTCACACCCATACACTGGAATTTGACTCCTGTAAGACCTCCGTGGCCTGAGTCGAATTACGCCAGCACTTTTCTGAATTCGAGTCCGGGGACTCGAGATGAGTAGATTGCGTTGTTTTTCCCTAAGGCAGTTAACTGATACTGATACATCGGTTAAATCAGGCACGCATATCAACAATCCATGTGACATAAAAAGAACACTCGAAAATACACTTAGTCATGCACTTGAAAGGCTTCATATAGTCCCCAATCGAATCTACGATTCCACTGGACACTTGGGGGCTACTGACATGGGTATACCCTACAGGTACTCGAGTTTGGTATATACGGCCTGGATACAGCGGAAGCGCACGGCATTGCCAAGGCCCAAATGGAGAACTCGAGTGGCCTACGGACTCTCGATTGCTTGCGAGACAAGAAGAAGCTAAAGATAGAAACTTTAAAGGGAAAACTCTAACCTGTAACCGAGTCGACCTACCACCCGAGACTGAGCCTATCTATATAAAGGCTAGGAGGGGGCGGCGAGGAGGACACATGCAACCCTAGTTTCCACAACTCTTTCCAGATTGCATCTGCGCGCCCCTGTAATCTTCGATTCCTCCATTAATTCCAAGAGCAGACAAGCAGGAGTAGGGACCTCTACGAGGCCTGAACCTAGGTAAACCTTGCGTCCATGTGTGCTTGTTTGCTAGCCGACTGATGCCTCCAGCGCTCCCTCCTTCTCCAAAACCCAAGTCCATAACAATGGGCATTGATGAGTTAAACCCTTGTCACTTCCCATCTTGAATTGTGTTGGATATTTTTCTATTCCTTATTGAGGATCTCCATGGTAATACAAAGATGAATTCCCTTTATTCAATTATATTGATGATCCGTTCTTCTCTCATGTGTGAGTAATTCCCTTGGGCGTGGGAGATGTAGGGGATTGGTGAGATGTGATGTGCCTTCATATATTTTCTGTTAGTTTGTGACTGATTCTAATTACTATAATATGTGTGCTTGATTATCTATGGGATGCCTAATGCTTGTTGTCCAATTAAGGGCCCAAACAACATGATACTTTGTTCTACATAGATAAGATCTTGTTCGCTAGTGGACCGGTGACCCTCGGGTGACATGGGGATATCAATGGAAAGCTAGTTGACTCGAGGATAACGAGTAACCACTATGCTTATTACATTAGTCCAATCCAAGGAGCTTAATTGCTAAGCAACCTAAAGGGTCTTAATCATCTAGTGTCTGACCATGGTTTTGGTAGCAGACTAGTAGGATTATTGAAGTTGGGATGAAATCTACCAAGAGGAGTTCCGGATAATTATGGGTTACTCGCCTACACATATATCTATAAGATTATAATTGTTACATTTACCACTCGTCCACCTAGCACAGTCACTATCACCATGAACTGAATCTCCCCGTGCCTTCTTTCGCCATCTGTAGGAAACAACAAACAAGCAAAGTAGTTCTTTAATTTTATGCTTTATATTTCTGAAGTTTACACTTTAGTTTTATTTAAATATATCGCATTTAATCAAAACCCCATTCTTATTTCAATACTTGCAGTAAATTCACTCGAAGACCTGTGACAACTTCGGGTGTGATAGAGACTTCATCAATAAACACTTACCTTTGGGATCCCCGTGGGATCGATATCTAAACTTCGAACTAGCTACAAATGATCTGTGCTCTTGCAGACATCAAGATATTTTCTGGCACCGTTGCCGGGGAGCTAAGCGCTAAGTGTTTGTCTTTTGACATTTCAGGTGTTGCTACTACAAAATGTTCTCCTTAGGAGATAAAGGGTCTACACGCTCTGGTAGGACCTACCTTCCAGATTATATTGAGCGCGTACCTCCTCGGAGGCGCAAAGAAATTATTGAAAAACTTTTAAGATCAAATAAAGTTGAAGTTTAAAACTTGAGTAATATTATGGAAATCGTGTCTATTTACACAACAACTCCTATGAAACCTGAGAAAACTCTCAGAGAATACAGTGCTCCAAGTTCTGAATTCCTTAAACAACCAATAGAGTTCCCTAATCCTAGAGTTAGAGAATATCGATTTGATGGTGGAATCATTAAAATTTGCAGGAGAAAGCTTTTAGTGGAAGGGAAGATGAAGACCGAGGAAGACACATTAGATAATTCGACGATGTGATAACATCGCTCGGACCAAAAGGTTTGCCTAGAGACTTCTCTCATCTTAGATTATTTCGACGGTCTCTTAAAGGTAAAGCTCTAGACTGGTTATACTCTCTCCCTCGCCATTACATTAAGTGTTGGGAAAACTGCATTACTAAATTCATAAACAGGTTTATTCCTTTTAAAAAGGTAACTAAACTAAGAAAGAACGTAGGCAACTTTAGTCAGGAAGTGGGAGAAAACTACCCACAAGTCTAGGAAAGATTCTTTGGAATGATCAATAGTATTCCTAATCATGGCTATTCTGAACTAACAATCTGCCATTTATTTTACCATGGTCTCAATACTCAATGTAGAGAGTTGATTGACTTCTCCATAGGAGGATCAATAAATACTTTAACTATTAAAGAATGTTTGTAATTAATGTCTACTAGGGCTAAGAATGATTCTTTATATAATCCTGATTTTGGCATTAAGCCGGAAAAAGGGATACTTCGGATAACTCCCAATCTTATGCCTGAGGTACGCAAAACTATGAAAGAAAAAGGTATTCCTTCTGAACTTGCTAAGGAAAATAAAGAAGTTTTAACTGAAGAAGATGAAACTAGAAAAGTTTTTCAAGAATTAAAACATCGACAAGTAAAATCTCATAATAACTTGCATAAGCATTTCCAAAAAACATAAAAATATTTTGGTAGAACTCATGGAAAATTATGATGAGATAGGCCAAGAAATAAAATTATTTCATAAGTATCTTACTATGATTGAAACCAATGTGAACAAATAGCATCTGGTTATCAATTTTTTCTTTGTGAAGATGAAGATATTCTTGTTTCTACTAATGTTGTCACAAGAAGGGGTGCAGTTGTTATAGGACCCTTCGGACCACCGGAATACGAAGCTGAAAAAGAGCGAAAGGAAAAAAAGCCTTGCTCGAAGCAAGCCAAGAAGATGATACATTGGTGGATCCTCAAGATGAAACTGAAACGCAAGATCAAACTAAGGAGGACCAAAATGATGTGCAAGATGATCATTATAATTTTGGTGCTGAGAAGGTTGATCCAAGAGAAGATAAAGAAATAAGCAAGGAAGATGGATTTGTTGTAGTAGAAAATAAGAAAAGCAATAAGAAACAACAAAAGAAAGGACCGAAAGAGCATGACCCCCAAAAAAAGGTAAAAGACAAGAGTAAGTCAGGTGAGAAAAAACTTCCTTATCTAGATCAAAAAAGAAAGCACCGGATGAGGTAATTTATAATTCTTTTACAAAGGCACTAAGTGACCGTCGTCTGGAAATTCCATTTGTGGATGCTATCAAAGTTCCTACTTATGGTAAATTCCTTCGTGATATTCTTAGTAGAAAGAAAGAAATAACTGAAACTGTTGCCATGGTAACTAGCTATCCTGCTAACGGGAAGTTGTTGTCTAAGTCTAGAGATCCTGGAATACCAACTATTTCATGCTCAATAGGTAAAACAGGTATTCACAATGCCATATGTGATCTAGGAGTAGGAGTTAGTGTAATGCCATACTCCCTCTATAAAAGGTTAGGATTAGGGGAGTATTCTCCTACTACTATCACTTTACAGATGGCCAACAAGTCCACTAAACAACCTGTTGGTATGATTGAGGATGTCTTAGTTAGGATAGATGAGCATGTTATTCCCACTGATTTTATTATTCTTGAAATGCCAGAAGATGAAAGATTATCTATAATACTTGGAAGACCCTTCCTCGGTACTGCAGGTGCATCAGTAGATTATGTAGAAGGGAAGATAATCTTCAATGTTTATGAAGCTAAAATCATCTGGTATTTTCCAAAGAAGCTAGAAGCAGGAGAAAGATATGTTCCACCAGCAAAACGAGTTCATGTGGTAAGTGTCATTGATAAGGGGCAACCAAAGGTAAGAATTTGAGAAGAGAGAAGAGGTTGAGTTATTCAACCATTCTTAATAAATCCTTAATGGGAGTCAACCCTTTTTCATCAGTTTAGTAGAATAGAGAATAAGAAGTTCATCGCATTCCCACCACTTTTTCATAGACATTCTTGCGGAAGCGCTCCCGTGAAGATGCAATTGTCAAAAAGTAGTAGAAATGTCAATTGAATGAGTAGAGAATAATAATAATAAAAGTTTGAGTTTTCTGTTTATAGAAGCTAAAAAATTTCTTTTAATATCCTAATGTTGGTCAACAACTTTTACTAACAATTTTCTGTTAAAAACTTGGTATTTCGCTAAGTTATGGGATAAGAAGGTATCCTCGAAGAAATAGAAATTTTTTGATGACTACTGATGGTTTAACGACCAACTATACGGCGGGAATAAAAAATTCTGGCCATATAGTTCCGGTCATATAGTTATCTTTGCCATCAAAAAAAATTCCTCGAAGACACAAAGATTTTAATGATCAACTATACGGCGGGAACAAAAATTCCGGTCGTATAGATATCGATGCCTTCGTACAAAAATTTATGAAAGGTACTAAGAGTTTAATGACCAACTATATGGCGGGAATAAAAATTCCGGCCATATAGCTCCGGTCATATAGATATCGATGCCTTTGTAGAATTTCATCCCAAAGGTACTGAGAGTTTAACGATCAACTATACAGCAGGAATAAAAATTCCGGCCGTATAGTTCCGATCGTATAGATATCGATGCTAGTTTTAGAAATTTATCTCGAGAAGCAGACGGTTTAACGACCAACTATACGGCGGGATCATTGTGATCCGGCCGTATAATTGTGCCCGTATAGTTGTTTTCTATATAAATAAACCCTAGTTGGCGGCACCGCCGCAACTATATGGACGGATCAACATCACCCGCCCGTATAGTTCTGGCCATATAGTTTGGTGCGACCACAAAATCGCACCGAGACGGTTAGGTCTTCCTCCCCTCCTAATTATTTCTCTCATATTCTCTCTCCAAACCTCTCAAAATCCACCTAGAACTCTTGATTCTTCGCGGATTTTGTTCGTTTGAGTGGGGGAATCAATAGATCAGTATGTTTCTCTCCCTATCCATGCTTTATTTTCATATATCCATTGTTGAAACTCTCACATTGGTCTAGTGGATGAAATCAAGCTTATTTTGTTTGTCCTATTAATTTCTCACGTTAGGATTGAATTTTTCCATGTAGAATAGTTCATATATCATATAGAAACTATATGCCTGAGGTTTTATGGTGAAATGTTTTAGTGCATCACGATGAACAAAATCGCCAACCTCTTTCGTTCAAGTAAGCGCCAACGGGGTGAGGGCTCAAGCTCGGGGTCCCGAGATCCGTGAAACTCCAACTTGGACATTGTCTCATCAAGGAGGGTGCTGCCCACACGTTGGGCCGACCACAACTTTCACACCGTGGCAGGGTTGAAGGAGGACTTCGACCTCATGTGCATCAGGTCGGGGTTGGCGATACTTGGCTTCGTAAGCCACAACACCTATGCCGAACTTACCCATGAGTTCCTCACCTCCTTCTATGACGACCACAAGGAGAAAGGTAACATGTGCATGATAAGCTTCACCATGAACCAGCAGCACTACGAAATAAGTTTCGAACAATTTTGCAATGCTTTCAGCTTCCCTCATACTGGGGAGCCCAATGTTACTAACCTCTATAGCTTCACAAGTGGAACAACTTGGGAGGTTATTTCTGTTAATGGTGGCAGGCACTTTTATCAGAAGAAGATTTCCACCATCTAGAACCCAACCATCCGCTACTATGCTCTGTTCCTCATCAACACACTACTGGGGAGAGGTGACACAAGCTCCATGGCCAATGCGGACATGGCAATGATCACCAAGACTCTCTTCCCTACTTCACCTCAGAGCCCTAGTCTTGCAGCTCTACCCATCCAACACTTCCGCCACCAAAGCAACAAGACCAAAGGTGATATTCGCATTGGTGGATTGGTAACCCACCTTGCCTATGCATTGAACATTGTACTACCTATTATGGAACCTGTTGACGGCTCCAAACTTATGGACGTCAAATATTTGATTGTTTGTGGCTTCCTTGGAGTTTACCATGCTAACCGGAGGCTCTGAGCATATCAATTCAGTTATCTTGATGATGTACAAGGTGAGCAGGTTCAGTTGCCCTGCCCCCAGGCCTTCTCAATTGTGGACAAGAACACTTGGATCCTCACCAAGGACCAAGTGACAGAGATCTTGGCCGAGCTCCAGCCCGAGGAAGAGGAAAATGAAGGGCAGCAGGATGATGAGGAGCAGGAGCAGGAGGAAGAGCAGGGACACAACCCTGCTTGGGAAGGACAATAGCAGTAGCAAGGAGGAGCTTGGGACCCGTGGCCCAACTAGCCACAACAGGGGTACAACTACGTCCCCTATCAGGAGTTCCAGCAGCTCAACCAGCATGTTGGGGAGATCGGCCACACTCTTCAGGATGTGAACAAAGATGTGAACACTTTGAATCACAACTTCAGTCACTTCATGACCCACTTCCCCAACTTCTACCAGCAGTATCCGCACCAGCCGCCAAATGATGGCAACAACTGAGCCGGGCAATCGCCTAAGCTTGGGGGAGGTTTGAAAACCTCCAAACTTTGCATGTTTATTTTCTTCTTTGCATGACTAAACCAAAAATACAAAAAAATCAGTTGTAGTTTTATTTGCAAGTTTGTTTCTTTGTTTTTCTCGGAGATTGCTCAGTTTCAGGTGACCTGGCAATAGGGAAACATAGATGGGGTTCGAGTTAAATACGGGAACGAAGCAAGCCAAAAGAGGTATCATATTCCTTTCATCATCCTTTCTACAACCTTAAATAGATCCTTCAAATATTTACTCGCTTGCACTAAATTATATTGCTTCGCTAGTGTCTCCTTTTTAGCCTTGAAGTAATGAGCAAAGAACTTGGTTTAAAATACTTCCTACATTTTTACAACAAGAAAAATCATCTGAAAGATGACTTAGGTCCATGTTTAGCCCGAAGAATTTAATTTTGGATACACTCCATCCCATTTGAGCTTAATACAAATAGACGTGATAGTACCCTTGATTGAAATTGTTTGATGAAATGGATGCTTCGAAGTAGTAGAAATTATAACACTACTTTTTCTAATAATTATCGTAAGATATTGCTTTATGCGTGTCATTACAACTTTGTCGTGCTTGATAAGTCCATGACATATCTATAATTTTTGATGGTTTTATGCTAATAATATGCTTTTGACACTCCTTTTTGTATAAAGTTTATGATTTATTTGGACTAACCTACTAATAGTTGCAACAATGCACAATGTTCTTGTTTTACACTTTGATGTGTAGGAATTACCAAGAATACAAGTGGAAACCTTGTTGGAGTCAAATTGGGATTTTTCCAAAAATCTGTCTCAGAACTCTTTTTGACGATGGTCACGTTTCGGGTCGAAGACGGCGTCAAACGGAAAACTCTTCAACTACAAGATGGGGTGACGGGAAACCGAGAAGATATATAAAGGGAGGAAACCTAATTCGCCCAGGACATCTCCACCCACAAATTTGCAGCCACCAAAGCCACATTTTTGGCTCCCCCATGGATCCCATCTCCATGGGGGGCTCCCAAGAAGCCATCAAGGAAGGGGGCTAAGGGGCGGTGCTCCCCCATGATACCGGCGACGGGGAAGGAGTCTCCCGCACTGCCACCGGCGCCGCTGGCGCCCTCTTCACCGCCATCTCCATCATCTAATCCTCCTAGTATGTAGTGGTTCATCTTCCCACACACCTCTGTACTGTCCTATGTAAACATGGTGTTTGATGCTATAAGTTATAATCCTATGATCTTGTCATGTTTGTGTAGTTTGTTTGTTCTTAGATTGAATGGTTGAACGTCTTTGGTTCATTAGAGTTGTATGTTGATATGGTACAGTCCTTTGGTTTCCATTATATTTCTGCACGCATGGATTAAACATCATAGAGTTTGTAGTATGTGTAAAAGGAAGGGGGAGTTCTGCCGGAGTGACAGAAACCTGAGAACGCAAACCAGAACGTTGCACGTATGGGAGTAAGAGGACCATTAAACTTAAGACTATGGTTCTTAATGCATTGTTAGTAGTTACAGATGTTTGCTAACATTCCAATCATATAGTACATGTAATTCCAAGTAGTGAAGCGCATGTATATTTAGCCTCTCCCACATAGAAAACTGCATCGAAGACAATGAACCCGATTTTTTCACTAATTAAACTTGGACAAAGCTACCACAATTACCACCACTATTCCACACTCATGGTTCTGTTAGTTTAGTGTATTTTATTGCTGTAGCAACTAACTTTACTTTCTTGTTATTTATTATCATACAAGGTTATCTCTAGTACTCGTATTGTTGCTCTAGTTTTATTCCCTAGATAATACAAACGTTTAGTGTGCGTAGAGTTGTATCAGTGGTTGATAGAACTTGAGAGAACATTTATCCTACCTTTAGCTCCTCATTGGGTTCGACACTCTTACTTATCGAAAAGGCTACACACAATCCCCTATACTTGTGGGTTATCAAGACCTTTTCTGGCGTCGTTGCCGGGGAGTAATAGCGTGTGGGTGAATATTCTTGTGTGCACTTGTTTGCTTTATCTCTAAGTAGTTTTTACTTTCATTTTTAAGTTGTTATCTATCTTAGTATGGATAGGGAATGCAAATTACAAAAAAAATAGTTATACTTGTTACCTAAAAATGTATTCAAAAAGGAAAGTGACTGGAAAGATGAGTAATGGTTAAGTGGGGCTCGACCTTTAACACTTGTGTTCATGCCTATGAAACCAAAACAAATCTTCCCATGGAAGCTTTTCAGTTAAATACTTGTAGGAATGCATGAAGCCTTGGAAAAAAAGATATTTCTGGTATTGATCTTAATGCTTATTCATTCGAAAATACTTGAATCTTGCTCTTATGCCTAGCTGAAAGGCGTTAAAGAAAAGCACTATTGGGAGATAACCCAAATTATTTTTATTTTTAGTAAGTTTTTCTTTTGTTGAGTCTTGGAAGTTATTGATTCAGTAATAACCTCTTCTTATCCTTTCTGTATGGTTTTTGTGCCAAGAATAACCTCTAATGAGAGAGAAGTAAGACTTGGGAAAGTTGCTGTCCGGAAACAGATTTTTGTGCTTCACTATAAACAAAATCGTGAAAAAACCCCTGTACGTCGGATTGAGCTGTAATTTTTTGTGCTTATGCCCCATGTTATTATCTAACTTTCGTTAGTTTATCACTTTTTGATTTGAGCAACAGAAGGTCTCTGAAAAAAATCGGTTTTTACCTGTTGGTCTGTTTTGCCAGATTTCTGCCATATTTGCCTCTTAAAATCTCTTTCTCCTTGAGTTCTCGCCAATCACTTGAGATTTTAGAAGGAAGTGCTATGGTACCTTGTGTTTTAATGGAGGTTTTACTTGTGTTGAAACTAAACCCAAAGACTTATTATCTTGAATACACTAATGTTGCTAATGAAGATTGTGTGAAGTTTTGTATGAAGGAAATTTTCAAGTGTAGGGAAGAACAATGTGATAAGATGAAGTATGGACAAAAGCTCAAGCTTGGGGATGCCCAAGGCATCCCCTTATTCATCAATAAAAATCTCAGGTTTTCTTCCAAACACTTCATTTTTATTGTTTCATGCACAATTGCATTGTTCTTGGAGCATCTTCATTTTTGTTTTTAGTTTTCTTTTGTTTGGTTTTCTTAAATAAATTGGTTGGACCCCTGCATTCATATGTTGTTTCAAATAAGTTGATTGATTGGAAAAGAGTAGGAAACTTCATGCTTATAAGTGGTACAAAAGGAGCTTGTCTTGACTGTGGCCTAGACTTTATCATGTCATGTTGGATGTGGCTTTGACTTTATGCTTAGTGATTATTGTTGTAGCATGACCTATTCCAAACAATTGAGATTTCTTAATGTGCCTTGAAAGAATCATGCGTTGTTTTAGCATACAAAAGCATAATATTGTGGTATTCTCCTTTGATGCTTTATTTGGGTTGACTTGGCACATGCTTACACCATGTTAAGAATATGAACCAGCCACCATAGCCTCTATGATCATTTAGTTTTCGACTTGTAATATCACTTTATGCTTTAATTAATAATGTTTTGTCACTTTGCATGATTATGGCCATTATTGCTCTCTTAGTTGGTCACTCCCAGTCTTTTGCTAGCCTCCACATGTACCAAGTGTGAGTTCTACTCATGCATCCAACCTCCAACAAAACCAAGTTATTCCAAAGAGTCCACTATAAATTCCTATGCATGGTGTGTTACACCATTCCAAGTATATTCATGCTTTTATGTACCATCCAAATTAAACTTGTTATGTGAAAATTAGTGATTAAAGCTCTCACAAACTTGATGGCACACTTTACTTTCTTGCACTTAATAAACTTGAACCATTGTGTCCATTATGTTGCTTATATGCTTGCACTTTATAAGTTGTGAATTAGAAGAACCATGTTGTCATGGGGAACGCTTTCAACATTGCACTTATTATTCAGTTGATATCATGTTCTTTTGCTTATGGATCCCGGCGGTGTGAAATAAAAGGGGAGCTTGTAAGCTCATGGATTTTGTATGTGAGTTAGCGAAATACCTGGGCGGCTAGCATAAGCCATGCCTAATCATGGTGGAAACTTGCAGCATAACCATAGTGAGCATTCTATGATGCATCCTCAATAAAAACCTATGCAAATAGCAAATAAAAAGATCGCTAAGATGCTCATCGTCTGTTGCCTTATCATTTTGATATGGGATAGCTCCTGTATCATGGGGCAAGGGGTACCCGTTGGCGGCTCTTTATGATACACATGTACTTACAATGAAAAGAACTTACTAGTGACTAAAGTTGAGTAGCATGAGGTTCGGTACTCATAAGTAAGGGGCATGAGATTTTCAACTTATAACTTGTCAAGCATATCTTCATATTTGTGTCACTATAACCTTAATCACCTTAAGATGCTTATGATAGGGGCAATGAGAGCTCAAAGCTAATAAGTACCACAATTTTTGTAAGCTCTTTATGAAACTTGAAATCCCTGCTTCCCTCTATGAAGGGCCTTTCTTTTTTACTTTTATATTGAGTCTGCATCTCTGTATCTTTATGCACCAATTGAGAGAGCATAGTGGTCATTCCTAGTTTAATGTGCATTGTCCCAAAACTTGTTGATTGATTCATAACTTTGATATTGCTTGTTCTTAAATTATTTGTATCTAGTCACCCTTATGAACTTTCAAGGTGTCTTATGCATTTATGTTTTTCTATACCATGAGAGACAAGCTGAATACCACTCTTATTATGTTTTCTATATGTGAAACAAACAAACGCCTTTCAATGCCTTGTTATTCATGATCTTTTGTTTGTACCTTTTCATGTTACAACATAGTTGCTATGTCTTATAGTTAGAACTCTATCTTTCATGATTCATGTTTAGAGTACCTTGATCCCAACTATCAATGCTTTTACAATAATGATGATCAAGATTGTGTTGTCTGCATGTCACCTCAAACATTATATTGTTTTTATCGTTTACCTACTCGAGGACGAGCAGGAACTAAGCTTGAGGATGTTGATACATCCATAACGTATCTATAATTTTTGATGGTTTTATGCTAATAATATGCTTTTGACACTCCTTTTTGTATAAAGTTTATGATTTATTTGGACTAACCTACTAATAGTTGCAAAAGTGCACAATGTTCTTGTTTTACACTTTGATGTGTAGGAATTACCAAGAATACAAGTGGAAACCTTGTTGGAGTCAAATTGGAATTTTTCCAGAAATCTGTCTCAGAACTCTTTTTGCAGATGGTCACGTTTCGGGTCGAGGCTGGCATCAAACAGAAAACTCTTCAACTACAAAGTTGTTGGAAATTTCGTGACAAATGTTCTGGACATAAAATTTAGCTGATTTCGAGTCCGGACGGGCCGTTAGGCCCGATTTACTGCAGCCCAAGATGGGGTGACGGGAATCCCAGAAGCTATATAAAGGGAGGAAACCTAATTTGCCCAGGACATCTCCACCCACGAATTTGCAGCCACCAAAGCCACGTTTTTGCGTCCCCCATGGATCCCATCTCCATGGGGGAGGGCTCCCAAGAAGCCATGAAGGAAGGGGCTAAGGGGCGGTGCTCCCCCATGATACCAGAGGCGGGGAAGGAGTCCCCCACGCCGCCGCCAGCGCTGCCCCCGCCCTCTTCACCATCTTCACCACACTCTCCATCACCTAATCCTCCTACTATGTAGTGGTTCATCCTTCCACACACCTCTGTACCGTCCTATGTAAACATGGTGTTTGATGCTATAAGTTATAATCCTATGATATATGTCATGTTTGTGTAGTTTGTTTGTTCCTAGATAATGGAAACGTCTAGTGTGCGTAGAGTTGTTCAGTGGTTGATAGAACTTGAGCGAACATTTATCCTACCTTTACCTCCTCGTTGGGTTCGACACTCTTACTTATCGAAACGTCTACACACAATCCCCTATACTTGTGGGTTAGCATTGCTCCATGGGGAATTATTAACTCCACTGGCCAACGAACGATCTAAATGTGGGAAACTACTTGATTTCGGCTATTGAGTTATGTAAACGTCTATAGCAGCAATGCTATGACGGGTAAATTTTTTAGTGTCCTCATGGTTTCACATTCCAAGTGAAGTTGTAGTAATCCTCTGGGCCATTCTTGCTCAACGATTATTTATTGGCATGGTCATAAGTGCACAACACAGTCCCAATTAAACATGATAAAAATAGTGGCATGATTTCTCTATGAAAGAGCTAAAGTTTTTGAAAGGCAAAAGAGAAGAAAGAGGTGCTTTGATAGTCTTGAAATTTTCACATGAGATAGATGATTTGTTCTTAAAATACATGCTTCGATCCAAACTTGAGTACTCTTAATTGGTTAAACAAACAAGAACTAAAGGTTTTTATCTCTCTATAAAGAGAGGGACCAAAAGAATTTGTCTCACTTTCCTAGCTAAACTTTCGACACTTGCTTGGGCATATGATTTATTTGCTAACAAGATATACGTGGTTAGGAAGTGGACTCAGTGCAATCTTGTGAATATTTGTATGATCATATTTAAGATTGCAAGGATTGTGAAGAAAAGAATTTGACACCAATTCAAACTTGTGAGTTCCTTTATTTTTCAGTCTCGAATCTCCGCCAATCTTCCTTATTTCCTTGTCACTCGAGGGAGAGCAACATCTAAGCTTGGGGGAGTTGATAGTTGTGATATTTGACACATTTTTTATGGCTTTTATTGATGGTTTTCTCCTTGATTTGATCGTTTTCTGACTTTACCTAATGCTAATACTTTGGTAGCGAAGAAACTTGGTTGTTAATGTGTGTGTTTCAGGTTCTAAACGTCAACAAAAGGATTTAACTAGAGAAACACAATATTCTGGGGAGAATAAGCGAGTCTCACTTTGGAAGCACGCAAGGGGAGATCACTGAAGCTTTAACGAGCAACTATACGGTGGGAATATTTTCCGATCGTATAGTTGCCGCCGCCTCTGTCTTGTCAAAAGGACAACTTCCATGAAGGGACCAAGGACGAAAACACAACACAGCAGCCGCCATACCATCCATAAGGGATAAAGAAGAGATCCGGAGAAGAAGGAGAAGACATTCTTCATCTCACTCCATGATCTTCGACCTCCTAGCCAATACACCCCCATAGCCACTACGTGTACTTGAGAGAGAGGGATCTCCACCTTGCAAGACTAGCGTTTGAGATTGTTTCTTCCCATCTTGAATTGTGTTGGATATTTTTCTATTCCTTATTGAGGATCTCCACAGTAATATAAAGATGAAGTCCCTTTATTCAATTATATTGATGATCCGTTCTTCTCTCATGTGTGAGGAATTCTCGGGCGTGGGAGATGTAGGGGATTGGTGAGATGTGATGTGCCTTCATATATTTTCTATTAATTTGTGATTGATTCTAATTACTATAATATGTGTGCTTGACTATCTGTCGGATGCCTAATGCTTGTTGTGAAATTAAGGGCCTACACAACATGATAATTTGTTCTACATAGATATGATCTTGTTCGCTATTGGACCGGTGACCCTCGGGTGACACGGGGATATCAATGGAAAGCATTTTGACTCAAGGATAACGAGTAACCACTGTGCTTATTGCATTAGTCCGATCCAAGGACCTTAATCACTAAGCAACCTGAAGGGTCTTAATCATTTAGTGTCTGACCATGGTTTTGGTAGTAGACTAGTAGGATTATTGATGTTGGGATGAAATCTACCAAGAGGAGTTCGGGCTAATTATGGGTTGCTCGCCTACACATATATCTATAAGATTATAATTGTTACATTTACCACTCGTCCACCTGGCATAGTCATTATCACCACGAACTGAATCTCCCCGTGCCTTCTTTCGCCATCTGCAGCAAAGAACAAACAAGCAAAGTCGTTCTTCACTTTTATGATTTATATTTCTGAAGTTTACATTTTAGTTTTATTTGAATCTATCGCATTTAATCAAAACCCCATTCTTATTTCAACACTTGCAGTCAATTCAATCGAAGACCTGTGATAACTTCGGGTGTGACAGAGACTTCATCAATAAACACTTACCTTTGGGCTCCCTGTGGGATTGATTTCTGAACTTCAAAACTAACTACAAACAATCTGTGCTCTTGCAGACATCACCTTGCTTACTCTAGTAGTGAACCTTATTCCATTATAATATTGTGGGGCCCCCGGATTAATCCTCCGAGAATCCCTGTTACGCATATAACCATGATCCCATGATCAGTTAGTCGTGGCACATAACCGACAAGTATCATTACAACATCCGGGAATATACCGAATTACAAGACTTACATAAATGCCATTATGGCTACATCCATAAATATCAGCGGATCTTCATCAAGCGTAGAGCCCGAGCCATGCCTTAACCTACAGGCAACTGACTGGGAGAACGTCCTAGCTCGCATAGTCATCCCCTTCACCTTCGTCTTGATATCTGACCATGATAATAGCCAGGGACAATGACAGTGAGTACTTTGAATGTACTCGCTAACCACCTTAAAATAATAATAACAAGAGGATATGCAGTATGGCTCTGGTAGTAGGCGGGCTCAAGGGAGGTTATTTTCTTAAATAGTTTCTCTTGTAGATATAGCATCTACATATCTTTGTTGAAAAATTTTATAAAACATTTTGGAAACCTTTTTTTGAAAAGTTTTGGAAAACATTAGGACTGGGTCACCCATTTGTTCCCGTTTTCAGGTCGTCCCACGACCAAACTCCTTCCATACCTCTCTGACCATCCCATGGTCAAAGAAGGTATCCTTCCCGACCATCCCATGGTCAAAACATTTCAAAGTCATTTCTTTTCCGAAATCCTTTTTGAAAACAAAACCAACAGTGCTCTACAGCAACCTTCCCAACCGTCCATGACCGCGGACGCGGCTATTCGAATAGATTTACGCTCTGCAGAGGTTGTACACTTTACCCACACCATCCGGGTACACTACACTGATCTTCACCGATCGTGGGTCGAGTAACCGATCAAGACTCTCCGGATGCCCACTCCAATATAAGTGCCTACCCTATGAGTGTTAATCCCCTCAAAACCGGGACGTTAGGCGAGGACCAACCGGAGCACTTTTGCCACTTCCCGAGTGTGCGCTTTCAATGAGGGGCTCATAGTAACGCGTGGAAGCCTGCCGACCCTTCATTCCATTCTCCAGGTCAATGTCCCACATGGACCCTTTACGTGAGAAGGCCCACCCTCCAGGGATCCCCGATCCCATGTAGTAGTTGCGAGGCAGCTTATACCAGAATAGACAAACATCAAATCCAGCCCTGTCCCATTCCAGAGTAATGTGGTTGCACAGGGTTAATTGTTCTAGCAAAACTGCAGAGAACCAGGTGCGTTTTTGTAAACCTTTTTCCTCCGGTTTTCCTTCAGCATTTTGTAAAACAAAACCTCTTTCTTTCTCAACATCTCTTGGAAGGTCCCACCTTGCCAAGGTTTTATCAGAAATCATTTAGTAAAACTTTTTCCGGGGTCTTCCCATCCTCTAGCTTTGCTTTGGCTAATTCGGGGTCTCCAAAGGGGTATGGTGTAATACACCATATATTCCACTAAGGGCAAATAGGTATCATCAAGAGGGTTGTACTTAGTAGTACCATTGAGTAAGGGTTTGGAGGAGCCAAACCACTACCATATATATATATATATATATACATCAATATATAGCAAAACAATGCAGTTTTAATAAGTAGTTGATAAAACATGCATAAGTAAAACAGTAGGACAAGGCTTATGAGCAAGAAGGTGGCTTGCCTGATGATCAGCAATATGTCATAAATGTCCCTGGACTTCTTCTTTAGATAACCCAGAATACCAGTACCAATAATAAATACCACTTCTTCTGCCCTCTGATTTTATCGCAACTATCGTTGTCCCGACAGCACATGCAAACAAACCAAATCACAATCAACACAAGGCATGCAAGCACCAATACATACAGCAAACAATGAACAATACAAGTTCACAGATCCTTAGGTCTTAGGAAGAAGGGATTTAATAGGATTGGCTTTGTCTTGGAAATATAGAAGAAAATCCCTTAGGATTTATAGTCTAGCAATTACCTAAGAGATGGATTTTGGACCAAGACATAATCTGTATGATACCATTGTATCAAAATGATACCTTCAGGTAGATGTTGATAAAATGGAACCAACAAAAGTGGTTTCACTATTTTATCACTTACAAAAGATTTATAGTGATTTTTATAGTGAGAAAGACTCTAATTTTAGGAAATAATTCACCAGAAGAGTTCTGGAGCTCCAAAAATAATTTACCTGGATGGTTACATAGGCTTTAATGTACTTGTTCACTGAGAGTTGGAATCAGGTCAAACTAATTACCAGAATGCCCTCAGGAAATTCCCAAAGGCAGTACTATAGGCAAATTGTCTTTTTCACCAAATTTAATATACAAAGTATTTTGATATGAGATAAAGGGCAATGGATACGTATTGTAAATACCTCTCATTACCAACTGGAATCACTCTTTTTGGAGTTGCAGAGCTACTGTAGTGTTTTATCTAGTTAAAACACTTGGGACAGAAATGTTTAATTCACAGAAAATTATCCAACGCTCAATAAATCATGAGCTCCTGGATTTAGTTAGATAGTGATGTACCACATCACCGGGATTTGGAATTGGTTCAATTGAACTCATGGTTTGGTGTAGAGAAATTTCCAAAGGCCTAACTTGAGGGATGTTTTTATGTTTACCAAGGGCAAACTACTATTCACCTTGGCATGAGACCTATGCTGGTTGATTGGCACAGCAAATACCTTCCATGAGAACTTTGATTCATCCCAATTGGATATGTACAACTTCCTGAGGAAATTATTTGGTGTAAACTATACTCTTTGGCAGATTAAATGCCAGAAAATAATAAAAATTATTTTTGGCAAGGGGCAGGTTCTGCATGATGAGAAAAACACTTGGGTATTGGTAAAAATTAGATCTAGACAATACAACTGGTTTTCCATTTTTATTTTTAATTAATCCAACAGCTGAGTTTTCAGATCTGGATTATTAGAAAAGAAAAAGGAAAAATGCTGGCCGAAACTGGGCTGGTCCAAGCGGGTGCCAGTGGGCCGGTCCAACCACCACCACGGTCGCGGGCGGGAGGCGAGTTCAAACTCCGATGGGAGGGGCCTGCCCATCAGCGGCCTGCGGGGGCCGAAGCGGTATGGAGGGTCGTGGGCCGTTCGATCAAGTTGGGATCGACGGCTCCCGCGGCGTCTTCTACCTCGCATCAGCGGCAGAGGGAGGAAACCCTAGGGGGCTCGGGCAGCGTGCGGGGAGCTCACCTGGGGCCATGCTGATGACGGGGGAGGCGCGGAGGTGATGCGGTGGTCGACGGCGATCCTGGCGAGGTGCGGAAAGGTGGGTTTCAACGTCGGGAGGTAGCTCGTGTGTGCGCGTCCGCGGAGGGGGCTCGGGAGCTCACCGGCGTCGTCTGCAGGGGCTGCTGTAGGGGCAAAAACGGAGCGGGTTAGCTCGAGGAGGTGGAGAGGGGTCTGCGGTGGGACATGCAACGGGGAAGATGCTGTGGGGAGGGAGCTTAGCTCGGCGGGAGGGAGAAGGCCGAAGATTCTCCATTGCCCTCTCTCGAGCAGGGCAGAGCAGTGGAGAGGGAGTGGGTTGTCTGGGGATGGTAAGACGGGGCGTAGGGGGCAAATGAGCTGGTTGTGGGGAGCTGGGGTGGCCTCTGGCCGATTTATACCGAGGGGGAGTGGTGGATGGGGTAAATGTCCTCTTTGGACAAGGGGGAGGAGTGGGGCTGGCCTGGGGTTGGTTCAGGGGGCGGTGAGGAGGGGTAAGAGGGTCATTTGGTCGGACAGAGAGATAGGGAGGGGGTGGTGGAGGCTGCTGCACACATTTGGTCCCACTTCTCTCTCTCTCTCTCTCTTTCTTTTAAGCACATGGGGCAAGGGAGGGGGTGTACTACTGGGGTGTCGACCAGAAGTGAGTTGGGTGCTGGAGAGGGGTGCTGGTCAAGTCTTTGATGAGGATTGGAATGGGTTTGAGTAGTGGATTTGATTAGTTAGCAATTTTGATCAAATAGGGGGGTTATGTAGGATGTCCAAAAACTTGCATTGGACCAGCTGGGGAAATGGTACTAGTAGATAGGTGAGGTCAAGGTAGATGTCCTGGAATTATTTGGGATTTTTCCAAAGATTTTTAGTTCACTTAAAATCATTTATTTAAAAAGTACAGAAGTAGTTTCTAGGAGATCATTTGAGAATTTTACATTTGACAAGATTGGTTTTTGATGTGAGAGGGTCCCAAATGTGAATACACACTTAGGGTAATTTTCCCAAAATTTATTGAGGCTTAAAAGTATTTAAAACAATTATTATTCCAATTCAGCCATTTAAGAAAATGGGCGAAAAGAAATAATAAAGCTCTTTACAAATATCTATTTTTGAAGTGGGAAGATGGGGTATGATATGTGGGACTTAATGGAGCCAAAATTTGAGGAAGTGTTTTGGCAAAAACAAAACTTTCCATTATGGAAGGAGTTTTGGAGATTTTGACTATTTAAAGAGATTTATTAGATTTGTAGCCATAATATTTATGGAGAATTATTTATAAATATTGATGACTAGGGTATATGATGTAGGCACGGTTTAGCAAGCATTTGAAACCTTGGGATTGGAGAATCCAAGTTGATTTTGGTGGAAGACCCTAGATTAAGGATCTATGGTGATGTTAATTTCATACCATCAAAACATGGTTGTATCTTGGAGTTCAGAGATCCCCTTGGGGCATGGGATATATGGATGTATAGACCAAGTTATGTAGATTGAAATGGTGTAGAGGTTTGAGCTTGATCCTGCATGAGCTCACCAAGACAGGTTTTCAACTTTGAATAAAATAAGCCTGTCAAAGCAGATTATCAACTAGCCTTCAAAACCTTGTGGGTTTAAGAAGCACAAGGATCCACTTGGAACAAGTGAAGTAGATCTTGATAGACCTACATGAGTAGAACACAAACATACAAATATTTGGTCCATAGGAGATTGGATGGTGGTGTGAGCTTCTACCAAAGTAGGCATGTTGACTAGATTTGCAGGAAAAGTTATCTTCTTGCCTGCAAAACCATCAAGAACAAGTGGGTAGGAAGATGATCTAACCAAGGTAAAGAGTGGGCCTTGGTAGTCCTTAGGATGTTTAAAACTATGGTTCAAGTACATTACCAAAAATGCACAAGGGTTGAGAAAGAGAGGCATTCAAAAAGGTGATGTTGAAACAGTTTCCAGACTTAGTCAAATTTGGCAGATTTAGGGTTTTTGACTAGAATGTTGGTGGAGATGATTTTGATGGGTTGCAAAGTACCCAAGCATCATCAAGTGTATGATATTGAAGAGTAGATTGAGTAGAAGGGATGCATGCTTGCTATTGGGCTTCATTGAATTGGAAGCTTCTAGAAGGGATCACTTCGGAGTGGCTCTGGTTAAGGGTTTTAGATGATCACCTGGTGGCTAGAGATTGGATCCAGAGTGTATTATTTCTTAGGGTTTGGTGACCTTAAAGTACCTTGATCCTAGATGATGAGCTCCTAGAGTAGCTCATACTATTTCCTAAGCAAACAAATCAAGCAGCAGATCAAGGCAAAGCATCAGATAGTAGATGAGGGCAACTCAACTTAGAAACTAAGCAAGCCCACTAATAGGGTTACCTTCAAGTCTAGCTTGAGTTTAAGGATAGGTAATTTGAAAGAGGTTGGAGTTTGAACAAGGTAAGGTCCTTGGTATCTCAACCAAGAGTAGAATTCAAATGCTTCATAAAAAGGTTTTGTTAAATCTAGAGATAAGAATAGTAGAAGGTTCTGTCTTGAAAACATGAGGAGATTATGTTATATAACTCTCCATAGTTTTGTCAATAGAAGTTGCAAAAAAATAGTTGTGGTTACATAAGCATCTTGGCTCAGGTTTTGAAATGCCAAAACTTTTGAGAATATGGAATTTAAGCCAAGACTGTTTTGGGAAATAGCTTTTGTCAACCTGGTGTTAAGGTAGGGAGTATATCATCTAATACACATGCATATGCCTAAGCCTATCCAAACCACAAGCAAACACTTAAGCATTAAGCCAGAATTTTTTTTTGTTCCCCCTGATTTTTGCATTCTGGACAACTAATCAGGGTTGCTGAAATTGGGATGTTACAGATCTTTCCCCCTTAAAAGAATCTCGTCCCGAGATTCAGGAGAGTAGAGTTAGGGGATTTTGAATCGGGTTGATACTAGGTGTCTTACGTGTACTATCTTACGGACTCCGTCTTTGAAAGTGACTACTCTGTCAATGAACTTCAGCTTCAGTCTTCCGGGGTGCGCGGAGAGTTGAGCAGCGTCCAGTCCCGATTGCGAGGGAGGACTTTCTTTTCCTTCCGGACTCCATATCTCGAGGGCTTAGACAGGGCAGACTACCTTGATTCTGGACTTCACGGAGCACTCGTCGGGAGATAGTAGCTACGGCCTGATGTACCTTTCTCTAAGGATTTACAGCTCTACCTTAGGGGCGTAGCATATTCTATTAACGACGTTGGGGTCGGGACTCCTGAGGTTGCTCCTGGCAGAGGGTTATTCTAAATTTTGGGAAAGACGCAGTCTTTCCCCCTTAGGATTTAGCTGCGGTATATTAGAGAGTTGACATAGTCCTTCCTTCTTGAAGTCGTTCAATGGGGTTTCTGGGGATTGTCGTCCATCCTTCTTCTGGAGTAGACACCTTCGGAACTCTTCCAGGGATTATGACTTACTAGGCTTATATACTACTATTATTCGTACTTAGCCTAGTGGATTCATGGGAGTCTCACGTCCTCTAAGCATTAAGGACCTAGGGTTAGCGGTTCCGCGGTCCTTCGGGTGGGGCCTCAACTGAAGTAGCGGAGGGACTTTGTAGAATCTTCAGTTAGTTTCTCATCGGATAACTCACGGTTGTTGCTTGACGGGAAAACTTCAGATCCGGGAATATTTTCTGAGGTATCTTCTGGTAGACAGTCATCTGAAGATTTGAGTGGAAAGACGCGGTCTTTCCACCTTAGAGCTTCACTAAGGTGCTTGAGGGGTGCAGATCTTCTGTTTGGGAGTGCTGACCTGATGCTAGCGGAAGGCTGTATCTTCTCGGAGTCTTGAGCTGGGTCTTCGAGTGACGCCTTATTTTATCAACCTTGGCGGGGCTGGTTTTCTAACGAAGCCATTATGGAGTTAGCTCCGGGCAAGCTAGCGGTTTGTGACTCTCCTGGCTAGTCTTTAGTCAGAGTTGGAGTAGTCAGCGTCGGGTAAGCGGTCTTCACTTGAATTTCTGGCTTGCTTTCTGCTTGATGGCGGAGTGGGCTCGTTTTCTTCACGCTTCCTCGGCATCTCGATTCTGGGGTACTTCTGACTTCTCGGGAGGAACTTCTGTTGATTTGAGTAGGTTTGACTATAATAGGTAGTCTCCTAAGGCGGTCGGAAGTTCTAACGTACCGAAGGTCAGTGTAGTTAGGTCTTCAATTCTTGTCTTGGTTGACTTATCCGATGGTTTCTTGTGGATATAGAGGATCCTTTGGGGGTTGACTTCCGGCTTCAATGGGATTTCTTACTGTAGTAGACTGATGATAAGGGAGTGTGGTGCCATTGACGAGTCTTGCGAGGTGAGTTTGACGAGGTATGTCGTCCTGATGAGGTGAAATCTCCGAGTTGATTCTGACTTTGATGATGTCGAACTCTTGGTTCTTGCGATGCTTTTCCTCTTATACACTCTCGAGGTTAGTCTGGGTCTCATTACCAACAGCTATCACAGGGGTTTCCTAGGGTATTAGGTGGGTTATCGCTCCTTGAGTCACATTTTTAGGGGGGTCAAAGCAAACCAGAACATACAAACAAGGCGAACAGAGCGAGAGAATTCGCAATGTCCTCGGCAGACAACACACATCAAGCAACACATCAAGCACTTAGGCAAGCAAACACGGTCAACGTTAGGGACCAAGGAGTTAACTACTCGCGTTGTAGGGGAATCCTATTCTTAGGACTATTGATCCTAGATATCGTCTTTCTTCGAGTCGGGGTCACTATCTTGTTTATGAAGCCTTCATCGTATCTTTGGACGCTCGTGATAGGGCAACACCTGAGGTTTTCTGATTGTGAGGATTCCGCGGGTAGGGCGATATTGTAGTCTCCTTGTGTTTGCTGATAGTTGCTTGTCTTCATCTTGTTCTCATTGTCTTCACCGGGTTCTAGATCCTAGTTATTTAAAATCCGTAGGTTTGAAGTTTGGACGGGACTTAGAGGAAACCATTTTCGAAAACATTTTCTTAGAGTAAGAGAAGAAGTAGAACTTTTGGAAACTCATTGGGAAACTAGTTTTCTAATGTCGGGGTTTTCAAAATAAGGTTCCTGTCTAACGACCATGCTAACTAAGGTTCTCCTATAGTCAGGATGGCTCTGATACCAAGTCTGTGGGGCCCCCGGATTAATCCTCCGAGAATCCCTGTTATGCATACAACCATGATCCCATGATCAGTTAGCCGTGGCACATAACCGACAAGTATCATTACAACATCCAGGAATATACCGAATTACAAGACTTACATAAATGCCATTATGGCTACATCCATAAACATCAGCGGATCTTCATCAAGCGTAGACCCGAGCCATGCCTTAACCTACAGGCAACTGACTGGGAGAACATCCTAGCTCGCATAGTCGTCCCCTTCACCTTCGTCTTGATATCTGACCACGTTAATAGCCAGGGACAATGCTAGTGAGTACTTTGAATGTACTCGCTAACCACCTTAAAATAATAATAACAAGAGGATATGCAGTATGGTTGTGGTAGTAGGCGGGCTCAAGGGAGGTTCTTTTCTTAAATAGTTTCTCTTGTAGATATAGCATCTACATATCTTTGTTGAAAACTTTTATAAAACATTTTGGAAACCTTTTTTTGAAAAGTTTTGGAAAACATTAGGACTGGGTCACCCATTTGTTCTTGTTTTCAGGTCGTCCCACGACCAAACTCCTTCCATACCTCTCTGACCATCCCATGGTCAAAGAAGGTATCCTTCCCGACCATGGTCAAGACATTTCAAAGTCATTTCTTTTCCAAAATCCTTTTTGAAAACAAAACCATCATCGCTCTATAACAACCTTCCCAACCGTCCATGACCATGGACGCGGCTATTCGAATAGATTTACACTCTGCAGAGGTTGTACACTTTACCCACACCATCCGGGTACACTACCCTGATCTTCACCGATCGTGGATCGAGTAACCGATCAAGACTCTCCGGATGCCCACTTCAATATAAGTGCATACCCTATGAGTGTTAATCCCCTCAAAATCGGGACGTCGGGCGAGGACCAACCGGAGAGCTTTTTCCACTTCCCGAGTGTGCGCTTCCAATGAGGGGCTCATAGTAATGCGTGGAGGCCTGCCGACCCTTCATTCCATTCTCCAGGTCGATGTCCCACATGGACCCTTTACGTGAGAAGGCCCACCCTCCAGGGATCCCCGATCCCCTGTAGTAGTTGCAAGGCAGCTTATACCAGAACAGACAAACATCAAATCCAGCCCTGTCCCATTCCAGAGTAATGTGGTTGCACAGGGTTAATTGTTCTAGCAAAACTGCAGAGAACCAGGTGCGTTTTTGTAAACCTTTTTCCTCCGGTTTTCCTTCAGCATTTTGTAAAAAAAAACCTCTTTCGTGCTCAACATCTCTAGGAAGGTCCCACCTCGCCAAGGTTTTATCAGAAATCATTTAGTAAAACTTTTTCCGGGGTCTTCCCATCCTCTAGCTTTGCTTTGGCTAATTCGGGGTCTCCAAAGGGGTATGGTGTAATACACCATCTATTCCACTACGGGAAAATAGGTATCATCAAGAGGGTTGTACTTAGTAGTACCATTGAGTAAGGGTTTGGAGGAGCCAAACCACTACCATATATATATATATATATATATATATATATATATCAATATATAGCAAAACAATGCAGTTTTAATAAGCAGTTGATAAAACATGCATAAGTAAAAGAGTAGGACAAGGCTTATGAGCAAGAAGGTGGCTTGCCTGATGATCAGCAATATGGCATAAATTTCCCTGGACTTCTTCTTTAGATAACCCAGAATAGCAGTACCAATAATAAATACCACTTCTTCTGCCCTCCGATTTTATCGCAACTATCGTCGTCCCGACAGCACATGCAAACAAACCAAATCACAATCAACACAAGTCATGCAAGCACCAATACATACAACAAACAATGAACAATACAACTTCACAGATCCTTAGGTCTTAGGAAGAAGGGATTTAATAGGATTGGCTTTGTCTTGGAAATATAGAAGAAAATCCCTTAGGATTTATAGTCTAGCAATTACCTAAGAGATGGATTTTGGACCAAGACATAATCTGTATGGTGCCATTGTATAAAAATGATACCTTTAGGTAGATGTTGATAAAATGAAACCAACAAAAGTGGTTTCACTATTTTATCACTTACAAAAGATTTATAGTTATTTATAATGTGAGAAAGACTCTAGTTTTAGGAACTAATTCACCAGAAGAGTTTTGGAGCTCTAAAAATTATTTCCTTGGATGGTTAAGTAGGCTTCAATGTACTTCTTCAATGAGAGTTGGAATCAGGTCAAAATAATTACTAGAATGCCCTCAGGAAATTCCCAAAGGCAGTTCTGTAGACAAATTGTCTTTTTCACCAAATTTAATATATAGAGTATTTTGATATGAGGTAAAGGGAAATGGATAGGTATTGTAAATACATCTCAGTACCAACTGGAATCATTCTTTTTGGAGTTGCAGAGCTACTGTAGTGTTTTATCTAGTGAAAACACTAGGGACAGAAATGTTTAATTCACAGAAAATTATCCTAGGCTCAATAAACCATGAGCTCCTGGATTTAGTTAGTTACTGATGTACCACATCACTAGGATTTGTAATTTGTTCAATTGGACTCCTGGTTTGGTGTAGGGAAATTGCCAAATTCCTAACTAGAGGGATTTTGTTATTTTTACCAAGGGCAAACTACTGTTCACCTTGGCATGAGACCTATGCTGGTTGATTGGCACAGCAAATACCTTCCATGAGAACATTGATTCATCCCAATTGGATATGTACAACTTCCTTAGGAAATTATTTAGTGTAAACTATACTCTTTGGCAGATTAAATGCCACAAAATAATAAAAATTATTTTTCGCAAGGGGATGGTTCTGGATGATGAGCAAAACACTTGGGTACTTGATAAAAATTAGATCAGGACAATACAACTGGTTTTCCATTTTTCTTTTTAATTAATCCAACAACTGAGTTTTCAGATCTGGAATATTAGAAAAGAAAAAGGAAAAAAGCTGGCCGAAACTGGGTTGGCCAAGCGGGTGCCAGTGCGCCGGCCCAACCACCACCACGGTCGTGGGCGGGAGGCGAGTTCAAACTCCGACGGGAGGGGCCCGCCCGTCAGCGGCCTGCGGGGACCGAAGCGGTGTGGAGGGTCATGGGTCGTTCGATCAAGTTGGGATCGACGGCTCCCGCGGCGTCTTCTACCTCTCGGCGATAGAGGGGGGAAACCCTAGGGGCCTCGGGCAGCGTGCGGGGACACGGAGGGGGCTCGGGAGCTCACCGGCATCGTCTCCTAGGACTGCTGCAGGGGGGAAAGGGAGCAGGTTAGCTCGAGGAGGTGGAGAGGGGTCTGCGATGGGACATGCAGCGGGGAAGATGTTGTGGGGAGGGAGTTTAGCTCGGCGGGAGGGAGAAGGCCGAAGCTTCTCCATTGCCCTCTCTCGAGAAGGGCAGAGCAGTGGAGAGGGAGTGGGTTGTCTAGGGTTGGTAAGAGGGGGCAAAGGGGGCAAATGAGCCAGTTGTGGGAAGCTGGGGTGGCCTCTGGCCGATTTATACCGAGGGGGAGTGGTGGATGGGGTAAATGTCCTCTTTGGACAAGGGGGGGAGTGGGGCTGGCCTAGGGTTGGCTCAGGGGGTGGTGAGGAGGGGTAAGAGGGTCATTTGGTCGGACAGAGAGATAGGGAGGGGGGTGGTGGAGGTTGCTGCACACATTTGGTCCCACTTCTCTCTCTCTCTCTCTCTCTCTCTCTCTCTCTCTCTCTCTCTCTCTCTCTCTCTCTCTCTCTCTCTTTCTCTTAAGCACATGGGGCAAGGGAGGGGTGTACTACTAGGGTTTCGACCAGAAGTGCGGTGGGTGCTGGAGAGGGGTGCTGGTCAAGTCTTTGATGAGGATTGGAATGGGTTTGAGTAGTGGATTTGATTAGTTAGCAATTTTGATCAAATAGGGGGGTTATGAAGGATGTCCAAAAACTTACATTGTACCAGCTAGGGAAATGGTACTAGTAGATACGTGAGGTTAAGGTATATGTCCCGGAATTATTTGGGATTTTTCTGAAGATTTGTAGTTCACTTAAAATCATTTATTCAAAAAGTACAGAAGTAGTTTCTAGGAGATCATTTGAGAATTTTACATTGGACAAGATTGGTTTTTGATGTGAGAGGGTCCCAAATGTGAATACACACTTAGGGTAATTTTCCCAAAATTTATTGAGGCTTAAAAGTATTTAAAACAATTATTATTCCAATTCAGCCATTTAAGAAAATGGGTGAAAAGAAATAATAAAGCTCTTCAAAAATATCTATTTTTGAAGTGGGAAGATGGGGTATGATATGTGGGACTTAATGGAGCCAAAATTTGAGGAAGTGTTTTGGCAAAAACAAAACTTTCCATTATGGAAGGAGTTTTGGAGATTTTGACTATTTAAAGAGATTTATTAGATTTGTAGCCATAATATTTATGGAGAATTATTTATAAATATTGATGACTAGGGTATATGATGTAGGCACGGTTTAGCAAGCATTTGAAACCTTGGGATTGGAGAATCCAAGTTGATTTTGGTGGAAGACCCTAGATTAAGGATCTATGGTGATGTTAATTTCATACCATCAAAACATGGTTGTATCTTGGAGTTCAGAGATCCCCTTGGGGCATGGGATATATGGATGTATAGACCAAGTTATGTAGATTGAAATGGTGTAGAGGTTTGAGCTTGATCCTGCATGAGCTCACCAAGACAGGTTTTCAACTTTGAATAAAATAAGCCTGTCAAAGCAGATTATCAACTAGCCTTCAAAACCTTGTGGGTTTAAGAAGCACAAGGATCCACTTGGAACAAGTGAAGTAGATCTTGATAGACCTACATGAGTAGAACACAAACATACAAATATTTGGTCCATAGGAGATTGGATGGTGGTGTGAGCTTCTACCAAAGTAGGCATGTTGACTAGATTTGCAGGAAAAGTTATCTTCTTGCCTGCAAAACCATCAAGAACAAGTGGGTAGGAAGATGATCTAACCAAGGTAAAGAGTGGGCCTTGGTAGTCCTTAGGATGTTTAAAACTATGGTTCAAGTACATTACCAAAAATGCACAAGGGTTGAGAAAGAGAGGCATTCAAAAAGGTGATGTTGAAACAGTTTCCAGACTTAGTCAAATTTGGCAGATTTAGGGTTTTTGACTAGAATGTTGGTGGAGATGATTTTGATGGGTTGCAAAGTACCCAAGCATCATCAAGTGTATGATATTGAAGAGTAGATTGAGTAGAAGGGATGCATGCTTGCTATTGGGCTTCATTGAATTGGAAGCTTCTAGAAGGGATCACTTCGGAGTGGCTCTGGTTAAGGGTTTTAGATGATCACCTGGTGGCTAGAGATTGGATCCAGAGTGTATTATTTCTTAGGGTTTGGTGACCTTAAAGTACCTTGATCCTAGATGATGAGCTCCTAGAGTAGCTCATACTATTTCCTAAGCAAACAAATCAAGCAGCAGATCAAGGCAAAGCATCAGATAGTAGATGAGGGCAACTCAACTTAGAAACTAAGCAAGCCCACTAATAGGGTTACCTTCAAGTCTAGCTTGAGTTTAAGGATAGGTAATTTGAAAGAGGTTGGAGTTTGAACAAGGTAAGGTCCTTGGTATCTCAACCAAGAGTAGAATTCAAATGCTTCATAAAAAGGTTTTGTTAAATCTAGAGATAAGAATAGTAGAAGGTTCTGTCTTGAAAACATGAGGAGATTATGTTATATAACTCTCCATAGTTTTGTCAATATAAGTTGCAAAAAAATAGTTGTGGTTACATAAGCATCTTGGCTCAGGTTTTGAAATGCCAAAACTTTTGAGAATATGGAATTTAAGCCAAGACTGTTTTGGGAAATAGCTTTTGTCAACCTGGTGTTAAGGTAGGGAGTATATCATCTAATACACATGCATATGCCTAAGCCTATCCAAACCACAAGCAAACACTTAAGCATTAAGCCAGAATTTTTTTTTGTTCCCCCTGATTTTTGCATTCTGGACAACTAATCAGGGTTGCTGAAATTGGGATGTTACAGATCTTTCCCCCTTAAAAGAATCTCGTCCCGAGATTCAGGAGAGTAGAGTTAGGGGATTTTGAATCGGGTTGATACTAGGTGTCTTACGTGTACTATCTTACGGACTCCGTCTTTGAAAGTGACTACTCTGTCAATGAACTTCAGCTTCAGTCTTCCGGGGTGCGCGGAGAGTTGAGCAGCGTCCAGTCCCGATTGCGAGGGAGGACTTTCTTTTCCTTCCGGACTCCATATCTCGAGGGCTTAGACAGGGCAGACTACCTTGATTCTGGACTTCACGGAGCACTCGTCGGGAGATAGTAGCTACGGCCTGATGTACCTTTCTCTAAGGATTTACAGCTCTACCTTAGGGGCGTAGCATATTCTATTAACGACGTTGGGGTCGGGACTCCTGAGGTTGCTCCTGGCAGAGGGTTATTCTAAATTTTGGGAAAGACGTAGTCTTTCCCCCTTAGGATTTAGCTGCGGTATATTAGAGAGTTGACATAGTCCTTCCTTCTTGAAGTCGTTCAATGGGGTTTCTGGGGATTGTCGTCCATCCTTCTTCTGGAGTAGACACCTTCGGAACTCTTCCAGGGATTATGACTTACTAGGCTTATATACTACTATTATTCGTACTTAGCCTAGTGGATTCATGGGAGTCTCACGTCCTCTAAGCATTAAGGACCTAGGGTTAGCGGTTCCGCGGTCCTTCGGGTGGGGCCTCAACTGAAGTAGCGGAGGGACTTTGTAGAATCTTCAGTTAGTTTCTCATCGGATAACTCACGGTTGTTGCTTGACGGGAAAACTTCAGATCCGGGAATATTTTCTGAGGTATCTTCTGGTAGACAGTCATCTGAAGATTTGAGTGGAAAGACGCGGTCTTTCCACCTTAGAGCTTCACTAAGGTGCTTGAGGGGTGCAGATCTTCTGTTTGGGAGTGCTGACCTGATGCTAGCGGAAGGCTGTATCTTCTCGGAGTCTTGAGCTGGGTCTTCGAGTGACGCCTTATTTTATCAACCTTGGCGGGGCTGGTTTTCTAACGAAGCCATTATGGAGTTAGCTCCGGGCAAGCTAGCGGTTTGTGACTCTCCTGGCTAGTCTTTAGTCAGAGTTGGAGTAGTCAGCGTCGGGTAAGCGGTCTTCACTTGAATTTCTGGCTTGCTTTCTGCTTGATGGCGGAGTGGGCTCGTTTTCTTCACGCTTCCTCGGCATCTCGATTCTGGGGTACTTCTGACTTCTCGGGAGGAACTTCTGTTGATTTGAGTAGGTTTGACTATAATAGGTAGTCTCCTAAGGCGGTCGGAAGTTCTAACGTACCGAAGGTCAGTGTAGTTAGGTCTTCAATTCTTGTCTTGGTTGACTTATCCGATGGTTTCTTGTGGATATAGAGGATCCTTTGGGGGTTGACTTCCGGCTTCAATGGGATTTCTTACTGTAGTAGACTGATGATAAGGGAGTGTGGTGCCATTGACGAGTCTTGCGAGGTGAGTTTGACGAGGTATGTCGTCCTGATGAGGTGAAATCTCCGAGTTGATTCTGACTTTGATGATGTCGAACTCTTGGTTCTTGCGATGCTTTTCCTCTTATACACTCTCGAGGTTAGTCTGGGTCTCATTACCAACAGCTATCACAGGGGTTTCCTAGGGTATTAGGTGGGTTATCGCTCCTTGAGTCACATTTTTAGGGGGGTCAAAGCAAACCAGAACATACAAACAAGGCGAACAGAGCGAGAGAATTCGCAATGTCCTCGGCAGACAACACACATCAAGCAACACATCAAGCACTTAGGCAAGCAAACACGGTCAACGTTAGGGACCAAGGAGTTAACTACTCGCGTTGTAGGGGAATCCTATTCTTAGGACTATTGATCCTAGATATCGTCTTTCTTCGAGTCGGGGTCACTATCTTGTTTATGAAGCCTTCATCGTATCTTTGGACGCTCGTGATAGGGCAACACCTGAGGTTTTCTGATTGTGAGGATTCCGCGGGTAGGGCGATATTGTAGTCTCCTTGTGTTTGCTGATAGTTGCTTGTCTTCATCTTGTTCTCATTGTCTTCACCGGGTTCTAGATCCTAGTTATTTAAAATCCGTAGGTTTGAAGTTTGGACGGGACTTAGAGGAAACCATTTTCGAAAACATTTTCTTAGAGTAAGAGAAGAAGTAGAACTTTTGGAAACTCATTGGGAAACTAGTTTTCTAATGTCGGGGTTTTCAAAATAAGGTTCCTGTCTAACGACCATGCTAACTAAGGTTCTCCTATAGTCAGGATGGCTCTGATACCAAGTCTGTGGGGCCCCCGGATTAATCCTCCGAGAATCCCTGTTATGCATACAACCATGATCCCATGATCAGTTAGCCGTGGCACATAACCGACAAGTATCATTACAACATCCAGGAATATACCGAATTACAAGACTTACATAAATGCCATTATGGCTACATCCATAAACATCAGCGGATCTTCATCAAGCGTAGACCCGAGCCATGCCTTAACCTACAGGCAACTGACTGGGAGAACATCCTAGCTCGCATAGTCGTCCCCTTCACCTTCGTCTTGATATCTGACCACGTTAATAGCCAGGGACAATGCTAGTGAGTACTTTGAATGTACTCGCTAACCACCTTAAAATAATAATAACAAGAGGATATGCAGTATGGTTGTGGTAGTAGGCGGGCTCAAGGGAGGTTCTTTTCTTAAATAGTTTCTCTTGTAGATATAGCATCTACATATCTTTGTTGAAAACTTTTATAAAACATTTTGGAAACCTTTTTTTGAAAAGTTTTGGAAAACATTAGGACTGGGTCACCCATTTGTTCTTGTTTTCAGGTCGTCCCACGACCAAACTCCTTCCATACCTCTCTGACCATCCCATGGTCAAAGAAGGTATCCTTCCCGACCATGGTCAAGACATTTCAAAGTCATTTCTTTTCCAAAATCCTTTTTGAAAACAAAACCAGCACCGCTCTACAGCAACCTTCCCAGCAGTCCATGACCGCGGACGTGGCTATTCGAATAGATTTACACTCTGCAGAGGTTGTACACTTTACCCACACCATCCGGGTACACTACCCTGATCTTCACCGATTGTGGGTCGAGTAACTCTCCGGATGCCCACTCCAATATAAGTGCCTATCCTATGAGTGTTAATCCCCTCAAAACCGGGACGTCGGGCGAGGACCAACCAGAGCGCTTTTTCCACTTCCCGAGTGTGCGCTTTCAATGAGGGGCTCATAGTAACGCGTGGAGGCCTGCCGACCCTTCATTCCATTCTCCAGGTCGATGTCCCACATGGACCCTTTACGTGAGAAGGCCCACCCTCCAGGGATCCCCGATCCCCTGTAGTAGTTGCGAGGCAGCTTATACCAGAACAGACAAACATCAAATCCAGCCTTGTCCCATTCCAGAGTAATGTGGTTGCATAGGGTTAATTGTTCTAGCAAAATTGCAGAGAACCAGCTGCGTTTTTGTAAACCTTTTTCCTCCGGTTTTCTTTCAGCATTTTGTAAAATAAAACCTCTTTTTTTCTCAACATCTCTTGGAAGGTCCCACCTTGCCAAGGTTTTATCAGAAATCATTTAGTAAAACTTTTTCCGGGGTCTTCCCATCCTCTAGCTTTGCTTTGGCTAATTCGGGGTCTCCAAAGGGGTATGGTGTAATACACAATCTATTCCACTATGGGCAAATAGGTATCATCAAGAGGGTTGTACTTAGTAGTACCATTGAGGAAGGGTTTGGAGGAGCCAAACCACTACCTTATATATATATACATCAATATATAGCAAAACAATGCAGTTTTCATAAGCAGTTGATAAAACATGCCTAAGTAAAACAGTAGGACAAGGCTTATGAGCAAGAAGGTGGCTTGCCTGATGATCAGCAATGTGGCATAAATGTCCCTAGACTTCTTCTTTAGATAACCCAGAATAGCAGTACCAATAATAAATACCACTTCTTATGCCCTCCGATTTTATCGCAACTATCGTCCTCCCGACAGCACATGCAAACAAACCAAATCACAATCAACACAAGGCACGCAAGAACCAATACATACAGCAAACAATGAACAATACAAGTTCACAGATCCTTAGGTCTTAGGAAGAAGGGATTTAATAGGACTGGCTTTGTCTTGGAAATATAGAAGAAAATCCCTTAGGCTTTATAGTCTAGCAATTACCTAAGAGATGGATTTTGGACCAAGACATAATCTGTATGGTACCATTGTATAAAAATGATACCTTCAGGTAGATGTTGATAAAATGAAACCAACAAAAGTGGTTTCACTATTTTATCACTTACAAAAGATTTATAGTGATTTTTTTAGTGAGAAAGACTCTAGTTTTAGGAAATAATTCACCAGAAGAGTTCTGGAGCCCCACAAATTATTTCCTTGGATGGCTGAGTAGGATTTAATGTAGTTGTTCACTCAGAGTTAGAATCAGGTCAAAATAATTACCAGAATGCCCTCAGGAAATTCCCAAAGGCTGTTCTGTAGACACATTGTCTTTTTCACCAAATTTAATCTACAGAGTATTTTTATATGACGTAAAGGTAAATTGATAGGTATTGTAAATACCTCTCAGTACCAACTGGAATCACTCTTTTTGGAGTTACAGAGATACTGTAGTGTTTTATCTAGTGAAAACACTAGGGACAGAAATGTTTAATTCACAGAAAATTATCCAAGGCTCAATAAATCATGAGCTCCTGGATTTAGTTAGGTAGTGATGTACCACATCACTGGGATTTGTAATTGGTTCAAATGGACTCATGGTTTCGTGTAGGGAATTTCCAAAGGCCTAACTGGAGGGATTTTGTTATTTTTACCAAGGGCAAACTACTGTTCACCTTGGCATGAGACCTATGTTGGTTGATTGGCACAGAAAATACCCTCCATGAGAACTTTGATTCATCCCAATTGGATATGTACAACTTCCTGAGGAAATTATTTTGTGTAAACTATACACTTGGGTACTTGATAAAAATTATTTTTGGCAAGGGGCTAGTTCTGCATGATGAGCAAAACACTTGGGTACTTGATAAAAATTAGATTTGGACAATACAACTGGTTTTCCATTTTTATTTTTAATTAATCCAACAGCTGAGTTTTCAGATCTGGAATATTATTAAAGAAAAAGGAAAAAAGGCTGGCCAAAACTAGGCTGGTCCAAGCGGGTGCCAGTGGGCCGGCCCAACCACCACCACGGTCGCAGGTGGGAGGCGAGTTCAAACTACGATGGGAGGGGCCTACCCGTCAGCGGTCTGCGGGGGCCGAAGCGGTATGGAGGGTCGTGGGCCGTTCGATCAAGTTGGGATCGACGGCTCCCGTGGCGTCTTCTACCTCTCGGTGACAGAGGGAGGAAACCCTAGGGGCTCGGGCGGCGTGCTGGGAGCTCACCTGGGGCCGTGCCGATGACGGGGGAGGCGCGGAGGTGATGCGGTGGTCGATGGCGGTCCTCGCGAGGTGCGGAAAGGTGGGTTTCAACGTCGGGAGGTAGCTCGTGTGTGCGCGTGCGCGGAGGGGGCTCGAGAGCTCACCGGCGTCGTCTCCTAGGGCTGCTGCAGGGGGAAAAGGGAGCGGGTTAGCTCGAGGAGGTGGAGAGGGGTCTGCGGTGGGACATGCAGCGGGGAAGATGCTGTGGGGAGGGAGTTTAGCTCGGCGGGAGGGAGAAGGTCGAACCTTCTCCATTGCCGTCTCTCGAGCAGGGCAGAGAAGTGGAGAGGAAGTGGGTTATCTGGGGTTGGTAAGAGGGGGAAGAGGGGCAAATGAGCCGGTTGTGGGGAGCTGGGGTAGCCTATGGCCGATTTATATCGAGGGGGAGTGGTGGATGGGGTAAATGTCCTCTTTGGACAAGGGGGAGGAGTGGGGCTGGCCTAGGGTTGGCTCAAGGGGCGGTGAGGAGGGGTAAGAGGGTCATTTGGTCGGACAGAGAGATAGGGAGGGGTGGTGGAGGCTGCTGCACACATTTGGTCCCACTTCTCTCTCTCTCTCTCTCTCTCTCTCTTTCTCTTAAGCACATGGGGCAAGGGAGGGGTGTACTACTAGGGTCTCGACCAGAAGTGAGGTGGGTGCTGGAGAGGGGTGTTGGTCAAGTCTTTGATGAGGATTGGAATGGGTTTCAGTAGTGGATTTGATTAGTTAGCAATTTTGATCAAATAGGGGGGTTATGAAGGATGTCCAAAAACTTACATTGTACCAGCTAGGGAAATGGTACTAGTAGATAGGTGAGGTCAAGGTAGATGTCCCGGAATTATTTGGGATTTTTCTGAAGATTTTTAGTTCACTTAAAATTATTTATTCAAAAAGTACAGAAGTAGTTTCTAGGAGATCATTTGATAATTTTACATTGGACAAGATTGGTTTTTGATGTGAGAGGGTCCCAAATGTGAATACACACTTAGTGGAATTTTCCCAAAATTTATTGAGGCTTAAAAGTATTTAAAACAATTATTATTCCAATTCAGCCATTTAAGAAAATGGGTGAAAAGAAATAATAAAGCTCTTCAAAAATATTTATTTTTGAAGTGGGAATATGGGGTATGATATGTGGGACTTAATGGAGCCAAAATTTGAGGAGTGTTTTGGCAAAAAACAAACTTTCCATTATGGAAGGAGTTTTGGAGATTTTGACTATTTAAAGAGATTTACTAGATTTGTAGCCATAATATTTATGGAGAATTATTGATAAATATTGATGACCGGGGTATATGATGTAGGCAAGGTGTAGCAAGCATTTGAAACCTTGGGATTGGAGAATCCAAGTTGATTTTGGTGGAATACCCTAGATTAAGGATCTATGGTGATGTTAATTTCATACCATCAAAACATGGTTGTATCTTGGAGTTCGGAGATCCCCTTGGGGCATGGGATATATGGATGGATAGACCAAGTTATGTAGATTGAAATGGTGTAGAGGTTTGAGCTTGATCCTGCTTGAGCTCACCAAGACAGGTTTTCAACTTTGAATAAAATAAGCCTGCCAAAGCAGATTATCAACTAGCCTTCAAAACCTTGTGGGTTTAAGAAGCACAAGGATCCACTTGGAACAAGTGAAGTAGATCTTGATATACCTATATGAGTAGAACACAAACATGCAAACAGTTGGTCCATAGGAGATTGGATGGTGGTGTGAGCTTCTACCAAAGTAGGCATGTTGACTAGATTTGCAGGAAAAGTTATCTTCTTGCCTGCAAAACCATCAAGAACAAGTGGGTAGGAAGATGATATAACCAAGGGAAAGAGTGGACCTTGGTAGTCCTTAGGATGGTTAAAACGATGGTTCAAGTACATTACCAAAAATGCACAAGGGTTGAGAAAGAGAGGCATTCAAAAAGGTGATGTTGAAATAGTTTCCAGACTTAGTCAAATTTGGCAGATTTAGGGTTTTTGACTAGAATGTTGGTGGAGATGATTTTGATGGTTTCCAAAGTACCCAAGCATCATCAAGTGGATGATATTGAAGAGTATATTGAGTAGAAGGGATCCATGCTTGCTATTGGTCTTCATTGAATTGGAAGCATCTAGAAGGGATCACTTCAGAGTGGCTCTGGTTAAGGGTTTTAGATGATCACCTGGTGGCTAGAGATTGGATCCAGTGTGTATTCTTGCTTAGGTTTTGGTGACCTTAAAGTACCTTGGTCCTAGAGGATTAGATCCTAGAGTATCTCATACTATTTCCTAAGCAAACAAATCAAGCAGCAGATCAAGGCAAAGCATCAGATAGTAGATCAGGGCAACTCAACTTAGAAACTAAGCAAGCCCACTAATAGGGTTACCTTCAAGTCTAGCTTCAGGTTAAGGATAGGTATTTTGAAAGAGGTTGGAGTTTGAACAAGGTAAGGTCCTTGGTATCTCTACCAAGAGTAGAATTCAAATGCTTCATAAAAAGGTTTTGTTAAATCTAGAGATAAGAATAGTAGAAGGTTCTGTCTTGAAAACATGAGGAGATTATGTTATATAACTCTCCATAGTTTTGTCAATAGAAGTTGCAAAAAAAATAGTTTTGGTTACATAAGCATCTTGGCTCAGGTTTTGAAATGCCAGACCATTTGAGAATATGGAATTTAAGCCAAGACTGTTTTGGGAAATAGCTTTTGTCAACTGGTGTTAAGGTCGGGAGTATATCATCTAATACACATGCATATGCCTAAGCCTATCCAAACCACAAGCAAACACTTCAGCATTAAGCCAGAAAAAGTTTTTGTTCCCCCTGATTTTCTGCATTCTGGACAACTAATCAGGGTTGCTGAAATTGGGATGTTACAAATATTGTGCAGGGGAAGGGTCTAAGCCAGTAAAGGATGCGCGTAGGGTATTAACATCATTGTTCGGGAAATAAAAACATGTGCACCATTCATCTAGTGTTAAAGTGTAGTTGTTGTTCATAAGTCGGAAAGAAACCATGTCCTCTCCTTGCCATAGTTTAACGGTGCTTTGCAAAGAACTTAGAAATTCAATAGTTAACCGGCGGTACATAGACACATCATTGTACACAAAAATTTTTAGGCTAGCTCTATTGCAAAGTAAATTGAAGTCATTAGAAATACCGAGTTGGTTCAATATGATGGGGCAAGCCCACTTGGTTGCCTTCACTTCGTGGTTCTTGATCCTATCGAAGCGATCACGTTGGAGCTCATTCCTGAACCGTATCCCCATGTGTTCTTGAGTGACAGCACAAGAAGCGCTAGCGGTGGCATGAGTACGAGTTTGGATCCTTGTGTTCATCATCTAAAACAATAAATAAAGGAAAAATAAAACTTGTATCCAACAATAATAAGTATAACATATTCCTCATCATAGCACACTAAAGAATCCCCTCTAAATAATAATCTAGGTAAGATAATCATGGAAATTAGTTCATAGTAGGTCTCACCCTAGATTGATAATGACAATAGATCGAAGATGAATTTGCAAAAAGTAATTGGAGGATCGGAGGATAAACATACCGTAGATCACTTGTGTGCGAGAAAATCGAATGAAATTGAGTAGAGATGAAGATCCCTTGAGGTTTTGAGAGAGTTTGGAGGTAGAAGAGAGAAAAAATATTAAAGTTTTGGTGTTGGAGGTACCTTCCCATGCGTTTTTGTGGTCGGACGCAACTATACAATGTGTTCCGGCCGTATAGTTGGCCTGCTGTCAAAATTTTAGGGTTTCCACCTGGCGGCGCAGCTATACGACCGAAACTATACGGCCGGAACAATATGTTCCCGCCGTATAGTTGGTCGTCAAACCGACTGTACCTGAAAAAGAATTTGTACGAAAGCATCGATATCTATATGATCGGAGCTATACGGCCAGAATTTTTTATTCCTGTTGTATAGTTGGTCGTTAAATCGTTAGTACATTTGAAAAAAAAATTGTCGATGGCAAAATATCTATACGACCGGAACTATATGGCCGGAATTTTTATTCTTGCTGTATAGTTTGTCGTTAAACCTTCTGTATGCATCAAAAAAATTCTGTTTCTTCGTGAATTCTTTCTTATGCTATAACTTAGCGAAATACCTTGTTTTTGACAGAAAAAGGACAATAAATATTGTCGACCAATAACAACAAATATTAAGAAGGATTTTTAGTACTACCAGACTTCTTACCCTCACTTGGAGTTTTCTAGCACTTTTTATTAAAGATAAACTTAAACTAAAACTTAAAAATTTACTCAATCCTTTATTTCACGTGGGTTGCCTCCCATGAAACGCTCTTTTATGGTCAATAGCTTGACCTCAATGTTGCTCACTTAGGCCAGATGAGTGGAACACCCACTCTGAAATAGTTGGCCTTCAAAGTGATGGCCTCCTTTTCATCATTCTTGGCTTTCTTCTTCCTAGGGAAATGAATAACAAAAGGATCCCGCGAAGGCAATTGAAGCTTCACGTTCCCTTCATGGAGATTAATCAAAGCCTTAATAGTTCTTAAGAAAGGATGGCCTAATATAATAGGAGCAGTATCATCTTCAGGCATGTCAACAATAACAAAATCAATAAGAGCAGGACAACCTTTAATGTATACTAAAGTATTATTCTTAATTCCTACAGCTTGTTTGTAGGTAGAATCTACTAGATGCAATTTTAACTCAGTGATCTTAAAAGATCCAAGATTTAACTTATTAAAAAGACTTTTTGGAATTGTTGAGATGCTTGCGCCTAGATCACAAAGTGTAGCTATCTCATTGGTCCCAATTTTAATCTTAATAGTAGGCTCAAATATATCATCAAGTTTCACAGGCAATTTTTCAGCAATTTGCTTATATTCTTCCTCAAGCTCACGCACCTTTATTGCTACTTGAGTAACGAAGTGTTGCTACATAGCTTCCTCATTTCCTTCACTTACCGTAGTCTTAATGTTGATCCTTTTTACAAGATCTTCAATGGTGTAACTTGATGAAGCGGCATTACTATAATCAAGTTCTTCAGACTCCTCCCTTTGGATTCTCATCATCTTGAGGTCTTCAACAGGATTGGGCTCAGCTTTACCTGCAAATTTAACTAGAATGAGAGTTTGACTCTCAGTTATCTTACCTAGCTATGCCTCAACAATCCTCGTTCTTTCTTGGAGGGCCTGCAAATCATTTCTCAAACTAACAACTTGGTTAGATAATTTACCAAGCATAGCATCGTGGTTCTCCATTATTTTAACAAGAATATTATTTTGTTCATTTTGTGAGTCTATAAAAGACTTAAGTGTTTCTTGGAGACGACCATTACCAGTTGCCATATTATTATTAGAGTTACCTGCAGGACTAGAATAATGTTTCTGAAAATTAGGATTATAATTCTTCTTCCAAGCAGGGTTATAATCATTACGAGCTATGAAGTCTACTTCTTCAATATTAGTTTCAGAGATGGCTCTTACCTAGGTTTCCTTACCTTTTACGGCTAATATGAGCTCATCCAACTTACCATTGAGTTCGTCATTTTCTTGTGGTGAGACGGAGTTCACCTTCTTCGTGTTTGATCTATCCACATGCCATTGGGCATGGTTGTCTTGCATATTGTCTAGCAGTTGCTTTCCTTTGGTAATATGTTTATCCATAAATGTTCCTCCAGCTGCAGTATCAAGCATAAAATTAGACACAGGGTTAAAGAGCATTATAAAATAAATGGAGGATTAACCAATCTTCCATCCCATGACTAGGATAGTTTCTCATGCATTCTTTCATCCTGTCCCATGCAAGCGCTAGTGGCTCACGCTCCTCTAGTCTAAAACCAGTAATATTATATCTCAATTGCATAGTCTTTGCAGGTGGGAAGAATTTAGTCATAAATAAAGAAGTGCATTCCACCCATGATGTAATAGTATTTCTAGGCAAAGATAGCAACCATTCTTTTGCTCTTCCTCTAAGAGAGAAAGGAAATAAGCGCAATTTGACCACATCGGGGTCAACATCTTTTATGCGCACCATATCACATATTTCACTGAAAGTATTCATGTGCATACCTGCCTCCTCAACAGCAGAGCCTCCAAATTTATTTTGTTGAACCAAACTTAAATAATGGGGCTTAATTTCATAGTCATCAGCATCAATTGTTGGCTGAGTAATAGGAGTATGCAAATAATCATTATTGGGAGTAGCAAACTCCCCAAGCTTCTTTTCAACCATATTTCCTATGTTTTGGGGTTTTCTTAAACAGAGACTTATAAAAGTAAAAGCAAGAATTTAAAGACTAACTAATTTTTTTGGTTTTTAAAATAAAAACTGAAAGCAAACTAACAAAATTAAAAACAAGAATTAAAACTAGCAAGGTTCCTACTAACCTCACCAGGGTAGCTATTTCTTCCCCGACAATGGCACCAGAAAAAGGGTCGATACCTTCGATCCGTATTACGGATATATTATAGATCTTTTTCCCTAGTAGACCTAGGTTTATCGAATCCTCGGGAAGCAGAAGCATAGTGAAGTTACTTTAATGGACCTTCAGGAGTTTTAGAATTCCTTTTGTGTTTTTACTAGACCAAGATTTTGCGTCTTTTTGTTGTTGTCGATGATGGAGAGAGAGGGCCTAGGGCGTTCGGTTTCACCTGTAGCTGTGCAAAGCATCTGATGGGAATAAAACATAAAGATAAAGTATGCATGTAATTGTTAGAGCAAGATAGATTATATGTGGGTAGTGAAATAAAGAGAACTAATGATATGCATAGTGACGTCACCATTAATCCCAAGTAAATCTCTCACATATAGCCATACTACCCCTTCTGTTACTGGGGTTTCCAACCTGCAGATTAGTCATTACTCATACTCCATATACCTGGCTCAGTCCTCGGGGTCTTGGGTACCTGACAAGTACTTAGATTAAGGTAAGAGAAGATACAATAATCATCATGTCATACAAACTAATACATGATCCCATCTATGATAAATAACATGCACAAAAGCTACATGGCTAGGCCGAAGCCCTTAGCCTAAGGAGAATTACTCACACATAGAGATGAGATCAAAGATCATAAACATTGTAGTGGAAATCATAAGTTTGACAGCAAATAGTCTTACAATGTCGCCAATCGAAGATGAGATCTACTATTACAAGTGGTGGCATATGGCTATGGTTGTGGAGAATGGTTTGGAGATTAGATCTAAGTCTATTCCTTCGGTGGCTCTTCGGTGTTGTGGATGGAGATCTAGAGGCGGCTGATGGTCTGGGTGAAGGCTTGAGGGCGAGGCAGGCGGCTTTTCTCGTTGCCCAGGGCTTCTTTATATAGGGGTCCCTTCATGAAAGTTGTTCTGTTTGACCTAGCGGTGGTGGCGCCAACTATATGACCGGAACTATACGGCCAGAATTTTATTCCGGTCGTATAGTTGGTCGTTAAAGCGTATGCCTCTGCTTCACGGCTCCTGGTTTCTTCTGGTTGTTGGAAATCTCGTATCTTTGACTTTAATGTAGTGATTTCCATCTTCAAACAACATTGTTTGCGCAAGGAAAAATAGCAAGAAAGGATTGCATACCCCTTTGATTATTAGGCATTAGTGGCAGGGTTTCGAGAGATATTCATCAAAAGTATGAATAATATCCAGTTTAAATGTGGACGTGGACGGCTATATTTCAGATTCATCACCGGGTTGCTTCGGGCCTTGGAAGAGCACTAGCATCATAATGAACTTCCGCTTCATGCACAACCAAGGAGGAAGGTTATAGATACATAGAGTCACAGGCCAGGTGCTATGACTGCAACTCTGCTCCCCAAAAGGATTCATTTCATATGTACTTAGACCAAACCATAAGTTCCTCACGTCACCCGCAAAGTCCGGGAACTCTCTCTCAAATTTTCTCCACTACGACCCATCAGCGGGGTGTCTCAACATCTCATCTTTCTTACGGTCTTCCATGTGCCATCGCAATAACTTGACATGCTCTTTATTGCTAAACAAACGTTTCAACCATGGTATTATTGGAGCATACCACATCACCTTGGCAGGAATCCTCTTCCTGGGGCGCTCGCCCGCAACATCACCAGGGTTATCTCGCCTGATCTTATACCGCAATGCAGTGCATACAGGGCATGCATCCAAATTCTCGTACTCCTCACCGTGGTAGAGGATGCAGTCATTAATGCATGCATGTATCTTCTGTACCTCTAATCCTGGAGGGCAGACAACCTTCTTTTCTTCGTATGTACTGGCAGGCAATTCGTTATCCTTTGGAAGCAGCTTCTTCATTATTTTCAGCAACTTTTCAAATCCCTTGTCAGTCACTTTCGCATTCTCCCTTTGCATCAGCAATGGCCCGACCAAGATCATCATCGGGCTCATATGACGATGCCCGTTCTTCAACTTCTTCTTCACCATTGTCTTCAGTTATAGTACCATCGTAGTCAGGGAACATAGATCAGCAGTTGTCATCATTGTTCTCTTCTTCATCGTCGTCTTCCATCATAACCCCTCTTTCTCTGTGCTTGGTCCAACAATTATAGCCTCTCGTGAAACCGGACCAAAACAGGTGGCCGTGAAGAACTCTTGAGGAAGAGTATTCCTTATGATTCCGACAGACACCACATGGACAAGACATAAAACCATTCCGCTTGTTTGCCTCGGCCACAAGGAGAAAAGAATGCATGCCTTTAATGAATTCGCTAGAGAGTCGGTCAGCGTACATCCATTGCCGGCTCATCTGTATTGTATAATTTACATCAAACGGAATCATGATGCTAAAATTAGTACTGGTCTAAAAAACAAAATTAAAGCACAAACCGGGACTAAAGATATGATGAACCTTTAGTCCCGGTTGGAGGCACCAACCGGGACTAAACGTGGATGTGGCGACAACACTACATCATGGGCGAGTGTCGACACTATGTCGTGAGTGGGCAGCACTAAGCCAGTGAGTGCCGACACTTTTTGGGTGGGTGGCGGCACTATGAAAGGGGTGAGTGTCGACATTATGTGTTGAGTGTCGACACTATGTTGTGCCGCTTAATCTATAAATAGGTATGCATTCTTATGGAGAACTTCAAGATGGTGTGCGAGAGCAGGGACACCACTACGGCGGAGCTTCTCAAAGATGTCTTAGGATCCCGTCCTCAGACATCTTCGAGGAGCTCGCCACAGAGGCACTCCCTAATATGTGAAATTTGTTATCCACCCGGCGTATTAATCTATAACTAGAGAAGTTATTAACTCCAAGATGGTGCGAGAGGGACACCACTACGACGGAGCTTCTCAAAGATATCTTAGGATCCTGTCCTCGGACATCTTCGAGGAGCTCGCCGTAGAGGAGCTTCTCGAAGATGTACTATGATGTCTTCTTATCAAACTTTTGTGAATTAACCCTATTTTTATTACAATTTTTTTTAGTTTGCTGAAGGCAGGTAGAAGACGAAGAAGGGCATTTTGCCCAGCTAGCTAGGATGATGAATTCATGCATGTATCTAGCTTCTATGAATCAAATTAATTTCGAGACTATGTGCCAAAACAAGATATAGATAGAATCCACATATTGAAAATGATATTTACATTGGAGTTCATTATATTAATACAAGATAGATTGAATCCAAACATCGATCTCATGTTATTATTGCAAAAATTACTACCAAACTAAATCCACAAATCCATCTACTTGTAGAGCATGAAATGAGCTAATATAGCAATGAGACTTGAAATGATGAAGTTGCTCATGTTTCAGAACCTTTGGATAGATGGGGCTCCGCAAAATCTTGACAAATCTTGAGAATAAATTGGGGATGAACTCGAGCTTGAAGGAAGAAAGAGAGAGGAGCCACCGGCTAGAAATGGTGGCTCGAGCAGGGGGAGAAGATATAGCCAGGCCTTTAGTCCTGGCTTGTGTCTAGAACCGGGACTAAAAGGTCCACCTTTAGTCCCGGTTCATATAACAAACCGGGACTAAAGGGTCTGGCGCTGGACCCAGCCTGCCTGAAACTCTTTAGTCCTACACCAAACGAGACTAAAGGATCCGTTCGAACCGGGACTAGTGTCTGTCGCCCCCTGTGGCCAGATATACCCATTGGGACCGAGGCATTAGTCCCGGTTTATAGCAAAACCGGGACTAATACCCCTGGACCAAAGGTCCGTTTTCTACTAGTGTCAGTAGCCATCACCGGCATCGACGGGCTGGACCCCGCCATAGATCTGAAGAGAGAGCCGAGGCCGACGCTCTCGCCGGTGTGCAACCTCACGATCTACATCAAGCAGTTTGACAAGTTCGTAGTTGCGGCCAGAGTGCATCGGTGGCCACTCGACAGAGCTCATCGTCTCGTACCGCGACGCCTTCCTAGGCAAAGGCGCGGTGCCGTGGTTTTGCGTGCCGATGATGCAGGATGATGGGGTCGCTGCAAAGGCATGGGGCGTCGACGTGGTGGTGCCACGGTTCGTGCGGGACCGACTCGCCGGAGAACTGGAGCAAGGCGAGGCGGTGCTGGATGTGATGGTGAGGGATCCAAGGTATCGCGACTAGATGCTTGCATGCAAGGCCAAGGTCGGAGGGGCTCGATGCCCTTGCCAATTTGAGTAACAGCATCCAAAAGTACCCAATGATTCTTTAGAAGAGAGTTGTGTAGTACTCTCTCCGATCCATATTAGTTTACTCAAGTTTATCTAGATTCATATGTATCTCGTTAAGTATCTAGTCTAGATGTATCCGTATCTAGACAAAGTTAAGTCAACTAATATGGGACGGAGATAGTAGAATACAGTATTATGATAGGTACACCGCACTTGATATCTGTGTGTCCAACTTAGCTCTACTGAACCGTGTATTATTACTTCCTATAACTCCCCCAGGCTACCCGGCCTCCCAGGGGTCCTCAGTGCGCAGGTCTTCGTCAGCCGTTGGATCTTGCTCGAGCAGTGTTTCGCTAGCCCTTGTCGTTAGATGCGTCTGTTTCCTTCTTACTTTTTTATCTTCTGAATTGTCGATGACGGATGGGTCCATGCGCACGTGGGCCCAAAGATTGGAGAGAGCAACGATACCTCGTTGACGTTGCTTTTCTGCCCGATGACCCAATCCCCTTTCTCTCTCGTGTGCGTGAACCAAGGGAAAATATCTCGCTTCCCCGACTCATCTCTCCTTCATATCAAAAAAAAGAGAATTAGTTTTATGCCACTCTCAATTCCACCACTTGCACATATGCCATTAAAAAAACACAACTTGAGGAAATGTCACTTCAACTTTGCAATACCTCCACATATGCCATTCTCTACATTTAATATGTGTATTTCAGCGTGTACTGCAATATTTACTTCGTTACCACTTTTTGGGTCTTTTTGGCGCTAAAAAAATTCAAAAAATTCAAATTTTGCAAAAATTCGAACTTCTCAAAAAAATATAAAAAATAGAGAAAATCAAACACACTAAAACAAGTCTATTGTTCTAATTTGAGCCATTTCCGGGAAGATTTGGATCGATAAACTATTATTTTATGTTCCGTCCAGATTTTTGTCAAAATTTGGCCAAAAATTCGAACTTCTCAGAAAAATCTGAAAACATTATAGAACATCAAACACACTAAGATGAGTATACTGTTCTAATTTGAGCCAGTTCTGAGCACAGATGATCCTTTAAACAGATGTGTGAAGTTCTATCCAGAAACTTGAACACCAATTACAGAAAATTTCGGCAAAGTTTCCCTACAAATTGTCATAGATAGGTCCATAGCAAATAGTTCACAAGAAAATAGCCAGTAAATAGTTCACAAGCAAATAGTTCACAATATACATAGTTTCACAAGCATTAGGATTGAATCATCCACCAAACCAATAAAGAAGGCTTCTTTTTGCACCATATGCGGGCTGCACTACTGGAGGTGAAGGTGGTGGAGGTGACGGAGGTATAACAGGCACAAATGGAACATTCTTTTTGGATTTCTTCTCTGTAGACGTAGTCTTCTTCACCAGGGTCTTTTTCTTGGCCTTCACTTGTGTTGTAGCTTTCCTCACGGGTGTCTTGTTCTTGGCCTTCTCTTGTGACATAGCTTTCTTCACAAGAGTTTTTTGCTTGGCCTTCTCTTGTCTTGTAGCAATCTTCACAGGTGTCTTCTTCTTGGTTGGTGTCTTGGGCTTTTTTGGAGTTGTTCTAGCCTTTTTACTGCATCGACAACATACGGTTTAGATTGAGTACTAATGTAGTAAGAAAAGTGCAGCAATTTACCTTATAAGATTGATAAGGACTTCATCATCTCATGCATCGCCATCTGTTGTAGCAGCTGTTTCGTCATCTTTCTTCATGCAATACGAATAACATAAACCAACTTAGGATATGTAAGTTATGAAAAACAAAACTGAAAAGCACAAATACTGAGTCACCTTTTGTTTATCGATATAGATGGATTTGGTTCATCTTCGGGTATATCATCATCTACTGCCACATATTTAGGATTAGGAACTTTGCATGTCTTCTCCATGTGCCTAGGTTGCTTACACCTCTTACACTTCACTATTTTCCTTCCAGGTTCTAGCCATCCTCTGATTCTTTGAACTCTTGGCCTACCAGCCACGGCCTTCTGCAACGGGGGGTGCACCTTGAATCCCAAATCCACATGTATGCACTACGACTTATCTGTCATGGAAGAGATTCTCCCGGCATGCTGCCTTGAACTTTTCGACAGAATAGTAATCATCCACATATGACTGAATCTATGCAACTGTCTCATGAACCATTCCCAATTGTCACCAGTTTCAGAGTCAAAAACAGCAAAGGCTACATAATATAACCAGTTGTGTCCATCTACAGCAGTTGCTGATGCTAATTGGCCCTTAAATTTACCATTAAGTGCAGTTGAGTCCACACCAACATAAGGCCTACAACCACTAAGAAACCATCGATGCAAGGGTTGAATGCAACATTCTATTGAAGTGATATTTATTTCCATTTTTCAGTAGCTCTATCTCTACAATGCTCCCTGGGCTTTTCTGTTCTATCTCGGCTTTCCAGTTAAAAAGCAATGGGAAACTATCTTCATAACTACCATGCATTTGATCAAGTGCTACTTTCATACCATACCAAGTCTTGTTGTAATCCGACTTGATGTTGTACTCATCTTGTAGCTTTGATCTAGCATATTTTGCACCAACACTAGGATTTTTCTTGTCCCAATCTCCAATCTTATCAGCAATCCATCCCCGTGAAGCTATTGTGCAATTTGAAAGCTTCTTAGTTGGACAATTGTGCTCAAATGGCAGTGTTTTTATATGCATATGAGAAAACAACTACATAAGTCAAGTCCAACAAAAAAATCTTGCAAATAAATCTTGAAAACAATGCATACCATGGTTGTTTTACCATCCTGCAGTACCGATGCATGAATGCGCCATTTACATGTCGGATGTGCACACTGAGCAATAAATCTAGTGGTGTTCATTTTGATTTTAGCCAACTTATACCCAACAATAATAGCCCACTGCCTTATAGCTTACTACAAGCCACAATGTCAGGAAAAAGAGCCCCAACTCTGATGTCTGGGTTCTCAGGGTCATGCACCACACTATACCCAGCAGGGTCAATGTCTGCCACTTCTTCCTCTTCATGGCACGCAAACACATCACCAACATCCTCTTCCTCCTGAATGTCGTTGCCCTCCTCAACACATGTAGCTGAGACATCCACATGGACATCATACATGTACTCATCATCTACTCCTACATACTCCTCAACTATGTCAAATGGATCAGATTCTATAGCTGAGGTAGATGGAACCACTCGTGCATATTGTTTTAGTGGCGAGGTTGAACAAGATGTTGTGTTCTTACTAGGAGTTAGAGGTCAACCTTGGAAACCCATCAGTAGCACATCATTATCTGGAATTGTTGGCTCGAGCACATGATCAACATTGTTTTTTTGGGCAAACGGCAGGAGCTCTGCCTTTTCATTAAGTAGAAAACAGAATTGGTCAGTTTATAAGGAAAACTGGTCGAAAACTGATACATGGGGCATGTTTATATTAATGTGGAACATGCCAAAACCACAAGGACCAAAAAACATGGAAAACCTAGTCAGATTCAGCTGGGATAGCCAGTACAAAGACCGCAAAGGTGCGTTCTCTTTGAAGGATGTCCTCTCTAGCAATCGCGGTGACTTCAACATAAGTTAGATGTTGTCCTGTGAAAATTCTGCGGTTCCTTTCTTTCCAGGCATTCCACCAAACGTAGAGAAGGCGACCGCTTAGGCGGCGTTGTTCTTTTGGTGGTTTTCCAACAATTAGGTCATCCCACCATTCCGAAGTGGAAGGGAAGTCGTGGCCGAAGTTTCCAGTAGCATCATCTTGCCAGCTTTGAATGGTGTTCCAGACTGCCGTAGTAAAAGGGCTATCTTTGCAGAGGTGGGTGGCCGTTTCCGGGGCATTTCGACAGAGCTTGCATGTAGGGTCATGGGGCCACCCCCTGATGGCTAAGTTATCCGCGGTAAGTAATTTCCCATGCAGGGACAACCAGGAGAATAGTTTGCACTTAGGCTTAGCGAGCGCGCTCCAGATCTTTTGGGCCTTGAATTTAGGGAAACTGCCAAAAAATGCACTTGATAAGCCGAGCGGGCGCTGTATGATCCGTCCGCGGTGAGAGTCCATATGATGGAGTCCGGCTGTTGAGGAGTCAGAATGGTTTCTTGAGTGCTGTCCCAAACCTAAAGGTATTGGACGAGTTGGGTAGGGGTGTTGAGCCTAACAATGGAGCGGATCCAGTTGTTCTGTCTAAATTCTTTTGCGATAGTTCGATTTTTCCTATAAGCGATATTGTATAGGTCGGGCATCCAAAGCTTGAGAGGGCCAAGATGGCACCAGTTATCATGCTAGAAGGAGGCGGTCTCCCCATCACCGATTGTGATCTTCGTGGAAGCTCGAAAGAGGGCCATATCGGCGCTGTCACAAGGTAGCTTTGATCCAGCCCAGTTGCGATGTGGGTCTTTTCATTGAAGCCATGGCCATCTAAGCCTAAGGGCTCTTCCGGTACGTTCCAAATCGGGCATTCCAAGGCCTCCCAAATTCTTGGGTCTACAAACAGTTTTCCAGTTGACCAGCGCATGACCACCCGCAGCGTGCTCCCCTTCCTCGCCAGCCCAGACAAAGTTCCTAACTATCTTTATTATCTTCTTGCAAGCCCACTTGGATAGAGGAATAGCAGTGGCGTGGAAGACTGCAGTGGCCATGAGCACCGTCTTCGCAAGAGTGATTAGACACAGGAGTTTCGCAACAAGGGTTGTCATGCACAATAACAACAAGGGCAATCTTCCTCTCGGCTCTATACATGTCAAACATCACATGAATTTCATTGTTTTGTGTTAGTCTAACATCTTGCGCCATTATCACGTTAAAATACCACGGTGATACTTTGAACCCTGCCAACTCTCAACTCTGCACTTAACCCATCCATGAGCACATCCACTGTGAAATCATCTGAGTTTACATTCCATTTAACTGTTTTCCCCTTTACATATGATTTCCTACCATTGGATTCCTTGAGTACAAATCCTTGAACAGCAATGTCTAAGCCAAAGTATTTGTCGATTCGAGCCTACAAATTTCATGGAAAAACCGAAATTAAAAAAATCCCAGCTATCTTTACATTCAAGAACAGCCTGGACAGAGATATTGGTACTCACACGTACATGCACTCAGGCTCAGCGCGCGTCTTCATTCTGGGCTGTGTGCGTCGAGCGTCGAGGGCGCCTCCGCCTCCGCGTCCAACGTCGAGCGCACCTCCGCGTCGAGCAGCGGCTCCTCTGTCCGCATCGAGCCAGCTCCGTGTCGAGTCGTGGCAGCGCACCTCCGGCCGCCTCAATCGGGCCTCCAGCTGTGTCATACCTCGTCCGAGTACTAATGACGTGGCATTACATGTATAGGTGGAGTTAGCCTTTGTGACCCACTTGGGTGAGTAGGCGTGTGTTGGTGTGTGTGTGTCTAGCTGGATATAAGCTAGCTGTATCTCTGTATCTCTGTAACCTGATGGGAAATATGAAAGGATTAGACTCTGCTCTCATCTATGTTTTCGTCCTCATCTCCTGCTATGTTCCTCTATCTCTCATCCCTAATTCCCCTTTGTGATTGTACTCTACCCAGGGTCATCACAAATTGGTATCAGACTTCGTTTCGATCCGGCGTGCTTCTCCTCTCGGTGCTCATCGTGGTAATATCTTCCAATCCCTGATTGGCGTTCGCATGCTCTTCAGGTAGTCGCCACGGCTCCGCGACAAGTCAAGCCCGCGGCACAAACTCGATTCGTGCTGGAGGCGATGGAAGCCGTCCAGAAGGCCATTGCGGATCTATCGGCGCAGGTCACAGAGAAGTTCGACTCCATGTCGACCGACGTCACGGCAAAGTTCACCGCCATGACCACCGACGTCAGGCAGTTGGCGACCCACGTCGCCGACGTCCAGGATGGTATCGACAGCGTCAAGCGCTCCCAGGTGGAGCTGACCTCGACCGCGGGGCCCTTCCGCAACACCACCAACATGGGGGGTGGTCAAGGCGCGACCGCCGGCCGCGGCGCGACTGTGCTTGCGGGTGCGCGCGCATGGCGCGGGCTAGCGCACCTGGCGGGAGACCAGAGCCCTGCTCTGGCCAACAACGGGCCGCCTCTCATGCGTCGACCCGGCGACGCCAACGAGGTGCTCGAGGAAATGGGCGAACGGTCTTCAACTCAGTATGCATCAAAACTACCAAAGCATCACTTTCCACGTTTCGCTGGTGAGAATCCCTCCCTATGGCTTGACCTGTGTGATACATATTTTACCATGTAAGAGACTCCTTTGCATCAGCGCGTGAGTTCAGCAGTGCTGTATATGGAGGGGCATGCTGCCTTGTGGTTGCAGGCATATAAACGCCGCACTGTTCTGGGCACTTGGGAGCAGTTTTGTGCTGCGGTGTTGACAGAATTTGGAGAGGATGAGTATGATGGCCAGATGAGTAAGCTCTTGCAGATCAAGCAGACTGGTTCCGTGACTGAATATCGCAAGGAGTTTGAAACCTGTATGTACTACCTGGTTTCTCTTGATCCTACTTTGAACACCAAATTTTTTGTCTCCAAATTTGTTATGGGATTGCGGTCAGATATTCGTGCTGTGGTCCGCATTCAAGCACCTACCAGTGTTTCTCGAGCTGCTTCTTTGGCTCGTATACAGGAAGAGGAATTGGAACTACAACAGGAGCAACAACCGCGTAATCGCCTTCGAGCTACTCTTGTCAAGCCTCCGGGAGTTCTTGCTGCCCCTGGTGGCGGCGCGGCGGTGGTTCCTGCCAAACGTACCACTGATGACTTTCCTCGTGAGCGGCAGCTCAGGGATTTTCGTAAAGCCAACGGTCTTTGCTTTCGCTGTGGGGATAAATATTCTAGAGATCATCGGTGTAAACAGACATCCCAACTTCTCACTATTCAGTTGGGGGATTTCAGAGAGATTTTGTCTGATGATACAGTACATGCATTAGAGTAATTGGAGGACCCAGCTGGTACTTCTGAGTGTTGTCATATCTCTGTACATGCTCTTGCTGGTACTAAATCTGGTCATTCTCTTCGTTTGTGCACCATGGTTGGCAACCAAGTTTGCCTAATTCTGGTTGATTCGGGAAGCTCACATAGTTTTGTTAATGCTGAGTTTGCTCGACGTGTGGGCTGCACTGTCAAGTCAATGAGTCATGTTGCGGTGAAGGTTGCAAATAACCAAATGATGTGTTCTAGTCAGCGGCACCTGGCTTTTCTTGGTGGATTTAGGGACATACATTCTCACATGATATGCGTCTTTTGGAGCTGGGAGCTTATGACGCCATTCTTGGTATGGACTGGCTGGAGCTGTTTGATCCCATGATTTGTCATTGGAAACACAAGAGGATAATCTTCAATTACAATAGGGGGACATTACATTGCAGGGTGTTCTCCCTAAAGAGCAACAAACTATTCAAGCGCTGGAGTTGGACAAGCTACATACCTGGCTTGCGGGGAATGAAGTTTGGTCCGTTGCTATGGTCGAATCAGTGCCAGCCACACCTCTTGAATCTGGTACAGCTATTATTCCTGATGAAGTTCAGCACATAATAACAGAGTTTAGTGATGTGTTCCAGGAGCCCACATCTCTACCTCCTCATCGCGAAGTTGACCATGCAATTCCGTTGGACCCCACAGCCAAGCCAATAAATTCAAGGCCCTATCGTTACTCACCATTACAGAAAGACGAAATAGAACGGCAAGTAACAGAGATGTTGAACACGGGGCTCATTACTCGCAGCTTGAGCCCTTATGCTTCACCGGTTTTGCTTGTTCAAAAGAAAGATGGCACGTGGCGTTTCTGTGTTGATTATCGTCGTCTTAATGATATCACCATAAAGAACAAATTCCCACTACCTATAGTGGATGAGCTGCTGGATGAGTTGGCCGGGACTCGGTACTTCTCAAAATTGGATTTGCATGCTGGTTATCATCAAATCAGGATGTGTGAACAAGATGAGCCCAAGACTGCATTTAATACGCATCATGGGCACTTCCAATTTCGAGTGATGCCATTCGGCCTCACCAATGCACCGGCTACTTTTCCGTGCATCATGAATGATATCCTTGCACCATATATTCGTAAGTTTGTCATAGTTTTCCTAGATGACATCTTCATCTATAGCACTTCTTGGTCTCAGCACATGTTGCATTTGAAGATGGTGCTAAATACTCTCCGGGAGAAGCAGTTTTATACCAAAATATCCAAATGCAGTTTTGCTCAGACTTCTATCAGTTACTTGGGACATGTAATTTCTGCATCCGGGGTTGCGACGGAAGCAGATAAAACCTCTGCAATTGAGAAGTGGCCTATCCCTGCCAATATCACAGAATTGAGGGGATTTTTGGGTTTAACTGGATACTACCGTAAGTTTGTAAAAAACTATGGTATTCTGGCTAAGCCCTTGACTAATTTGCTTACCAAGAAAGGCTTTCAGTGGACTGATCAGGCTACCATAGCGTTCAATCTTCTTAAGCAAGCTCTAAGCAGTACACCTGTTCTTGCTTTTCCTGACTTTACTTTGCCTTTTACCGTCGAGACCGATGCATGTGATACCGGTATTGGCGCAGTTTTGATGCAACAAGGCCACCCAGTGGCTTATCTGAGTAAGGCATTGGGTTAGCAAAACAGCAAGCTATCCATTTATGAAAAGGAATTTTTAGCTGCAATGATGGCCATTGATCGATGGCGCCCGTATTTGCGCGTGGTCAGTTTACTGTTCTAACTGATCATAAAAGTCTCTGCAACTTAAGTGATCAGCAGCTTCATTCTGACCTTCAGCGCAAGGCCATGTCAAAGCTTATGGGCTTACAATATGAATTTCGATACAGGTGTGGTGTGGATAACAACGCTGCAGATTCCCTATCACGTGTTGCCCATGTTCTGCAACTTGACTTAATTTCTACATGTCGCCCTGACTGGATTCGAGAAGTCTACCATTCTTATGACATGGATCAGGCAGCAGAGGACCTCTTGACTGAGTTGGCTGTTGTTAGCCCCAATGATAAGGGTTATGCCTTGGAGCAAGGTTTGATCAAATATCATGGTCGAATTTTTATTGGTGCCAGTTCTGCCCTTCAAACCAAGCTCATTTCTAGTTTACATGACAGTGTTGTTGGAGGCCATTCAGGTATACAAGCTACTTACCAGCGTGTCCGGAAGCTTTTCTATTGGCCAGGCTTAAAAGCCGCTGTTGAAGATTTTGTGAAGCAATGTCTCACTTGTCAGATGGCCAAGCATGAGCATACACACCCGGCTGGGACGCTACAACCACTTCCAGTACCTACTGAAATTTGGAAACATCTGACAATGGACTTTATTACGGGCCTTCCCTTGTCTGATGGTGCTGATGTGATTATGGTGGTAGTGGACCGCTTAACTAAAACAGCTCATTTTATGGCACTTCATCATCCTTTTACTGCAGTGCAAGTAGCTCGTCTATTCCTGGATAACGTGGTTCGCCTTCATGGGGTTCCTTGCTCCATTGTTTCAGATAGGGATGCAATTTTCACAAGTGCTATGTGGCGGGAAATTATGAAGGGGTTGGCACCACCTTGCACTACAGCACAGCACACCACCCTCAAACAGATGGCCAAAGTTAGCGGGTGAACCAGTGTCTGGAGCACTATTTGCGTTGCTTTGTCCAGGATTGCCCTCGCAAGTGGCGTCAAGCTTTGGCAATGGCAGAATTCTGGTACAATTCCTCCGCCCACTCTTCTTTGGGATGTTCTCCTTTTAAGGCCTTATATGGTGTTGAGCCTTCTTTTGGTGCTATGCCTAATGTTTCTGTGGCGGCCGACTCTCCGGCATTTGATGTTCTGACACAACGTCAAAACCTGACTGACATGCTTCGGTCTCAGCTTAAGCGTGCTCAGGAGCGCATCAAACGACAGGCTGACAAACAGCGCACTGATCGCATTTTCAGTGTGGGGGATTCAATATTGCTGAAGCTCCAGCCATATGCTCAGTCAAGCGTCGTGAATCGCCCATATCCTAAATTGGCATTGAAGTACTTTGGTCCTTACAAGATACTAGAAAGGGTAGGAGAAGTTGCTTACAAGTTGGATTTACCCCCTGTTTCGAAGGTGCATCCTGTGTTTCACATTTTGGAGCGTCGTATGGTCAAGAAGGATAACGCCGCTACTACTCAAGTCTTGGTGAAATGGTCCAATTTGCCCGTGGAATCAGCATCATGGGAAGACTACTATCAGGTCCGCGCTCGCTTTCCGGAAGCTGCTTGCTGGAATGGAGTTTCAAGCTTAGGAGGGGCAAATGTCATACCTCGTCCGAGTACTAATGACGTGACATGACATGTATAGGTGGAGTTAGCCTTTGTGAGTAGGCGTGTGTTGGTGTGTGTGTGTGTCTAGCTGGATATAAGCTAGCTGTATCTCTGTAACCTGATGGGAAATATGAAAGGATTAGACTCGGCTCTCATCTATGTTTTCGTCCTCATCTCCTGCTCTGTTCCTCTATCTCTCATCCCTAATTCCCCTTTGTGATTGTACTCTACCCAGGGTCATCACAAGCTGTGTCGCCCTCGCTCGCCTCCCTGTGTCCGCCGCCCTCGCTTTCAACCGCCGCCACCGCCTCGATGTAAATTGCTAGGGATTTGAGTCGTGAAGATAGCTAATGAGTTAAGTGGACCGGGATTTGACCCAATCAATTCCTTTTTTTTTGCGTAGAGACCCAATCTATTCCTTTATAGATCCAATCGCTATGTGTATACGTTCTCGTATTTGTACATAATGGCATACGTGGGGTACTGCAAAGTTGGAGTGGCATTTTTACAAGTTATGCTTTTAATGGCATATGTGCAACCGGTGGATTTAAGAGTGTCGTAAACCAATTAACCCTTTTAGAATTGCCCCAATGTTTCTGTTTGGATATCGTGGTTGCTCGCTCAAAGCTTCTGAGAAGAGTACTGATGGTGTGGCAAGCTACGGCTCAGACAGGATTCCGCGTGTTTATGCATGAGAGTGGAATCACTCTGAGAGTTATATCTTGCTTCCAGCCATCGAAGAATTGCCAGGTAATTAGAAAATAAATGAACAATTTGGACACTGTGAGATATCAGGAATTTACTTTTGTGAACAATGTATACATCGCTTTGTTGTTTCTGTGGTAGGACGAGTACTTCCGACACGTCCTCAAACCCGTCACATAGTTTGACTCTGCTCTCTAATTCACTACTGAATAGAACTTGTGTTGTTTAACCCTTTCTCAAACATAATTCAAGTGGGAGAACATCCTGTTCATCTGAATTTCTGCTGGTGAGAATTCTATATATTCACTCATTCATTCATGTTGCACTTGTTTTATCTGATAGGACTATACTAAATTTCAATTTGTGTATTGACATATTCAGGTAATTCAGTGTGGCGATTGTTTCTTGATGGGAGAAAAGGCTAATCCTTGAACATCCTGTTCATCTGAATTTCTGCTGGTGAGAATTCCATATATTCACTCGTTCATTCATGATGTAGGCACTTGTTTTATCTGATAGGACATTGACATATTCATGCATCTTTAAGCTCTATCCAGTAGATGTGCTCCTCCTCTTCTTCAAGAACCGGTTCAGATTTTTTACTTCATGCAGCTTTAAGCTCTATCCAGTAGATGTGCAAAGCACCTGTTCTATAAAATGTCAGTGAAAGAATTCAGGTTGATGCAAGGTGCCTGAGTCAATGCAAGGTGCTTGAAATTTTCATCTATGCACTTCGAGCAAACCCAATACGCCTCAACTCCGCCAAGAACTATCTTCCTGAAGACAACCAGTGAACTGTAATAGGTTGGCTTCGAATTTATTTTCCCATGTAGATGCTCAGACAAGCATGCATAAATTATGTTTTAGATGCGGGTACAACATGTATATGAAAATCATCTATATAATGATGTCAAACAAATAATGAAATTAGCTGTAAATACATCATTTGTAGCTTTCTTCTTACAATGTACAGATTCCTACACATCTGGTTCATGCAGTTCCTGTATCATTTTTGTGGCTCTTCTTTGCAGACCGATCTGGTGAACTAGGAGACCCCCCAGATTGTGTAGGATGGCTGCCGACGGAACAACCATCAAGAGGTATATCGGCACCCTCAAGGATAGTTAGATGGGCTACCAATATTAGATGGTTATTAGATATAAGGCAGCATCAGGCAGTAGCAGTGGTGACATAGGAGATGGAGAAACGGGAGTATTTCATTGTTTTTTCATGCACATTCCATCGTGTACTAATATGCCAGCCAGATCTAGGTGGTAGAAATACTCCAACTATGCTCACATACTGAATTTGCATCTCTAAAATAAACAACTTGACTCAAACTATTTGTTTCAGGTTTTTTGATTGCGCGCACATGCTCATCGACCAGCACGTGGCCCTGGCGAGCACCGTGCCCATGGAAGCTGCCATTAGGTGGTCATTGTGGTGAGCTCTCTGTCTCAACTCTTCTTCGGTTTTATTGTGTGCAACGGTTTAAGCAACATTTGGTTGCTGCTGATCAAAATTTTCAATTTTGTGATGGATCTCTGACTTTATCAGAGCCTATGTGTTTCTAGCGCTATAATTAGGCAAACTAAGAAATCACTATATTTTTTCGCGAAAACGCAAAGCTTGTGTTTCGATTCAGAAAAAAGAGAGTTCCGTACAACTATTTACACGCTCATGACAAGCGAACATCCCGTACAACTCAATCCACTCGACACCTCCAGATCTACGCTGTGGGTATCAGCACCTGCAACCCCTTAGCGCCAGCAGCAACCCAGGATCGAGCCTCGGTCCGAATCGTGTCCATGAGACCACCTAGATTAGGAGAGACGTTTTCAAAGACGGCAACATTCCTATGTCTCCAGATCTCCCACGCCGTCAACATCACTAGGGATGAAGTGCCCTTGCACAAGGCACGGGGGGTAGATCGGGTGACCTGTATCCACCAATCAACGAAATCCATCTCCGGGGGGGGCAGCTGTAGATCGGATCCAGGACAACACCTCGTGCCAAGCCGATCTCAAGAAGGGGCAACCAACAAGTAGGTGCCTCATGGTCTCGACCAATTGATCACAAAGGGGGCAGCGAGGAGGGTGTGGGAGCCCTCGTCGCGCCAGTCTCTCACCCGTCCAGCAACGGTCTAGGCAGGCAAGCCAGACGAAAAACTTGACCCGTGGCGGCGCCCAAGTGTGCCAGCTGAACTTCCAAGAGATCGATAGCAGGGCTCGGCGCGGCGGCCTCCGGCTGAACCACCACAGTCGGCGGGGCACACAGCGCATTCCTGGCTGGCTTAGCTGGATCCTCGTGGCGTGTCAGGGGATTCTCGCGTAGAGGAGAAGGGGCAGCAGCGGAGTCAGTGGCCGGGATGACTGGCGGCGCGCGTGGCAGCGTGGCGGTGGTCAGGCGCGCAGGGCTGGTCGCACTGAAAGAGATAAGGTTGCTACAGAAAGAAAAAAGACCGAGCCAGTTAGATAGCAAAAGAAGAGGAGCCAGACCAACCGAGAAAGAAAAATGCAAGACCGGCTGAACTACCCGCCTAGGAAAAGAATGCAGACGTGAGATCAAGAGAAAGAAACTTACCCCTGAACCACCGGAGGCGGCGCCCTCCTGCGACCACCTCGGCTCGGGTGCGGGGCGCCGGTCCGGCTCCTCTTGGGTGACGGCTCCTCTAGGACAGGCCGCCTGGACCTGCCCTCCCCCGTGGCGGACCGGCTGGATCGGCCTCCCCCCGTCGTGGACCGGCTGGGTTCACCATCCTCCGCCCGGGGCCAGCTCGGTTCGGGGGCCGGGCGGCCACCTCTTCCTCAACACCCGGACCGTGGGGGTCGTTCATCGGCTCATCGTTCTGGTTGGGGAAGACGTTGGCCTCGCCATCAGACTCCTCGCCGGCTCGCCGCACGCGGCTCCGGCAAGTCGGGAGTGAAGTCCTAAAGGGGGTCGCACCCTCCTCCCAGATGATGCACGAAAGATGCTGCCGCAAGAAAAAGAGCAAGACATCAGTCGGATGAACACATGACACAAGAAAACGAAAACAAGAGAACGAACAGAGGACTTACCTAGGGAGCGCGGTTCTCGTGCGTGTACGGGGCCAGCCCGAACTGCTAGTTCTCCGCGAGCCGCTCCTTCGAAATCGTCCACACCCACTCCTTGAGGTTAGAGTAGCGAGGATTGCGACGGGAGAGCCGGGCCGGGTCTAGCCGGCCGGAGTAGAAACACATTTTATGCGCCCGGTGCTGCACGGCATCATCAGCCGGGACATCCAACTGAGTGTGATGTCCAGGCCGGTCAAGCCGGCGATGACGAGCGCCCTCATCCGCGGCAGCATCTCGTCCGACTCCGTCTTGGAGCCGTGTATCTTCAGGTCCCAGTGCTCCTGGCTGGACTCCACACCCTGGTATGACGCCAGGTTGATCCGGTCGACGTCGGTGACGTTGCGGACGTAGAAATACGTCTGCTGCCACAACTTAACCGTATCGTGCAGCCAGAACTTGGGGTAGCTGGTCTGCGCGCGAGAGTAGATGTTGGAGCCACCGCAGGGGACGAGCAGGCCTTGGGCGAACTGAACCTAGGGCCGGATGTGAAAGAGCCGCCAGAATAGTCCAAGATTCGTCTGGATCCCGAGGTAGCATTCGCAGAAGGCAATGTAGTGGGCGAGGGTGCCGATAGCGTTGGCACCGAGGTGGTGAAGACGAAGATCAAAGAAAGTCAAGAAGGTCAAGAAGAAGGGATTCGTGGGAAGAGCGAGGCCACAGGCGAGGTGCGACAGGAAGATGACCTGCTCCCCCTCCTGGGGGTGCGACGCCTCCTCCTCCGCCGGTGCAAGCCGCACTGCCACCTCCGACTCTGCCAGGAGGATCCGCGTGGCGTGATACTTGGTGATGTGGTCCTCCGTCATCGAGGACCCGCACCAGGCGCTACGGTCTGAAGCCATCTCTTCCTCCTCCGCCATCGTTGAGGGCACCGAGAAGCGAGGACCCATGTCTCCGGCAACCACGAGCAAGCGGCGCAGCAAGGTCGATAGAGAAAGGGCAAAAGCGGAGCAAGTAGCAAGGGCAAGCGCAAGAAGGGAAGTGGAGAAGTGAGCAGCAGGGTGGGGGAACCTCTCTCTCGGGCGGTATTTAACCCCGGGGGAGAGAAACCGTCTAGCCCACCGCATGGCACCCATTGGGCCGCGTTACACCCCCACCAACCTCTCAAGATCGCGTGTGATGGCACCGCACGCGCAGAAGATCCAGTGGTGGAAATCGAAGCGTCGGATGATGGTTCCCTAGGCGACGTGCGACGGGACATTATGCTGCACGCGGAAGCGCAATGATGGCGCGCGTGGGCGTGGCCGGCGTCAGCACTGACGTCACGAGGCACCGCAACCACCGGTTTCTAGCCATACGCAAGTTCAAAATAGGATAGGAGCGCGCGCACATTTCACCTAAGAGCGAAATCTACACGTGCTCGGGGGCTAGTGTCGGGAGGATGACCCCTAGATAGCCTAGCCGGACAAGAACAAAGACAAGCAAGTCACGACCGGCTAGCGGAGCCTAGCCGTACGTAAGCACAAGGCGGCGCATAGAGTAGCCGGATAGAGGAAGGTTGCACAAGACGGCGCATAGAGTAGCCGGATAGAGGAAGGTTGGCAGGATGTCAGTCAGACTATACGATCCTAGCCGGACGCAATGAAGAAGGAGGCAGTAGGCAGGGCGACGTGCGATACAGTACATGGTACGCTCTGGTACGACGATAAGACTTAAAGCAAGAAGGACAAGCACCATGTCGACGACTTTGTGGCTGACAAAGGCACAGTGGCCGGTTGCTAACGACAGACCCGCACGGTGTTCATTGTGCTCACGACACCCCGCACGGCGTGTACCGTCGACAAGACTCCCACTACATGACACTGTAGGTAACCAGTCGGCTGGGGCCCGCCTGTGGAACCCACTAGCCGGCATGGCCAGTAAGATCGTTGCCCCCAGCCCATATAAGGGGGAGCAAGGCTCTGGTAAGTAAGATCCCAGTAGAGATATAGCTGATACAGCTCAAGGAGCACCCTGTAGCCCTTGTGTGATTCATACCTAGACATATCGGCAGAAGTAGGGGTGTTACCTCCTCACGAGGGCCCCAGACATGGGTACTTCCTGTGTCTCGCTACACTCGCTTGTACTCAATCCCACCTACGGATGCCGTCGATAGCTTCCTGCTAGTCCCCACGCCTCTATCAAGGCTTCTTATGCACTGTCGTTCCCAATACAACGACAACCTTGTTTGTAGATGTTCGTGAAAACGAATAACTGGAAATGTTCTTTGTCACATTTTGACATCATATTGTCAGTCATTTTTTGTAGATCGCCTGCTAAAGCCAACAAAGGATAAGAAGAACAGTGAAGTGATTTGATCTTATTATCTTAAAGTTAGTCTTGTATTCTTTCAGTTGTAATTTTTTTCCAGTTGGTCCATTAATTTACCCGGTCACCCTGCTGTTGTCACTCAAAGAATCAAAATTCGTATTGTTACCTTTTCTCAGGACCCTATGCTTTTTTTGCTCGAGTAGGAAAAATACTGGTACGTTTTCATATAATTAACGTCCTTTCGAAATAATGCCTCCACAATATGCTTAACAATACTATTTCGCTTGGCAATAGAATGTAGCTTTTTATATATAATTCCTCTTATGCTTCCAAGTTTTAATTTATTTGTCGTGTTTCAGTTTATATGTTAGGTGAGATTTATGTCGGTTCATCCATATTTTTGTTCTATGTTGCTTTAGTGCCGCCATGAGTTGGCATGTTGATTGCTATGTTATTATGTTGTATTTCACTATTTTAGCATTACAGCTACATCCTTTAGATACCTCATGTTCTTAGCTTTCTTTTCCCACTATTGAACTCACATCTCTCTTTTTTCAGGCACGGTGGGTGTTGTTCTGTCAGCATCGTCTTCAGATTAGACTAGAAGGACCTAGCGCAGATTAGACTAGAAGGACCTATGTAACACCCTCGAATCGGCCATATGCAAGTTTTAGCGATTCCCGCCAAACCCGCATAGAAACGATTCAAAGATGCCCACCAGGCACTTGCGTGCGGGTGGAAAACGAAGTAATAACATTACACAATAGTCCACGATGGAACCCACAGAACATATATATACAACAACGACTCAAAGAGTCAAAAATACAGATATACAATACGAAGATCCAAATCACCTTGAAAACGATACAACATCCGAGTACGGATAAGATGCAAATGGGGCTAAGAGCCCTGAAGAATAACCAATGGCGTCCATAACCCTGCCCAGACCAAGCCAGAAGGGTAACCCTACTAACTACTTCGATCTCAAACCTGCTAAAACAAAAAGGTTGCCGACAAAGGGCAAAGGAAAAAGAGGAGCGTCCGTACTGAGGCCAGTACACGGCGGGGTTAGAATTCGGCGGCTCTCGCCTATATAGGTATGGTGGACTGAAGCGGCAGCGAAGCATGCACTAAACAACCTATAGAGACTCGATAAACTGTCGCTTACTAGAGAGAGATAAGAAAGACCTATTCGGAACCAACCTTATACTAACACCAATCATATCCATCCTGGCATTTCCCCCTCGAGACCAAACGAGGAAGTCAAACCGAGGAGCTCACACAGTCAGCAGTTTTATTCATTCCATTATAGTTGAAGCACTTACTAGTCAGATATAGATAGCATGGGTCCTGATAGCATAAGTAGTGGGCAGTTTTAGTTCACCATTCAGTTGTAGTTGCAGTACTTACTAATCAGATACAATTAGCATGTGACATCCCAAACCCAGCAGTTGTTGGCACTTTTATTTCATTCCATTGGAGTTGCGATACTTACTAGGCAGATATAACATGACACGATACACCCCAGTTCCACCAGTTGTTGGCACTTTTATTATCCATTCCATTGTAGTGAAGCTGATTACTAGTCACATATTAAGACAAATTTATAGCACTACTTTAGTTATGCTTGTCTATGATCGAGATACTGTGCTCCAAGTCATCCATAACCGCGGATACGGCTTTCAAAAAGATTTACCCTCCAGGGGTGCACAAATAGCAACACACACACGAACAACCTCGCAAAAACCAAATCCAAACCCAACGAGGCTTTCACGACAAAGCAATCACAGGATTCATAAATCATTTCAGGGGGCCACCTCACTAAGCTACCCGCAACGAAGTTGACCGGCTCCGAGACGGACCCAGGGTTTGTGACAATGGCTGTAAACGACTGGGAACCCGAAAGTGTGACTGGGCTTGTCGATACTGCGAAAACATTCCACGTTCCAAAACAGTACAGGTGCTCCACGCACAATCGTAAATAAAGCAGTAAAACATGGCATAAGTACAGGATAGTAATAAAGCCCGAAACTACTTTGTGGCCCCAAGAAATAAGAAATGAATTAAGCTCTGGCTAAGGGGGATCCATAGGGTCTCCCAGATGTGGATAGTGCGAATACTCAAGGAACAGGTATCAAGTACTCGGGGCCTACGGGACACAAGTGGACATGAAAAACCAAATAGCGTATATTGTCCACCGGTGCCTCTTTCATTAGTTATCCCAACAATTTAATAGTTGTATTTAAAGTCATGATCAACTCCACCGTAAAGCATCTCCACCATTAAGCATGTGCCAACCTTCCAACAACGGTGGAACAACAACGACGAGAAGAAGCACCTGAGCAAGCAACTACGACTCGCAAAGCCGACTGTCTATCAAACAACAGGCAATAGGATGTGTCCAAGGCAATATAGAGGCTGCAGGAAATATAAATGGTGCACGGAAACTAAAGCATCGCAATAAGGATAGCAATAGATCAAGCGGAGGGAGTAAAGACTAGAAATGCAAAATAGGTAGAGGGGGAGAATGCTCGCCTGGGAAACATTGACGAGGATACATTATCCGAAGAACTTGTCGATACTCGCATAAACTTAATGGCCTAATCCGCGAAGAACCAAAGCACTAGAAGAAACACCGGATGCACTATTTAATACTATGACAGAAGATCGGGCATGATGCATGTATGATGTATGACATGGCAATGGTGCAATGCAATTAGGCAATATTAAGCGGAACCGAGGTCCCGACAATTAATTAATAGGTTCCAGTTGTTTAGGTACCCCGCAATTTAAATGTTGACTTAATAAGACAAAACATGATGGTTCGCTACACAAATTTAAATGGAGCCAATATAAGACTAGAATCGCCCACATATGGTCTCCATATTTAATTTAGGTGAATCATCAAAATACCCCCCCCCCCAAACACCAATAATATGTATGCAAACATGTTCGATTAATATGCAGCAAGTGACAGTGTCATATTATAAAATAGCGGTCTCGGATAGGGGAATCACATTAGGGTTCCGAAGATCTTGGGGCTCGGAGGGGTTCGGGTTCGGTCTTCGGATCCGGGGGATCAGTCTTCGGGCAACGGCCTTCGGATGCCGTGAAGGAGATCTTGGCGTGCCGAGGGTTCGACGGGGGATCGGTCTTCGGACTCCGGGATCGGGGTCTCGGAACCGTGTAATCGATCTTGTCGGTTCCACTACGAAGGTCTTAGGGTTTTCCGGTTCCAACCCAGGAGGTGCGGAACGAAGATAACAACTTAGCACGGGGTTGCGGAAGGCAACATCTCGGGTAACGTCGGTGTTCACACAATCACACGAGCACCACCTGCACGGGCACACACAAGAAACTAAGCTAGGCTACTGCAGGGTTAACACACGGCATGAACCGAGTACAGACCAAAGAGCCAAGCGTGGCAGAGGACACGCGGCCCGCGACGGTACCATGGCGTAGAGGAGGGTGGCCTTGGCGGCTCGGAGCAGGGCGAGGAAGGGTACGAGTGGGGCAGCGCGGCTCGACGGGGCTCCAGCGAGGCAGTGCGACGACGCCGGCGATGAGGAGAGGCGAGATGGCACGGGGCAGAGACCGGCAAGGGACCGCGGGCACGGACGTGGAGAAGGAGCGACGTAGAGCTCGCCGCGGAGGAGGACGGCGCGGGGCTTGAGGCGACGGCGGCCGACGTGCTGGCGTCGTGGGGCGAGCTCCGATGGAGGGCAGCTCGACGGTGGCCGCAAGGAAAAGCGGCAGGGCGAGGTCGGAGGTGCAGGAGACGACATCGAGGGCCGGGGCTTCAAGCGGAGGCTCATGGAGGTGGAGCAGGGAGCCGGGAAGGCGAGCTTGAGGCGACGCGGCGCAACAGCAAACCGACGAGAGGAGGCCGACGGTGGCATCCTGGGCCACGGCGCTCGGAGCCGGGTTGGTGCAGGCGAGACGGAGCGGGCCAGGGGGGAACCGCCGCGACGGTTGAGCGCAGGAAGACGCGGGAGGGCGAGGGCGGCGAGGAGGGACTCACAGGGCGATGGGGTTGTGGATGCGCGGCAGCTACGCTCGGGAACCATGGGGATGGGGTAGGTGGGGATTTGCATCGTGAGGGGAGATCGTGGGGCAGCGGTCGGTGCGGCCGGGGGTTGTCGGTCTCATGGGAAAAGGGAACGGGAGAGGGGCATGAGGGAGCGGGGCGGCTGATCGGTTCCTGGGTGGGTCGTTGCGTGCGCAGGGAGAGGGGCGGGTGGTCGCACGCACTACGGCGTGTGGTGCATCACGCGCGGGCGTGCCGGTCGACGCGGCAGGGTTTGGGTGAGTGGCGGCTGGTGGAGGGAGTGGGTAGGATCAGGTGTGGGTCTAGGGTTTGGGCAGACTAGGGTTTACTGGGTTAGGTTTTAGACGGCCTAGGTAGTAGATAGTCTGGCCCGGTTAGACCTTTGGTTTGACCGGCTGGACGGTCTCCTCGGGATTTTATAAAATATCTTTTTGTTTATTTATTTTGTTTTAAATATTCTTTTGGTAAATAGTTTAGCAAATAAAAGATCCGGAAGAGATCGGGTTTTACATTTGAAATACAGAGGGGGTATTTATAAAACACAAATAGGCTTTTGGAAAATAGTTTTTGGCAAACATATGCATGAAGACATGATGATGCTCAAATGCAATGTAGCATGATGACATGAGCATGCGGTCATGATGATGCACAAAACAAAAACATAGCAATTTTCTAGTAGTGGTTTTATCGGGGTGCTACAATTCGACACCACTAACAATGGATCTCGCCCTCAAGATCCGCCTCATGGTACGGGGAAGAAGGCTGATGATCGGATGCTTCTTACTTTGGTGTAGAGCTTCGCGACACCACTAACAAAGATTCTTGCTCCATCTTGAAATCGGCGACACCAACAACAAGGAGTCGCTACTCGCGTCCGTCGAGAAAACACACCGGAGAATCAAAGCCGAAGGTTGACGTCTCGAAAGGTAAGGCCACCTCGAACTTCTGTGGAGGAGTAAAATCACATTGATCCACCATTCAATATACAAAAGCGAATGATAAGAGTAGTGGTATGGTAGCTACTCCATCCTGCACCCAAAGCATTACTCTGTACATGAACAAAAGAATCATGCAACCAACTCTCAGAATTCAGACTGAAGATCTTTACAAGCGATATTTGGAAAACAAAGGAGTGATGCAGTCTCTTCATTGGATCTAGCGTAGATGATGTCGTCACGTTGGAAACCACCGGAAGGCACAAGAAGGAACAAAGAGAAGTCCAACAGATAAAGGATTCCTCAGATAGCATGAAGTTCGGATGTAGAAGCACCGTTACGAAAGGAGGAAGCGAAACCCTGAAGGTACGACGGAAACCTAACCACGAGAATTCCTGGACTTGAAGAAAGGTAAGAGAACAGATTCAAAACTCGCAAAGGTAAGAGGAGAATAGCATTAGGAGTAAGGAGTAAAAGCAGACCTAATCAGATCTATCCAACCGATTTTGCACAATAGTTTAGACACTCTACATCGGCCGTTAGCTAGGTTATCCTATAGGCTGGACCAGTGGGGTATCGCAACTGCTGAGCTCTGATACCACTTTGTAACACCCTCGAATCGGCCCTATGCAAGTTTTAGCGATTCCCGCCAAACCCGCATAGAAACGATTCAAAGATGCCCACCAGGCACTTGCGTGCGGGTGGAAAACGAAGTAATAACATTACACAATAGTCCACGATGGAACCCACAGAACATATATATACAACAACGACTCAAAGAGTCAAAAATACAGATATACAATACGAAGATCCAAATCACCTTGAAAACGATACAACATCCGAGTACGGATAAGATGCAAATGGGGCTAAGAGCCCTGAAGAATAACCAATGGCGTCCATAACCCTGCCCAGGCCAAGCCAGAAGGGTAACCCTACTAACTACTTCGATCTCAAACCTGCTAAAACAAAAAGGTTGCCGACAAAGGGCAAAGGAAAAAAGAGGAGCGTCCGTACTGAGGCCAGTACACGGCGAGGTTAGAATTCGGCGGCTCTCGCCTATATAGGTATGGTGGACTGAAGCGGCAGCGAAGCATGCACTAAACAACCTATAGAGACTCGATAAACTGTCGCTTACTAGAGAGAGATAAGAAAGACCTATTCGGAACCAACCTTATACTAACACCAATCATATCCATCCTGGCATTTCCCCCTCGAGACCAAACGAGGAAGTCAAACCGAGGAGCTCACACAGTCAGCAGTTTTATTCATTCCATTATAGTTGAAGCACTTACTAGTCAGATATAGATAGCATGGGTCCTGATAGCATAAGTAGTGGGCAGTTTTAGTTCACCATTCAGTTGTAGTTGCAGTACTTACTAATCAGATACAATTAGCATGTGACATCCCAAACCCAGCAGTTGTTGGCACTTTTATTTCATTCCATTGGAGTTGCGATACTTACTAGGCAGATATAACATGACACGATACACCCCAGTTCCACCAGTTGTTGGCACTTTTATTATCCATTCCATTGTAGTGAAGCTGATTACTAGTCACATATTAAGACAAATTTATAGCACTACTTTAGTTATGCTTGTCTATGATCGAGATACTGTGCTCCAAGTCATCCATAACCGCGGATACGGCTTTCAAAAAGATTTACCCTCCAGGGGTGCACAAATAGCAACACACACACGAACAACCTCGCAAAAACCAAATCCAAACCCAACGAGGCTTTCACGACAAAGCAATCACAGGATTCATAAATCATTTCAGGGGGCCACCTCACTAAGCTACCCGCAACGAAGTTGACCGGCTCCGAGACGGACCTAGGGTGTGTGACAATGGCTGTAAACGACTGGGAACCCGAAAGTGTGACTGGGCTTGTCGATACTGCGAAAACATTCCACGTTCCAAAACAGTACAGGTGCTCCACGCACAATCGTAAATAAAGCAGTAAAACATGGCATAAGTACAGGATAGTAATAAAGCCCGAAACTACTTTGTGGCCCCAAGAAATAAGAAATGAATTAAGCTCTGGCTAAGGGGGATCCATAGGGTCTCCCAGATGTGGATAGTGCGAATACTCAAGGAACAGGTATCAAGTACTCGGGGCCTACGGGACACAAGTGGACATGAAAAACCAAATAGCGTATATTGTCCACCGGTGCCTCTTTCATTAGTTATCCCAACAATTTAATAGTTGTATTTAAAGTCATGATCAACTCCACCGTAAAGCATCTCCACCATTAAGCATGTGCCAACCTTCCAACAACGGTGGAACAACAACGACGAGAAGAAGCACCTGAGCAAGCAACTACGACTCGCAAAGCCGACTGTCTATCAAACAACAGGCAATAGGATGTGTCCAAGGCAATATAGAGGCTGCAGGAAATATAAATGGTGCACGGAAACTAAAGCATCGCAATAAGGATAGCAATAGATCAAGCGGAGGGAGTAAAGACTAGAAATGCAAAATAGGTAGAGGGGGGAGAATGCTCGCCTGGGAAACATTGACGAGGATACATTATCCGAAGAACTTGTCGATACTCGCATAAACTTAACGGCCTAATCCGCGAAGAACCAAAGCACTAGAAGAAACACCGGATGCACTATTTAATACTATGACAGAAGATCGGGCATGATGCATGTATGATGTATGACATGGCAATGGTGCAATGCAATTAGGCAATATTAAGCGGAACTGAGGTCCCGACAATTAATTAATAGGTTCCAGTTGTTTAGGTACCCCGCAATTTAAATGTTGACTTAATAAGACAAAACATGATGGTTCGCTACACAAATTTAAATGGAGCCAATATAAGACTAGAATCGCCCACATATGGTCTCCATATTTAATTTAGGTGAATCATCAAAATACCCCCCCAAACACCAATAATATGTATGCAAACATGTTCGATTAATATGCAGCAAGTGACAGTGTCATATTATAAAATAGCGGTCTCGGATAGGGGAATCACATTAGGGTTCCGAAGATCTTGGGGCTCGGAGGGGTTCGGGTTCGGTCTTCGGATCCGAGGGATCAGTCTTCGGGCAACGGCCTTCGGATGCCGTGAAGGAGATCTTGGCGTGCCGAGGGTTCGACGGGGGATCGGTCTTCGGACTCCGGGATCGGGGTCTCGGAACCGTGTAATCGATCTTGTCGGTTCCACTACGAAGGTCTTAGGGTTTTCCGGTTCCAACCCAGGAGGTGCGGAACGAAGATAACAACTTAGCACGGGGTTGCGGAAGGCAACATCTCGGGTAACGCCGGTGTTCACACAATCACACGAGCACCACCTGCACGGGCACACACAAGAAACTAAGCTAGGCTGCTGAAGGGTTAACACAGGGCGTGAACCGAGTACAGACCAAAGAGCCAAGTGTGGCAGAGGACACGCGGCCCGTGGCGGTACCATGGCGCAAAGGAGGGTGGCCTTGGCGGCTCGGAGCAGGGCGAGGAAGGGTACGAGCGGGGCAGCGCGGCTGGACGGGGCTCTAGCGAGGCAGTGCGACGACGCCGGCGACGAGGAGAGGCGAGATGGCACGGGGCAGAGACCGGCAAGGGACCGCGGGCACGGACGTGGAGAAGGAGCGACATAGAGCTTGCCGTGGAGGACGGCGCGGGGCTTGAGGCGACGGTGGTCGACGTGCTGGAGTCGCGGAGCGAGCTCCGATGGAGGGCAGCTCGACGGTGGCCGCAAGGAAGGGCGGCAGGGCGAGGTCGGAGGCGCAGGAGACAGCATCGAGGGCCGGGGCTTCAAGCGGAGGCTCATGGAGGTGGAGCAGGGAGCCGGGAAGGCGAGCTTGAGGCGACGCGGGGCAACAGCAAACCGACAAGGGGAGGCCGTCGGTGGCATCCTGGGCCGCGGCGCTCGGAGCCGGGTTGGTGCAGGCGAGACAGGGCGGGCCAGGGGGAACCGCCGCGGCGGGTGAGCGCAGGAAGACGCGGGAGGGCGAGGGCGGCGAGGAGGGACTCACAGGGCGGTGGGGCTCTAGATGCATGGCCGCTGCGCTCGGGAACCATGGGGCAGCGGTCGATGGGGCCGGGGGTTGTCGATCGCGTGGGAAAAGGGAACGGGAAAGGGGCATGAGGGAGCGGGGCGGCCGATCGGTTCCTGGGTGGGTCGCTGCGTGTGTAGGGAGAGGGGTCAGGTGGTCGCACGCACTACGGCGTGTGGTGCATCACGCGCGGGCGTGCCGATCGACGCGGGTAGGGTTTGGGTGAGTGGCGGCTGGTGGAGGGAGTGGGTAGGATCAGGTGTGGGTCTAGGGTTTGGGCAGACTAGGGTTTACTGGGTTAGGTTTTAGACGGCCTGGGTAGTAGATAGTCTGGCCCGGTTAGACCTTTGGTCTGACCGGCTGGACGGTCTCCCCGGGATTTTATAAAATATCTTTTTGTTTATTTATTTTGTTTTAAATATTCTTGTGGTAAATAGTTTAGCAAATAAAAGATCCGGAAGAGATCAAGTTTTACATTTGAAATACAAAGGGGTATTTAGAAAACACAAATAGGCTTTTAGAAAATAGTTTTTGGCAAACATATGCATGAAGACATGACGATGCTTAAATGCAATATAGCATGGTGACATGAGCATGCGGTCATGATGATGCCCAAAACAAAAACACAGCAATTTTCTAGTAGTGGATTTATCGGAGGGCTACAACCTAGAGCGCTTCGCTGCGCCATTTTTTACTGCTAGCGTTTTCTTTTTTCCTTGCTTGTGTTTCCATGTTCTGCACATTACTTCTCAACTAATAAGACAGGTCAAAAATATGGAGTAATAGTATGAAAAAAGAAGCTCCACGACAACCATTGACATGAGCAAAGCATTGAAGATCCTGATGCGCATAAGGAGCATTCGAAACCCTAGGAAAAAAACCCTCCACCAAAAACTCCACTTCCGCATACAGAACAAAAATATATATATATATAGTAACATTTTTCACTCCTAAATTAGCGAAGTATCACAGATTCTATCGTTCCTTAGGACACTCGAGTCCTTCAAAATCTTTGAAGCAAAATATATAAAAAAACTAATGTATTTATTTTATGCAAAGAGTAATAATTCACATATAAACCTCATGAGATCCAAACTCCGTACAAATTTTGGTGGAGAAAGTCACAAAATTTGGATGATTGAAAGAATGTCTTTATGAAACCGTGGATAATGTAGCATGTCGAAATTCGTTTCAAATATCTTGATAGAAATCAGTTCAGATTATACTCCTTGGCTCCAAATTCGATGCCAATTGTGAAGTACATTCATCCCAAACCACTGATCAGCTAAGTCCTGGCACAATTAAGTGAAACACCTCATTATACATGCACAATGAAGTGAAATATCTCATTATACATGAATCTTCTTAACTTATCGAATAAAACACCTGATGCAAAATTCAGATAACAAATAAATATTCTCCATTGGCAACTATAGGATACCGATAATAAAAAAATTGTGTTTTTCTGGACAAAAAGTCTGCGGTTTCATGCTTCGGTTACTCTACCAAGAGATATGCATAGTTATTATATGGCTGCCTAATCTATTCTAGATTAACCCTGGTGATTCATTGGTTATGCAGCCATAATTGCGTCCAGAGCACGCCAGCTTCCCATACTGAATACAATTGATATGTCCTGTTTATTTATGTGATTACAGACTCAACCAACTTCCTACACACAAAAATAACACGAAATTCCTTATAATCTCTAAATAATTACTAATGTGCAGTTACCAAAGATATTAGCACATGAACTATTATACTCGCTCCGATCTGATTTAATTGTCATCGGTTTAGGCAAGCGGAGGGAGTATAATTCTAACCATTTGTCCATACCACTAAATAAGGAGTTGATGATAAAAGTTGTAGTTGTTCATCATAGTTCTAACTTTAGCCAAAAAAGGATTGAGAATATAATCCTAGAGATATAGATTTGAAGATTTTAGGCACTGGTTGTTTTTCATTTTATTATACATAGTACTGGAGAATCCCGACCTCAAGAGAAACAACAGCTCAATATTGTAGAGTACATATAATAGTGCAAACTAAAGCTGACAACTAAGCTGCGGTATAATTCAAAATTAAGTTTGTGCAGAATTTTTTTATTGAAGCACCTCATGAAGTGTTGTTAATACCTACAATCCTAATTTGCCCAGTGGTGATCAAAGTACAACTAAAGTGTTCTTATCAGTAAGGCTGAAGGTTGGAAAATATGCAGTACATAAAGAAGGCAATAATAACCAAGGAAAACTCAAAGTAGGCAGAAACATAAATGAATAATTTGTAGATACAAACAGTGTAAATACATATATTTTATCTTTGGGGAAAGAGGTAGGCAGAGTGCGAACAATCTGAAATACTTTTGCCTTTTTGGAAAAAAAATTCCAATTGAGAAAATAAACATTAGAACTTGAATCATACTTAAGATAAAACTGTAGTATTCAATAGAATATTCTCACAACGGTCTAGAAAGTATATTATTTTAATGCTTAGGAAAGCATGGCAGGAAAAGGACAGAGAAATGTCATGTTCTTTGCAACTGCAAACTATTAGAAGGAACACTAATTTTGAATTAAATTAAGCATTTAGTTCAATGCGAAACAAACATTAATAAAAACAGCCGTAGGAAGATCCATAATAAAGCAAAGTAGGAGTATATTAATTCTAATCCCTAGGCTACTAACTCAATATTAGAATAATTATTTCATCACCTGGATGGACGACCAAGCAATGTACACTATTTAAGTATAAATCCTCTATTTGCAACATAAGTACCCTACCAACGAAGTAAGGCTATTATGCATGCATCCGGACATCAGAGACAACGCAAGGTGAAAAATAGTAATAGAGACTCGCTGAAGTTTAAGAAATATATCACATAACCATTTGTTATCTCATCAAGTGGTCCACTTATTTTCATTTCAGAAAGCAATGTGAAAGGACAAATAACCTTGTGACTGGAGAGTCATCTAGTAACTCCCAGAGAAGTGTAATCCACTTCCTTGTTAATCAAACAAAGGTAATCTACAATGGCCAACAATGAGAATATCTTCCAGTACTTCAGTTACTCAAGAATCAAACTTTTAAAGTCTAGATATTTTTTCAGGTCTATTAGGATTCAGGTAAGAGCATATTCTATAGTAAAAAGGCTCAATCTTCCATCGGAATACATGGGGATTAAGAAAAAGCTTAAAGTTTAGAAAATAACTAATAGTAATCCGCTGAAATAAAGTAACCAATGATAAGCAATTTCAGTGGTGCACCAGCTAGGATAGTTTTTTAGATGATCAGGACAGGAAGGTATTCCAAGCTTGAAAGGAAAAAAGAGAAGTCAACAAAACATGCAATTCGCTGCAGCTTCACCTTATGGGAACCCTTGCGTAATGGCACCTCCCGCCGATTGTTCGTGGCGTTACATTGTTCGAATGATTCGCAGTGCGAAGGCTCAAGACAACCATCCATCTCATTGCAGAATCTGAAATGGCAGACGAACTTCTTCAAATCAAACCATGCAACTATGCATGAAGGCTGAACCAAAAAGAAAGAACCAGTCAAGGCAGGACTGGTTATATTTCTTTGAATTTCCAATAGCAATGCATTTTTTCTAGAACATGTGGTATGTTAATATAGCATAACGCAGTTGCATCGAAGTAACATTTTTTTGTTAGGAGAAGGATATGTAGGAAAATAAAAAATAGCTTAGCCAATCCTACAATGCAATGACAGAATTCAAACTAATTTTTGAGAGAGATTTAAAACTAATATAGAGGAAGGTTGAGGGGATCTAATTCTGCGCACATTTAGCTAGCTAGCTAGTACTACTTGTATTCTTTCTATAGGAATGCATTAATTGCTTGCTCTGCTCATACCTAATGACCAATTGGCTAGGAAGATGGATTCGTCCACAGATTTATCTCCAGACGCTGAGGTACTTTAGATTGTAATATACTGAAATGCTCACTATAGGTACCACAACATTGGACCGTGTGTGCGCGTCCCCACGCCGTGTTGCGCTCCTCCGGGATGCTGCGGACAGAGTGTCTGCCGTTTGTGGCTGGTCTTACGCCTTAGCCTCATCCGCATGGGAATACTTCTCTAGCTTTTTGAAGACAACAATTTCTAGCTCGACATCCGTTTCCATCCCAAGTTCATCCTACATCTAGCCAACATATACCCCCGTAACCTCTCACCTGAACTACAAAGAATGAACCGGCCACCATGGCCAAACCTTGGAGAAATTGAAAGATAGCACAGAGCTGAAGCGCAAGTACTCACCGACCGCCGACGAAAACCGCATAGCTGAGGAGGCCTCTCCAGCAAATTGCTCTCCAGAGACGGTGGTGGCGACACAGGACCGGAGGCCTTGGTGAAAAGATGGACCACTGAGGCAAGCGCAGAAGCTCCAATCAGGCTCTTCCCTCCCGGATCTTCTTCGTTGCCGTTCTAGGGACTGTGGGAGGGTGAGGAGGCGTCCGTGGTGGTGAAGGGGAGACGGGAAGGTGATAGAGGAGAGGAGAGGAACCTGAGGAAGTGGTGGCGGCTGGAGTACCGATGTGAGGGAGACGCTGAACAAAATAGTCAGGCCGAACCGACATAGCGCGAGGAAGCGGTCCACTTTTGTAAGTCGTGGAAGACATTTCCAACAGCCTCATAAACATCGGCAAAGGAAAAATATACTCCTGATCGAATAGAAATTACACCTTTCGATCGCAACCACAACACCCTCTCGGGCCGCTAGCTGGCTCCCACGCGGGCACCTCGCTGGCTCTCGATCCAGCAGCATCCCACCTTGCCGGCGGTCGGCCCCAGTATCCCACCTCACCAGCGGTCGGCCCCAGCAGCACACCTCTAACCTTCTTCCTTAGCCCCGGCCAAGAAATCGATGTGAGCTGCTCACCATCGCCAGAATGGTGGGGACCATCTCTCTCCCTCTTGTTTTACCTATGGTGTCTCCTCTCTCCCACGGTGCTGATGCTCCCTTCATTTTGTTCCTAGGAGCCTCGGAATACCGACGTTGTTGACCGCCGTGTCCGGCCGCCCAGCGGCGAGCTCTACCGTCCTGGCCACTTAGGCGACCATGGCCTTCCCTTCACACTTTGCGGCGCTGCCCAGCACCTCCTGATACCATCGCGTCGTCCCTGCCACCTCTCCATCGCCCGCTGGCCAACTCCAGGCTCAGTGCTCCTCGCCGGCAGCCAACAGCTGATCAGCAAGCATGTACTGCTACCTGAACTGTGTCCACCTGAACAAGAAGGAATGCCAGAAGGAGATGAAAATGCATGTACTCAATGAAAAATTTCAACATTATTCAATTATAATGTACTCAATGAATTACCATGAATATTTTTTCATGCAATAATCAACTAGCGACAGTTTCAGTAGTGCTCAAGCTAATGCAAGTTTTAGCGGTACATGATAGTGTACAGGTTTCAGCGGTGACAGATTTGTTACTCTAGATGTAAAAAGGAACGTCAGTGAGAAAATGTGTCAAATAACTTTTTTTTTCCCATTTCATTTCTTCTGAATGAAAAATTATGCTGCATGCTTTTAGCGGATAAGATCTACAATCATACAACCACCTTTACTTCCATTTGTTGTCGGTATAATTTGCATAATCATGAACTTGTGGTGCTGAATATAGCAAAATTACACATTGTTGTCGTTAAGATTTCAACCAGAACATGGTAAATTTGAAACCAATTTATGTGAATAATTAGTAAGGTCAGCTTTGCTGGTCAGACACGAAAACTTGGAGTATAATCAGATTTTCTGCTCAGGCACGCAACTTCTACAGAGATAAGAAACTATAGCTATGGTAACAGATCAGTCATATACAGCAAGGACATACTCCAAGTCCCTAGAAAAAGACAGAACATAACAGACGGTCTATATTCTCACATTCATTCTCTATAAAAACTATCCTAGTAACCCAATCCTTGAAGAACCTTTTGTAATACCACCTAACAGAAGTGGAAAACAATCAAACTATGAGGAAATCCTTAGAAAGAGAAGATGGTCTATGTTCATAACATCAAATGATCAAATGCTCAGTGATTTGCTCATGGCAAAGTGATTTTGCAGCACCAACAAACCTATCTACTCTAGTGCAAATGTATCAGCATGTGTCCAAGTTATGAGACTGGGCAAATAGGAATCCTCTACTACACACTGAACATGAATGAAACAAACATTTTTCGGCAAAAATACTTGGGAGAAGGAGGAGAGACCTCACTAGAAGCAGCTCGTTTGGGAGTTGGAGTGCATTAGCATGTCGGAGCCGTGGACCAAAATAGTGGGTCAGGGACATCGACGGTGGCAGGAGTGCGGCGACCATCATAGGTCATACCTACAGCAGCACCTGCGATGGTTGAAATCACCAGACCGACGACGCCGCTGGACAGCTCCCCTCCATACGCGAGGACCCGGTGGTGCAGGGCACACGAGGAAGGAGTAGCGAGGCCAGGACGGGGAAGAAGAAGACCATTTTGTGCAGCGCGTGGCCTGCCCCGCGTCATCCTCAGGGAGAGGTCACGGAGAGAGATGCATCCGTGGCTTGACCTGGTGCTTGAGGGCGCGGTAGGGGCAGAGGGAAGAGGGCCGTCGAAGGGGAGAATCACCCACGGCCCTGTAGGAGAGCAGATCCCGCGCGGCCGCACATAGATCAAGATCCACCTCTCATAGGTCCAACGCCACCGCAAAAAAATGTGGCCTTTGCCTCAAGTTTGCTGGCGCGGGAGGGGAGCGAGAGGAAGAGGGGATCTGTGCGAGAAGGAGAGGAAGAGGGGATCCGTGGAGAGCGAGAGGAAGAGGGCCGCATCTGGAGCGATAGGAAAAGGGCGGCGGCGGGGAGCGAGAGGCGGCAGCGGCGGCGACCGTAGGAGCGACGGAGGGAAGCGCTAAGGGGGATGGGTGCGTCGACCGACAACGAGAGAGGAGGGCAAAAATGGAAACCCAGGTTTTTCGTGTGCGGCGCGAGGCGTGACCATGAATTTGTTCCCCGACGTACAAAAGTGGACGGAGGGAGTTTTTTTTTTATAACCGACCCAAACAAAATTGGCTGGAATCGGGACACATACCGATCCAAACGACGGAAAGTCGGTGATACACTTGGAGCAACCTAGCTTTTTTTTTAACATAAACAACTTTATAAAATAAGCATGCAAGCCGTCTCATTAAAACCTTTCAGTCTCCTTAGGTACCCTGGTAAGAAAAAAGAGTGCGTCAGAAACTTGCAGCCTTTCAACCATATTACAATATTGTTACATCATCAGCTAGTATGGATCTAAGGAAATCAGGGGGCTCCTCATGCCACACATTCGACATGGGTCCATCTACATGCCTAGCTAATGAATCTGCCGCAAAATTTGCTTTCCTAGGACAATGATTGAAGCAAGTAGTCGTAAAATTACGGCTGAGGAAATTGCATTCCTCATAGATAGCTGCGGCAGGGCCAAGAGAATTTCCTCCATGCTGCATGACATCAATGACCTCCATACAGTCCGAGTTAATCTCCAACCTGTTACACCCCACCTGGCCTGCCAATATAAGTCCATCTTTCAACTCCATAGCCTCCGCGGTAGCAGCATCCGAGACAAAGGGGATGTGTCTATTACTTGCAGCAACAAAGACGCCTCTCTCATCTCGAATAATAGCACCACAATTTCCGGTACCAGAGTCTATATCGAAGTTGGCATCAACATTTAACTTGACAAAATCCTCACGAGGTTTTATCCATCCATGTCTAGCTATCCCATTCTTCTTCTTCTTCGCTCTAGTATAGTTCAGAACTAGGGCCGAAAATAGCTTGAGCCGTTCTCACTGGAGACTGGACCACTTCCCCATGTGTCGCATGTCGACGTTCCCACCATATATACCATATGGCCGTAGCAAGCAAGTCATTCCGATCAACATCATCAAGCAAAGGGGCTTTCGCTGATTTATCACGCAGCAAAACTTTAATCACAGACGACCCATGTTCATCCATCTCACACACATGCAATATTAGACTTTCCATACCCAAGAAGTTCCATATCTCCCGCACCCTAGGGCATAAGAAAAAGGCGTGCAGGATACTCTCACAGTCGGACTTGCAGAGCTGAAATTGAGAGCTATTTTGCATATGTCGATTAGCCAACACATCGTTACACGGTATCGCACCCAATAGGGACCTCCAATAGTGGATCTTGATCCTAGCAGGCACGTTGAGAGACCACAATATTTTCCAAACTGGTAAGGTCGACGATGTACCATAGCCAGACGTCCTCCTTAGCTTCTCCCCATGCTAGTGCTCCCATTCCGAATGGTATGCGGATTTCACCGAAAAAGTTCCTGATTTTGTGAGATGCCAAGAAACAAAATCCTCCATCAAACCCGTAGCCAAAGGGATATTCAGAATACGATTAGCGTCTATGGGCCAAAAAAACCACGGATGATCTTCTCATCCCATGAACCTGTCTCGTGATCAATAAACTCTGAAACGGAAGTATACACTATATTCCCTCTCCTTGTAGCAATTTTCATCTTAGGAGCACTCGGTATCCATGGATCCTCCCAAATATTGATTTGGGAACCGTCACCTATCCTCCAGACATATCCTCTTTTGAAAGTTTGGATGCCCGCCCAAATGCTTTGCCAGGTATAAGAGATCCCCTTCTTCAGCTGACAACTTAAAATATCTCCCGAGGGGAAATACTTTGCTCGTAACACCTTTGCGCATATTGAATCAGGGTTTGAAATTAACCTCCAGCATTGTTTAGCAAGCAAAGCCAAATTGAAACAATGTAGATCTCTAAATCCCATACCACCTTCTTTCTTTGGTACACACATCTTCCATCACGCAAACCAATGCAGTCAGTCAGGTGAAGTATCTGCAGCGCTGGGGAGGGGTTGTTGACGGGAAACGGCAGCGCAGTCAGGTGAAGTATCTGCAGCGCAATGTCGGGTGGCGAACGCGAGCGCGGTGCACCGAGAGCGTTCGACGAATCGCGCGGCGTGACCAGGAAGCAAATCGGCAAGAGGAGGTGTCTGGGAGGGTCGGGTGCTCACCGGGAATGGGTCAGTGGTGGCGGAACGGCTTGGAACACAGGGGATCGGCGACGTCGCTGGAGACCCGAGGCTAGGGTTTGCTCGCGGTGTCGATGCCGTGCAGCGTGTACCGGCCGCCTCCTTCTCGCTGCTGTGTACGGGGACGATGCAGAGGTTCGCCGCGGTCTTCCCCAACGCCTCAACACCACGCCCGACGCCTGGTACGGTGTGGCCAGGAGGAAGCCGACGGTGGCCGATCGGAGGTGGAAGAGAGAGAGGGATAGCAGGCAGGTGGTCGGTAGGGCGACGGTGGCAGGGCCCTGGGATCTGGGAGAGGTCACCAGGTATGAGAGGGAGGGAGTGGGTAAAGCAGAGAGGGAGGGAGATGTCGTGGGGAGGCTCGGGGTGGAAAAGTGGCTACCACCACCTTTTCTCTCCTCCTCACGTGCTCGGCCTGGGGGGTGGTGGCTGCAGCTGGGCCAGGGCGAGGACAGGGAGGAGAGGAGGCTCAGGTGGGCCAGCTTGCAGCGAGAGAGAGAGAGAGAGGCTCGGCATGGAGCTAGGGTTGGAGGGGTGGTTAGGTAGGGTTAGGTGGAGGAGGGTAGCTCGGCCAGGTGAGGGGGTGGGGTGTAGCCGAAGCTAGGATGGTTAGGGCTAGCTTGGCAAGGGGTTGATTAGGGTTAGGGTTTAGCTAGGTTAAGAAAGGGGGTGTGTTTAGGGTTTGGGGGGAAGGTTTTGATATGGCCACACATGGGCATGCATGGATGGGGTGTTGGGTAAGGGGATGGTGAGAGGTGAGGGGTTTTTGGTTGAGCACAAGGTGATGGTGAGGAAAAACACAAGAGAGAGAGGGGTGGGGTTTTTGGGAAATGATCCCACATGATCATGCATGATGGGGAAAAGGTTTTGTTGGGAACATGGGGATGGTGGAGAGAGATGGAGAGGTTCTCACAAAAGAAAGATCCACTAAAACAGATAGAGAACAAAGGTGCTAAAGATGGTGATACTCTTGCATGGCCCATGCATAATAATTAAATGCCATGTTTTATTCTTGTGAAACAATTATATTATAACATGGCATGATTCCATGCATTACCAAAAGGTGGAATAAAGGCCAAGCAAAAGAAGCTAGAATTGGATCCATCCCAACTCACATGAGCTAGATTAAATGCCGAAATAAAATAAAAGCCCATGGGTAAAATAGGATGGTGGAATTATAAGGTGGTGACAACGAAAGGTGATGGAGTTGAATAAAAGATATGCCCCCAACTCAACTTGGGCATCAAGCATTTATCAAGAACCAAAACAATATATCAAGAGCCAAATACAATTAATAATGCATATGAGAGAAGAACCAAATCAAAAAGGTTTTATATGATGCTCAAATGCAAGGTGGCATGATGACATGAGCATGATATAATTATGATGCAACAATTATATATAGGAAGTAGCCATTATATCATTAAACCAAGTAGCATTACAATTGTTAGACAATTGGGATGCTACAACTCTCCCCCACTAAACAAGAATCTCGCCCCGAGATTCTAGGAAGAAGAAGAAGACTCAAAGAGGGTAGGATACTTGGCACGGAGCTCATCTTCACGTTCCCAAGTGGCTTCATCCACGGAATGGTGCGACCACTACACCTTGCAAAACTTGATGGACTTGTTGCGAGTCCTTCTTTCTGTGACTTCAAGGATTTTTATGGGGTGTTCTTGATAAGACAGATCTTCTTGGAGATTGATAAGCTCATGGTCCACGGTCCTGTCGGGATCCTTGAAGCACTTCTTGAGTTGAGAGATGTGGAAAACATCATGGACTTTGAGTTTTTCAGGGAGCTCAAGAGCATAAGCAACTTCTCCTCTTCTTCCACGGATTTTGAATGGACCGATGTATCTAGGAGCCAGCTTTCCTTTGATACCAAAGCGGTGCGTGCCTCTCATGGGAGTGACACGAAGGTAAACGAGATCACCAGGGACATACTCCATGTCTGTGTGCTTTCTGTCATAGTTGCTTTTCTGGCGACTTTGAGCAACCTTCAGGTTTTCAAGAATGATGTGAACCTTCTCCTCCGCTTGAGTTACAATGTCAGGGCCAAACAATATTCTTTCACCTGCGCCCGACCAACCAATCGGAGTTCTGCATTTGCGACCATAGAGAGCCTCAAATGGTGCCATCTTTAGACTTTTCTGGAAGCTGTTGTTGTAAGAGAATTCAACATAAGGAAGGCATTCTTCCCACTTCATGCCGAAAGAGATAAACGCAAGCACGGAGCATATCTTCTAGAATCTGATTGATCCTTTCCACTTGTCCTTGCGACTGAGGATGGTAAGCTGTGCTGAAGTTCAATTTTGTTCCCAAAGCATTTTGGAAACTTCCCCAGAACTTGGAAGTGAAGATGCTTCCACGGTCTGAACTGATCTCAAGAGGAACCCCATACAGAGAGACAATTCTGTTGATATAGAGCTCAGCCAACTGAATTGCAGAAATTGTTTCCTTGACGGGAAAGAAGTGAGCCACTTTAGAAAGCCTGTCAATGACAACAAAGATTGCATTGTTGCCCTTCTGTGACCTTGGAAAACCAGTGATGAAGTCCATCTCTACTTTCTCCCATTTCCATTCCGGAGGTTTCAATGGCTGTAGAAGACCAGAAGGTTTCTGATGGACAGCTTTAACTCTGCGGCAGACATCACACTCCGAGACATACTTGGCACAATATCGTTTCAACCCAGGCCACCAATACTGTGTTTTCAAGTCCATGTACATCTTAGTGCTGCCAGGGTGGATAGAAAGAACAGAATCATGCGCCTCCTTGAGAACTTGCTCTCTCAAACCTGGGTAGTTCGGAACAAACATCCGGTGTTCAAAGAAAAGAGTGCCTTGGTCATCGACGTGGAAGGACTCATACTTCGGAAGCTGAATGTTGGAGATGATCTTTTTAGTGTAAGGATCACCAAGTTGAATGGAGCGAACCTTTTCTTCCAAGAGAGGGGTTGCCAGAAGGTTCAGAAGATACCCTTGTTCCACAATTTCAAGGTTGAGCTTGCGAAATTCCTCGCACAAGAGAGGTTGTTGTTCTTCCACCATGAGGTTGTTGACATAAGCTTTTCGGCTGAGAGCATCGGACATGACATTAGCTTTGCCCAGAGTGTAGTTGATGGTCAAATCAAAATCATTGATTGCTTCAATCCACCTCCTCTGACGAAGGTTGTGATCAGGCTGTGTGAAGTTATACTTCAGACTCTTGTGATCAGAAAAGATTTCACAACGGTTGCCAAGCAAGTAGTGCCTCCATACTTTCAACGCAAAGACAACTGCTGCAAGTTCGAGGTCATGTGTAGGATAGTTGATCTCATGCGTCTTCAACTGTCGAGAGGCATAAGCAACAACTTGTTTTTCTTGCATAAGGACCGCACCCAATCCTTGCAATGAGGCGTCACGGAATATCTGGAAAGGCTTTGATGTATCTAGAGGAATCAAGACTGGTGTGGAAGTGAGCTTCTCTTTGAGTGTTTCAAAGCTTGCTTGACATGCAGGAGTCCAAAGGTATTTCTTGCCTTTCTTGAGGAGATCGGTAAGAGGCTTTGCAATCTTCGAGAAGTTCTGCACGAAGCGACGGCAATAACTAGCCAAGCCCAGGAAACTCCGGACTTCTTTGACATTTTTAGGTGGAAGCCAGTCAACAATTGTCTTAACAGTTTCTGGGTTGACGGCAATGCCCTTGGCAGAGATGACGTGACCAAGGTAGGTGACTTCAGGCAGCCAGAACTCACATTTGGAGAACTTTGCATAGAGGCGGTTCTCACGAAGCTTGTTTAGGACACAGCGAAGGTGTTCTTCATGTTCTTCCTTTGACTTAGAATAGACTAGGATGTCATCCAGATAGACCACAACGAACTTATCAAGATACTCCATGAAGAACGAGTTCATAAGCCTCGAGAAGGTGGTAGGTGCGTTGGTGAGACCGAAAGACATGACCGTGTACTCATACAGGCCATAGCGGGTGGTGAAAGCTGTTTTAGGAACATCTTTCTTGCGAATCTTGATTTGATGATATCCACTTCTCAAGTCAAGCTTAGAGAATACCACAACACCAGCTAACTGATCGAAGAGATCATTAATCCGTGGAAGGGGATATTTATTCTTGATGGTTTTAGCATTGAGCGCCCGATAGTCAACACAAAGTCTATCAGTCTTGTCTCGCTTCTTCACAAAGATGGTTGGGCTACCCCAAGAAGAAGTACTGTGCTGAATGAAACCCAACTTCTCTTGTTCATCAAGCTGACGTTTGAGTTCAGCCAACTCAGCAGGACCCATCTTATAAGGCCGCTTGGAGATAGGAGCGGTACCAGGTTCAAGCTCAATCACAAACTCGACCTCACGGTCAGGAGGCATACCTGATAACTCTTCAGGAAAGACATCTGGGAACTCACAGACCACCGGAACACTCTGAATAGCTTCCATAGCATCATCATTCAGAGCCGCCAAAGAGAAAAGCTGAATAGCAGGAGTCAGACTTGGAGAATAGACTATATGGCCTTCAGGAATTTTCAGAGAAACCGAGCGTTCAGCACAATCAATCACAGCTGCATTTACTGTCAACCAATCCATGCCCAAGATAACATCAATGTCAGAATTGCCCAATATAATTAAGGACACCGAGAACGAAGAACCACCAATCTCAATTTGATTGCCATGGCTAATTTTAGAAGCTGCCATTGTTGCTCCAGGCGAAAGGACCATTAACCGCTTAGGGAGAGGATCCATAGGCAACCCATTCACATCAGCAAAACTTGTGGAGACAAAAGAATGCGATGCACCAGAATCAAACAAAACTCTTGCAGGAACTGAGTTAACAGGAAGCATACCCATAACAACTCTAGGTGCATGCTCAGCTTGAGCGGCGTTGACACAGTTGGCACGAGCAACAGTAGACCCGGGCTTGGTGTTGATGTTGAGAGCCCGAGGTGGTGGTGCACGAACCATAGGAGAGCTTGCCGCAGGTCTTGGAGGTGGTGGAGGAAGAGCTTTGTTGTTCATTAGACAGTTCTAGTGTTGATGCCCAGTGTTTCCACAAGTGTAACAAGCACCAGGTGGACGTGGAGCAACGTAGCCAGGGACTCCGCCAGGCGCTCCAGGGTAGTTGTGGTTGTAGCCCCTGGGAGCAGCTGTGAAGGAGTTTGGTGGCCTTGCCGCGTAGCTTGAAGATCTTGGTGGAGCCGGGAGCGACGGTGGGGTGTTAGGAACCCAGACACGACGCTTAGAAGGAGCTGACATAGCTGAAGAGCTTGCTGCATCGCGGTTGTGTTTCTTTGACTCCTAAAACACTTGCCTACTTGCTTCTTCCTGCAGAGCTGTATGCTGGAGTTCTAGAAAAGTCGTCGGCCTTGCATGAGTGATTGCATATTTAATCGATGCATTGAGCCCTTGTCTGAACCTCTTTTGCTTCTTCTTGTCATTAGAGATCTCATCGCCACCATATCGAGAAAGATTCATGAAGTTTCTGATATAGGTATTGACATTGTCATTGCCCTGCTTGAGGTTGAGAAACACTTCCTTCATCCTCTCCATGACAATTTCTGACAGATATTGCTCTTTGAAAGCCCCAGTGAACTGTTCCCAAGTAGGCTGAAAACCAGTGTAGTCTGCCTTCAGGTAATTCTCCCACCACAGAGCTGCATCTCCCTTCAGAAGGTGAGTGGCACATTTCACCCATTCTTGCTCAGGAACATCAGCAGTTACCAGTAACCTTGACATCTCATGCAACCAATCATCTGCGTCAAGTGGTTGATCAGACACGTCAAATTGGCGTGGGTTGAACTTCAGGAAGCTCTTGATGTCTCCTCGCTTGGGAGGTGGAGGTAGCGGAACAAACTCATTCCTCCTGACACTTTCTTCAAAAGGCTGCTGGTTCTGCTGCATTGTACCCAAAGCATTAGCAATACTTGCCAACGCAGCCCCCAGTTCAGGTGGTATGTCCTCCTCAGAACAGCGTGGTGGTGCCATCCTGTGATTGATATAAAACACAAGTCAGTACCATAATGGAGAATAATAATAATCCAAAATAGTACCAAAATGGAATTAACAAAGATTTAAAGGATACCATTTACTAAAATGATATTAAAATATCAACAAAGTTCAAAGCACCTAGAAGATATTAAGCATATCGCACATGACTGAACAAGGAGTGTGGTACACAAACTAACAAAGAAAAATTTTCCGCAAATTTCGGCATTAAAATACCACTATATGCGCAAAACCACTTAACGAATCAAGATTAGTAACTCTACCAATTCAAAATACAAGAGCGAATGATAAGAGTAGTGGTATGGTCGCGACTCCATCCCGCACTCAAATCATTACTCTGCACATGAATAAGTAAAACACATATCCCAACACCTTTTTTCTCAGATGAACCTAAAGATTAGTAACTACGGAAACGAACACCCCAAACAAGATAACGTCGGATAACAAAGAGTAAGACAGATCACGTTGGTATACAACGAATCAGATAGATCGCGTCGGTTTACAAAGGCCTGTCGATATGGAATGTACCAACAGTTGATAACCAAAAGGCAGATATCGATAACATGTTGGATGCAACAGATAGACAATGAATTCACACACACACACACAACCTATGGTACTACGGAACCCAGCACACGTGAATCCTAGTTTGAATTTTAGGAGAGGACTGAAAACGTTACACTTCCTTACCAGAAAAGGGTGGGTGGGTGGGTAAGAAGAAAAATGGAAGCAGTCCTACTCTCACGTTTTGTTTTTCCCTAGTATACATAGCTACCAAAAATATTTACTAGACTGACAACGACCATTTGGCTGAGACCCTGAAGGGCGGGATGGCTCTGATACCAATTGTAACTACCTCGGTGAATTACGCTCTTAGTTACATGCCTGGATGAGCGAAAGTGGTTAAAATAGTACGGTGGGGCCAAGGGCCACTCACAGGTAGACCTTTCGGCCGTCCTAACCACTTTCAGAATATTGGGACAAGAACGAGCGGCGTAATCGGCAGGCGAAGGGATCAACTACATACACAAGTGAGTATGTATGCAAGCCACATACAACAGTCCTTAGAGCCATTCCATCTAAAAGAAATAGAAATATTGCAACGCCATACGGCAAGATCCAAATATCCTAGATAGAGATAATAATTTAGGATAGCTCCTCATACATCAAACATCAGAGTATCAGGCGGAAGCGGAAGACAAAATCCGAGTACGGATAAGAAGCAAATCGGCATAAGATGCCACATAAATAAACACATCCCGCCCACAGATCTCACGCATCCCCGTTCCCGGAATCTCTACACCGAGTGATCATTGCCAACATCGTCCGTCTCCTCCACCCAGTATCCATCTTGCGAGTATACCTGTTCATCTGAATCAAACAATTTATCGTGTGAGACCCTAAGGGTACTCAGCAAGTCTTTATGCCTCTATAGGGGACATAACCTGGGGTGACGCAATTGCAGCAAAAGATAATAACTAACAATTCTAAAGATACTCGCTAACCATCCGCCTAACCAAAGATAGCCGGATGTCCGTTAATTAGTAACAACAGTTATAACAGTATAATTATCAGATCCATCCTCCTTCTCGCTTACCAACGAGAAAGCGGACGAACAACCCCCCCATCCGTTGGCAGTTTTATTAACCATTCCATGAGTGTTGCACTATTTACTAGTCAGGTACTTAGTCAAATTAAAGCGGTACTTTAGTTATACTTGTCTATGATCGAGAAACTATGCTCCAAGTCGTCCATAACCGCGGACACGGCTTTCAGAAAGATTTACCCTGCAGGGGTGCACAAATAGCAACACACACTCGATCAACCTCGGAAAAACCAACTCAAAACCTAACGAGGCATTCACGACAAAGCGATCACAGGATTCAGAAATGTTTCAGGGGGCCACCCCATTAAGCTACCCGCAACGAAGTTGGCCGACTCTGAGACGGACCCAAGGTTTGCGCCAATGGCTATAAACGACTGGGAACCCGAAAATGTGACTGGGCTTGTCGATACCGCGAAAAAACTCCGCAATCCTAAACAGTACAGGTGCTCCTCGCACAATCTTAAATAAAGCAGTAAAGCATGGCATAAGTACAGGATAGTAATAAAGCCCCAAACTACTTTGTGGCCCCAAGAAATAAGAATGAATCAAGCTCTGGCTCAGGGGGGTCCATAAGGCCTCCCGGATGTGGATAGTGCGAATAGTCAAGGAACTGGAATCAAGTACTCGGGGTCCTACGGGACACAAGTGAGCATGAAAAACCAAATAGCAGATATTGCTCACCGGTGCCGCTTTCATTAGTTATCCCATTACTACTCAGATTAAGTTGTTTAGGTACCTCGTTATCCATCAGACACTCACATACCCTACACATGTTGTTCTACGACCCGCATGGCTCAAACAACTCCTGTAGTAATGGCTCATGGGATGGAGGAATAAGCTTCGGTGGGGTTTAAAAGTAAAGGCTATGCAGTACTTGGGATTCAATTTAATGCAATCGCGACTCAATGATGCAAGAATAAGATAGAGGCAATAGGTACTATATGTATGCAAGCATGTGGTAGTGCTTGCCTGGCAGTTCAGTCAAAGCGAGAGAAGGATCTGGGTAGTGCTCCTGGGATTCCTGATATATCCCCTGCTCAGCGTCTATTCGAAGAAGAACCAAACAAACAAGGGCCAACATAAATAGAGTGCACAAGCATATGAATTAAAATGCGACAAGCAAACAATCATGTCATGATGAATGATGCACAATTTGCATGGCAATAATGTAGCATGGCATGGGTGAGGTGTGGGGTACAAGATTAAAGTATTTTATTAAGTTTTTAGCCCGGTTTACTCTCATATAAGTTGTTGTATACTTATTATTTATATGATGCATGCTACAATTCAGAACAAGGAATGCGTATATAGAACGGGCTCGTCGCGCTGATCGATTTAGACATATTATTTGTCAAATATGGAGTTATAAAACTAAAGTTATTAATTAATTAAGAAAAAGGGCATTTTAATATAATTTTAATCATCTCGAAAAATTAGTGTTCAAACATTATTTTGAATAGCATATTTGAATTCCTCACATTTTTCTGGTTCAAAAACATATATCATTTGTATTATTTGGAATTAAAAATAAAAGTTATTAAAAACAGAATTTAAATCATATTAAAACATTTCTGGAATTGTTTTATAAAAACAGATATACACAGAAACTTTTGGTACACAGGCCGAGCTAGCCCCAGTCACTAACGGATGGACCCAGCGCTAACTCAGCAGCAGGTGGGACACAGCGGCTACGCGGAACTTTTCTCACCGAGGCCGTATCTAGCCCGAGCGATTGATAGGTGGGGCCGGCGGTCCGCGGGGCCACGCACGGGCGGGCGAACGGGGCGCAGCCACGTGGCGCAGATGGGGACGGCGGGTTGACTGACTCAAAAACTGCGGTACCTTTTTATAAAAAGACCACAGAGGCTGACATGTGGGCCCGGGAGGAGTGCGGGTTGATTAGCAAAAGGTTTGGGGGGTTTTCTGGAAAAGTACGACGCGGTACTATTTTTCTTCAACCCGTTTTCTGACGAAACTGAAGACGCAGCGCGCGGCTGGTGAAACGGGGGATCGAACTCGCGTCGTAGCTCGCGCGCGCGGCGGCGGCTACCGCTGGGCTGGGGAGGGGTTGTTGACGGGAAACGGCAGTGCGGTCAGGTGAAGTATCTGCAGCGCAATGTCGGGTGGCGAATGCGAGCGCGGTGCACCGAGAGCGTTCGATGAATCGCGCGGCGTGACCAGGAAGCAGATCGGCAAGAGGAGGTGTCTGGGAGGGTCGGGTGCTCACCAGGAGTGGGTCAGTGGTGGCGGAACGGCTTGGAACGTAGGGGATCGGCGACGTCGCTGGAGACCCGAGGCTAGGGTTTGCTCGTCGCCGTCGATGTCATGCAGCGTGTACTGGCCGCCTCCTCCTCGCTGCTGTGTACGGGGACGATGCAGAGGTTCGCCACGGTCTTCCCCAACGCCTCAACACCATGCCCGACGCCTGGTACGGTGTGGCCGGGAGGAAGCCGATGGTGGCCGATCAGAGGTGGAAGAGAGAGAGGGATAGCAGGCAGGTGGTGGGTAGGGCGACGGCGGCAGGGCCCTGGGATCTGGGAGAGGTCACCAGGTACGAGAGGGAGGGAGTGGGTAAAGCAGAGAGGGAGGGAGATGCCGTGGGGAGGCTCGGGGTGGAAAAGTGGCTACCACCACCTTTTCTATCCTCCTCACGTGCTCGGCCTAGGGGGTGGTGGCTACAGCTGGGCCAGGGAGGAGAGGAGGCTCGGGTGGGCCAGCTTGCAGTGAGCGAGAGAGAGAGAGAGAGAGGGAGAGAGAGAGGCTCGGCATGGAGCTAGGGTTGGATGGGTGGTTATCTAGGGTTAGGTTGAGGAGGGTAGCTCGGCCAGGTGAGGGGGTGGGGTGTAGCCGAAGCTAGGATGGTTAGGGTTAGCTTGGCAAGGGGTTGATTAGGGTTAGGGTTTAGCTAGGTTAAGAAAGGGGGTGTGTTTAGGGTTTGGGGGGAAGGTTTTGATATGGCCACACATGGGCATGCATGGATGGGGTGTTGGGTAGGGGGATGGTGAGAGGTGAGGGGTTTTTGGTTGAGCACAAGGTGATGGTGAGGAAAAACACAAGAGAGAGAGAGGGGTGGGGTTTTTGGGAAATGATCCCACATGATCATGCATGATGGGGAAAAGGTTTTGTTGGAAACATGGGGATGGTGGAGAGAGATGGAGAGGTTCTCACAAAATAAAGATCCACTAAAACAGATAGAGAACAAAGGTGCTAAAGATGGTGATACTCTTGCATGGCCCATGCATAATAATTAAATGCCATGTTTTATTCTTGTGAAAACAATTATATTATAACATGGCATGATTCCATGCATTACCAAAAGGTGGAATAAAGGCCAAGCAAAAGAAGCTAGAATTGGATCCATGCCAACTCACATGAGCTAGATTAAATGCCGAAATAAAATAAAAGCCCATGGGTAAAATAGGATGGTGGAATTATAAGGTGGTGACAACGAAAGGTGATGGAGTTGAATAAAAGATATGCCCCCAACTCAACTTGGGCATCAAGCATTTATCAAGAACCAAAACAATATATCAAGAGCCAAATACAATTAATAATGCATATGAGAGAAGAACCAAATCAAAAAGGTTTTATATGATGCTCAAATGCAAGGTGGCATGATGACATGAGCATGATATAATTATGATGCAACAATTATATATAGGAAGTAGCCATTATATCATTAAACCAAGTAGCATTACAATTGTTGGACAATTGGGATGCTACACGGGCCCTGTCCGTAACAGTGGCCATTAAGCTTGTTGACGCCCTGGAATGGCTTCCCAATTACTTGGCTGTGTGGACTTCCTCAAAAACCTTCATTATGACTCCTGATTTTGCATTAAAAACCTTGATTTCTTGCACAACATAATTCAAAGAGAGATTTTGCATATCTTTGCAATTATTAGTCATTAGTGGCAAGGATTGGGAGTTTCTTGTCAATTTCTTGACCAAAAATAATGTTTAAACACGGTGAAAGATGGCTAATTTTGGAGCCATCAGATTCTCCAAAGCTCAAACCTTGATCTCCCTCTAGCAAGAAGAAACGAAAGAACTATAAGGAATTAAATGTTTAAACTTGAAGCAACAAGAATAATCTTTCACTTACGGTTGGTATGTTGAAAATATGCCCTAGAGACAAATAGTTATAAGGACTATTATCATATTTCATATAGTTTATGATTAAGTTTTATATCATGCTATAATTGTTTGAGTGGAAACATCAATACACATGTGATATATAAACAACCAGGGGTTCCTAGTGAAACTCTAGTCACTGGTTCAATTGTCAACAGATGATCAAGTTTCCTGATCATGTGGCATTTATGCTAGTTGGAAATGGAGTCAACTCATTCTGAGAATGAGATGATGAACCAATACCCAATCTAAACATCGTGACCTGATCATGTCACGAAGTTCAAGTTATGATGATTAGAAATGGATCCTCGTAGACTATTCCTTAGACCGTGAGGCTATATCAATCACTATCTCCCGAGAGTGCTTAGATAGCATCAAGCGCCACTTGGTAATACAGTGGTTATAAAGGTGTGTTAAGGTACTTGGAGGAAACCGTAGAGGCAATATATAGACTAGCTTGTTGATTAACAAGATGATCAAGGTTTCCTGATCATGGACATTGGATGTTGTTAATAACAAGGTCACAACATTGGTGGAATGATGTGATGAACATTCATTCGAAGTATAGCATTACGATCAAGTCATTATGTTTATATTGCTATAACATCATACGAAGTAATCTTTATCCTTAGACCATGAGATCATGTTAATTGCTAACACCTGAAGAGTATCTTGATAACATCAAACATCACACCGTAACAGGGTGACTATAAAGATGGGTTCAGTACTACGGAGGTGTTATGTTCAGGCTCATGGATCAAGAGTGGAATTTTTCAATCCCGATGACGGATAGATATACTCTGGGCCCTCTAAGTGATATCACATTGAGATAGCTTGCAAGCAAGTGATGTGATCACTAGAATGTTATATCACGGGAACGAGAAAAGAGTGCATGTCGGTAACGAGATCAAACTAGGTATGGAGATACCAATGATCGAATCTCGGACATGAAATATATCGCGAGACAAAGGGATTTAGTTACTAGTGTTAAAGGTTCTCACGATCACAGAAGTCATCGTTGAATGTGTAGGAATCAGTATGGATCTCCAGGTCCCGCTTCTGCTTATTGATCTGAGAGGAGTCTCAATCATGTATGCATTATTCGCGAACCGTAGGGTGACACACTAAGAGTTATTGGACACCATTTTGGAGCACATATGTTTCAGACGAAAGAATTGCAAAGCGCGGGAATTGTTTCGATAGAAACCGAAAATTGTTTCGGGTGAAATTGCAGAAAGTGGTTCTGCATGTGATATTGAAATATTGCAAGGGGTTATATGTGAATGTTTGTTAATTAAAGTAATTAACAAAATTCTGAATAAATTTAATAAAAGAGTTTTATTAAATGAGAGAGCATTAAACTTGGAGAATTTTAATGCATTTAAAGTGGGGACTTTAAAAGGGAATGTGAAGAGGCATTTTGATGTGGAGGGGTTGCCACCACATGAATGGGGGAGGTGAGGAGTCACCCCCCCATGCGCCGGCCATGGAGAGGAGGGGCACCCCCTCCTCCTATAAAAGGCCACCCTCCTTCTTCCACACACCTCCTTGTGAAGGATCTCTCTCCCCCTCTAGAATTATTCCCCCATGGTCTCGGATTAGCGAGATACATGTTCCCGGTGGCATTTCGTCTAGAAGGAGTTGCTTCTGCCGCTAGATCGCTGGAGCGAGGAGGTGGAGGTTGTCCGGTGGCTTGAACGTGTGTGCGAGTACAGATGCGCTGCTGAGTTGCGGCGCTCGGACTTCCTCACGATCTTGAGATCGGAAAGTGTACGACTACATCAACCACGAGTTCCTACTCGTTAACAAAACTCGTTGTCTTCGAGGGTAAGTTCTCGTTGGATGTGTGTCCACCCGTTGTTTTGTACCTAGTAGATAGATCTTGGCGTGTAGTTCTCATCGTAGGAATTTTTTTGTTTTCTATGCTGCGGACCCAACAGTGGTATGAGAGCCTGATCTATACGTAGGTGCTTTGCACGGGTAGTACACATATGTTTATATGTGGGCGATGATGATCATGTTATTGCATCTTCTATGTATTTTAGATATTGGTGGCATAGTGGGATGAAGGACCCGGACCAACCTTACATGTCATCGTACATGAGACCGGTTCCACGACTGACATGCAACTTGTTTTGCATAAGTGGCTGACGGGTATCTGTCTCTCCTACTATAGTTAATATCTGATTTATAACAAGTTGCTAATAACTTGGTTATCCTCGTTGTGGTTCATGTTTGTAGGTGAGAATGGTTCTATCTCCGAAAGCCCTAAGCCACGTAAAACTTGCAATTGATAAATTAGAGGCGTCTAGTTTAGATCGTTGATGGGCTAGTGTATTTATATGGTATTGTTGTAAGTAGATGTATGATAGATACTCTTACAACATATTCAACGTGTAAGTTCCATAGACCTTGGCCTTACACACAAAGGAATGATAGAGATCATACCACGATGCAAATGATAGAGATCAAATGCATGGACCATATCATCTCACTTTACACATTAGATGTTAGCATCTTATAGTGCTAGTTTGGCGCTTTTGGTAGCATTGTAAGATGATCCCTCATTTAGATATCAAGATAAAATGTGTTCTTCCTTGAGTATGCACCGTTCTATGGATCGTGTTTTGAGACATCACGTGATGATCGGGTGTACTCGACTCTACGCTTTCATACAACAGGTGTAAGACAGTTTTACACATGCGAGTACTAAGGTTCTTACTTGGCGAGCCTAGCATGTACAAACATGGCCTCGGAACACGGACCGAAAGGTTAAGCATGAGTCATATAGTTGATATGATGCCCATATAAATGCTCGCCTTTGAAGCTACACCGACTCACGTGATGATCGGACTTGGTGTAGTGGATTTGGTTCATGTAATCACCAAAAAGGCACGAGGGATGTCGTTCATGGAGAAAGAGAAACTTGCCGCGAATGGTAGCAACTTCACCAACTGGGCTATGAATTTCAGGATTCTCCTCACTGCTGCACAAAAGCAATATGTGCTAGATGCGCCGCTAGGCCCCCCACCAGCTCCTAATGCCCCTGACGAGGAAAAGAATGTCTATGTGACTCATCAAGAGGACCACAACTTAGTTCATTATGGCATACTGTATGGGCTAGAGCCAGAACTTCGAAAGCGTTTCGAAAATGACAATGCCTTTGATACCATGGGAGAATTGAAAATGATTTTCGATACCCATGCTATCGTAGAGAGTTATAATGCTGCTGAAAAGTTCTTCAGCTGCAAAATGGAGGAAAACAGCTCCGTTAGTGAGCACATACTCAAAATGTCTGGGTACACCGATAAGCTTGTGTCCTTGGGAATAACGATTCCCATTGACTTAGGCATACATCGTGTTCTCCAATCTTTGCCACCCAGCTACAAGAGCTTTGTGATGAACTATAATATGCAGGGCATGAAGAAGACTCTTCCCGAGCTTCTGTCAATGCTTAAGACTGCAGAAGTGGAGATTAGGAAAGAACATCAAGTGTTGATGATAGATAGGACCACCAGTTTCAAGAAGGACAAGAAAGGCAAGCACAAGGGAAAGAAGGGTGGCAAATCTGTTGTTGCGCCTGAAAAGAAACCCCGAGATGGCCCTAAGTCCGATACCGAGTGCTACTATTGCAAGGGGACTGGCCATTGGAAGCGCAACTGCCCCAAGTATTTGGTGGACAAGAAGTCCGGCAAGGCAAACAAAGGTATATATGATATACATGTTATTGATGTGTACTTGACTAATACTCGCAGTAGCACCTGGGTATTTGATACGAGATCAGTTGCTAATATATGTAACTCGATTCAGGGGCTGCGGAACAAGCGACAACTAGCAAGGGATGAGGTCACAATGCGGGTCGGCAATGGATCAAGAGTTGATGTGATCACCGTCGGAACGCTGCCTCTCCATATGCCATCGGGATTAGTTATAAACCTGAATAATTGTTATTTGGTGCTTGCACTTAGCATGAACATTATATCCGGATCCTGTTTGATGCAAAGTGGTTATTCGTTTAAATATGAAAACAATGGTTGTTCGATTTATATGGATAATATCTTTTATGGTCATGCACTTGTGTTGAATGGTTTATTTCTGATGGATCTCGATAGTAATATTACGCACATTCATAATGTTAATGCTAAAAAGATTAAACTTGATGATGATATATCTGCATATATGTGGCACTACTGTCTAGGTCATATTGGCGTTAAACGCATGAAGAAACTCCATTCTAATGGACTTTTGGAATCACTTGATTTTGAATCATTTGATACATGTGAGCCATGCCTTATGGGCAAGATGACTAGAACGCCATTTTCCGGTTCAATGGAACGGGCGACAGATCTATTGGAAATCATACATACTGATGTGTGTGGACCAATGAGTGTGTCGGCGCGAGGTGGATATCGTTATTTTGTTACTTGCACGGATGATTTGAGTCGATATGGGTATATCTATTTGATGAAACACAAATCTGAAACTTTTGAAAAGTTCAAGGAATTTCAGAATGAAGTGGAAAATCATCGTAACAGAAAGATCAAATTTCTATGGTCTGACCGTGGAGGAGAGTATCTAAGTTACGAGTTTAGCACACACATGAAAGAGTGTGGAATAGTTTCACAACTCACGCCTGCCGGAACACCACAACGTAATGGTGTGTCAGAACATCGTAATCGTACCTTATTGGATATGGTTCGATCTATGATGTCTCTGACTGACTTTCCACTGTCATTTTGGGGTTATGCACTGGAAACAGCTGCATTCACTTTAAATTGGGCACCATCTAAATCCGTTGAAACGACACCGTATGAATTATGGTTTGGAAACAAACCTACGCTGTCATTTCTTAAAGTTTGGGGATGTGATGTTTATGTGAAGAAACTTCAGCCGGATAAACTCGAACCCAAAGCAGAAAAATGCGTCTTCATAGGATACCCTAAGGAAACGATTGGGTATACCTTCTATCACAGATCTGAGGGCAAGGTTTTTGTTGCCAAGAATGGATCCTTTCTTGAGAAGGAGTTTCTCGCGAAAGGTGTGAGTAGTCGGAAGGTAGAACTCGAAGAGGTTATTGAACCTTCTCTTCATGAAATGGCGAGTAGCGCAGCACCAGAAGTTGTTTCGGAGTTGACTTCACCTAATGAAGAGAGAGCTAATGATATTGATCATGAAACTCCGAAAGAGGACACTACCGAACCTCGCAGGTCAAGCAAGACACGTGCAGCTCCTGAACTGTACGGCAATCCTGTTGTGAATTTCATGGTTGATGAAATGGATGACCCTGCAACGTACGAAGAAGCGATGATGAGCTCGGATTCCAACAAATGGCTAGAAGCCATGAAATCCGAGATGGAATCCATGTACGAGAACCAAGTTTGGACCTTGGTGGACTTACCTCACGATCAAAAGGTCGTTGATAATAAATGGATTTTCAAAAGAAAAACTGATGTTGATGGTAATGTGACCATCTATAAGGCTCGACTTGTCGCAAAGGGGTTTCGACAAATTCAAGGAGTTGACTACGATGAGACATTCTCTCCCGTAGTGATGCTTAAGTCGGTTAGGATGATGTTAGCAATTGCTGCGTATTTTGATTATGAAATATGGTAGATGGATGTCAAAACTACGTTCCTCAATGGTAATATTGAAGAAGAGTTGTATATGATACAACCTAAGGGTTTTGTCGATCCTAAGGATGCTAATAAGGTATGCAAACTTCAGCGATCCATCTATGGACTGAAGTAAGCATCGCGGAGTTGGAATCTCTGCTTTGATGAGGTGATCAAAGAGTTTGGATTTGTCCAAACTTATGGAGAGACTTGTATTTACAAGAAAGTGAGTGGGAGCAATGTGGCATTTCTGATATTATATGTGGATGACATATTATTGATTGGAAATGATATAGATCTTTTAAACAGTGTTAACAGTTATCTAAACAGCAAATTTTCGATGAAAGACCTTGGTGAAGCGTCATATATATTAGGCATTAAAATCTATAGAGATAGATCAAGGCGCCTAATTGGGCTATCGCAGAGTACATACCTTGATAAGATATTAAAGAAGTTTAATATGGACGGAAGTAAGAAGGGGTTCTTACCTATGTTGCAAGGCAAGACATTGAGTAAGACTCAAAGTCCGGCTACGACGGAAGAAAGAGAGATGATGGATAAGATCCCCTATGCCTCGGCCATAGGCTCTATTATGTATGCCATGCTATGTACAAGACCGGATGTGGCACATGCTATTAGTTTGACTAGTAGGTACCAATCTGATCGAGGTTCGGAACATTGGATAGCGGTCAAGAACATCCTCAAGTACTTGAGAAGAACTAGGGATATGTTTCTTATATACGGAGGTGAAGAAGAGCTAGTCACTAAGTGTTATGTCGATGCTGGATTTGACACTGATCCGGATGACTCTAAGTCTCAATCCGGATACGTATTTCTCTTGAGCAGAGCAGCAGTTAGTTGGAGGAGTTCCAAACAACCTGTGGTGGCTGGATCGACGACGGAGGCGGAATATGTTGCTGCTTCAGAAGCGGCGCAGGAAGCGGTTTGGATGAAAGAGTTCATTACGGAACTAGGTGTGGTTCCTAGTGCATTGGACCCAATGGTGATCTATTGTGACAACAATGGAGCCATAGCCAACGCCAAGGAACCAAGGTCTCACAAGAATTCCAAGCATATTAAGCGCCGGTTTCACTCCATCTGCGAGCATGTCAAGGATGGAGATATAAAGATTTGTAAAGTACACACGGACCTAAATGTAGCAGATCTGTTGACTAAAGCTCTCCCAAGGGCAAAACATGATCAACACCAGAACTCCATGGGTGTTAGATTTATCACTATGTGAACTAGATTATTATCTCTAGTGCAAGTGGAGACTGAAGGAAATATGCCCTGAGAGACAATAATAAAGTTGTTATTATGTATTCCTTATATATGATAGATGTTTATTTTGCATGCTAGAATTGTATTGATCGGAAACATCAATACATGTGTGTTTAATAAACAAAAGGGTTCCTAGTTATGCCTCTCTTATAGACTAGCTTGTTGATTAACAAGATGATCAAGGTTTCCTGATCATGGACATTTGATGTTGTTAATAACAAGGTCACAACATTGGTGGAATGATGTGATGAACATTCATCCGAAGTATAGCATTACGATCAAGTCATTATGTTTATATTGCTATAACATCATACGAAGTAATCTTTATCCTTAGACCATGAGATCATGTTAATTGCTAACACCTGAAGAGTATCTTGATAACATCAAATGTCACACCGTAACAGGGTGACTATAAAGATGGGTTTAGTACTACGAAGGTGTTATGTTGAGGCTCATGGATCAAGAGTGGAATTTGTCAATCCCGATGACGGATAGATATACTCTGGGCCCTCTCGGTGATATCACATTGAGATAGCTTGCAAGCAAGTGATGTGATCACTAGAATGTTATATCACGGGAACGAGAAAAGAGTGCATGTCGGTAACGAGATCAAACTAGGTATGGAGATACCAATGATCGAATCTCGGACATGTAATATATCGCGAGACAAAGGGATTTAGTTACTAGTGTTAAAGGTTCTCACGATCACAGAAGTCATCGTTGAATGTGTAGGAATCAGTATGGATCTCCAGGTCCCGCTTCTGATTATTGATCTGAGAGGAGTCTCAATCATGTCTGCATTATTCGTGAACCATAGGGTGACACACTTAAGAGTTACCGGACACCATTTTGGAGCACATATGTTTCAGACGAAAGAATTGCAAAGCGCAGGAATTGTTTCGGGTGAAATTGCAGAAAGTGGTTCTGCATGTGATATTGAAATATTGCAAGGGGTTATATGTGAATGTTTGTTAATTAAAGTAATTAACAAAATTCTGAATAAATTTAATAAAAGAGTTTTATTAAATGAGAGAGCATTAAACTTGGAGAATTTTAATGCATTTAAAGTGGGAACTTTAAAAGGGAATGTGAAGAGGCATTTTAATGTGGAGGGGTTACCACCACATGAATGGGGGAGGTGAGGAGTCACCCCCATGCGCCGGCCATGGAGAGGAGGGGCACCCCCTCCTCCTATAAAAGGCCACCCTCCTCCTCCTTCTTCCACACACCTCCTTGTGAAGGATCTCTCTCCCCCTCTAGAATTATTCCCCCATGGTCTCGGATTAGCAAGATACATGTTCCCAGTGGAATTTTGTCTAGAAGGAGTTGCTGCTTCCGCTGGATCGCTGGAGCGAGGAGGTGGAGGTTGTCCGGTGGCTTGAACGTGTGTGCGAGTACGGATGCGCTGCTGAGTTGCGGCGCTCGGACTTCCTCACAATCTTGAGATCGGCAAGTGTACGACTACATCAACCACGAGTTCCTACTCGTTAATAAAACTCGTTGTCTTCAAGGGTAAGTTCTCGTTGGATGTATGTCCACCCGTTGCTTTGTACCTAGTAGATAGATCTTGGCGTGTAGTTCTCATCATAGGAAAATTTGTGTTTTCTATGTTGTGGACCCAACAACACGACTGTCCCGGTTCAAATGACGAAAGATCTCCGTGGAACGCAAAGGGGTCACATGGCCATTGATATCTACGCACTTCTATTCTTGTAGACAGTTGTTGGGCCTCCAAGTGCAGAGGTTCGTAGAACAGCAGCAAGTTTTCCCTTAAGTGGACCACCCAAGGTTTATCGAACTCAGGGAGGAAGTGGTCAAAGGTATCCCCTCTCAAGCAACCCTGTAATCAAGATACAAGAAGTCTCTTGTGTCCCCAACACACCCAATACACTTGTCAGGTGTATAGGTGCACTAGTTCGGCGAAGAGATAGTGAAATACAAGTGGTATGGATAATTATAAGTGGTAACGGTGATAGAAAATAACTTGATGGCGTGGAAGAGACTAAAACCAAACTGAAATAAAGATGGAAACAAGCAAACATGTAACAGATCTAGTTGCAAACGGTGTTTCAGTGCTTAGAAACAAGGCCTAGGGATCATACTTTCACTAGTGAACACTCTCATATAAATATCTTCTCTTTATGATACTACTCTTAACTACTCTCCGGTTGAACACTCTAATCGATGGTAGGGCTATAACAGCACACCTCAAAGTAAGTCTTTCCCATCTAGAAAACCCCACACTGTCACCTTGAGTACTAGATGAGTCCAACAAACACCACAATTTCATAGAAACATCCAACTCCAAATATAACTCATAACAAGTATTTTTAATCTCTAGCCTAAGTGCCACCATGGTGTGCACGCTGTCACTTTCACACACATAGGGAGAGCAGAGATCTATTAAAGCACTTGAGTAGCAAGGTAGATCTACTTGATTACAAAGCTCATGACCACAACAAGATCATGCATAGATAGAGAGATGAACACATGGCTACCGGTAGAACCCTTAGCCTCGAGAGATAACTACTCCCTCCTCATCATGGGAATCAGCAATGGTGATGGAGATGGTGGTGGAGATCGATGGAGATGTCTCCGGGGGCACTTCCCCATCCCGGCAGGGTGCCGGAACAGAGACTTTCTGTCCCCCGAATCTCCCCTTTGGTGGCAGCGGTGTTGCAGAACTTTTCGTGGCTGGAGGCTTGATGATTTAGGGTTTTGGTATCAGGAGGCTTCTTATAGGCCAGAGGGCAAGGTCGGTGGGCGGCCAGGGGGCCCACACCATGCCCTGGCGCGGCCTAGGTGGACCCGCGCCTAGGGGTGGTGTGGCCACCCTATGGCCCCTCTCCGACTCTCCTTCTGGCTCCGCGAGTCTTCCGAGAAAATAGTAACTTTGGCTTTTGTCCCGTCCAATTCCGAGAATATTCATTTTCTGACTTCCTGGAACCAAAAACAGCAGAAAACAGGCAACTGGCACTGTGGTATCTTGTTAATAGGTTAGTCCAAGAAATCATATGAAAAGTACTCCAAAGTTGGAACTAAACATAAGAAAGTAGATAAAACCAAGCATGGAACATCAAAAATTATAGATAGATTTGCAATGTATCAACATCCCCAAGCTTAACTCCTGCTCGTCCTCGAGTAGGTAAGTGATAAAAAGAAAGAATAATTTTTGAGGTGACATGCACCATCATAAACTTGATCAAAGTATTTGTAAAACTTTGATAGCTGGGATCATAGTACTTCAATCATAACATGAAAGACAAAGTTCTAGCAATAAGACAAAGAAACTATGATGCAACATGAAAAGGCACAAACAAAAGGTTCATGAATAACAATGCTTTGCAAGACGTTTGTTTGTTTCACATAAAGAAAACATAGCATAATAGTATTTAGCTTGTCCCTCAATAGAGTAGCAAATATAAATGCATAGGACACCTTCAAAGTTCATAAGAGTGACTAGATACAAATAGTTTAAAAGCAATATAAAGTTATGCATCAATCAACTAGTCTTGGGACAATGCACATAGAACTAAGAATGGCCACTATGCTCTGAAAGTAGGTGCATAAAGGTAGAAGGTGGAGACTCAATATAATGGTGGAAGAAGGGCCTTCATAGAAGGAAGTAGGGATTCAAGTCTCACAAAGAGCTTCCAAAAATTATGGTACTTATAGCTTCCAGCTCTCATTGCCCCTATCATAAGCATCTTGAAGTGATTAAGGTTAAAGTGAACAAACTATGGTGTACATGCTTGACGAAGTATAAGTTAGAAATCTCATGTCCCTTGTATACGAGGGCCGCTCCTCATGCTACTCAAGTTTAGTCACCGGTAAGTTCTTGTCATCGTAAGTACATGTGTATAGGGCACCCTCAATAGTCTACAATCTCAACTCGCACATGCGAACCCTTGTAACCCATATTCCGGCACTGCCGTATTACTAGATTGCTAGAAGGAGTAGGATCCGTACAAAGCCGGCGGATTCAAACCTGGGTAAACTTGTGCGCTCACCGTCCCGGAACACCGTATATCTCACGCCCCTCTCTTCCGCACGCCTCGAGGACCCCCTCATGGCATACTTGTCATCAATCCGACGACAACCATGATGGCAATCATTTAGGTTTAAGAAGTGGAATACCCACTCCAAAGTAGTTGGCTTTTAAAGTAATTATACCATCATCATCATTAGGCTTGGCCTTCTTTTTCCTAGGGAAGTGGACTACAAAAGGATCTCTAGATGGTAGCCCTATTCTCACATTCCCCTCATGTAAATTAATCAAAGCTTTAATAGTTCTTAGGAATGGCCTACCTAGAATTATAGGTGCTATAGGATTTTTAGGCATGTCCACAATAACAAGATCAATACGAGTTGGACTACCTTTAATTTCAACAACTATATTTTCTTTGATCCCAACAGCTTGTTTATAAGTTGAGTCAGCTAGATGGAGTCTCAATTCAATAGTAACAAATGGCCCCAAGTTTAATTTGTCGAATAAGCTTTTGGAAATTATTGAGACGCTCGCACCAAGATCACAAAGTGACGATATCTCATTGACTCCCAACTTAATTTTAATAGTGGGCTCAAATATATCATCTAGCTTAGATGGAAGATTATCACCTAATATTTCATACTCCAATTCTAACTCGCGAACTTTAGATGCTACTTGTTGTATAAATCGTTAGTACATAGCATCATCGGGCTTTTCTTCATTGGTAGATCTTCCATGGCATATTCCGGTGTTGGCGTGTTGCTGTAATCCAGCTCTTCGGGCTTTTCTTTATTGATTACCACCCTCATCATCTTGAGATCTTCTACCAGATTTGGCTCGGGTTTTCCAGCAAACTTTGCTAGTATGAGAGCTTGGCTCTCAGCTACTTCACCCAGCTGAGCCTCCACGGTCTTTGTCCTTTCCTGTAGAGAATGCACATCATTTCTAATTGCAACGACTTGGTTAGATAATTTTCCTATACTACTTTCATGGTTCTCCCTGAGTTTAATAATCATATTATTTTGCTCGGTTTAAGCTTGTATAAAAGTTCTAATAGTTTGCTCAAACGAGAGATTGTCATGATTTGCTCCATTAATGTTATCATAATTATTATAAGGATCTCCTGCAGGATTAGAATGATATTTTTGAACATTAGAAGCATACTTATGTTTCCATGCAGGATTAAAAGGAGTGCGAGCTATAAAATTAACATCATTAACATCGATGGCGATAGCATTAACTTGGTTATCTACTTTACCCTTTATTATGCTAAGCAGCTCGTCTACCTTAGATGTAAGCTCTTCATTATTTACCTTGGTAATTGAACTTACTCTCTTCCAGGTTCTTTCCACGTGTCATTGGGTGTGGTTGTTTTGCATATCATCAAGTAACTTCTTGGCAACACTCACTTGCTTTCCCATGATTGTTCCTCCTGCTGCAGTATCTAGCATAGGCTTAGACATTGGGTTAAGACCATTATAAAACAAATGTAATACAAACCACTCTTCCATCCCATGAATAGGACAGTTCATTACGGCTTCTTTTATCCTTTTCCATGCAAGCGCTAGTGGCTCACGGTCTTCTTGTCTAAAGCTTGTAATGTTGGATCTTAGCTGCATAGTTTTAGTTGGGGGAAAAAATTAGTCATAAACAAGTTAGTACTTTCCTCCCAAGATTTAATAGTGCCTTTTGTTAGAGCTAGCAACCAATCCTTAGCCTTTCCTCTAAGAGAGAAAAGAAACAATCTTAATTTAACAACATTTGTTGACATCCTTAATACACATCATGTCACAAATTTTAGTGAAAGTGTTTAAGTGCAAACCCGAATCTTCAGTGGATGAGCCCCCAAATTGGTTTTGTTGAACCGAACTTCAAATATTAGGCTTTATTTCATATGTTTCCGCATCAACTGCGGGCTGAGTGATGGGTGCATGACTAAAATCATCAGTGGGAGTAGCATACTCCCCTAATATCTTTTGAGCCATGTCTCTTATATTTTTGGTATTTTTTTAAGTAATGAAAACAAATAACAAGTACCTGATTTTTTTGGGTTTTCAAATAGATAACAAGAGAGTAAACTAATAACAAGAATTAAACTACAAACTAATAATAAAACTAAAAACAAGATCTCTAGCGAAATTGCTTTCCTGGCAACGACGCTAGAAAAAGGGATGATACCTTCGATCCAGATTCACGGATGTAGTATAATACCTTTTTCCCTATAAGCCCTAAGTTTAATCGAACCTCGGAAAGCAATGCTAAAAGGAAATAAAAAGGACACGTCTACAAGAATTTGTTTGTTCATTTTACCTTAGTTTACTGGACCAATCTAGTTTACTTTATAATGGGTTGAATCAATGGATGGAGATAGGCTAGGGTTGAAGATCCACCTACAGCTGCACATCATATGGGATAAAATATAATAATAAGCATAGTCATGTGATATGTTTGAACAGAGATAATCTCTTGTGGGCAACACACTTACACTAGAGCCCCCGTGATGCAGCGGGCATAGCAATAGTATTTTAATCCAACCGAGTGCACACCGAAGCAACAGGCTACAAACGATTATTAAGTGTAAAACACATATCAAAGCTTTAAGTGGTGATGTTGTTGTGATCCCGAATGGGTCGCTAAGAGAAGACCGTACTACCCTTTCTGTCACTGGGGTTCCTATGAGATCACCGCTAGCCAAGTATCTCACCTCAAGCCTTTATCAATCTAAGGGATCTTGGATACCTACAAGTCCATAGATTAAGACAAGAGACAAAGAAATAAAAGATACAAATCTCAATTGCAAACGAAATACAATACTCCCATGAATTAGATCCACATAATCGCTGCGAGGTTTCTCCCCGACCCGTAGCCCATGAGGACTACTCACTCATAACAAATAAATTAGAGATATAAAACATCATACAAATACTTAGATTGAAATCAAATATTCTTACAGTGGTCACAAAATCACAAGGAGATCTAAAGTACAAAGCAATGGCTATGGCTAGTGGATGGGATGGATGGTGGAAGTGATGAACAATGGATGAACACTGGTGTGGATCTCTTTTGGTGGTGTTGTGATGTAATCTGAGGATGGTGGCTCTCTGGCCGGTGGCTAGAGCCTCAAAATATATAGGCGTCTTCACGAAAGTCATAGGGTTTGACGAGACGAAGCCAATGCCACCTGGTATGAGCGAACGGTATGGGCATCCCTGCCCGTACTAGTGGTCGTTAAGCTTGCTGACGCCCTGGAATGGTTTCCCAATTAATTGGTCGTGTGGACTTCCTCAAAAACCTTCATTATGACTCCTAATTTCGCATTAAAACCGTGATTTCCTGCACAACATAATTCAAAGAGAGGTTTTGCATATCTTTGAAATTATTAGTCATTAGTGGCAAGGATTGAGAGTTTCTTGTCAATTTCTTGACCAAAAACAATGTTTAAACACGGTGAAAGATGGCTAATTTTGGAGCCATCATCGACCCTTTTTTTACATTTGCCACATAATTTTTTGAAGGTAAGTCATAACTTGTGCGTATAGGCAGTACAAATTACTATTGGCAGCTACAAGATTAGTGGTACAAATGCAGATCTAATATCTTGGGCGATCAACCATGTTAGATGAAGTTCTCTCGGATTCCCCAATCACAAAGGTAAATAATGTGAATTCCTTGTGTTATTCTCCCAAATTGAGAAGTAACCTTGGCTAAAAGTCTTCCTATACATATGCTTCGTGTGTGTTATGTAAACTATATATTTTCGAGGCATACATGTATTCATTAAACTATTAGTTATGCATAAACATTTTTTAACAAACTTTATCCTCTTATGCTACCGAATATATAATTTTATGTTTCACAAAGCCTCGTTTATAATATGCACCCACCTGATCACTAACCTAACTTTATCCTCTTATGCTACCAGATTTTGTGAAAAGAGTATAGTCGATAGAGTAATGAATTGACAGAGACAGAAAAATAAATAAACATGTGTGCTGATTAAAAGGCAGAGCATCATCAATAGTGTCCCTTCATAGAGAGTTTCCAATGATTTATTCTCGGTGTTGCTTGTGTAGTTTCTTTAGTAGAAGTTGCTTGATCATATGATGGATGGCACATGTATTTAGGCGCTTCTTGTTGGTGGATAATGGGACAACAACAATTGCATGAGATAGTTTGTAAAATTGCAATGTCATTACTGCATTTTCTTATTGTTTGTAAGAATATTTGTGAACAAATAAGATTGGTAACCACAAAAATAATGTATCATCACACTGAAATACAGTAGGATAAAAGGTTGCTTTGAACCATACACTTCCCTGCTATTGTGCAATGAAGCAGGACTTAAACTATAATTTTAGTTTTCATTCATTGAAGATGCAAACTTTGAACTGCACGTATTGGTCCACTACAGGAAATATAATACCCCCTCTAAGATTCATGTCGCACTATGCTGCAATGAGGTGTGGGGGGGTGTCTCTAGCGAGGGTCTCCTACATCTTCTTTTCATTAAGACATCTGGTTGAATTAGGTTCCAGAGTTCATGAGTGAAAGGATTATTTTAGTACATGGCCACTACAGATAATGAGCACCTACTTTCTTGATGTTAGCTTCTTTCCCTGCTTCGGTTGAGCAAATGCCAACTTAGAGAGGTATGTTCATTGCCAAATAACTTGGATACAATATCTATCTGATGTAACCATAGTAATAGATGTTTCTATATATGTATCACTTAGTCTATTTTTGCATTACATTACACACAATGGAGCTGATAAGCATGAATTATATTCTATCCTTGTCTGCAGTAGACCTTGTTTAGGAGCCTGTTTCCAATAATGCAATTAACAAAACATAGAGGTTACTCTTACGGTATTTGTCTGTTATATTGCCGGTGTCTCATTTGTGGTGAGTTCCCAAATGCAAAAAATTGAATGTAGCACCATTTATTTTATTCTGATAGTATGGTTGATCTATGAGCATCAAAGGTTCAACATTGATATAGTTATAGTATTTTTTAGATGATATGGTTCTTTAATCATATCTCTTGTTTATTGCCATCCACATTATGATAATTTTGCAGTCGCACGGTGCCGCTATAAAAGTTTAGTCAAAATGAGCATGCTTGTCATACTAATTGATCTTCAGGAGGTTTTCTTAAGAGCTTGTTGCACAAGTTTATGATTGTTTGACTCGATTTTGGCAAATGAAGCAAATGAACTTTTCATATTTTTGTTTGCGACAAAGTATATTGACATAAGACAAAGGGCAATAAATATTTTCAAGGCCATTATGCTTTTATTATGATGTGTGAATGCCTCTAAATTCCAACTACAACTGAGTTATAATGATACTACCAGGAATCTATTGTTGCTTATTAACATTTGTGAAATAATGAAGATGTTGATCTGTCCTTTACCATACAACATGTGTAGAGGGGAGTTTATCACCATCCTCGATCCATTAGTGTAGTTATGAAGCTGTCGCTTCCCATGTGTATTATGTCTTCTATGTTTGTTCTATGAATATGGTTGATCGTCTACGAAGCGAAACTTGGTGATGCAGGATGTAGAATCTTAGATCTCATGGGATTTCATGATCTTTTCTAAGGGATATAGTTATGATCCATGCAAAGTATGAAATTAGACCAATACATGCAAATTGAGAGATTGGACCATATTGGACATGTGGTGCTAGGGGGCATTTTCCCATTTTCTTGCATTACTGGTTATTGTTTGTGCCTCCAAGATTGATAATCAACACTTATTCCACTACCTCTATTACACCATAATGGAGAGAATATGGGGCTTAATATTCACTCCTATTCTCTGCAACAAATACCGCAACAACCTGAGTACTAGGAGGGTAAATTAAGTTTGGGTTGCTAAATGATGGATCCCACATGATTTTAGCCTACATGTTAATGCCTCACAGTCTTCAAGGTAAATAAATGTCAATCATAGTGATAACTATGATAAAACTTATGGCTATAATACTATTTGCCTTCTCCATAGTTTTTTATTTAAGATTACTCAAACTTTACATTGTTTCGCCTAAAAATACTATACCTCTTCTTTTATAAACGGGGGTGGTATCACATAGCACAACACCTCGGATACAAAAGACTCTTCTTACAAAAATAGCAGATGGACATTGATTCTCCCAAACAAGGAATTCCAATCAATAATCACACAAGCACATTTTTATAAAATCAACGTGTTCCTTACATTCCAGAAAAAAAATTAAATGACATGCATCCGCTGATAATAGGCTTTCTCATCTCAAATAAAAACAACTATTTATTCAACTATAGTTTTATGTATAATGTACATACAAGTTAATCAACGTGGTTAACTTTCAGATGATTAAATCTATATCTAAAATACTGTCTCGCTTTCGGCCCGGCGCCGGTGGTGCACCGGGTCATCTAGTGAGCAGAAAGAAAGGAATGAATTTAAAAGGTTATCGTGATCAGTAATGTCGTGTTGGAAATATGCCCTAGAGATAGATAATAATATGGATTATTATCATATTTCATAAAGTTTACGATTCAGCTTTATATCATGCTATAACTGTATTGAAAGGAAACGACAATATATGTGATATATAAATAGCCACGAGTTCCCGGTGAAACTCTAGTCACTGATTTATTGATAAACAAATGATGAAGGTTTCCTGATCATGTGGCATTTATGCCAGTTGACAATGGGGTCACCTCATTGCGAGAATGAGATGATGAGATACGCAACCTAAGAATCATGACCCAATCATGTCACGAAGTTCAAGTTATGATGATTAGAAGAAGACCTACTGTCCTATTTCTTAGACCGTGAGACCATATCAATCACTATCACCCGAGGATACTTAGATAGCATCAAACGTCATATGGTGATATGGTGATCATAAAGGTGTGTTCAAGTATTCGGAGGAACATGTAGAGGCATTATGCGTCAAGAGCATGATTTGTCCATCCGCGTGACGAAAAAGATACTCGAGGGTCCACTCAGAGAAGTTATATATGATAGCCGCACAACGTGTGATTTGATCACGGGGATATCACTTGTCAAAATGAGTCAAATAGCATTTTTTGGTAACGATATTAAATGCGACATAATGATGTCAATGATCAGATCTTGGGCAATGCAAGTATCAAGAGACAAAAGGAACATGACACGACGTTCATGGTTCAGTGACGAAAGATTCGTGGAATGCACATGGGACAACATGGGCATCCAGGTGCCTCTGATGATCATTGGTATGGGAAGGTCACGACCATGTCTGGAGTGTTCCCGAACCATGGGGTATCACACTTAAGGACTTGATGATGCTTAGATAGCATTTTGGTATCAACATAATCACCGAAGAAAAGAGAGAGAGAAAACCGGAAGGGTTTCTGTAAGTCCGGAGGACTCCGGTGTGGAGGTGGAAGTAGTTCCATAGCCACAGGGATTGAATAATATGTAAGTAAATGTTAAATATTGATTTAATCATTTATTTATAATTAATTAATAAAGAAAAATGAATTAAAAGGTCAAATACCTAATTGGGCCAAATTCCATCAGGAAAGGGTCTATCAGGGAAAATACCAAAAGGGAGAAAGGGAGGAGGGGCCGCATAGGCCCCATGCACCCGCTAGTTGGGCCCATTGGGGCCTTGGTCGGCCAGCCACCCCTCCCTCTATCCTCTCCCTTTTGTTTAGTCCCACATGGCTAAGCTAATTATCTATGGGGTGGTTTTTCCCTATATAAAGAGAGGTATTTTGACAAATTAAATACACAATAATCAATAAAAGGTTTCCTTTAGGGAGACCTCCAGTTGATACACTCTCTCTCGCTTGTGATCGTGGTCCCAAGTTTGGATCATGCAAGCAGGAGTCTTCTTCACCGCGGAGCACCGTCACACTGTGGGATTCGGATCTAGAAGCTCTACTTCCGCAACTACTACTGGATCGGAGGAGCGGGAGTCATCATCAAGCACTGGATGTGTGTAACTCCCTCGAGGTGCAACACTTGGGGCACTAGAAGTCGTTGGAGCCGCAGGAGCCGCCAGGACTTCAACACGACCCCGAGGTCAGTTTCGGTACAACTACATCAGCCACGCTCTCCTGAGCATTGACAACACTTTTTGGTCTTCAAGGGTAAGTTCACGAAAACACCCTCCCATTACTGCATACTAATAGATAGGTCCTGGCATTAGGTTCTTCGCATAGGGAAAAAATTATTGTTTTCATGCGCGAACCCCTATAGTGGTATCAGAGCTAGATCTATGTGTAGTATTGCTAGTACGGGTAGATCACACGAGTTTTAGCGTGTGGGCGTTGATCTTTTAATTGTTACCCTCCCACGTTTACTTATGTATACCGCAGTAATGATTGATGAAGCGGCCCCCAACCAACTTTACCCGTTCATTCGCGAGACTGGTCCACGCTTGACATATGGCTTGTATCGTATAAAGTGGCTTTGGAGGGTGTTTGTCTCTCTTGCATTAGTTGGTATACCATTTGCAAAGGAAGGCCCCGAAAGTGGTGTAGTATAGCCAACTACTTGATTAACATTGTGGTGGAAGTTTGTAGGTAAGAACGGTTCTTGTACGAAAGCCCTAGCATCCTTGTAAAACATGCAAAGATAAAGTAGAGGCGTCTAATTTTGTTTTGCAGGGGGCATTGTGATGTGATATGGTAGTAGTCAAGGTAAAGTAGCTTACATTATGTTGCTAAGTAGTAGTAACGGTCATGGAGATGATGGATTACCACGCTGGAGGCACCGGTACCATGGTGCCTATGGCGTTGTAACCCTAGCGCCGGATCCGGAGACGCGTGATGGAGATCACAGCGTGAAGGACCATATCGCATCGCATTTACATTCAATGTTTATTGTTTGTGAATCTTATTGCCTGCTAGTATTAGATACCCGACGATAGCCTAATAATATGATCCCTAATCAAAATACCAATGAAAGTGTTCTCCCTTAGTGTGCACCACCAAGAAAGTTCTCTGTTATGAGGCAGACCATGACGATCGGGTGTCAAACATATCTGCGTTCGCATACAGTGGGTGTAAGTCATGTTGCATAGTGGATACACTAAGGTTGAGTTAGCGAGCCTAGCATGTGTAGACATGGCCTTGGAACACGGATGGTCGAAAGATCGAGCACGAGTTGCATAAATGATGTGATCGACATTTCATCGGCTACCTTTGCAACTATATCACCGGTCGTGATGATTGGGGGGCGGTGTAGTGAATAGGGATCATGTAATCACTAAAACCCTTTTGGGGATAGGAGTTTTTAGTGGAGTTCTTGTTTTAACTCATGTAATTATAAACTCAGTCTAAATTCCTTTTGCAGTTATAAATGTAGAGATGGCTCACCATGAAGCTTACTGTGACGCTGATGAGTGGGTAGTTGGTGAAAAATTTAGACTCAATGGATCCAACTTTTCTGTGTGGCTTGCGTGTCTCCATGTTCTCCTTAGTGAGAATGAATTAGTCGATTATATACGCTACGAGATGGATTTGGAGCAGCCCTATTTCTATGAGACCCCAGAACAGCAGGAAGACCGCTATTACCGTCATAAGATGCCACCTTCATTTTAGTGATGATGCGCTTCAGAATGGTTGATGAGCTGGACCCAGTTGTGGGTAATCTTGACCCTCATGCAATGATGGTACAACTTAGATCACATTTCGTGGAACAAGTGCGCATATAGGAGCACGAGCTGATGGGAGATTTCCTCTCCATAGAGATGAATGAGAATGCTTCATTGGAGAGCCACTTGGAGCACATACATGATGCATATATGAGGCTTGCTTACTTCTTGGATAACTTGCTGACGGACTCTTTTGCAATAGGCATGTTGCCACGATCGCTGCCCCCGAGCTACCAAGCACATGCCAGAACTTGCATCATGAGAAATGATGGGGAAACACAGGATTTCCACCAGTTCATATCACATTTAGGAATGTGAAACTTGAACCCATTGCTGGAGAGGTCATCAATGACGAAGGTATATATTTGATATACAATTTTATAAATGTTATAATCTTGCAAACACTTGTTGCAGTGTTAAAGTATTTTATGCTTGTTCTGTTTTGGTGAAAATAGGTCCTTCTGCATGAGAGCTGCTTGCTGGAGAGGAGGTGACATTGCATGTTGATGGCGAGCATGATGATGACGGCCAACGACACTCTCCCTCAACATTTATCACATAGTTTATCATTTTTGGATGATTATTGTAATCGATGGATTGTGAACTTATTTAGTGTGTCTCACACTTCATGAGACGGTTATTCATATGAGTTTGTAACAAACATTTGTTCTGCTTCTATGAATGATTTCTATTTGCATTCATATGTTGTTCGATTATGTGTGAATTATCCTTGTTGTGAAACTAATTGATAATGCATGAACATTTGTAAAATATCGAAATGCCTTGAAAAATACCCAACTTAATGATATATTCATTTTGAATGAAACCATTGTGTGAATTTGAAGTTATGTAGATAATATGTGAAAGTCATTTGATTTCTTGTCACATATGAATCATGCCCAAGTTTGGCAATATAACTAAACACCATGTATTGTATGAATGTAAAGTGTTTGATGAATTGTTAGAAGAAAATACATATTCGATGTATCATATTTCAACAAAGTGGTGAATATAGTTTTGTGATTGTTGAACTTTGTAAAATAGTTTATAAAAAACATGAGCATGAAACTATTTGATATGATCAAAGAATTTTAGCATCAAGGGTATAAAGATAAAAGAGAATATAATTACTACGATTTGATCAATAACAATAAGATTCGACATTATAAGATTGGCATAAGGAATTGTGAAATGCTATGCATTGGATACGATAAAGTGCAAAGCATCACAATGTGATATTTTATATCAAATGGGTGAATAGATGGCACCGAACAAATCGTTGTAGTGTAAATGTAAAGACCATTAGTTAGAAATAGTAAACACTCGTTTAGAATAAAAGTGAACCATCTGAATTTGTGACATCGTCACCATATCTTGTATGGACTGTCATGGAAGTTTTGGAGTTATTTTATATCACCAAAACAATAACGAACAAGTCCTTGTCAAGTATTTATTGAAAACTATGAATACAAAATCCATGGCTAGAACCAAAAGATAGGCAAAACTAGTATTGCTTAAATTTTGGTGCATTCTCGAGAAAGTTTACATTCTCGACTATAATGCTAACGGAAGACAGTGAAAAACAAGACGAGGATTCAAAAACCTGCATCAGAGTGCTGAGAAGCGCAATGGAAGTTGTTCTTGAACAGTTCTCTTCATAAAGAAAAGGTTCGATGATAATGATCATTGTGTTTTCCCCACTAGTGTTTTTACTAAATAAAGCAGGATTTAAAAGTGTACCCCACATCTTGTATGGAGACATTTATGAATCACTTGTCATGTTACTAGAATATGGCATACCTACGAACTATGAAGGAAATAATGGTAAACTAAAATTATGAGAAATTCTAGAGGAAAAAATCACTCAAGATTAGAAAGCAAGATATTGCTGAATCTTACCAAGTAAAGGGTTTCTTGATGTTTCCAAATGACTGCAAGGTCATGATGGAAAAGGTGAATGACAAATGCACGATTTGTCATGAATAATGTATTGGACAATTCAAAAGAATTTGATTTAGAAGTGCTAAAAGTCTGGTGGATTTAATACTAGTAAAGTACTAGCGTTTCGTAATACAAACTCTCAGTTTGATAATTGATCAAAGGATTTTGAAGTTATTCAAAATAGTGAGAGGATATGCAATTTGCATGAAATTGAGTGAGAGCAATGAATGTCTCACACTCAAATGTGTAGGAAAAACATTTTGAGTGGGAGTAGTGTAAGTTTCGCACCAGGATATGTTAGGAACATATTTTTGAGTGGGAGCTTAGGGGTTGATTCTTAAGTGTGTACGACACATTAAGAATAAAGGCGCAAGTACCAATAAATAAAGATTTACAGATATTAAAAGTTGAAAGTAAGTATATTACAATATTATGTTGTATTCCTAAAAGAGATTCTGAAATAGTTTTAGAATAGGTATTGATTAAGGAATGGTCTTTAGTCATTCCAATTAGGAATAGCACCGAGTTGTACATCAGTGGTTGAAAGAAAGAAAAAGATGATCGTAATCCACTACGTTGAGACATAGGTTCTGTCATGGAAATCATGATGACAACTTAACCTAATATATGATCCGAGAAGGAACATTCAAAAGTGATTAAGTATGAATCACAGAATGTTAAGCTAAGTTTGTCCATAGTGTCTATATGAGAATTGTGGACATGTTTTAAAGTCTATGAAGTATGAAATATCTTAAGGCATAAAGGGTTATGTTGTAAGGGCATATGTTAACCTTTGAAGATTGGAAAAACTTGCATCGATTATACCGACTAAAGTAAAGAAGGAAGCGAGGTGGTAAACATTGAAAATTGCACATAGTGCACTAGTGTTTCGATGATTACATTTATAAATAAAATATAAGGGTACCGTCTAACGTGATGTATATTATTGTGGCGGGACTAGTTCATCTTTACACAGAGGGTGTGCCCTAGGGCACAATGCCCATGAGAAAGCTTGTTTTGGCTAATCTAACGTCACTGTTGGCTCCTAGAAACCGACCTCACTTTTTTGCCATGACTACGATGCATACAAAAAGATGTTATCATGTGATGATAAAGTATTAATGTCAATCAAGGTGACATTAGTAAGTTGCAAAGGATTTGGGGTTGTAAAGTCCAGACCCAAGACTCAACTTCTTCCATGAGAAAGCATGATTAAAGGTGCCGGATATATGGTGTCGATGATTAGTAACAAATGCAGCTAGTTAATTTGTACTCTAGTGCAAGTGGGAGACTGTTGGAAATATGCCCTAGAGACAAATAATAATATGGATTATTATCATATTTCAGGAAGTTTATGATTAAGTTTTATATCATGCTATAACTGTATTGAAAGGAAACGTCAATACACGTGTGATATATAAACAGCCAAGAGTTCCTGGTGAAGATCTAGTCACTAGTTCATTGGTCAACAGATGATCAAGGTTTCCTGATCATGTGGAATTTATGCTAGTTGACAATGGAGTCACCTCATTTTGATAATGAGATGATGAGCTATACCCAACCTAAACATCGTGACACGATCATGTCATAAAGTTCAAGTTATGATGATTAGAAAAATACCTAGTGTCCTATTTCTTAGACCATGAGACCATACCAATCACTGTCACCCGATTATATTTAGATAGCATCAAACGTCATCTGGTGATACGGTGATCATAAAGGTGTGTTCAGGTATTCATAGGAACATGTAGAGGCATTATGCGTCAAGAGCATGATATGTCCATCCGCGTGACGGAAAAGATACTCGAGGGCCCACTCGGAGAAGTTATATCCGATAGTTGCGCAACGTGTGATTTGATCACGGGGATATCACTTGTCGGAACGAGTCAAATAGCATTTTTTGGTAACAAGATTGAACGCAATATAATGATGTCAATGATCAGATATCGGGCAATGCAAGTATAGAGAGACAAAAGGAATATGACACGACGTTTATGGTTCAGCGACGAAAGATTCATGGAATGCACAAGGGTCAACATGGGCATCCAGGCCCCTCTGATGATCATTGGTACGGGAAAGTCTCGACCATGTCTGGAGTGTTCCCGAACCGTGGGGTCACACTTAAGGGCTTGATGATACCCAGAGAGTGTTTTGGTATCAGCAGAATCATCGAAGAAAAGAGATAGAGAAAATCGGTTTTGGTAAGTCTGAAGGATTCCAGAGTGGAGGTGGAAGGAGTTCCACAGCCACAGGATTGAATGATATGTAAGTAAATGTTAAATATTGATTTAATCATTTATTTATAATTAATTAATAAAGAAAAATGAATTAAAAGGTCAAATACCTAATTGGGCCTAATTCCATAGGGAAAAGGGCCATGAGGGAAAAGACCAAAAGGGAGAAAGTGAGGAGAGGCTGCATGGGCCCCATGCACCCGCCAGCTGGGCCCATGGGGGCCTTGGCCGGCCGGCCACCCCTCCCTCTCCTCTCCCTTTTGTTTAGTCCCACATGGCTAAGCTAATTAGCTATGCTATGGTTTTTCCCCTATATAAAGAGAGGTATTTTGACAAATTAATTACACAATAATAAATAAAAGGTTTCCTCTCTTTTAGGGAGACCTCTAGTTGATACTCTCTCTCTCTCTCTTCCTGTGACCATGGTCCCAAGTCTGGATCGCGCAAGCAGGAGTCTTCTTCACCGCAGAGCACCATCACGCTACGGGATTCGGATCCAGAAGCTCTACTTCTGTAACTGCTGCTGGATCGGAAGAGCGGGAGTCATTGTCAGGCACCGGATGTGTGTAACTCGCTCGGAGGTGCAACACTTGGGACACTAGAAGTCGTTGGAGCCGCAGGAGCCGCTAGGACTTCAACACGACCCCGATGTCGGTTTCAGTACAACTACATCAGCCATGCTCTCCTGAGCGTTGACAACGATTTTCGGTCTTCAAGGATAAGTTCGCAAAAAACCCTTCCCGTTGCTGCATTACTAATAGATAAGTCCTGGCATTAGGATTCTTGGCGTAGGAAAAAATTATTGTTTTTGTGCGCGAACCCCTACATGTCGATCATGTGCCGATCAAATAAAAGTAGACTAGCACAACACCGGTCCATTGCTACAGGATAAAGTGTTGTACATGCAACTGTAGTTGCTGATAATATCCAACCAATCTCTCACCCATAGAGCCACAGTAAGGGTGGTAAACCAAATAATTATAACTAAAATGTGGTTTATATGGTTAAAAGAATGTACCAAGCTCAAATTTCTTAGGTAAACATTTTTCCAGTTCACATATTAATCGAGAAGAAATGTGAATAGCTAGCTATCATAGTCGTGAATTACTATTTCTTTATTGCTCGTTTGGTAGGCTACATTACCACGGGAATGCACATGAACAACAAAAACCGTTTAATTGGTTGCTTGCGTCCCTCTGCTTTATGGCATGCACGATCTGTAAGGAACGCTAGAGCATACCCCGATTCGGGTGTTTCCAAAGGGCACAACTGTGTCGCTGCAACCCGCATACAAGGTGGGGTTAGTTTCTCTCTCCTCCCTAAACGTTTTTATCCCTAATCACTCCTAATTAGTATAAATGTGCATGAAATAGATGCACATCGATGATGGGGTTCCATCTAGACCGCCGACATCGAGTTTTGTGAACTGTAACTTCTCAAATTGGTGATCAAAGTTGGAGATTGTTTTGATGGTTTTCATAAATTCGTCGCACACATTCAAGAGTAGATTGACCTCGTTGTTTCGCACAACTCTCGTGTTGCATGATTTTTCATTTTGGTGGATACAGAGGTATCCATCGGTAGCTTAAGTGAGGTGAGGAGCATGAAAATGAAGTCTCGTCTCTCAAACATGTTCTTCCCTAACCCTTGTAATCCATATAACCATGCTTCGTTTTACAAGAAGCTCTATATGAAAGAGATGCATTTCGACGATGGGGTTCCACTCCGACCATCGGGACCGAGTTTTGTCAACTGTATCATCTCAAATTCATGTTCATGTTTGGAGCTTTTTCAGACGAATTGTTGGGATTCGCCGCATAGAAAAAAATTCCTACGAGTGTAAACAAAAATCAAGATCTAATCTACTAGAAGGTAACGAGTGGCAATAGATCTACATACCTTTGTAAAACACACGCATTAACGATCAAGAGATCGTGGGATGATGTAGTCGTACTCTTCCCGATCCGATCCGATCCGATCCAATCCAAGCACCACACGAACGACACCTCCGAGTTATGCAAACGTACAGCTTGATGTCGAATCCTTGATACAACAAGGAAGGGCGGAGGTGGATGAGATCGATCTCGGCAGCATGACAATGTGATGGTGGAAGTATGGTGGGATTCCGGCAGATGCTTGCATGCAAGGAGGCTCGCGGCCAGATGCTTGCATGCAAGGCCAAGGTCGGAGGGGATCGATACCCCTGCCAATTTGAGTACTAGTAGGCCACAACAATTCTTTAGGAGGAAGTTTTATGTAGAACTAGCAAGGTGTCCGCGCGTTGCTGCGTTATTATCGAATCAATGTTTATAAAAAATAAAAAAATGTAAGTAACCTTGAAGCAACTAATGCGAGTACCCAAGCAAGAAAGTAACTTAATCAGAGAAAAAGTGTGCTCCTCTAGCACAAACATATCCTAGGCAACGTGAACGAGGACACAAATTTGTAAATCTCATTTAGAAGTATAATGCGAGTACCCAAACAAGAAAGTAACTTAATCAGAGAAAAAGTGTGCTCCTCTAGCACAAACATATCCCAGATAACGTGAACAAGGACACAAATTTGTAAATCTCATCAAAAAGTACTTGTAGTTATGCATGTACAATAAATGTATCATCGGCCGTGGATAAATACACCTTTGTATATTACCTACCGAACCGGTACCGCAGCCGCCGCCAGAGGCTCTCCCCAATAGCACCCAAAACCCATATAGGGTTCCGTTCCTCTCGTCAGCGACGTCGCCGGTCCGCTCCACCTCCGGTGGCCCTAGGGCCTTGGAGGTGTGGCGGACCACAGCCTCTTGTCGGTGGGAGGTTTTCGTTTCTTGTTTAGTCTATTTTTTAGTGTCTTTTTCGAGATGTTGAAGCGACGGGTATGTCTTGGAGTCAGAATAAAGTCCTCCCCGCTCTATCCTTGCTCCGGGGGCATGGAGGGCGCGTGAAGTCGTCTGTCCGGCGGATCTCCTAGGGTTCGATCTGTTTTCGTGTTCGTTCGTGTGTTTTCAGATCAGTTTCTTCCGATCTATGGTTTTCATCATTACCTAGAATCGAAACCTAAAGCACTATTGACAGATGTCGTATACGCGCATGTCGCGTGTGTGTGTAGAACCAGCTGAAGTGAGAGAGATGACCACGCAAAGCATGCTTCCGGTGTTCCTAGTGTACAGGCAGCAGCGAGTCGACTCTCAACGGGTGATGTATCCAAAGGTATAATAGGGGAACCCCCTAGCCAGCTCCACAGCAATTAGGCATTCTAGGCCGTTTGATTACCCTGATAGAAAGGATCTGCTACGTTCATTGTTGTTTTGTCCCTTTTGCCCTCACAACATGATCTGCTAGGTGTACTCTGGCCAGAGACTGCCCTTGGGTCCTGCCTTTCTCGGACCCGCTCTTCAGAGGCCTCTAGATTATTTTTACTGGGGAAGCACTCAAGCACTGGGGGCAGCGGCCTCCCATTCGTTGGGCGCTCTAGTCCAACGCATGGAACAGCCCACTCTTACCCGCCTGACACTGTGCCCATGTCGCTGCCATTGGGCTCATGCAACCTGTTGGTCCACCTCACAGTCATGTGGACTTGGTCACAAAGATGGATTTTCCTGCAGCCCACGCCTCCTTCCACAATCACTGCGTCGTCCTCTCTCCCCAATCCCCATGCCTTCCTTCCTCCCCCAATCCTCTCCTCCACACCCGTCCTCCTCCCAATCGGGAAGAATGATTGGCACCGGAGGGAGCAGCGGATCGGCCCACCCCACACCGTCCCTGCCTGATAAACGGGGGAACAGAGCAGTTTCTCTCGAGTGGGGCGGCGGCGGCGGCGACATCCGGCTGCGCCGACGACGGAGGTGAGGTGGCGGGTCTGGCTGGCGACCAACTGGGGCTGCGGCGGTGCATCCGCATGGGGGGGATCATGGAGGGCGAGGGGGTAGGTGGTACGTGGCCAACGGGGCTCGCGCTAACGTGGGCGGCGACACACACGGCGGCGCGGCAGCGGCAGTGCTCCCGTTCAGCCAGCAGAGAGCGCGGGCGGCAAACATACCTGCAGCGTTGGTGGCCTCTGATGTGCCTCCGCCGTCCGGACGCATCTCCCTACCGTCAAAGGTACCTTCTCATTTCTGATTCCCTCATGTCCTCATGGTATCTTGCTGCGTGTGCTATTTCGCGTGGACGCTAGGCTAGGTCTCTGCTTGGCTTGCTTGCTTGCTTGTTGTTGGTGTGCTGATGTTGATCTGTTGGCTTGCTTGCTGCCTATTAGCTAGGTTGGTGATTGATACTGCTTGTATATTACGAAGGTATGAATGATTCACGAAGGATTTCTGTTTTGGATGATTTGGGTTATTTGTTAATGATCTGCAGGTAAATTGGCTAAATAAGGTTGGATTTAACAATGAATCTCTGTTTCTTGCCCATCACCTGCAGCCTCGATTGCTCTACCTCAAAGTTTTGTTTTTAATTTGCAAGTGTGGTGTTCCCCGACAAAGAGAAAATCATGGAGCAGTTATACATATAGATATGTTCCTTTATCTATATTGATTCAATAGAACAAAGTTTGTTTATATGCCTTTAGACAAGGTTTGAAGTGTGACACTTAATCGTCAACCAGAATAAACTAATAATGTTTTCTTAAATCTTATTAGATTCTACAGGCACTCATGAATCATAAGAATGATCACGATAATATCCAGATTTAGAAGGCAGCATGAGATTTCAGTAGCTATGTGCACTGAAGGAATATACAGCCAGGAGTTGTCAGGTACAGCGTCGTTGGTTAATGATAAGAAAGAGATGCCTTTACAAGTAAGCTCGATTCTGTATACACGCATTTCTATTGCTACACCACACTATATAAGGGTTCGTTATAATTTCATGGCACAAACTAATTTAGTTCTTCCGCTTTCTGCTATCTACCTTGCTGTTTTTTCGTTGCACATCCTACGGATGATTTTCTTGCTCATGTACATGCTGACAATTCGATTTTAGAGCCTATCTATGAGCCACTGTATATTCTGCATTCAAACTTGATCATGCTAACCAAAAACATAGTCGACAACCAAGTTCATTTGGCTGCCTCGGCAGAGTTTCATGGTACCACATTGAAAAAAGAACCGCAGCAAGATAGTTAATGACCCGTTACATCACATTTAATTTCATCAGCACTTATAGTTCATACAAATGATCACTATATTCACTCTTTTCCCAGAGGCTCAAGACAGGTTCAGGGTTAAAAAACTGGGAGGATTCAGTAGTTTAGTCCACTAAAGGAATATACAGCCACAAGTCGTCAGGTCCAGCATCGTTGATTAATCATGGAACAGAGCTACCTTTGCAAGTAAGTTCAGTTATATCTGAATGTCTTACTCCTTTATTTTGCTAGACGTTGATGAGAATTCTTTGTGGTGGTTTCTGAAAGCTTCAATAGAGGGGAGCTTCCAAACACGCAGATTAGGCACCATGGCAAGGGAGAGGTCGCGGCCCAGCCGGCGCAGAGGGACCTGGGGAACTCGTGGCCTGGCCAGTGGCGGAGGGTACCTTGAGGCGACTCCTCAGGTTTGTTCTCCTTCTTCATTTCTCTATCGATTTTCTCTCTATTTTCTCTTCTTTCCTTTATCATGATCTTCTTTATCACGTGCAAGGTAGCCAAACATCTATGTCTCTCTATGCTACTTCTAGGTATGCAAGGGAGACGCGGTCCTATCCTTAATTGGAGAGCTAGGACATTCTGGAGCTGCAAAACAGGAGACGGTGTGATTGAGAAGATCGAGCAAGGCGTGTATGTCACGCTTCCTGTATCTATATACTTAAAGAAGGACATAAGGCGAATGAGATTCAGGTGAACTCCATAAGGCCTTACTGGTTGCTGTTACTGATAATCTGTCATTTTACTTGTGTGATAACCTTGCTTCTTGGTTGTGTAGTCGGAAATATTTTGGCGAGAAGGAAGCCCAATGCTGATGGTAAGAGAATGAGTAGGGTATATGGAAAATACAGCATTGAGCAAGTGGAATCACCACCTATGAAGCACCCATAGAAGTACCAAGCAAAAGAACTGTACGGGTCTAACCGATGCTACCATTGTTAACTGAGCAAACTATACAGGAAAAGCAAGTGGCATAATCATCTGTCTCTTTGATATGCACCACCAGTAGGTGTAGGTACTTTGCTCTACCTTTTTTAGGAATGCACTCCGATGGTTATGGGTTTGAAAAGCTTTCATTGACACCCTTAATTTTTGGTTGGAAGTAATATCCAAAATTATTGTTAGTACCCTGTTAGATGTACTCTTTTTTCCAGCTTGCATGTATTGTGAAGAGATATGAGTATCTTTCAATTTTTCTTCCCATTAAACTATATATTATTTGATTATGTTTATTTTGGGCTCTCAATCCTGATTTTGTTTTGGGCTCTCTTTCTTACAAGAAAATTAGGTATGCTCATGTCTAAAATAGGGATTTTTTGTAGCAAGTTTAGTTTACTGTCTTCATATACTTCTATTGTATCAATGCCAAACACATGCTGCCTATGCCTGATGCCTACCTTTTTCTCTTGGGATTTGGCGAATTTTTTTATCCAGTCCAGGAATGATCTGTTTCTTCTCTAATTAGATCATGTTCCAGTCTGATGTATAAATTACAATGTTGGAGAAAAATGAAGGCAGTCAGGTGAGCTATTTTATCATTATCCATCTGCTATTTGCATATTTAACCATCAGACCAAATTTGTATGTTTCTTGGGAACTTATCTACAATGATAATAGAGACATCTTCAAGGAAGTAGTTAATCAACATCAGGTTCTAAAAAAATGAGAGACCATCATTCACGCATATTTATCTTCTATGCCCTCTTATTACTGACTGCTCTTATGTCTGTTGGTTCATTAGCTGATTGTAGTTCGTTTTTCCCTTGAATAAAATCTGAAGTTGCATCCCTTTCTAACTCAAATACATTATTCTTGATATATTCAAGCCAAGATGTTTATTGTCTGCAAGACACCTTTTTTCTGAATATTGAAATATATTTTCAGTCGCTTTGTTATGGATAATGGAAGCTATTAGTTTGGTGTGTCGAAGTAATCATTTTGAGAAACAAAATCATGCTATTCCAGTATTATTGCTCCAAGTTATCACTAATTTTCAGAATAGAGTAATTCTCATGTATATTTGGGCTATAGGATCATCTCCCGTATCATGCGTTCCAGGGGCAGTTGTTGCCAGAGGACAATGATGTGTTCTTCTATTCGTAGTTATTTTCCTTTCTCCAAGTCCATATGTTTATCTTTTGTCTATTTACCTTCATTTTTCTACATGTTACATGTTGTGTTTCGAATAAGGGTACGCCATACTTGCCGACATGTCAAGTTTCTTCTACTGCTCCTTTCATCTTCAGAATTTGTGCTTGTCACATGAAGACGTGGTGCCGGAAGCGGCCATATGTTTGATGTTTGATCTTCAGAATTTGATTTTTCAGACCTGCATTACCAAGAGCTCCCCTTTATGTTTCAGGCATTGTTATCGAATGACGTGGCACCGACTTACTACCCATGGGTATTTATCTATGCATCTACACCTTCTGTGCACATTATAATTTTTTCTACTCATTTTCAAAAATTAAACCTATAAACGGTGGAGGTCCTATAAGGCACCACCGCGATTAGAGATTACCAGCCGTAGATTTTGCTTTTAGCAAATCGTGGTCATCCATTGGTTTTTAATGCCCCGTACAAAAATCACAGCGTAAGCGTCATAACCCTAGCCACCTCACCCAGACACCACACTCGCCGTCTCCGCCCAATCCTCTCTTGCATCTCCACCGCCAATCCCCTCCCTCCCGTCCATCATGTCGCAGACTCCTCCTCCACCCTTTTTCCCCCACCGCGGACCTCCCGTTGCGAAGGACGGGCTGCTGCCCCACCACACCCACTCGCGCTGTCATGGTATTCATCAGGCGAGGAGGCATAGTTGGATACCCTCCATGGGGTTGAAGGTGCTGGATACGGTGGACGAAAGGAGTGGCAGCAGTGGAGCATTTTCATGCCTCTCCGGGTCATGGTGGCCACCGTCTTCCGTGAGCTGCTCAACGTGGAGTCCGTGCCCCTGCCGATTCCAGGTACCCACTGCTCTCTCCCTCTTAATTTGCCCCCTCCCCTCTCTCTTCCACTCCCCCGCTCGCACTGCCACCTCTGGCGCCACCCCTCCCCTCTCGAGCTCTCCACCCCGTGCGGCGCGGTGACCCATACTTCTCGCCACCGATCGCTCGACCCCTCACCTACCGATCTCCGCCTCCATCCGGTGCGGCGCAGCAACCCATACCCCTGCCAAGCATCTAAGGAGATGGAGACGTGACCAAGGAGCACGGGGATGGTGGCGCTGAGTGCTTGGGCTGGGCTTCTCGCCACGAACGAGGGCGGTGCTGGGAGGAGGAGGTGCTCGGGAGAAGGTACAGAGGCCGAGTCTCTGCCTCTCTTCATCGTGCATGACGCCATGTCCATTGGTAGGCAGAGTCTCTCTCTCATTCGAATTTCATCTTTGCTTGTGTAGATTCTATTTTATCTACGTGTACAAGGTGTTCGACAAAAATCCTGTAAGGATGCTTCTTCAAATTCCTGGAGCAGAGAAGAAGATGAGGATGCAAGGTGCAGGATTCTTTTTGTCACTGCCAAGATGTTCGAGGAAATGTCCATAAGATAATAAATGAGAATATATGTTAATATTCTTTTATTTTGTACTCCGATGAGCCAACGGTCGGAAGAGGCAAGAGATGAATTGCTTGCTAGACCTTTTGTTTTACTGCATGATTTCTCTTCAGTACAATAGGTTATGTTCATCTTTTGGAACTATCGGTACAGAACTATCAATATTAGTACCAGTACATTCTATACTGCAACTTTAGGCATCTAGGAAAATTGTGTGAAATCCTTGCATGATTGCATCTCTACACCAACTAGTTATTAGTTTTGGCCACGCAATTGATGAGACACTTGCATATTTGTGGAATACAATTCCCACTGCCTTATGTGTGATTTTTAATGCATGGATCATAATGTTCTTTAGAGGATGCCACACAATACCGACTAACTTATTGGCGCAGGTGAGCTTCTTATTTCTTACACCGTTAACTCATTTGTGTATTTTCTTTCTTTGGATGGTGCACACTGTATATGCCTTGAGTTGGGGAAAATCCGTTTGTGCAACCCTACTGGTGCTTCATCATCTACTACCTTTCTTGCTTTACCTTTCTTCCATTTGCTCTCCTGGTGTGTAGATGGTCGCTAGATACAGGTACATATGACATGTCGTGGCCTTATAAAATGCATAATTATTGTGTTGCTAGGTTTGTTAGCCGGTGGGTTTGTTAGTAGTCTCATGTGCTATTTATATGCTTTTTTTATTAGTGAGATGGGTGTGCCCTTTGTCTGGTCGTCTTCTTCGCCTCACGTGGCCTTCCACATGATATAGGTCTTGGTTAGTCATGGTCATGGAGGGTGTCCTGCTACAAAAGCGGTTCCTCGTCATCATACGCTTTTCCACAGATTTATAAACAAGGTATTTCTCATTGCTTCTCTTTGTCAGTTCTTGTAAAGTTGTCTTTTTATACCCGCCACAGGAATTCACTTTATTTTTGTTTCATCATTTTCATTGTTGTTTTTCTCTGGTTCCAAACATAGATGATGAAAAAAGTTTCAGCCTTTCAAATGTTCCATAACTGAAATCGATTGCCGCATGTACATAACAAGCAGAACTGTACCTGTTTTTATGAACATAAATATACTTCTGAATTCTGAAATGAAGTGTTACACTTTTGGTTTAGATATCACGAATATCGGAATCTCTACATCAATAATTGTTATTCTGAATTTTGGGAAATGCATTCTTTTACTCCTCGCTCATACATGGCAAGTAAGCAGAATGTATTCTTTCAAATATATTTGGAAATTAATTTTTAGAAATGCATCTCAGTCACTCAAGCACTTTGTGTCGACTACTAACAAAGTCCTATGATAAACTCATAGGTAATAGCCGTAGGTACCAATACTGAATGGGGTATGTTGATGGCGACCTTCAAGAAGATACTCCATTCCAGGTTAATTTCTTTTGTATTTTTTATGACAGATGTTCATTTTCCATAGGTTAATTATGGATCAAATGGAGAATATTATCAACTTACATTTCCTTTTCTTTCTATTTTATGAATGTGCTCCCACTTGTGCACCCTGTGGAGTATGTGCGTTTCAATGGCCCTAAGGTTACAGTGGATTGCATAGTGTTGGCCCTCTGAATTTGCATATCTTGTACCAGTAGAGTTATAGTCTATTTTTATGGCTGAGAAAGAAAAGTATGATTTTTTATTTGAAATTGTTACGAGACTCCTAATGCTACGGTCTATCAAAGGTAAAATATACCCATCATGGTATCTACCTGTGAAAGGTATATATTGCCAATTAACATTTTTTGGTTAACAAAAAGACGCGGGATTAGTGAATGTAACTCTGCCTCCATAAGTCAGCCAAATAGCAGTACAATACTTTCTTTTTGTTCTCCAAATGATAGATAGTTCGGTTAGCTTATTACGTTGCTATACATAACTTCTCTAGATGATAAGATGATTAGGGATTTGTGGTTCGTGGGCTAGAAGTTCTTCTCATGCCCTCTGTACCATGAAATATCTACGTGATATATAGGCATAATCCCCAGATAAAATAAAGTATCTAAAATTCAATCTCTTCAGCTTCTTGAAAAGTGGCAATGGCCCAGTTTACTTGTGCCTTTTTCTGAAAGAAGTGCCAAACCTCGATATGGTTCCCTTGGTATTTTTAGATTGGTTGCATATGATCAGATGTGGTGTTTGCTGGAAGTATGAAGTTAGTCCTTGCATCATGATTGATATTTCTATGCTCATGTACCTCATATTTTCTTGCAATTAGTTATGACTTCATAGTGTTATGATGTTCATGTCAACCTAGGTATTTATGTTTGTTTATAAGTATGCTCATCTCAGTTCTTGCCTGGCATAAATTGAAGCCTTGCGTCTATATTGATTGTATGAAGCCAGGACTAGCTCTCTCTGACAAGTAATTCTTCTGAAAACACCATCTAGCTGTAGGCTTTTTCTCCAAAACTTAGGAATACCAGAGCTTGAGTTCATCATATCACCCAGGCTGCTACCGTACAAACTCGCAAATGGAGATGTATCGCTGGGAGGGTGGTTTGCCGGGTTAGATGCAGAGCACATCAATGCAGGCGGGGTGTGATGTGGATCAGAAACATGTCAGTTTGTCCAGTTGTTCTTCATACCATTCACCATATCTGAACATGAAAACCATGTCACTAACATTTTGTTTATGAAACTTTTTCTATTTCAGACTATGAGTGGAAGACACAAGCAAGGAACGTATATGTCACATCATTCGAATGGAGGTGTAGTGGGGTATGCAACACAATTGGGAGCCTGAAGGTTTTGCATTTGAGATGCAGTGAAGGAGACACTCCAACAAAAGAATGGTCGTGCAGAGTTTGTATTAGACGATCCTGAATCTACAATAAAAAGTAACTCTCTGCAGTAATAAGGATCTGATAGTGCCCAAAGGTTAATTCCTCTCTTTACTTAACACATGTTCTGGCCCTGCACTGATATATTTATCAGTATATATCAGTGCATAAATTATTCAGTCAACACATAAATGAGTTAATAAATATCTGCTACTGCTGATTTAGTGTTTCAGGATTGAAGATATTAACATAAAGTTTTTGAATCTTATAGGGTATGGTAGAAATAAAAAAATGTTAATTATACTTTGGCCAATCCGTTCAATTGACGTAAAATTTCAATCATTTTTATCACTTTGGTGTTTTAACCAAGACTAATATGTTGCCAGTGCATGTTTTTAGGCTTTGATAAATATAACACTAATTCTATACTACCATACAGAAGTCATATTGCCCAGGACTGACGGAGAAAGTTGATTAAGCCCCTGTCCACCTACTACAGTGTACCCTAAGAAGTACTCTACAGTTTTTGAAGAAACAATTTGAGGTTATGGATTTGGGTTCATGATTGATGCCATAATGTCCAGGACACATGTGTATTTGCTGATGATCGTGCATGTATGTCTTCATGGGATATTTAGCTTTGATAAAATAGTACATTTTTCTCTATTAGTGATGTCAGAATGTATTTTCTCTTTTTATTTTCATGTGTCAAATATAGCTATTATTTATTTTTCTTCTAACATAGATGACCGGTAAGAGTTGTATTGATGTAGAATATAATCTTTGCATTTTAGTAGACATGTCACTTGGTTCATTAAATTTGGGAATACCACGTTTAGTATTCAAGTTGTATAGGGGGATATGATCGCCATTTAAAATAACTAGATTTTTTTCAATATAATTCACATTCCATTGGAAATATCTTTACAGGTTTTTGATCGATCAGTTAGCAATCATATGATCAGATAAGTATGTCCCATGTGCCACATGATCACTGCCACTGACTGTCGTTTGGAGTTCCATTTATAGACCTGTAGGGATTTCAGTGTGCATTTCTCGAAACTCATGCACATTTAGAGTCGTAACACTCCTAGATCAAATATAATACATTTTTGCTTTACTTGAGTATTTTGGCTGAATAGTCTTTTCTTCATAGATAACCATACCAATCTTAATTCTGGACTGAAGCTTTAGGATGTTTCTTGGCTTCCTCATCATATGCAATGGACCATTGATAAACAGGAAGACCATATGCATGAGGGCTCAAGTGATTTGTTTTTGTCTAAATAATGTCACAAAGGTAAGTTGAGTTCAGATCTCATCATTTGTTATGTGACTATTTCCTTCCACTTGAATTTCCTTATTACCAGTAAATGAAATTTATTTTTTGACATACTATGGGAGATTGTTACCTAATTTATTCTTAAAACCTTATATGCATTTTTTAGGTAGCAATGAAATTTAGAATCTCTCATCCTTCTTTGGCTTCCAAGGTGTTGGCTATTCGTCTATTCAAGTTAGGTGTGTCAATATGGGGTACCTTAATTGAAGCACAATGCTTCTACGTCTGATGCACCATCTTTTTTGCAACCGGACTGAGGTTTGTCTCCGACCATCCATCTTCTCCGAGCTTTCCTCATTTAGTGTGTTAAATCTTTTGGGTGCAAATTAAGAGATCCAAATGCATTATGTAACCATATAGATTTTGTAGCATGTGACTATATTTGTCTGTTGTATTGTTTAAATGGATGCAAAAATATAAGTTATTGCATCTCTTCAACCAGCCTAGTGTCTTTATATGCGAAAGTTATACAATTTAGCGAGAGAGATAAAGTTAGTTCTGAGGGCTACCATGAGTGGTTAGATGCCCAAGTTAGTTGTTGTATATCAATGAGGATCTGCCTGGGATCAACAAGCTTCTTACAAGTTAGTTGTTGTATATGTGCTCAGGGGCTTAAATTTGTCTCCATGTATGTATGGTTTATGTATTGTTGTGAGGCACTGGATAGCAATTCGTCCTTTTTAGTGCATTGGTTAGTAGTTTATGAAGTATGGTTGGTGGTTTCTTAAGTTTCATTTATTTGTCTTTCCCTGGCATGGACTCTGAGTATTTTTAATTATTCACCTCTCCTCTTGATAACCCAAGAAGCATCTACATAACTCGACATGCTTTTGCTACCCCTATGCTCTTAGGCATGTTTGATTTGTTTTAGTACATTTGTTCTATAGTTATTTCTATTAGATTCTAGGAGATAAAGCTCCAGTTAACTCTATGCATCGGTTTGGCTTCTATAGCATTGTACCCCACCAGTTTTGGGGGACCTTTTAGAGGAATATGAGAGGACCTTTTAGAGGAACATGCTATGAGAGTCTGCATCATAGGTAATGGAAAGGCAGGGATTCACAATCCGAGAAGGAATTATGCTTCATTCTCGCATTAGTACTACCTGATCATATTTTCCATATTGATAGCTTAAATATCTATTTTTGTTTTGAATTTGATTGGAACTATTTTGTGACTTGTCTAGTGATTGTTCTTAGGAATTTTTGTGTATTCCCATTGTAGCACTGTGTATTTTTCTGCCCCGTTTGATAATTTTCTTGTTCCAAAAAGTACACTTCATCAAATCTTGATATGATAATATGCATACTTAAGTGATCATTGTGTAATATGACCTTTGAACAAGCTGGCACTCTTTTGTCTTTTCTAATAGTTTTCATCATCTAGAAAGTATTTTGTACTAATATTTTTGTATCTTATCATTCACTGTCACTCCTCCAATGTCATCTCTGAACCTCAAATGATCTCTAGATCTCTAGCTAGACTTGTTTGGGCTGGTCGGGAGCAGAGAACTGGGAAGCGGTGAAGCTGAACCATCACAGTGCTCATACCACCAGATGCTGAGTCCGGGGCATTTCAGAGAAACACTCCCTGAAATTCACTTATACCTTGACTACTCTGACCCCAAGCATTCCTCATTTGTCCGTCATGTGTCTAAAAAGGAGAACTACGAGTCCACTCTAAGGGCCATCCAAGGCAAAAAAAATTTGTTACCAATTGATTTGGTATTAGTAGAACAAACCTCAACAAGAATCCTTTTCTCATGTTTGAGATAGTCATGGCATGTTTTTATTGCTTTGACCTGGTTTGTTGGCCAAGTCTGTTAGGCTTCTAAGGACAATAATGTTGCCCTTCCATTGTATATTCTGGTTTTATTTCTAAGATGGTTGTGTAATATGATGTTGTCAATGTGTCATCTTAATGTTTTTTTTTCAATAAAAACGTCGACCAAAGTCCAAACTGGAAAGGGATTATGTCGCAATTGAGCTATCATTTTGGAAAAAATAGGTATTTTTAACAAAACAGGGCAAAGTGCACCCTAATGGTGACCCACTTGCATCTCTGTGTCTTAACATATTTCACTGTTTGCTCTATATAAACTATGCCCATTATTAAGGCTACCTTTTGTTGCCACTTGCTAAGGCTATGCCCATTATTAAGGATGCCTTTTGTTGCCACTTGATGAGGCTATTCCTACTTGTGGTGTGTAGATCGCAATATTGTTCTGTCAATTATTATAGGCTTAGGTTATTTCTATCTACTACTACGTCCGTCCCAAGGCTTAAGGCATATAACTTTTTTCGAAAGTCAAACCAACTAAAGTTTGACCAAGTTTTTAGAAAAAATATTAATATTTACACTATGTAATCAATATCCTTTCATACACCATGAAACATATTTTCACATGGTATCTATATAATATAATAATTTTTGATAGTTTTTTCTAAAAATTTGGTCAAATTTTACATGACTTGACTTTTCAAAAAAATTATATGCTTTTTCCCCTTGGGATGGAGGGAGTATTATATAGAAATAATCTAGTTATTAATGATCGGAGGAAAACAATAAATAACCCATTATGTGTGAAATTATAGAAGATTCGAAATTTTAGCAAGGTCACACCACACTGGATGAGCACACCTGGCACACCTTTTGTCATGACTTAGGGTTTAGGTTTTAATATTGTCCCCGACAAGTTTGTGATTACATCTTATTACAATGTAAATGTTTTTACTCTGCTCGGTGTTTACTATCGCAACATACGAGATAAATTAAGATGGAGATTACGGGTCGTGCTCCAAAGCGCACCCCTAAATCTAGTCTAAAAGTGTAACCCCCCCCCCCACACACGCGGGCTGCTCACAGCAATCTGAGTCTCTCGGCCGTTGGATGGACTTATGGAGATATCTAAGCCGATTGCTAGTCCAAGCTATGTAGAACAACCGTATAAAAGAGCAACCCAACCCTAGCTGTCACTATCTCCCGTCCAGCCCCCATCCCTCCTTCCCGTCCTTCATACCTCTAGCTCCGTGATCCTCCCTGCCCCTTTTTCCCTTCCATGGCGGACCTTGCGCCGCGGAGCACAAGCCCGCCCCGCACCCCCACGCACGCCCACATGCTCATCTTTGCCGTCTCAACGGGCGAGGAGGCGGAGGAGGATGCCCTTCAAGAGGCCGCCGGTGCTGGAGACATTGGCGAGCTGAGCACGGAGGAGTGGCAGTGGTAGGGCACCTCCACGACTCTCCTGACCATGGTGGACTCCTTAGTCTCCAAGCTGCTCGATACGTAGTGGCGACCAGCCATGCTCAACACCCCTGCTGATTCAAGGTACCTACTCCTCTCTCATCCTCTTTTGCCTCCTCCCCTCTCTCTTTCACTCCCCATATTTTCTCATCTTTGTTTGTGTAGATGTTTTTGTATCTATGCATATAAGGTGTTCGAGGAAAATCCAAGCATGCTGTAGGTACAACTCGATTCCTTTCGATGTTATTTTGTCTAATAAAAAAATTCATATCTTCGAAATTTTCTGGCAATCAACGATTACTTACCATATGATATTTGCGTCTGTGAGGTTTGTGACTTTTATTTGGAAGATACCGCTAGTGAGATGTATGAGTAAATTCCTAGGAAAGTAATATGTGTTAGATTGTTTGAGACATCTATTAGATAATGTCTCTCTGCTTGGTGAGATGTACATGCCTCTTGGTGATTTGAAAAGTACTAGATAATTCCAGTTTTGGTCTTGCCGATCAAAAGCAGGGTTATTGTGTTGACAAGAGCAGGGCCAACAAGGCTTTTAGGATGCCAAAAATTATCTCTAGGTAACCTGTTATGCATCTGGTTTGGTTTCGCTGCATCTTGATGAGAGGATCAATGATTTATGTTGAGCGTAATAAGGGTAGATAACGATTGTAAGATATTATAAAAGGAACTTTTGGGAATATCCAATATGAAACTTTGTCGGAGAAGAAGGTTATACTATACGCTTGTGCGATGCAGAACCAACCCCTCCAAGGTTGATTCTCATGATCTTTATGAATTTTCTGGATAAGTTTGTCGTTGTTTTTATCGACGATATTCTTATCTATTCCAAGTCAGAAGAAGATCATGAGCAACATCTGAGAACCATCCTTGAAACCCTTAGAGAACATCAGTTGTATGCCAAGTTTAGGAAATGTGAATTCTGGTTGAAGGAAGTAGGATTCCTCGGACATATTGTGTCAGCAGGAGGAGTCGCTGTTGATCACGCCAAGATCAAAGATGTTGAAGAATGGAAAGCCCCAACCACTCAATCCCAAGTCCGTGCATTTCTCGGATTAGCGGGATACTACCGCAAGTTCGTTGAAGGATTTTCTAGCATTGCAAGACCGATGACCCAATTGTTGAAGAAAGATAAGAAGTTTGAATGGACCGACAAATGTGAAGCAAGCTTTCAAGAGCTCAAGAAGAGATTGATTTCAGCCCCAATATTGATTATGCCAGATATCAAGAAGCCTTTTGATGTGTATTGCGATGCATCCAAGATTGGTCTCGGGTGTGTGTTAATGCAAGAAGGCAAAGTCATAGCATATCTATCCCGACAACTGAAGCAACATGAGCAAAACTACCCTACCCATGACCTTGAACTAGGATCCATAGTTTTAGCATTGAAGACATGACGTCATTACCTTATGGGTAACCGCTGTGAGATTTATTCGGATCACAAGAGCTTGAAGTATATTTTCACTCAGAAGGAGCTGAATATGAGGCAAAGGAGATGGATAGAGTTAATCAAGGATTATGACCTTGACATTCACTATCACCCCGGCAAAGCCAATGTGGTAGCGGATGCTCTTAGCAGACTGCCATGTAGATTAAACACCATGATCAAAGAAACTCAACCAAGTTTGCATGAAGAGTTGGAGCAGTTTAGAACGGAGCTAGTTAGCAAAGGATTTTTAGCTAGCATTGAACTTCAACCCACTTTGATTAGCCAGATCAAGGAAGCCCAGAAGGGAAATGCAAGTATCGACAGAATCAAACGTCGTATTGGTACAAGAAAGGTACCAGGATTCACCGAGGATGAAGGAGTTTTGTGGTACAAAGGACGTATCTGTGTGCCAGCAGATTCGGAGTTGAAGCAAGTTATCATGCAAGAAGCTCATGATACTCTTTATTCTATCCACTCTAGAGGAACGAAGATGTATCAGAATTTGAAGGAGAAATTTTGGTGGCACAAGATGAAGAGAGAAATCGGAAGCTACATAGCCAAGCGTGATATCTGTCAGAGAGTCAAGGCGGAACATTAGAGACCCGCAGGACTTCTGCAACCATTGCAGATTCCGGGATGGAAATGAGATTCTATCGGAATGGGCTTTATCACCGGTTTGGCTACTTCTAGTAGGGGAAATGACTATATCTGGGTCATAGTGGATAGACTATCCAAGGTAGCCCATTTTATACACGTCAAGACAACCTACCAGAGTTGGAAGCTAGCAGAGTTGTACATTGCTAGAATAGTTAGTTTGCATGGAACCCCCAAGACCATAGTGTCGGATCGAGGAACCCAATTTACCTCGAGATTTTGGCAGAAAGTCCAAGAAGGATTAGGGACCAAGTTGAATTTCAGCATAGCTTATCACCCGCAAACCGATGGACAGACTGAACGAGTCAACCAGATCTTAGAAGATATGTTGAGAGCTTGTGTGTTAGAGTATGGATCAAAATGGGAAGATTGTCTGCCTTTCACATAATTCTCATACAACAACAGTTATCAAGCCAGTTTGCAAATGGCCCCATTTGAATTTCTGTATGGAAGGAAGTGTCATACCCCCTTGAATTGGTCGCAAGTAGGAGAGAGTCAGATTTTTAGACCCGACATCCTACGAGAAGCCGAAGAGAAGGTTCACAAAGTCCGTGAGCACCTCAAGACCGCCCAATCCAGACAGAAGAGTTATGCTGATAAGAGACGTAGAGACCTGACTTTCAATGTCGAAGATTTTGTCTACCTCAAAGTTTTGCCGTTGAAAGGAATGCAGCGTTTTCAGCTGAAAGGAAAGTTAGCCCCCAGATATATTGGAGCCTTCAAGATTCTAAAATCATCGAGGAGAAGTATCGTATCAACTGGAACTGCTAGAGGAGATGTCCGCCATCCATAATGTGTTCCATATCTCGTTACTTCGCAAATGCCTAGAAGTGCCGGAGAAGACCGAAGTGTTCAAGAACATCGATCACCGAGCCATTGATATCAACAAGGATCTGACGTATCGTGAAGTACCCATTCGTATCTCAGAAGAAGCCTTCAAAACCACCAGGACCTGGAGTATCAAATTTCTCAAGGTCCAATGGAGAAATCATATAGATGAAGAAGCCACCTGGGAGCGAGAAGATTACATTAGGACTGAGTTTCCGGATATCTTTAGTTCCTAGTTTTTCTTAAATCTCGGGTCGAGATTTTGTTTAAGGAGGGAAGGTTTGTAACATCCCCAAACTTTAATCAAGGTTATCAAAGTTCAAATCACCCAATTTAGGGTTACAAAAATTTCTATTAATAAAATGATTATGAATGCATGTGTGTTTTCATTAGTATAGAATTGTGTGTATATGCCATGCTTGATTGTTCTAAATGTTGTGAAATGGTTTAAAGGTGAATGCCACATCATCTAGACCATTTACAAACAAAATCCAAAGAAAAGAAATCAAATAAGAATAAATAAAGCAAATGGTAATTTTGACCAAAGTTAACCACTGGGCCACTTTAGGTGTTCCTAGAAGAGAAATTCTAACAGAAACATTTCTAGTTCTTTTCACCCCTTGCTAGGCCAAGTAAAAATGTATCAAGGCCCACTTTACAAACTTACAAAAATACCTAGCAAATCAATTAAATGGATAATGGAAAACTGAATCCAATTCATATGGGAAGATCCCACTTTTTCCAAAACCTATCAAACCAATTCCCCTTGCCAATCCCAAACAACCCTAGACACTCAAGCATGAGATAAGCACCCTCACCAAATGAGCCAAAAATTCAAATTTAAATTTCTTTCGGCCATTAGATCAAACACTTGGCAGGCATAGAATAAACATCTACCTAACTTCACTATTTTGGCATTGATCACTAGACCATATGCCCTCATTCTACTACCCATGTTCCCCCTGGTGTCGAGCAACAGCAGACCAACACCCCCCTTGGCCGTTTGGCACCAGTGCGCCGCCGCCCGAAGCCGCCGCGCCAGGCTGACCATGAACCGCTCGCAGCCGACCACGCCGCTCTCTCCCACCATGCCTATAAGGTAGGCGAGACCTCACCGCCACTCCCTGTCCACCCCTAGAGCGAAGCCGAGCTCAGGACCCGCCGTGATAGCCGCAATAAGTAAAGAAAACACAATAAAGATACATAAAGTAAATCATGATTGGTAATCGCAAACTTAGCTCTTGGTCGAAGAATAGTTGATAATTTTCTGGAGTTCACAAACAATTGCTTTTCAATGATAGCTTTCAAAGTAGTAAACATCAAGATAAGAGCAATGTGCAAAACAAGGAACATAAGAGACATGCTTGAATAAATCGTCATATGACTGAATGAAACACAACAACTCAAAATACTTGCTGAGATAGAAGGGGATAGGTTTACCGAATCAACTAAAAAGTAAAAGAAAGGCCCTTCAAAGAGGGAAGCAGGGGTTGCAAGTCTCATAAAGAGCTCCCAAAAATTATGATACTTACTAGCTTTCAGCTCTCATTGCCCCTATCATAGGCATCTTTAGGTGATTAAGGTTAAAGTGATCAAATATGAGAATATGCATTGACAAGTTGTAAATTGAGAATCTCATGTCCCTTGAATATGAGGGCCGCTCCTCATGCTACTCAAGTTTAGTCACTTGTAAGTTCTTGTCATCGTAAGCATATGTGTATCATAGAGAACCGCCAACGGGGTACCCCTTGCCCGATGATACGGAAGAATCCCCATATCAAAATGACAAGGCAACCAGACAACAAGCATCTCAGCAATCTTCTTATTTACCATGGGAATATGGTGCTTTTTTTTTCTCTTTCCTCTTTTCATAATATCTTTTTTTTTCTTTTTCTCGTTTTTTCTCAATATCAGACTCTTTTTTATAAGAAGAATGCTTCATAGCGATGCAGGTTTCCACCATGTCAGCATGGATTAGACCAGCGGCCCAGGCGTTTCTCTAACACACATGCATAACTCCATGGACTTACAAGCTCCCTTTTCATTTCACATCGACGACATCCATAGACAAAAGAACATGATATCAACTAGGTACAGAGTACCAGTGCAATGTTGAAAGCGTTCCCCATGACAGCATGGTTCTGCTAATTCTCAACTCAGAAAGCGCAAGCATATACGCAACATAGGTGAGCACAATGGTTCAAGTTTATTAAGTGCAAGAAAGTAAAATGTGCCATCAAGTTCGTGAGAGCTTTAATCACTACTTTTCACATAACAAGTTTAATTTGGGAGGTAGACAAAACAAGAATTTACTTGGAATAGAAATAATGCTAATAGGTAGGTATGGTGGACACAAATGGCATAGGTTTTGGTTTAAGGATTGGATGCACGAGAAGAATTCCCTCTCAGTACAGTTTTTTGGGTAGCAAGGCTGGGTAGCAAGTATAAGAGTTGAAGGAAACAAACAAACATACAGGTGATAAAGACAAACATGCAATCTTCCTTGGAAGCACAAAAGATCTTAACTAGAGAATACTAACTCATAAGCAAATCAAGAAAGAAAGATGATGAAATTATTTTTCTTTAAAGGTAGTTTTATCTTTTCTTTCAACTCTCAAAAATAGTGTTGCTACTGACCGAGCCAGGTTTGCCAAAACCAACTGAATTAACTCAATGATCTCAAAGTGATACCAATACTAACAACAAGATCAATCATATAACCACGAATTGAAAACTAATAAAAGCTATGCAAAAGAGTGAATGATAGAACTTCTCATTAATATTCCATAACGACAACTCACGCCAAGGGATACATATCGAACAAGAGAGGGGACACTTCCATAATGCAAACCATCCTACATAATAACTTCTCTATTCATGATATGACTCTACTAATAAGGTAAAAAGATAGAAGATAGTGATGTGATACCACGACACTCCCCCAAGCTTGGAACAAACCAAGGGGATGCCAAACCTGATGACGAATTACTCCTGAGGTGGTGGTGGTATCCTCTCATCTTCGTCCGACTTCCAGGGTAAGGGCTTCCCATCAACGAAGGACATCATGGTTTCCAGCATCCTGAAACTTGCAGCAGCACTTATGCGTTTAAACCTAACCTCATACTCATAGTTTTGATTTTGAACGTCATAGAACCGTGCTTGCAGTTCGTTGGTTGTTTGGCGGAGTGAGAGGACTTCATCTTGAGTTCAGCAGTCTCCTTTTGGTGCTCGGCGATGAGTTCGGAACAAATCTTATGGATGATATCCACTTCGCGCTCCGCCATCTTTTTGTACCTAAAGACTTCTTTCTCCAGTGCTTCCATCCTGTCCTCTAGACTTCCTTCACCTTTAGGGCCTCGAACCTCTTTTATCCGGAGTTCCCCATCTTCAAGCAACAACTCCTTGGGATGAATCTTCAACTCTCATGTATGGGTTGATGATATCCTCTACGGAATCTTCCTTGGCCGATCCAGAGGAAGACATTGTGGCTCCAAATCTGGGACTCTACCTGTCAGAAATAGATCGAAAAGAAAACACTACAAAAACATGATATACGAACCTCGGGAGATCCAGGGGGTTATATATTACGAAGTTTCACATCAAAAGGAAGGTATTGGGAGAAAACGAGTCGAAGGCGGAGTCCGGGGTGGACTCACCACCCGGTGGCGCGACCAGGGGTGGGCCCGCGCCACAGGGTGGTGTGAGCCACCCTGGCTCCGTTTCCGTCCCTCTTTCGCTTCGTAACTTTCCTTATTGTCTAAAAACTGCAAAAATATAATTGGATAGTATTTTCGCGAAACTTTTCTTACCAGAACTGTTACCTATTTGAAAACGGACTCAGCAGGTCTTTGAATTTGGTATCTAGTAGATTCTTCCGGAGTCACCCCTTGAATAAAATCAATATCTTCATCTTCATACACTTATTACTTGAGTCATAAAACCTTTCACTTCCTTATTACACCATTTTCCCCACTTCTTGGAAATTTCTTTCACACAAAACTTCACAGAGTTCTCATTAGCAACATTAATATAAGTGAAATGATAAAACCTTTTGGGTCCACTTTCAATTGAAAACCATCAAAACATAAGCTACTGTAGCAACTCATTCTGAAAACCCAAAAATAATTCAAAAAGGAAATCGAATAAAGAAGCAAATGCAAGAGTGGCAAAATCTGTCAAAACAGACCAGCAGGTAAAGATCAATTTTTTCGAAAATCTTCTGTTGCTCTAATCAAAAAGTGCAAAACTAACGAAAGTTCAATAACAACCTGGGGCAGAAGCACAAACAATTACAGCTCAATCCGACATACAGAGATCTCTCACGAATTTTTACGGTGAAGCAGAAAAATCTGTTTCGGGACAGCAACTTCCCCAAATATTACTTCTCTCTCATTAGAGGTTGATCTTGATACAAAATCCAAACAAAACGGATAAGGAGAGGTTATTAACAAAGTAATAACTTCCAAGACTCAAAGAAACAAAAACAAACTGAAAGCAAAAATAAATTGGGTTGTCTCCCAAAAAGCTCTTTGTTTATAGCCATTAAGATGGGCATGATAATTTTGAAGATGCTCACTCAGGAATATGAATTGAAGTGAAAGAGAGCACTAAGAAGCAAAAATACACAAGTTTAAGTCTAACCCACTTCCTATGCAAGGGAATTTTGTAAACAAACAAGTTGTTGAAACCAGAAACCACTAGCATAAGAAGGCAAAAGAAGTGCAACATAAAAACGTTCATCATAAAACAAGGAAACTTGATATTATTGAGATGCATAAGAACACTTTTCCCTCTCTCATAGTAACTTTCAGTATCATGCATAAACTTGACAATATAGGTATCACAAGGGACATCGTAGCAATGATCACTTATTCTAACAGAAAACACAGGAATACTAGCTCTCATAACACTACTTTGTGAAACAATATTAGAGGTATCCTTACAAAGGATAGTGTGTCCTCCTTCTACATATTTAGTAACAAAGTCTTTCACATTTGCTATTGTGGGTTCATCAACCATTTGTTTATCAGGTTCAACAGCTTTACTTGTACTTTCATTAACCATACTAGCTATCATAGAATGTTCCTTTATCTTAACTGGGAAAGACATTTTGTCAATGTAAGGTTTAGGTAAGACATGATTGGCAGTGTAAACTTCAGTATTTCTTGCAGGAACACTCTTAGCAATATCTTTATAAGGTTCATGATACTTATTCCACTTCTTTTTAGGCACTTCAATATAGGAAGCAAAAGCCTTAAAATAAGAAGCAATAGCTTGAGAGTCTAGACCATAAGCATTTTTAATATTTTGAAAGTCATCAGTTCCCATAAAAGATTCAATGCATTCGTAATCATAAATTATACCTGACTTTCTACCTTTGTCATTCTCTCAAGCTTCAGCATTGTCTTGAATACGGTCCAGAAGATCCCATTTAGCTTATTCTTCCATACGAGTAAATGATCCAGCACAAGAAGCATCCAATAAATCTTTATCATGAAGAGAAAGCCTTGCATTAAAGTTATTGATAATAATATTGTTGGGGAGCTCATGAATGGGACATTTGAGCATTAGTAACTTCAATATCTTCCAAGCTTGAGCTGTACTCTCTCCATCAAGAGGCCAAAAGTTGTATATTTGATTCCGATCTTTATGAATCTCACTAGAAGGATAAAACTTTAAATAAAAGAGAGGCACTATTTCCTCCCATTCCAGAGCTTGACCATTCTTCAGCAGCTTATACCATTCCTCAGCTCTTCCTTTCAGTGATAATGAGAATAACTTCTTCTTAACTTGATCTGTAGTAATACCTGCACACTTGAACAACCCGCATAATTCGTGTATAAAGAGCAAATGATCACCGGGATGGACAGTTCCATCCCCAACATAATAGTTATCCATAACATGATCAATAATTCTTGTACGTATTTTAAAAACATCATGCTCAGCAGGTGGTGGCTTATCTACTACCTTAGCAGTGGTAGTAGCATTACCAAATAAGAAACTCGGCGAATTATCCATAACGAAAATAAAGCAACTAAGAGAAGTAAACAATACTCACAGTAGAAGTTTCCTTTACCAGTTTTACTCTCCAATAGCGCTTCACTCCCCGAGAACGGCGCCAGAAAATAGTCTTGATGACCCACAAGTATAGGGCGTGTATCGCAGTATTTTTGATAAGTAAGAGTGTCAAACTCAACGAGGAGCAGAAGGTGTTGGCTAGTGGTATGGATCCGGAATTCTCTGCAAATACTTAGCAAACGGATTTTAGGGGTTTTTGATAAAGCAAGTAAACAAAGTACGAGTAAATAAAAGACAGTAGGAATAAATACAGCAAGTGGCCCAATCCTTTATGCAACAAAGGACAAGCCGGTTGTATTACTTAAGATGACCAAACGTTCTCGAGGACACTTGGGAAGACTGTCAAGTGCTTTCACTTCATATAGTTGATTAATCTTCTTTAGCTTGCTAAGTGTTGTGTGGGTGAACCTGTGCTAATGTACCGACCTTCCTAGGACTAATACATACTTGTGATTATACCCCTTGCAAACATCCGTAAGTACAAGAAAGTAATTAAGGTAGAAACCTAACCATAGCTTTAAACTCTAAGACCCTTACGTCCCTTGTGCAATGGTTTCCTAATGGGGGTTCAGGTTTCTATCACTCCGGCAACCCCTACGATTAGTAGCCAAATACACAATGCATTCCCCTAGGCCCATATAGGTGAAGTGTCATGTAGTCGACGTTCACATGACACCACTAGAAGAAGTACACCACAACTTAAATATCAAACCATTAAATCTTTCTCAACACAATTCCACTACTAACAACATGACTTCTCCCATGTCCTCAAGAACAAAACGAACTACTCACAAGACATCATATGGATCATGATCAGAGATGGAATAATGATGTATAACAATCGGAACATAAAAAATAATTCAATGGTTCACTCAATAGCATCAACTACAAAGAGTAATCAACACCGGGAAAGTTTCCCCTATGAACTATGCAAGATTCAACACAATTGTTACAGCAATATGGAGATGGTGATGAGGGTGCTGATGGTGATGATGGTGGTGATGATGATGATGAAGTCCAACTTGATGGTGGTGTTAATGGCGACGATCTCCCGTCTCCGGGAAGGAATTCCCCTGGCAGAAATCTGTCTGCCCAAGAGATCTTTCTCTCTCGGTGTTTTCCGCCCGCACAGGCGGCGGAATCTTTCTGTGGTCGCTCCCCGAGTGTTAGGGTTTTGGAAGGATAATATACGCCAGAGGGGAGTGCCAGGGGTGGACCAGGGCGGCCACACCACCTGGTGGCGTGGCCCAGGGTGGCTCGCGCCAGGGGGTGGTGTCGCCCCCTGTGGCCCATATCCAGCCCCCCTTCTGGCTTCTTTCGTCTTCTGGAAAAATAGAATTTTCCGTATATTTTCCCGGATTTTCTGATCTTCGCGAATTTTGCCTCCAAACAGCACCTTTTCCATCAGAATCCTGACTGTAGCGGTCCATGCTCCAAAAGTCATCAACCATGCAAAAACAGATGAAATAACATAAGTATCACCTCTCAATACGAAATATATCAATGAACAACAGTGAATTATGACATAGAATAGTGATGCAAAATGGACGTATCAATGACTGCCAGGGAACACTGCACCGTCCCCTACCCCCAGCCGCGCCGCTAGCTTCCTGTAGTGTTACCACGGACGAGCCGCGCCCACGCCGCTCGGTCCCCTCATCAAGCTATAAAAGGGGGCCCTCTCCACCTCAATTCCTCACACCATTCGACTCCCCTCTCCTCACTGACCTTCCCCACATCTCCCCGGAGCAAGGCGAGCACCAGTCCACCGGATTTTCACCGGAGTTGGCCGTTGCAGTTGAAGAAAGGCGTCATCGATTGGAGTCGCCCCAGGATCTACCGCGACCACGCCTCGAACCGCCGTCGCCTACCAGCTCAAACGCCCCCATCGCTGACCGTAGCTGGAGACCAGGTGAGCCCCCGTAGACCCCCACCGTGCCGCTAGGGTTCGTCCTCGCTGGAGACCTGTTCACCGGGGACGATGAACCAGAGCCGTTAGATCGTAGTCTAATCGCATTGTTGAGATTGAAACTTACCGCTTCGCGTTAGATGTGTCACTGACGCGTAGGACCCCCCTGTCAGCAGCCCGCTGCGCCCGTGCAGTGCAGCTGAGCCGGCCCATTTCCCTTCCCGCGCGTAGCCCAACGATTCAAATAATCTTTTTCTAATTTAGTTAAAACTAGATTATGTCAGTAGATTCAAATATCAGTTCAGAGAGTTCCACTTAACCAAATAGCATGATTCAAATTTTGCTAAAAAGGTAATTAAATTATCTATCCAAGCCCGTTGGATTTAAATCAATTGGAGCTAGAGATAATCTATAGCAAAAATAACAAGACAGAGATTTTTGCAACTTCAAACATTTTTCAAAAATCAAACCTAATAGCTTTTGAGTTGATTCCAACTCTCAAAAATCACATTCGATGATACCTTTATGAATATGTAAAAATATCTAGGATTGCATGCAGTGACATTGGAGTAGTACCAAAAGAATGCTCTTTAGGGCATTTCTAGTCACTTTAAATCTATTAAATAATAATCTTAAACTTTATAAAATATGACCAACCCTTTAAATCACATTCCCATGTATTAGAATATATGGTGATGACATGTGTCCACATGATCCCATATTTTAATTGGAGAATATTAAATCTTAATAAATTTCAATGAGTAGAAATTACTTTTCTCAAATAAACTAAATAAAACTAGTTCTTTATTTCAAGTGATGATTGTGATGATATTAGATCATCAAGTGTGAGCCTTAGTGTGCTAAATAGACTAGTTAAGTAATTGTTTGGTGATTGTGTATCCCGTATTCATTTATAGACGATAGTACCGACCAAGTCTATGAGGAGGAGAAGTTCTACCCCCGAGGAAGACGAAGAGAACTTCAATCACTTCACCAATCAAGGCAAGCTAACACTTGCAAGTTTCTCCACTATACAAGCTTTAACATAAGCAAGATGCATTAGGCATGCTTTGGTTATAGCCTTTGATTTATACCCATCCCAAGTTTTACTTGCAAGCTTTAATCTTTTACTTTACCAAAGTTTCTTTACTTTTAGTAATACTTTGTGAGATTTTGGAAAGTAGTATAGATAGCATAAAGAGTATAAACCTAGGCCTATACTAGGTGTCATTCTATAGCATGATATTGAGATTAGCATTCCTCATTAGTGAACACTCTTAACCTTAGTGGCTAGTGCTAAGCATAAAACTTGATCACTTTAGATAGGAATACTTGGTGAAAATGCTTATGAAAACCTTGGAATGATGAGTCATTCTATTGAGATGTTTTGACATGTGTTGAGAAATACAAATGGTTTATGATGATGAAAATGTTGAGGCATGAGACTTAGCCCGTTATAAAAACTGATGGTTCGGTTCGGATGCGATGCCATTCCAATTTTACCGTATAACCACAATACCTAAATTGGGTAAGGCTTAGCCGGAAGTTTATATGCATTAGTATGGGTTCCCTCGCGGAAGAGTTTTGAGCTGAGGCTACCTCTTGATGATGTCTACCTATGTAGTGCCCAGGATAGCAGATGCCCATGGCTGGGAGGCCAAGCTCATAGGAGAGGTGCTTATACTAGGGTGTATAAAGGAAATGTTATGATTGATTATCCGCATACTAAGTATGATGATTCAGGGTTATCCCTGACGAATATATCAAATTTTGTGGTGAAAAAGTGTACCACCTCTGCAGAGTGTCAAACTATTCAAATAGCCGCGTCTGCGGTTATGGACAGTTGGAGTGGTCATACTGTTCCGTCGTCAGATATTGTCAAAATGACTTGTGAAGTGATCTATGATTTTGACTTGACCACAACAGGGTTGTGACTATGAAACTAAGTTCCCACTTAGGTGATTTAGAACATTTACTTAGTTTTTTTGTTTCTGAACTCAGCTTAGGTTAAATTTAGCTTTTGCAAATAAACTTAGAGTTTAGCATTCCTACTAGAACTACCTTACTTGTTAGTGATAGTTTGCGAGTACTTAAAGAGTACTCATGGCTTTGTCCTTGGCTATTCTCGTGGCCAAACTATGAGGAGGACTATCAGGAAGATGGACAGCAGGACGGCTATGACAACTAGGATCATCTCCCATCGTCAGCATTGCCTATGACACTGAAGATGGAGCCTACCGCTACGCTTATTATTCCGCTGCTTGTTTGTATTAAGACTGGATCATGAGATCCTTTATTTGTGTAAGACCTTATTATGGTTTGTAATGGATGATGTACTATGATATCTAATCTATTATGTCTCGCAAAAATGGTAATCCTGGGATTCGATGTATGGCATAACATGCATCTGGGATTAAAAATCCGAGTGTTGATAGTTTCTATATAAGCTTATATAGGAATCTCTTAAGAGGTTTTTGAATAGTCCTGTTATATATATATATCTGAGCTATTCTGCAAGAGGTTGCAAAATATTATTCTGCGCACCAGACTACACTTCCCATTGTTAATAGTTATACTTCCTGAATAACAGTAGTGAGCTTCTCATTTGAATTCTGTGAACTGTCCATTTGTTCGAACGTATAGATTTTATTTCTAGTTTCTCAACGGTTAATCAAAATTGTACAAATGATATACCATTGGAAAGATCTAAACAACCGTAACTTTTTTATCTTCAAACTTTTCGAAGATTCTATATGGTTTGAATTTAATTTGGAAAATACAAAATCCATCTATATGGAAAGATAACGAACTTTTACTTCGGTTTTCTAACTCCTTTCCCAAATGATACAAATGATATACCATTGGAACTATATTGAAATTGCATAACTTTTTCGTTTTTAAAGTTTTTTAAATTCCGTACATTTTTTGAATAATTTTGAAAATACTAAAATTCAGATCTATTTAAAACGAGCGGACGGTATTTGTTCAATTATTTCTAAACCATTTGTCAAAATAATACAAATGATATGGCGTTGGAAATCTATGAAGTAGGAGCAATTTTTTCGTTCAAAATGTTTCCCAAATTCCTTGTGGTTTAGGAGTAGTCTTAAAATTACCGCCCGCTCGTTCCAAATTTCTTATGGTTTAGAAGCAGTTGTCCGAATTTTTCTCGATAAGTATTTGTACTTCTTAAATTATACATTCGTACTTCCCGAAGTCAAATTGTTCACTTCCTCTAGTTTGTAGACTTATTTATTATTATTCAAATATTTCATCTTTTTATAGTAATCCACGTTAGCGTCATAGCTGCATGATAGACCATTTGTATGTTGGGTTCGCAGCATAGAAAACAAAAAATTCCTACGATGGGAACTATACGCCAAGATCTATCTACTAGATACAAGCAACGGGTGAATATACATCCATAGAGAACTTACCCTCGAAGACAACAAAGCTTTGTTAATGAGTTCGAACTCGTGGATGATGTAGTCGTACACTTGCCGATCTGAAGATCGTGATGAAGTCCAGCAGGTCCGGCTCCAGCACGTACATCAAATCCAGCTCCAGCAAGTCCAGCACCACCAAGTCTAGCACCGCAAAGCAGCGGTGCATCCGTGATCGCACACACATCCGGTATCCCGACAACCTCCGTCCCTCGATCCAGCAAAGCAGCGGAAACAACAACTTCTTTCCAGATAAAGCCACCGGGAACATGTATCTCGCTAATCCGAGACCATGGGGAATAACTAGAGGGGGAGAGTGTCAACACCCGGATTTTTAATCCCAGGTGCCCGTTATGCCATACCTCGCAATCCTAGGATTACTATTTTTGCGAGACATAACGGATTGGATATCACAGTACATCATCTATTACAAACCATACATAAGGTCTTACACAGATAAGGATCTCATGATCCAGTCTTAATACAACAAGCAGCGGAAATAAAAGATAGCATAGCGGTGGGGTCCATCTTCAGGGGCACAGGCAATGCTGACGAAGGCAGATAGTCCTAGTTATCATAGCCGTCCTATTGACCATCCTCTTGATAATCTCCTTCATATGGCCATGATAATAGCCAGGGACAAAAGCCATGAGTACTCTTTAAGTACTCACAAACTACCACTAACAAGTAGTATAAATCCAAGTTAAAGTGCTAGAGTTAAGTTCAACTGTAAAGTTAAGTTGGAAACCTAAGCTGAGTTCTGAAGCAAAGAAAGATAAAGTAAAACTCTAGAATCACTTAAGTTGGGAAGCTATTATCCTAAACATAACCCTGTTATGGTCAAGTCACAGTTCATCATTCCTTTCAAGTTATTTAGAAAACATCTAACAACGAAACAGTATGGCCATTCCAACTGTCCATAACCGCGGATGCGGCTATTCGAATAGTTTGACACTCTGCAGAGGTGGTACACTTTCACCACAAGATTCGATACATCTGTCAGGGATAACCCTGAATCATCATACTTAGTATGCAGATAATCAAACATAACCTTCCCTTTACACACCCTAGTACAAGCACCTCTCCTATGAGCATGGCCTCCCAACCATGACCATCAGTCATCTTGGGCACTACATAGTTGGTCAACATTGAGAGGTAGCCTCAGCTCAAACCTCTCCCGTGAGGGAACTAATACTAATGCATATAAATTTTCAGCCAAGCCTTACCCAATTCAGGTAATGTGGTTGTACGGTAAAATTTGGAATGGTATCGCATCCGAATCCAACCATCAGTTTTATAAACGGGTTAGGGCTCATGCCTCATCATTTTCATCATCATAAACCATTTGTGTTTCTCAACACATGTCAAAACATCTCATTATAATGACTCATCATTCCAAGGTTTTCATAATTCATTTTCACCAAGTGTTCCCATCTAAAGTGACTCAAGTTTTGATCTATTTTAAAATACTAAGTTAAGAGTGTTCACTAAGGTGGAAAGATGGGATCAATCTCATGCCATAGAATGACATCTAAAAGTTTCTAAGTAGGTCAAGTTTTATACTCTTTATGCTACCTTCAATTTTAAGTAAAGAACTTTGTATAACCTAAGAGGGGTAAAACTTGTCAATGAGACTTGGGGTACTAATAGTTAAAGGGGGTGTGATCAAAGCATGCTTAAGGCATCTTTGCTAAACCATCTAGTTTATTCTAGCTTGCTAACAATAGCTTGCTAAAGTAGGTTTTGCAAGGGTTAGCTTGCCACTAATAGCTTGCCTTGGTTGGTGCAGTGGTTGAAGTTTTCTTCTTCTTCTTCTTCTTCTTGGTAGAACTCGTCCTCCTCGAAAGCTTGGTCGGTACTATCGTCTAGAAATACATAGGGAGTGCATAATCACCAAACAATACTTAACTAGGCTCAGTAGCATTCTAAAACACACATTTGAGGATCTATTATCATCACAAACATCACAAGTTTAATTCAATAGTTTCAACCTTTTTATTTTAGAAAAGTAATTTCTACTCATTTAAATATTAACTAAAATTTAATATTCACCACCAAAATATGGGATCATGTGGACACATGTCCTCACCACATATTCTAACATGTGGGAATGAGATTTAAAGGTTGGATCAATATTACTTTAGTTTAAGTTTATTATTTAATATTTTAAAGTGACTAGAAATGCCTATATAGCATTATTTTGGTACTAGTCCAAAGTCACTGCATGTAAACCTTAATATTATTACATATTTGGATAGATATGATGAAATGTGATTTTTGAGAGTTGGAATCAACTCAAAAGCTAACTTGGTTGATTTTATAAAAATGTTGCAAGTTGCAAATACTTCTGTTTTCTTATTTTTATTAGGAGAGATCTATAACTCTAATTGAATTAAATCCTTGGCTTGGCTTGGATAGAGCATTTCAATACCTTTCAGACAAAATTAGTGTCATGCAATTTGGATTTGTCAAACTCACAGAATTGATTTTTGAAACACTGGACAGAAACTAGATTTTAACTAAAAAGAAAAATCCAGATTTGAATCTATGGCCTAGCGCGGGAAAAGGAATGGGCCGTCCCAGTGGCGCTCCGCGGCGTGGGGCTCAGCTGGCAGGGGGTCCCGCGTGTCAGCTGCACTTAACACGCGAAACGGTACGCGCGCTGTGGGCCATGTGATTAGAGGCTAGATCTACGGCCGAGGGTCGTCGTCGACGACGAACAGGTCGCCGGCGAGCTTGAACCCTAGCGGCTCGGTGGAGGTCTACTGGGGGCGTACCAGGGCTCCAGCGGGGTCGGCGAGGCGGGCAAACGACGTGGAAGACGACGACAAGGCGAGGCGGGGTCGCGGCGGAGCTTGGGGTGGTCGAAATCAACGGCACCCTTCTCCTCCAGAGGCGGCGGCTCCGGCGAGCTGCTGCTCCACTTGCTCCGGCGAGAGGTGGGTGAGGTTCAGAGAGGTGAGGGGAGTGGAATAGTGTGGAGAGAAGAGGCTGGGGAGGGCTCCTTTTATAGGCCCGATGGTGAGACCGAGCGGGATGGGCGGTCGACGGTGGCGACATGGCTACGGCAAGCTAGCGGCATGGCGGGGGATGGCGATCGATGGGCGGTTCCCTGGCAGTGCTCTAGGACTTAAATGCGGCCGTAGGGGCGGTGGCACGCGGTCTGGGCGAGGTGGCGCTCTGCGCAGCCGAAGCGGCTGTGTCCACGGCGAGCGGGGGCTGTGGGGCTTTGGGCGGCGAACATGGATGTCTGGGGTGTTCTCCAGGTCGAGGCGGAGCGGCGGGCGCGGGTTGCGATCGAGCGGCGGCTTGTGCACGTGGGGACAGAGCGTGCTCTGCGGGCGGCATCGGCATGGTGCGGTGGAACTGGGCGCGGGCTCTCCTCGGTGGTCCACGACAGCACTTGGCTCGAGCAGGGGACAGAGAGGGTCGGTGAGGCGCTGGCTACCTCCTAGACATGGAGAGAGAGGGGGAGGTGGTCTGCTGGGGTGATGGCAAGGTTGGCCGGCAAGTTGGTGCTCGGCATGGCTTGGCCTTGCCACTAGGGTGTAGGGGATGGGGTGGTAATGGCATGGTTTGATCAAGTGGAGACAGAGGGAGTGCTTTGTGGTTAAATGGGTGGCTAAACTCTGTAGAAACAGTGAGCTAGCTATATGTGTTTGATTCTGCCTGCCATGTGTTTGATGAAATGGCCGCAAGAGAAAAAGTTTTGAATTTTGAGTTCAAATTTTTCGAGTGATCTCCACTAGTGATAGGTAGTCTCTGGTTGCAAGGGTTTTAAAAATGGAGCTCAAATAGATGGTTTTTGAAATAGGGGTGATCTATGCATATGCATTAGATTCAATTTTAAACTGTCATTTAAAATAGCTAACAAAATGTTTTTAGCAGATCAAAAGGTGGGCCTTGGTACCTCATTATTTCTGTTAAGTTTTGAGTACTAGGAATAGCCAAAGTAGGCATGGGAGTTAAATTTGCCAAAATGACCATTCCTCCTTTTTAATTCTTTTTTATTTGATTTTCTTTAGGAAAAGTTTGGGAATGATGTAGATGATGTTTAAATCACCTAAGAAACATTTTACAAGCATTGGATCATTTAATCATGGCATATCAAACAACTCCTATTTTAAATGCACACATATATGAATGCTTTCATTTTTAATTTGGAAAAGTTTTTGTTAGCCCTATTTTTGGTTGATTTGATCTTGATAAACTTGGATTGAAGTTTTTGAGATGTTACAGAGAGAGATCCTTCACGAGGAGGTGTGTGTTGTGAGGATGAGAGGGGGGCTTTTATAGGGAACAGGGGGCAACCAAGGGCCATGGTGTGGCAGCCATGGTGGTGCCCCACCTCTTCCATCATTCATGTGGTGGATGCTCCACTCACATAAATATGCCTCCACTCACACTTCCACTCACATGCATTAAATTTCCACCAAATTTAATGCAAACTCTTATTAAATAAAACTATTTGATTTATTTTATTCAGAATTTTGTCAATTACATTAATTAACAAACATTCACATAAAACCCCCTACAACATTTTAATATCACATGCAAAACCAGTTTCTGCATTTTTACCCGAAACAATTCCGGTTTCCATCGAAATGATTCCAGCGCTTTCTTAATCTTTATCTGAAACATATTTGCTCCTAAATGGTGTCGGTATCCCTTAAGTGTGTCATCCTACGGTTCACGAATAATGCAGACATGATCGAGACCCCTCTCCGATCAATAATCAGCAGCGGGACCTGGAGATCCGTACGGACTCCCACATATTCAACGATGACTCTTGTGATCGTGTGAACCTTTAATGTTGTAACTAAATCCCTTTGTCTTGTGATATATTACATGTCCAAGATTCGATCATCGGCATCCAAATACCTAGTTTGATCTCGTTATCGACATGCACTCTTTTCTCGTTTCCGTGATATAACATTCTAGTGATCACATCACTTGCTTGCAAGCTATTTCAATGTGATATCACCGAGAGGGCCCAGAGTATATCTATCCGTCATCGGGATGGACAAATTCCACTCTTGATCCATGAGCCTCAACATAACACCTTTGGAGTATCTGAACCCACCTTTATAGTCACCCTTTTATGGTGTGATGTTTGATGTTATCAAGTTACTCTTCCGATGTTAGCAATTAACATGATCTCATGGTCTAAGGACTAAGATTACTTCGTATGATGTTATAGCAATATAAACATAATGACTTTGATCGTAATGCTATACTTCGGATGAATGTTCATCACATCATTCCACCAATATTGTGACCTCGTTATTAACGACATCCAATGTCCATGATCAGGAAACCTTGATCATCTTGTTAATCAACGAGCTAGTTTATAAGAGAGGATAACTAGGAACTTTACTTTTGTTTATTAAACACACATGTATTAACATTTCCAAATTAATACAATTATAGCATGTAAAATAAACATTTATCATAAACAAGGAATAAGATAATAACCACTTTATTATTGCCTCTCGGGCATATTTCCTTTATTGTATCCCCCTCGAATATGTAGTTTCATATTTGAACTTCCCTCTGTAGGGTATGTGTACTGCCTGTTAACTTTTTATGTGCTTCCCCCTGTTGTAGTCTGCGCTTCTCTGTTTTAAATTGAATTTCCCTATGTGTGGCACTTGTGCTGCCTGTTAGCTTTCTCTGTGTTTCTTTATTGTTGTAGTCTGCACTTCCTCCTTTTTATGTACTTAGTGGTCTTAGTTTAGGTAGACGCGGTAGCCTTAGCTGTTAGGGTACCGAGGTTTTGTTGTCGTCGACGTGGTAGTGTCGATGAGAGACGTATCCTCGGTACCCTAACATACTTTTGAGGCTTCGTCACCCGTACGCCGTGTAAGCGGCGTACCGGTGACGAAACCGAGGCATTGGCCCATAGTACTGTGTTGAGCGCGCACACGACGACCTAGGGTTAGGGTGGGTGGTGTTAAGACCGCCAACTTATATATCATTATGCAAATAAGACTTAGGTTTATTTTCTCACTTAGTGTCTGTCGATATGTTAGCGTCGACGCTGCATGGTAGCCTATTTTGTATCCCCAATATCTAGTTTTATATTTGAACTTCCCTCTATGGGGCATATGTACTGCCTGTGTGCTTGCCCCTGTTGTAGTTTCGTTTCCTCTGTTTTAAAATTGAAGTTCCCTCTGTGTGCCATGTGTACTTCCTGTTAACTTACTCTTTGCTTTCCCCTTGTTTTAGTCTGCACTTTCTCTGGTTTAAATTTGAACTTTCCATTGCGGGGCATTTGTACTGCCTATTAACTTTCTTTGTGCTTCTCTCCTGTTATAGTCTACACTTTTTCTTTTTTAAGGATTCAAGGTCTTAGTTTATGGTTTATGTAGACGTGGTAGCCTTATCTTCTAACCATAACACTCACTGCATCTCTCCCTTTGGAATATGTACAACTACCTTTTATAAAACAATGTACTGCTCGATTAGCTCTATGCACTTATAGATGGCAAAAATTAGGAAAACCCACCGGTATTCCAGCCACCTGTTTCTCACATAGTCTACTGAAACAATCCAAAAGCAATAAAGGAAGTATAATATACTAGCGGAGTGTCCGTGCGTTGCTATGGTTGTCTCAATTTTTTCTTGACACATGTATTAGCATAATATACATAAAATAATGTGTATATACAATTATAGTCGGAACCTCTCATTCTATAAATGATAAGATCCCTCCTCGCTTAAAATTAAATTCAGTAAGGAAACTATATTCGGCATCATATGCACATAATGAAATAACTCAACAGCAATGTCCCGCCGACTAAGAATTCACTTCCAAACTCGTGCTGATTACAAGTACAAGTTTTTCTTGAAATTCTCTGTTAGTCGAAGAACTACCTTTCTCTTATTTTATTGTATCATTACTATTTTTCTCGTTCAAGAATTAGTGCAAAAATAAAATTTTCCTCCATCTCCCAAATTACTAACTAAAACAAATAGTTAGAAGTGCAAAGCTTTGCAAAGGAGATAGTTGAGTAAATTCAGCTGACTGTACGCTAACCTCTTTTTTTTAAACAAATGTATGCTAACCTCTTAGCATTGAATCAAAGTTCTTACTACTGTTTCTTGCATCAACATCCTACAGGCATAAATTCACTATATGCATAACACTTTCATCTAAATAATCCTAAAAATATTTCACTAAACACAGGTATGCATAACATACAAATTATGTGATCAGATTACAGTTCGGGTGGTAGTTCTTTTTCCCAGGGCATAGACTATATAGAGCTCCATGTTGTTGGGCTTCCACTTAGTATTGGACACCCATTTAGAGAACCAGAACACAAACAACTAAACACTAAATTTGGGTTTTGCCGAGGCCTCTCTGCACCAAAAATAGAATTTCACAACAATTTACCGTAAAAACCAATCAAATGTTCAGATTTTGATATTTATGTGCTAATTCTTGCTTTGTTTTAGACGGGGGGCAGCAGTCGTTGCTCCCCACGTATGAGAGAGACCACCAGACTATAAATATAGATCAGCTGCAGTTCACACAAGATTGACAGAGTGAGGTAGTAGCTCCGAGCGCCTGAGTGAGAGATTGAGAGAGACATACAAGGAACGAGCAGTTGCACATGGAGAACAAGCTAGCTGTTGCGTGCACGAGTGAATGGTCCAGCGGTAGCGCTGATGTACCTATATACTAAAACGTGTCTACATACATTCGAATATAGACAAACGCACATCACTTATTTTGGGATGGAGGGAGTATATTCTTACGAAATTAAAGATTTTAATTCGAATAGCAAGTAGGTTCCGATTATTTATTTCTTAGTAAATAAAATCTACCCCTAGGACGCTAACGATAAATTCAATACGTACCTCCTCTATTTGTGTAGAACTTTTTTTATTCAACCATTTGCATAGAACTTGGTTAGTCTTACATAATTGAGTCATGGCCACGTCGGTTGATTTTTCTGGAGCATTACATAATCCATCTGTGATCCATACAAGTGAAATACATATTGAAATAAAGTATACCACATGTATTAGAAAAATGTGAACTCGTAGCTCAAAGATTCAGTCATAGTTATGGCCGATGTCGTGCTCAGATAAATCCTTCGGATTAAGTCTCAAGGTGATACACTGATCCCATGAACTTGCACGGCTGACCAAGAGCACCTCATTGTAGCAATGAATAAATATTATATTAGTCCATGAATATAATGAGGCAGAACTCTTATGTGCGTTGAAAAAGATAATCATCTTAACAAAAAAAATTCAAGCGGGCATGTAATATGGTGCAAACTATTGCAATAGTATAATTTAAATTTGTCGATGGACAATAGTATAATTTTGGATGTACACCAGAGACTACAGAAGACCAATTTCACAAGCAACGAAAAAATGGTAGTTGTGTATGTCGACTGAAGTACCAATCTATCAGAGTAGTTAGTTTTTCCAAGGATTCAGATCAACATGCGGTACGAGCAAAGCAAGTACACGTGTCCAGCATGTATGTCCTGTTCGTTGCGGCTTCCACCATCGAGCAGGTCTTTCGTCCTGGACGTCCATGCCAACGAAGCGCTGTTTTCTGAGGCAGCGCATGTGAAAAACAACATCTACCCACACGGCGCCTCATCGATTAACCTTCATGAACACTGACCGAAGAAAATGAGTTGCACAAAAGATTTATCATCTTAACAGTAACAGCAATAGCTGAATTTCAGGATCATAAACCAAATTATCACCGCAAGAGGTCATCTACATCCAAGACCTCTTGCGGAACCTCCTCGGCCCTTGCCTCCCGAAAGCCGTCGCGCGGAGGCTGCTGCTGAAGCAGGATAACGACCTGCACGGGAATTGCATCGTCATCACTTTCCTAACAAAGGACGAGATGTGAAGACACGGGCGAACGGCATACGCGTCGTCAGCGTCAGCTTCCTAATCCAGGGGATCGAGTGGAGAGTGGTGAGGCGCCAAGGCGGCCCACACCGTCGACCCGCGCTCTCCGTCTTCCTGTACTCCGGAGGCGTCTGTCTTGTTGATTTGGCCCGCCATGGACCCGACCCTGAGGTCGCGCCGCCGAACATGGTCACGGAGGCCACATGGCAGCGCCCAGCGTGTAAAATTGAATTAAAACCTGTCATTCAGGGTGCCCACCTACGACGCCGACACCATGGACCTCTCGACCACGCCACCTTCGTCTCCCGTCCTGAACGAACGATGCGCCCACCTCCGGTCACTGCCGCACGCGCTCGGTCCGCCCATCATCTTGGCCATCGACGAAGGGGAAGGCGGCGTCATGGGATCTTGGGCGGGCGGCCTCTCTGCGTCCAGGAGTAGGGTTGGAGGGGCGGCCTCTCACCGGCGGGAGAGGAGCAGGGACTGACGGGAGGCTAGACGGAGGAAGGGGAAAGGCGGGCGGAGGGATCGGACAGCGATTGTTCAGTTCTTCACTTGGGCGGTGGCAGGCCATGTAATACCCTCAAAGAGTCAGGGGCAAAATTGTCTAGAAAAAAGCGGACGGAAATCTAGAATACAACTAACCTACCTCAAGCCAAATTATAGTATAGATAGATAGATAGATATAATATCTAGCTGAATGCCCGTGCGTTGTCACGGCCTCTGTAGATCGAATAATTTAACTCTGTGGCAATGACTATAATGGTGTTAGTGCTTATGTCTTTTGATTTTTCTAAATCATCGACAGAATCTACGCCTCGCTCATGATCCGCAAAATTGGGATATATTTTGAAGTAATATTTATCAATAAATCTATACCGTTTCTACATTATACAATTAAAATAACACGTTGATAGGGTAAATAAAAAGTTAAAACGGACATGGTGCAATATCTTTTTTACAATGGCTATTGTCTAACACCCCTGATTTAAAAAAATAATAATCATACTGTAAATACATGCTTCCACACATATACATTTAAAAATGATCGAAATTATGTAACACAAAAAGGACACATAGAAAAATTTATGTATAATTGTAACTTAGTTTCGTCCGAGGGTTCTGGATTAAGCTAAGTATCCGTGCGTTGCTACGGATTATATCCCTCTGCACCTGCGCTCCACCCCTTCCTTCTCTTTTAAATAGAACACGGGAGCAGCGCCGCGCACACCACCCTAGTGCTGGGGCTCGTGCCGTCGCCTGCCATGTGCCCTCACTCTCGTCGCGACCTTCTATCCCGTATCGATCCCATCGCGAGTGCCTTCCTCGTCTTCCCCTAGCGTCGCACGTCTTCACCTTGTTCGAGCCCGAGATGCTCGTCGCCTCCCAGTGCTCGTCGCCCCTCTGCAATCAAGCTTCGCATGCGGTCCTTCTTCCTCGACCTCGAGGCCGCCAGTGCTTGCCTCTTGCTCCTGCGTGCGCCTCCTCTCCTTCCTCGCATACCAAATGTTGGCTGCTGCTCTGCTCTGACATCTTCCCCAACAACGACGCCCCCTGACCGCGCGTGTGTCAGCGCTTGCTCCCAGGGCTCACCGCTCTTTACTACGACCTGGAGGACGACCTCACCACCCCCTCAGCTGCCTCTACATCATCTTCTAGCACCGTCAGCCATGGTCACGCCCGCAACACGCGTATGCGTCCGCCTCGTCTTCCCCTCGTACTTGCCGTCTCATGTAGCACCTCGAGCGCGGCCACACCCTCCTGCAACCTTGCCGGCCTCATCTCAGGTCCAACTACGTCGCCTGATCGTCTCCGCCTCCGGCAGTTCATCCCCATCTAGGCTCCAGCAGCATTAGTCTGCTCGACTTAAAGACTCGCGTGGATCGTTATTTTATTTTCCGAACCGTTCACTTAAGAGGGGCATTGGTGGGTAATTTGACGTATGTTTGGAGGGCAAAATAGTCCAATAAAATCGTACGAAATGCTGCGGGTTGATTGCTGCACTTGGTTTAGAAGACATTGCGCCCAACAATCAAAATGTGCGCCGACATAACTGGGTCAGAGCTGGAGAGCAGAAACCCATACCAGCATCGCCCGATGTCGACGCCTCTGCCTCACAAAACCCACTGACACACACAAGTTTTTTCCGATCTAAAATACAATCCGTACTCCCTCCGATCCAAATTAATTGACTTGAATTTATCTAGATTCGAATGTATCTAGTACTAAAACATGTCTAGATATATCCAAATCTAGACAAGATCGGAGGGAGTAATAGAATCAGACCCAATATGGTCACCCTCTCTGTTGTGGGAGCCGGATTCTGTTGGTTCTTTTTACATAAGGGATGGATACCCCAAATCGCCATCTAGAACCCAGATGTATATGTTGTTTCTATTCCTATCCAAGGCGCACCAAAATATTAGGCATTAATCATTGTAGCAGTTTAGATTTGGAGCATTTTATTACTGATATATTTTTCCATCTCAATTTATTTGGAATCATAGTTCCATGCATTAGAAGACATATATATCACTATTTAATAGAATGTAGGATATGCCAATCAATCATTTTTGAGATCAAAGAAAATAAGCCAATACAATGGAATCCAACAATACATATTAGTATTATTTTCGACACGTGTACCAACATGTTGGTGAAAGTATCAAGTATTCCCTCCATTTGCCAAAACTTTGGATTAATGTAGATACTATTTAGTACTCCCTCTGACCCAGTTGACTTAGATTTGTCTAGATTCGACTGTATCTACACAAGATTTGGTATTAGATTCATCCGTATATCGACAAATTTGAGTCAACTAATTTGGGTCGGAGGGAGTATATAGATTAATCCAAATTTTTAAAAATCCGCGACACTATTTCAAGACAGGGAGTACTACATTTAGCATGCAACAACCATTTTTGTTCATTTTTACAGTAATTTGTGTTCATTTCTTAGTGTTATACTACTTGCCGATGATCCACTGGTCCAACTACCTACACCCTTATGAGAATCGAGAACTCCCGATGTATGTAATGGGTCACTATTTTTATGCTCACAACTATACAATCATCGCTACATCTTTGTCTTTTGAACAGGCACCCGAAGAAATCCCCTTCTCCAAAAAAAAAAGTCCTTTTACTTCTATCTACAAGCGACTTGGCTGTACCTAATCAAGTGACCTGAAGATCCCCTTCCCTCTTCCAGCGATCTGGCTGTGAATCACCAAGCTTGGCAGGGCATGCATAGGCTAGGTCTGAGACCAAGGTGGAGAGCGCGATTGGAGCTGGTCATCTTGCGCTTGGAGCAAAGAGGGCTGCTCGATGGCGATTTCCTTGGAGTAGACACTGATGGCTCCTTACAACCTGACCTGGTGAGGATAGAGGCGCTGTTCTAGCACAGCAGTATATGAGCAAATGAATAGTTTTGGTCATGCACAACTCAACATCGGTAGTTTCTCGTATCAATCAACCGCTTCATTCCGTTAATTTTAGCTACTGTATATCAGTTGCAGATAGTACCTACCAAAGAGCAAATTGATCGGCATCAAATTACTACAAATTTAGTAGCTTTAGGAGGACACTCAGTGGCCCTGCTCTGCAGCACCAGCCACAGCCACCGTGTTCACTCGCTCGCGTAGGAGCTCGTCCTCTGTGTCCCATACTACAGACGCAACCCACAAGGAGGTCCTGGACACGCTCCATGAGGTGGCACTCACGCCGGCCTTGGGCGTAATTAGGGACGGAGAAGCTATATAGGGAGGGCAGCAGTGTAAGAGAGCAGCAGATTGGCGGCGCACCGGGCATGGCTGACATGCCTATTTGTACGGGGAAGATGCGGGCCGGAGAAGCCAGGTGCACGCGTGTTTGTTGCAGGGCCGGGGACGAGCGGTGATTGACCTTCCGGATGGATGGGTCGCCGGTGGCCAGAGATCAACCGGGGGATCTGGGTGTCGTTCTTCTCGGGAGGTTGTGCAGGGGAGTTGTTCGTTCGGAGATAGGATGAAAAACGAACGTGTACCATGGTGAGAGACGAGCAGGCCCCCGAGCACGGCGATGTCCTCTAGCGTCCTCTCCTATCCCGTGCGTCCCATAGGAGGAGGGCGGCAGCGCCGGTCGCTGGGATCGAGCGGGTGGGGTGGAGAAGTGCGCTGCAGGGACCACGGTAGGGAAGAACTTTGACTTAGCGGTGGCAGCCCCTCTAGTTTCTTCGAAGTTATAGGGGCAAAACCGTCCATTGAAAATTCGGACGGAAATTGTGTGTGGACGAACCTACGTTAAAAACTAGCTGAATGCCCGTGCGTTGCTACGGCATAAAAAAACACATGATTATATTATGCCAAAATGGCAAAATAATCTAATTAAACTATTTTCCGGTGGCCCTCGATGTCGCCCATCAGGGTTGATCCAATTCCATGGGTAGCGAAGGTGCTCCTAGTTGAAATGGGCGGTGTCAGATAATCTTTTTGGGTCCACGGGGTATAGAGCATCTTCAGCCAGCCCCAAGAGCCTCCAGGGTCATTTTTTTTTGCATCGAGTTGTCCCCCATGAGTCGGAAATTTGCCAGTTTAAGCCGAAGTTTGCACCGACTTTCCTAGACCAAACACAGCGTGTTGGGGTTCTCCTAGAGGCGTTGGCGAAAGAAAAATCGCTCGGCCAAATTTCGCCCAACGGATCGGCCCGTCCTGTTAGTGAGTCGAACCGCGTCGTTCTCATCATGTCGTCTTCCACGCCGTACTAATGGCCAGTGCTGGTCAGCTTTGCAGGCGAGCCGTCGGGTCCAATAGCCACGCGGTGAATTAATGGTGACCTCCGCTCAGTTTTCCGCCCATGCGTCCCGTCGTCTACACCCCTCCTAGCCACGTCCATTCCCAATTTATCCCTCCTTGCCATGACAAGCACACACACTGCCCAAGTCCCCTGCGACCACCACCTGAAACCCATCTGAGAGCAATAGTCGGGCGTTATTGATGACCCACAAGTATAGGGGGTGTATCGCAGTATTTTCGATAAGTAAGAGTGTCGAACCCAACGAGGAGCAGAAGGTGCTGGCTAGTGGTATGGATCAGTAATTCTCTGCAAATACTTAGCAAACGGATTTTTAGGGGTTTTCGATAAATCAAGTAAACAAAGTATGAGTAAACAAAAGATAGTAGGAATAAATGCAGCAAGTGGCCCAATTCTTTATGCAGCAAAGGACAAGCCGGTTGTATTTCTATAGATGACCAAACGTTCTCGAGGACACATGGAAGACTGTCAAGTGCTTTCGCTTCATACAGTCGATTAATCTTCTCTAGTTTGCTAAGTGTTGTGTGGGTGAACCTGTGCTAATGTACCGCTCCATCCAAGACTAATACATACTTGTGATTATACCACTTGCAAATATTCGTAAGTACAAGAAAGTAATTAAGGTAGAAACCTAACCACAGCTTTAAACTCTAAGACCCTTACGTCCCTTGTGCAATGGTTTCCTAACGAGGGTTCATGTTTCTATCACTCCGGCAACCCCTACGATTAGTAGCCAAATACACAATGCATTCCCCTCGGCCCATATAGGTGAAGTGTCATGTAGTTGACGTTCACATGACACCACTAGAAGAAGTACACCACAACTTAAATAATAATCTATTGAATCTTTCTCAACACAACTCCACTACTAACAACAAGACTTCTCCCATGTCCTCAAGGACAAAACGAACTACTTACAAGATATCATATGGATCATGATCAGAGATGGAATAATGATGTATAACAATCTGAACATAAACAATAATTCAATGGTTCACTCAATAGCATCAACTACAAAGAGTAATCAACACCGGGAAAGTTTTCCCTATGAACTAATGCAAGATTCAACTCAATTGTTACAGCAATACGGAGATGGTGATGAGGGTGCTGATGGTGATGATCCTGGTGATGATGATGATGATCCCGATGAAGTCTAGCTTGATGGTGGTGTTGATGGCGACGATCTCCCCTCTCCGGGAAGGAATTCCCTCGACAGAAATCTGTCTGCCAGAGAGATCTTTCTCTCTCGGTGTTTTCCGCCCCGCAGAGGCGGCGAAATCTTTCTGTGATCGCCCCCCGAGTCTTAGGGTTTCGGGAGGTTGATATACGCCAGAGGGGAGAGGCCGGAGTGGGCCAGAGCGGGCACACCACTCCCAGGCGCGGCCTAGGCCTGCCCGCGCCATGGGGTGGTGTGGGCCCCCTGTGGCCCACCTCCACTCCATCTTCTGGGATCCCGAGTCTTCTGGAAAAATAGGATTTTCCGTATATTTTCCCGGATTTTCTGATCTTCGCGAATTTTGCCTCCAAACAGCACATTTTCCATCAGAATCCTGACTGTAGCGGTCCATGCTCCAAAAGTCATCAACCATGCAAAAATAGATGAAATAACATAAGTATCACCTCTCAATACAAAATATATCAATGAATAATAGTGAATTAATACATAAAATGGTGATGCAAAATGGACGTATCAACTCCCCCCAAGCTTAGACTTCGCTTGTCCTCAAGCGAAACTGAGCTCAATAAACATGACCTCAGGTTTATGGAGTGAAGAGTCGATAAAAGAATACGGACAAGAAGCATCACATTCATCAAATACATAGATCATAATAGAAGACAACTCACTAATATATAACTCAACTTGCAATGAGTAAAGTAAACATAATAAAGATACATAAAGTGAATCGTAATTGGTAATGGCAAACTTAGCTCTTGGTCGAAGAATAGTTGATAATTTGCTGGAGTTCACAAATAACTGGTTTTTCAAAGATAGCTTTCAAAGTAGTAAACATCAAGATAAGAGCAAATGTGCAAAACAAGGAATATAAGAAACATGATTGAATAAATCATCATATGAATGAATGAAACACATCAGCTCAAAATACTTGCTGAGACAGAGGGGAGTAGGTTTACTGACTCAACTACAAAGTAAAAGAAAGGCCCTTCAAAGAGGGAAGCAGGGATTGCAAGTCTCATAAAGAGCTCCCAAAAATTATGATACTTACTAGCTTTCAGCTCTCATTGCCCCTATCATAGGCATCTTTAGGTGATTAAGGTTAAAGTGATAAAAAATGAGGATATGCATTGACAAGTTGTAAATTGAGAATCTCATGTCCCTTGAATACGAGGGCCACTCCTCATGCTACTCAAGTTTAGTCACCGGTAAGTTCTTGTCATCGTAAGCATATGTGTATCATTGAGAACCGCCAACGGGGTACCCCTTGCCCGATGATACGGAAGAATCCCCATATCAAAATGACAAGGCAAGCATACAACAAGTATCTCAGCAATCTTTTTATTTACCATGGGAATATGGTGCTTTTTTCTCTCTTTCCTCTTTTCATAATATCTCTTTTTTTCTATTTTTTCTCAATATCGGACTCTTTTTTTATAAGAAGAATGCTTCATAGATGCTCGTTATGGTTACGCTGCAGGTTTCCACCATGTCAGCATGGATTAGACCAGCGGCCCAGGCGTTTCTCTAACACATATGCATAACTCCATGGACTTACAAGATCCCCTTTCATTTCACACCGACGACATCCATAGACAAAAGAACATGATATCAACTTGGTACAAAGTATCAGTGCAATGTTGAAAGCGTTCCCCATGACATCATGGTTCTGCTAATTCACAACTTACAAAGCGCAAGCATATACGCAACATAGGTAAGCACAATGGTTCAAGTTTATTAAATGCAAGAAAGTAAAGTGTGCCATCAAGTTCGTGAGAGCTTTAATCACTAATTTTCACATAACAGGTTTAATTTGGGAGGTAGATAAAACAAGAATTTACTTGGAATAGCAATAATGCTACTAGGTAGGTATGGTGGACACAAATGGCAAGGGTTTTGGTTTAAAAGAGGTGGATGCACGAGAAGAATACCCTCTCAGTACAGGTTTTGGCTAGCAAGGCTGGATAGCAAGTATAAGAGTTGAAGGAAACAAACAAACATACAAGTGATAAAGACAAACATGCAATCTTCCTTGGAAGCACAAAATATCTTAACTAGAGAGTACTAAACTTATGAGCAAATCAAGAAAGAAAGATGATGAAATTATTTTTCTTTAAAGGTAGTTTTATCTTTTCTTTCAACTCTCAAAAATAGTGTTGCTACTGACCGAACCAGGTTTGCCAAAACCAACTAAATTAACTCAATGTTCCCAAAGTGATACCAATACTAACAACAAGATCAATCATATAACCATAAATTGAAAACTAATATAAGCTATGAAAAAGAGTGGATGATAGAACTTGTCATCAATATTCCATAACGGAAACTCACACAAAGGGATACATATCTAACGAGAGAGGGGACACTTCCATAATGCAAACCATCCTACATAATAACTCCTCTATTCATGATATGACTCTACTAATAAGGTAAAAAGATAGAAGATAGTGATGTGATACCGCGGCACTCCCCTAAGCTTGGAACAAACCAAGGGGATGCCAAACCTGATGACGAATTACTCCTTTGGTGGTGGTGGTATCTTCTCAATGAGCTCTCTGATCAGTTTCCCCAAGTCCTCAATCTTGAAAGTGAGATTACGAATCAGCTGTGAGTTTTGCTCAATGCGGCTCATGATCATGTCGTGTTGAGAATTCGAGCTCTTGCTATTCTTTCCCCACTCTTCCTCCTTGAAGTCTTCTTTTCCTGCATGGCAGGGATCTGAACGGTGATGAGGAGGCTTCCCCGCAATGGCTGGATTTGCCACCACTCCAATGCTTGCAACAGTAGTTCCGGTGTATGGGTGTTGGCCTTGCTCCTCTTCACATTCACTCTTGATCTCCTTCCCGGGGTCTTGGAGGTCTTCCTCCATAGGCTCCTTCCCTTTATCCTTGGCGGACATCATTGTGCTTCTAAGCTTTCAAAGAGTATGTCCTGACAGAAACAGATCGAAAAAAAAACACGACGAAGACACGATATACGGACCTCGGGGGATCCAGGGGGTTATGTATTACGAAGTTTCATATCAAAAGGAAGGTACTGGGAGAAAACGAGTCGAAGGCGGAGTGAACTCACCACCTGGTGGCGTGGCCAGGGGTGGGCCCGCACCACAGGGTGGTGTGAGCCACCCTGGCGCCGTTTCCGTCCCTTTTTCGCTTCGTAGCTTTCCTTATTGACTAAAAACTGCAAAAATATAGTTAGATTGTATTTTCGCGAAACTTTTCTTACCAGAACTGTTACCTAGTTGGAAACGGACTCTGCAGGTCTCTGAATTTGGTATTTAGTGGATCCTTCCGGAGTCACCACTTGAATCATCAATATCTTCATCTTCATACACTTACTACTTGAGTCATAAAACCCTTATCTTCCTTATTGCACCATTATCTCCACTTCCTGGAAATTTCTTTCACACAAAACTTCACACAGTTCTCATCAGCAACATTAGTATAAGTGAAGTGATAAAACCTTTTGAGTCTAACTTCAACTGAAAACCATTAAAACATAAGCTACTGTAGCAACTCCTTCCGAAAACCCAAAAATAATTCAAAAAGGAAATCGAATAAAGAAGCAAATGCAAGAGTGGCAAAATCGGTCAAAACAGACTAGCAAGTAAAGATCAATTTTTTCGAAAATCTTCTGTTGCTCAAATCAAAAAGTGAAAAACTAACGAAAGTTAAATAACAACCTGGGGCAGAAGCACAAAAAATGACAGCTCAATCGGACAGATAGAGATCTCTCACAAATTCTTACGGTGAAGCACAAAAATCTGTTTCGGGACAGCAACTTCCCCAAATCTTACTTCTCTCTCATTAGAGGTTGATCTTGACGCAAAAACCAAACAAAACGGATACGGAGCGGTTATTACCGAAGTAATAACTTCCAAGACTCAAAGAAAAAAAAAACTGAAAGCAAAAACAAATTGGGTTATCTCTCATAAAGCTCTTTCTTTATAGCCATTAAGATGGACATTATAATTTTGAAGAAGCTCTCATAGGGATATGAATTGAAGTGAAAGAGAGCATTAAGAAGCAAAAAACACACACACACACATTTAAGTCCAACCCACTTCCTATGCAAGGGAATTTTGTAAACAAACAAGTTGTTAAAACCAGAGGCAACTTGCATAAGAAGGCAAAATAAATGCAACATAAAAGCTTTCAGCATAAAACGAGGAAACTTGATATTATTGAGATGCATAAGAACACTTTTCCCTCTCTCATAGTAACTTTCAGTATCATGCATAAACTTGACAATATAGCTATCATAAGAACCATATATCAATGATCACTTATTCTAACAGAAAACACATGAATACTAGCTCTCATAACACTACTTTGTGAAACAATATTAGAGGTATCCTTACAAAGGATAGTGTGTCCCTCTTTTTCATATTTAGTAACAAAGTCTTTCACATTTGCTACAATAGGTTCATCAACCATTTGCTTATCAGGTTCAACAACTTTATTCATACTTTCATTAACCATACTAGCTATCATAGAATGTTCCTTTACCTTAACTGGGAAAGGCATTTTCTCAATATAATGTTTAGGTAAGACATGATTAGCAGTATAAACTTCAGTATTTCTTGCAGGAACACTCTTAGCAACATCTTTATAAGGTTCATGATACCTATTCCACTTCTTTTTAGGCACTTCAATATAGGAAGCAAAAGCCTTAAAATAAGAAGCAATAGCTTGAGAGTCTAGACCATAAGCATTTCTAATATTTTGAAAGTCATCAGTTCCCATAAAAGATTCAATGCATTCATAATCATAATTTATACCTAACTTTCTACCTTTGTCATTCTTCCAAGCTTCATCATTGTCTTGAATATGATCTAGAAGGTCCCATTTAGCTTCTTCTTCCATACGAGTGAATGATCCAACACAAGAAGTATCCAATAAATCTTTATCATGTAGAGGGAGCCTTGCATAAAAGTTGTTGATAATAATATTGTTGGGGAGCTCATGAATGGGACATTTGAGCATTAGTAACTTCAATCTCCCCCAAGCTTGAGCTGTACTCTCTCCATCAAGAGGCCAAAAGTTATATATTTGATTCCGATCTTTATGAATCTCACTAGGAGGATAAAACTTTGAATAAAAGAGATGCACTATTTCCTCCCATTCCAGAGCTTGACCATTCTTCAACAGCTTATACCATTCCTCAGCTCTTCCTTTTAGTGATAATAAGAATAACTTCTTCTTAACTTGATCTGTAGTAATACTTGCACACTTGAACAACCCGCATAATTCGTGTTTAAAGAGTAAATGATCACCAGGATGGACAATTCCATCCCCAACATAGTAGTTATCCATAACACGATCAATAATTCTTGTAGGTATTTTGAAAACATCTTTCTCAGCAGGTGGTGGCTTATCTACTACCTTAGCAGTGGTAGTAGCATTACCAAATACGAAACTCAACGACTTATCCATAACGAAAATAAAGCAACTAACAGAAGTAAACAACACTCACAGTAGAAGTTTCCTTTACCAGTTCCACTCTCCAATAGCACTTCACTCCCCGGGAACGACGCCAGAAAATAGTCTTGATGACCCACAAGTATAGGGGGTGTATCGCAGTATTTTCGATAAGTAAGAGTGTCGAACCCAACGAGGAGCAAAAGGTGCTGGCTAGTGGTATGGATCAGAAATTCTCTGCAAATACTTAGCAAACGGATTTTTAGGGGTTTTCGATAAAGCAAGTAAACAAAGTACGAGTAAACAAAAGACAGTAGGAATAAATGCAGCAAGTGGCCCAATACTTTATGCAGCAAAGGACAAGCCGGTTGTATTTCTATAGATGACCAAACGTTCTCGAGGACACATGGGAAGACTGTCAAGTGCTTTCGCTTCATATAGTCGATTAATCTTCTCTAGCTTGCAAAGTGTTGTGTGGGTGAACCTGTGCTAATGTACCGCCCCATCCAAGACTAATACATACTTGTGATTATACAACTTGCAAACATCCGTAAGTACAAGAAAGTAATTAAGGTAGAAACCTAACCACAACTTTAAACTCTAAGACCCTTACGTCCCTTGTGCAATGGTTTTCTAACGGGGGTTCAGGTTCCTGTCACTCTGGAAACCCCTACGATTAGTAGCCAAATACAAAATGCATTCCCCTAGGCCCATATAGGTGAAGTGTCATGTAGTCGACGTTCACATGACACCACTAGAAGAAGTACACCACAACTTAAATAACAATCTATTGAATCTTTCTCAACACAACTCCACTACTAACAACAAGACTTCTCCCATGTCCTCAAGAACAAAACGAACTACTCACAAGACATCATATGGATCATGACCAGAGATGGAATAATGATGTATAACAATCTGAACATATACAATAATTCAATGGTTCACTCAATAGCATCAACTACAAAGAGTAATCAACACCGGGAAAGTTTCCCCTATGAACTAATGCAAGATTCAACTCAATTGTTACAACAATACGGATATGGTGATGAGGGTGCTGATGGTGATGATGATGATGATGATCCCGATGAAGTCCAGCTTGATGGTGGTGTTGATGGCGACGATCTCCCCTCTCCGGGAAGGAATTCCTCCGGCAGAAATTTGTCTGCCGGAGAGATCTTTCTCTCTCGGTGTTTTCCGCCCCGCAGAGGGGGCGGAATCTTTCTGTGGTCGCCCCCCCGAGCCTTAGGGTTTCGGGAGATTGATATCCGTGAGAGGGGAGAGGCTGGAGTGGGCTAGGGCGGCCACACCACTCCCAGGCGCGGCCTAGGCCTGCCCGCGCCATGGGGTGGTGTGGGCCCCCTGTGGCCCACCTCCACTCCATCTTCTAGCATCCCGAGTCTTCTGAAAAATAGGATTTTCCGTATATTTTTCCGGATTTTCTGATCTTCGCGAATTTTGCCTCCAAACAGCACCTTTTCCATCAGAATCCTGACTGCAGCGGTCCATGCTCCAAAAGTCATCAACCATGCAAAAATAGATGAAATAACATAAGTATCACCTCTCAATACGAAATATATCAATGAATAATAGTGAATTAATACATAGAATAGTGATGCAAAATGGACGTATCAGTTATTACGGCAACCAGGTGACAATCAACGGCTTCGCGGCAGCTGCTGGCTTTAGGAGTGGGAGGCGTGCCTCCTCTACCAGGCCGGCTATCCGGTGCCATCGGACTTCCGACGCCTGCCGACCTAGCTCAGCACTGGAGGCATGCCATTTCTCCAGACCCCTTCGGCCACGACGTTCTTAGCCGGATCTAGGAGGTGTTCTTGGGGAGCTCTTCGACGAGCAGCGCGCCGACCCCGCTTGGGCCACCGACAACCACCAGGAGTGGATTACTTACTTCACCGAGTGGCAAGCCCAAGAGCTCGCCGACTACAAAGGCGGAGGCCCCGAGCGGGCAAGGGGAAACTCCGCTGGCCGTACTCTGTGTGTGTGTGAGGGTGTGAGGGCGCACTCTCGAGGCTGTCCTCACCCACATCGAGGCTGGCAACCAGCCTCGCCTCGCCTACTCGTCGCCGATATCGTGCCATTGGGGAAGCTCGTGGATGCCTCGACGCATGGCGCCACCCTCTTCTTCCTCCTTGGCATTGGCATCGAGGTCATCGGGCTCGGCGTCGGTGTTACCTTTGTCGCACTTCGCGGCGCACTTCACCCCGGTCAAGGGCAAGCCAGAGGATCCTCCGCGCACACGTGTGCGCTCTAGCGGGGTCGTCATCAACAAACGTCAAGCATCATCTCTCCCACGCGACAGTCTTCGCCTCGTCCGGCCGAAACAAGAGAAAGAAGTCGGCGACTCGTGGGCTAGGCAGGCACCGCTGCATTGGTCGCCTTTGATGGAGTACCTCTGGAGCATGCTGAAGGAGGAGGCGTCGGAAGATCCTGTGGACACGCTTGGCCTGAAGCAGGCGGTGCAGGCGTCGCTGGACGACGTCCCGCCAATGTCTCTGTGGGACGCTCTCGCCTGGTCCAAGGCCGAGTCTGAGCACGAGGAGGCCGCGCGCCAACAGCGCATGCTGGATCGTGCGGCACACCACCAACTTGCTCGCTTCAACCACGACGTTATCATCCTCGATGATGATGACCAGACCGGGGCGAGCAGTGCTCCTGCGAGGTAGTTCTATGGTGACCCTAGCCAGGGAAGCAGCCGTGGCCTACCGGCAGAAAGCCGCCAAGCGACAACGATGATGAAGACTACACCATCTTCTACCGCCAGTGACGAAGATGAAGACTACACCGTCTTCTACCACAGCTTGGCCATGAATTAATTAAGTTTAAATTCCTGTTTTAGTTTAAATTTCGTTCGAACCTTCTACAAAACTCGCTTGCTATCTATAAATTTCACCGTATTTTTATGAATTCAGTTCGAATTTGATCCTCTTCGCCGAATTTGGGCTGGGATCACGGCTGGGAATTCCAGTCCTAGGTCGAGCACGAGAAGGTCGTGCACCAACAGTTCTTGCTGGATCGCGCGGCGATGCTCCCGACTTGCCCGCTTCAACCGTGACATCGACGATGATGATGAGGAGGAGGCGCTACAGCGACCCTATCAGGTCAGGGAAGCATCCGCGTGGCAAAAAACATTGATTCATGCCCACTTTATTTTTAGGAAATACATTCCTAGCATGATACTCCCTCTATCCCCAAATAAGTGTACTTCTAACTTTGTCTTAAGTCATATTAATAAAAGCTTGCTAACGTAGCATTATTTATAACACTAAATTTATATCCCTAGATCTATTTTCAAATTTAGTTTCATAATAGTAATATATGTTGCTAAATTTATCTACTAACTTTGACCCAAATTAGTTGACATAGATTTTTATAGATTCAATTGTATCTATACATGATTTACTATTAGATACATCCGTATCTTGACCAATTTGAGTCAAGTAATTTGGATGGAAGGGTGTATAAATTTGGTCAAATTTCGGACGAAGGGAGGGAGTAGATGCTCTTTACGAAAATTTATTTTGTTTATAGACAAATCCAAATTAGTGTCCATGAAATCTATCTATCTATCTATTTATCTATACTATAATTTTGCTTGCGGTAGGTTCGTCGACCATGAATTTCCGTCCGAATTTTTTTGAACGATTTTACCCCTGCAACTTTGAGGATTGTACAAGTACTGCCACCGCCAAGTCAAAACCTACTGTTAATGAACGGTCCGTTCTTCTCCGCCCAATCCCACGGCTGCGCCGCCACCGCGTCGTTCCCACCCTCCGCCCCTGCTTCTGTGCGCCACCACGCGGCATCCCCGCCTCGTCTGCGCTACCACGCTGGTCTCCCGTCCCGCCTCCGAGATCCTCCGCTTCCTCGCCGTGGTGCCTACTGCTCGAGCTCGCGGGACGGAAGTCTTCATTTAGCCCCTCAACCATATCCCCTCCTAGACCGGGGCGGAGCCGAGACGGAGATGGCCCTCGTCACGGCCGCGCATGGCCAGCCTATGGCGCGGAACGGCGGTCGTTCCGCTCGGTGGGGATTCTGAGCCATGCATATTGAGGCTGTCGGGCTCCAACTCAAATCCCGGAACGCTGTGATGCCGCCGCACCGCGCCGTCTTGCTTCCTCTGCTCTCCAGAGTGGGGTGTTCGGTGGAGGCTCACCCAGGAACGTAAGCCGCGGCTGCCGTGGAACGGTGGACATTATCCTCTCCCGCGCGTCGTCCAGATCCAGCCCCGACGCCACTCAGATCAATCTCCAACAACTGCCTCCTTCTCTGTCACTCGCGCGGGTCTCCTGCTGGTCCAGGTTGATGCCGCCACAACCACTCGCCTAGGATCGAGTGATGCCGATTCCCGTGCGTGTTGACGAGGTTGTGGCGCCCAGTGTATCCCTGTCGTTGGTGATAGGAGCAGTCAATACTCAATACCATGTGCAGCCCTGCTCGAGCGCCGCATATCCTGCCCTCGAGCGCTGCAGCTTCCTCCACTTCTCCAAGCCGTGGTTGAAGAGGACTAACAGTGGTCGCATCCCCACAGTTGCTTCCAGTGTCACGAAGCTACACTTGGTTCTTCCGCACGAGGACTACCAGCTGGGCTGGGCTCCGATTTCATTCAATCGAACGAGCTGCCTCCGCTGTGAAGTTGGATGCTTAGGCAGGGATTAAGCAAAGCAAATAGAGACAGAGAGCATGTGCATATGCGATGGTAAGAGGATATAAGAACAAACGTGTGGTGGACAAAAAAGCACAGGTTTTGTCGATCAGTCAATAGGACCCACCAATCGACTTCAAGCCATCAGGTTAAGCATCACCAATTTTGCTAATCTCCTTGTATACCGATAATAAAATTATGGATTTCTCATATACCTACACAACGTGTGGTCAGACACTGGTCGTGCGTGTGTATCACAAGTGGTAGTCAGATAAAAATGCCTTTCTGTATCCGTGGATTCATTCGATTTACAAACCTAAACGTTTAATATTTTTGAACAGAGAGAGTAGTAGTACAGTACGGTTCCATAGCTGATATTGCTATGTGCCATGACTAGGGTTGCAGATGCGGGGCCCGCTTAGGCCCGCATAACTGGGTAGTTAATACAAATTGTACTTTGTACTATACACACAGATCGGAACCAGTCTAAAATTATACTAAACTGACATGAGACAAGACAAATCTGTTGCCCCGCTTACCCATCCCGCTTGCAACCCTAGCCATGACCCAGAAGTACTAATTTGCGTTTGTAGTGATATCACCTTGGTAGCTCCAAGAAGGGAGTATTGTTGCATTCAAATAAATCTATCGGCTGAGCAACCCGTGAGTAGTGCAGCATTATGGGTTTCACAACCTTTGTGATTTTTTGTTTTGAAATTTTGGTCGACGACGAGGGAGACTGGCGTGAGGATGAAGAACATGCGGCAGAGGAACTGCCAGAGAGGTTGTTGGCGACGAGGATGAGCTCCTGACGACGGGGATCGACGATGGACGATGCGGGTTGAGATGAGGTGCTTGCGGCTGGCTGGGGCGAGCTCGAGCGTGGAGGCAAGCAGGGAGGGCGAGGTGAGGCGTCGGCGGCTGGATGGTGGCGAGCTCAAGCGCAGGGGCCAGCAGGGAGGCTGTAGGAAAGGTTAAGTGTAGGGGCGAGCAGGAAGGGCGAGGTGAGGCGTTGGAGGCTGGGGGCGAGCTCGAGTGTGGAGGCAATAGTGGGCGCATTGCGACGGTTCAGTTGGTGGTGGCCGGCGAGGCTAGCAAGGTTGGGGAGGAGGTCAACAAAGGGGAGAGAGAGAGTGTCGACGACGGCGGTAGGTAACCGATAGATACGCGGGCATGCGTAGTTGTGTTGGGTGCATGTGTCTTTTATGTGGTGTGTGTTTTAGGGCTATCTAGGTGCTTCGTGCCTGTGTGTGCTTCATGCCACTTCGGCCCAGTTGGGCCGGTGGGTGTATTTTTTACCTTTTGTTTATTTCTTTTACAAAGCATTTTCTAAAACAATTTTTAGAATAGATAAAATAATCACAAAATTGGGTTTAAATTGAAACAAAAAGGGGCATAATTTGAAAAGTAAAAGGATATGATTTAGCAAGAAATATGTCTAGGATTGACTAGACAAACCATGCAATTATGATGATCTAGTCTCCTCGATCAAAACATGAGAAAAAACGGTCTCCATCGCCCTGACATCCTTGCTCCTGTGTAACGAGCTTTCCAACCACCTATGCAGTCACACTCGACCAAAGATCTTGTGTTGGCATGATGAAGTCTGGATGCCTAGATACCCGCAGATAGAGTGCATGCATTGCCAACGATGATGGAAACACAAAGTATGCATTCAGTTCAGACGCTAGATGGGGGAAAACCGGTAAATGCATTTGGTTCGAACACTAGAGAAAGCGTGATCCGTTGAGGCAGTGGGGAAACCTGAAGAACTAAAGCGACACATTTAATAAGAAGCCCCACTTAATATGTGTGCATATTTATATTAAGAATGCAATATGCACGTACGGCGATTATTTTTAGTACCCGTAGCAACGCACGGGCATTCAACTAGTTATGTTGTAGAAACACCAGCTTCAGAAATATGTTGCATGAACTCCTTTTCCCAAATCCAGCCTTCCGTCTTCTTCCTCGAAAATTCTTAATCCAAAATTGTGATTTCCTACAGGCTTCCCATGGCCGAGGGTCGACACCATCTCCGGGAAGAGGAGAAGTTTTGAACGGAGCACCCATCTCACGACGGCGCTTGCGAGTGGGCCTGTGGAGGTCGATGCAGAGAAGATGGCTGGACGGCGTGGCGCTCGGGACAAGGCCCATGGATGTCGCTGCGGAGAGCGTGGACGGCCAGTTCGGACACTACACTGACCTCGACGGCCGTCCTGCGCCTCTCCGCTGCACCGGTGGTAGAAAAGCAGGGTGGAGGGAGGAGAAGGGTGGAGGGCGGCCACGGGCCCGTGATGGAGGGTCCGAGACGAGCGGGCCTATGCCTTTGTCGCGGATGCCCTCCTCGCGCGAGAACGGGAATCGATTCCAGGTGCGGCTGGCCTGGCCGCCGCGCACGTCTCTGCAGGAACTGATTGTGGGAATATGCAGTGTCCGTCGTGCGTCTAGACGCCGCGCGTCCGCGTAGGAATTGAGGAAGTGGCAGTCGTTCAGTTGACTTTGTGGACGTTTGGCAGATGGAAACGTATTTTCCATGAACGGAAACGTATTTGACCAATCTACATCTAGACAAATTATAGTATAGATAGATAGACTAGTTGAATGCCCGTGCGTTGCTACGGTTTATCAAGTTTTTTTCTTATCACATATGCACGTCAAAAATTCTCTCCGGATCCATACCGAGTAGATCCATAAGTTATAACTCGCTCCTGTGGAAGAGCAAAATTGTTGTCTCATCTGCTGAGCCTTCTTTTTGACTTTGCCTTATATATACATGCAGATCTCCCGCGTGGTAAAAAAAGATGGAAAGATACCATCAATAGCATGCCCGCATAGTTATCATATCTTGTAGTCGGGAAGAGTACGACTTGAAAAACCGCTTCGCTCCGCTCGCCCCCGCGGGCAACGGGGAGAACTCACAACCTTCTTCTTGAGCCACTCCCCTCCTCTCCTCCCTCCCGCCGTTGTCGCGGGCAAAGCCTGCGCGGTGCCGGCGGCGGAGGATGCTTCTCTACCCGTCCCCTTGGGGTTCTGTGCGGGGAAGAACTCAAGGCCGCGGTGCGCTGTTGTTTCTGGCTAGGCGGGCCATGGAGGCGGTCTAGCATGTGCGGTTTCGCGTGGCGGCGCTAGTAGTGTACAGGAGAGGGCGGCCGGCGGTGGCTGGGATGGCGCTGGCTGGGACGGCGTGGCCGGGAGCCTTCCTGGCAGCACGGCCTCTAGGCCCAGATTTGGGCCACGATGGGTTCTGGCCGGTCTGGGTCTCTGGGCCCATCCATCACTCACCGGTTGTTGCTCAGCGGCAGCCTTGCGGCGAGGTTGGCGGGGAAGGCGCTGGAAGCTCATAGACCAGAGTTGCGAGTGGTTGGCGGCGGTGGACATGGTGCAACAACGCGGCGGGAGGGCCTAGTCGGGCCTGCAAGGCATGACCGGCCCTACATGTTGCGTCCGGTCGACGACCGCCTCTAGCGGTGGAGGACGTGATCTCCTATGAATGTCCACGGCGTAGTCGGAGGCTGAAATCTGTCCGTCGATGACTACGGAGTGCGATAGGTAGGTGGCACGATCCTGCTTGCCGACTGCACTTCTGCTAACCACATGACTCTTTTTTGGCGCTAGCCTACCGCATCTACACGTCAGTGGAGCTATCTACTACCTCCTGATCTAGAGCTCGCGGATGCCGGGGCGGCGGCCCTGGAAGGTGGATCGTGTGTGCGTCTCTACGGCGAGCGACGTGTAGATGGTGATTACTCTATTCCTTGGTCATTTGGATGGCGAGGAGCTGGCGGTGGGTGATCCTGAAGTTGGCGGCGCTTCGGCATTGGTGACTTCCAGATCGTGTTCTGGAGGCTGGACTCGGGGACAATGGGCAATTCGAGATATCGGGCATGTGAGAAAGTTTTTCCGGGCAAAAGATCAGCGCTTTGGCGCCAACGACGGCGATGCCTGTGGGTGTCGTAACCCTCTGGAGGGCGTTGTTATGGTTATCTTCGTCATGCTAAGGCTCCGGGTGAAAACCCTTGACCGTCGTGGTCTCGATGATGGTGGCGTGGTGTGTCGTTACCTTCCTGGGGGCATCGTCGTGGAGCTTCGATTCCCTCGATCTTGTTCCAGTGTCTTTGGTGGCAAGTTTTTGGTTCCATGTACTTATCTTTTATCTTTGATCTGCTGTATCACAGGATCCCCCTCCTAAGGGCGTTGTTGTGGTTACCTTCGTCACGCTAAGGACCCTTGGCCGTCATGGTCTCGGTGATGGCGACGGAGGATCCCCTCATCACCTTGTATCGGTTTTGCCGTTATGACTATTTATAAAATGGGGCGAAAGCCTATTTTGAGATCATACCGCTTGTAGTCCACTAATTTTGGTTTAGATTGTATACGTTGCTCGCACTAATGTTGGTAACCGTTGCTAACCTTCGATGCATCTATGATAAGTTCTTCGTGAACATGTGTTAATTGTATACGTACGTGGTTATACCTCTTTGAATTAGGCATGGTTCTTCAAAAGACGGTTCACAATGTATAAAGTTTTCTTGTACGCACTGCCTCTATTTATTTAGGCTAAATGAAGATCTAAAACGATAGTTCAATTTCTCCAATCAATATACCATGAAACAATCAATTTCCGGCTGGTGGCGGAACCTGGCATGTTCGAGAAAACATTATAAATATCACCGGACCTAGTCGCCCCGAGATGGACGTGCGTATACCAGCACCACTTGATGGAATCTTGCACCAGCACTCTTCCTGCACACACGTATGTTGCCATGACCTTGATCCTGTCTATGCCCATTGAGTCATTGACACAAACACGCTCCCATTAACCTGAAGTTTAGTCGTGTACTCTCGCGATCTCCTGTAGCTGCACGCCATGGCTGGGGTCCTCCGTCTCTTCATCCTACTCCTATCGACTGTCCTCGTCCGATCCCGCCATCGGTTCTCCTGTACCTGCACGCCATAGCTCGTGTCCTCCGGCTCTTCTTCCTGCTCCTATTGGCCGCCCTGTGCCATGGCCGCGGGGCCGGCGAAGGCCCCCTCGCGCTCTACTTGAAGTCGCTCTGCCCGTACTGCTCGCTGTTCATGGTTAAACGCCATGCCGGGATCTTCAAGGACGGGCTCATCGACGCCGTTGACCTCCTGCTCGTCCTCTATGGCAAGGCACATGTCCGCGACGCCAACACCACCATCAATTGCCAGGGGATGCCTCTCTCCTCCCGTTGTGATCACCTCCGCCACCTCCAAAAATCAGGCAACCCGGAATAAACGGTCGAGGCTGTTTTCCACCGGTTCAACTTGCAGCAGGAGATCAACTCAGCCACTCGGGGACGTATAGGATACAAACAGAGGAAGCCGGCAATCGCGCGGGGGAAAACGTATTTATGGTGAACGGAAACGTATTTGTGCCAACTAACCTACCTCAAGAAAAATTATAGTATAGATTATAGTATATACTAGTTGAATGTCCGTGCGTTGCTACGAGTTTTTAAATTTGTTTTGCTGTCACAAGTGTAAACATAATTATTGCATGTAATATTGAAAATTCACGAGAATATAAAATCGATTAAAATTATGACAAATGATTATTGGAATCGACTATGATAAATGATTATTAGAATCGACAAAAAGATGTGATGAAATTTATTTCTTTCATTCTTCTCTTGAGCACGAATTTGACGAAGTACTACTATATCACATCGCCCCCTCGACTGCAAATCTATTTGTCCCTTATTTCTTTCATTCTTCTCTTGAGCACGAATTTGACGAAGTACTACTATATCACATCGTCCCCTCGACTGCAAATCTATTTGTCCCTATGCTTCTGCCCACTATTATTAAAAAATATTTAGATTCCTAAAGTTCTTCAATCTCCAAAGTGACTATTATGTCCATTTAATATTGTAGATGTAGATATTATTTTCTAAATGTTTTGTGAAAGATAGCAGAATTTTACTTTGGACTAATCGTTTGCTAAATTTGTTTGTATTTTATATTAACTGCTATTTTTTAAAATGGTTGGAAAGGATAGTTACATGTGTTGTATCGAAAATAAAAGAGATCTACCTACTGACACACTTGGTACATGTACACACGCACCCAAATAGTGTCCAGCACATGAAAACACGACCAACACAAACGCACTTACCACGTTCACGTATTGCTGCCTAAAAAAAAAGCTGGAAGAAACGTTGGCAGCTGTCGAGCCCGTCCGACTGTCCCCGTGTCGATCCCAGCACTCCACGCACCGCTTCCCCTGCTGCCTGCTTAGGCATGGTGCCGCCGGCAGCAAGACCCTGCCGACTCCGGCACTGGTTCTCCTCTGCCTTGATCCCACCGTCTGCCGCCGCCCTGCGCGCACTGCCACCGCCGCCAGCAACCATGGTGGCGGTCTGCTCTCGTCCGTCTCCTGCAGGTCCCCTCAGCCACCTCTACCTCTTCCCCTGCATCTCCGGCCCCCGCCGCGCGCCCCTCCTCGTCGAACCCTGCACGTTGCCGCTGTGAGTGCGCACCGCCGTTGGGTCCCTTGCCCCCGAGCTCGCCCGCATTGTTAGGCATAGTCCATGCTCCTTCCTCGTGCGCCGCTGCCTTTCATAGCCTCCATCTGCAAGGTCCGGCGCCGCCGCCCCCCGCGCCGTCGGCCCCTGCGCCGCCCGGACGTCGACCTCCCTCTGTTCCTACTGGTCCACCCCAGGCTTAATCGGCGGCGGTTCTCCAGTCCTGGCTGGATATTTTTGCATGATTTTCAAAACTCAGTCAGTGTTAGTACAAATTGGTTATGATGATGTATTGCCGATCTTCTATTCAATGTAGCCGATCTTCTATTCGAGTTTCCGAGACAGAAGGGTGAGCTAGAAGTCCTCTTGTTGTCTGCTAGTATTCCAAATTGTTCAGTATTTGTATCTGTATCTTCTATTATAAACAACTATACACTGAAATATTGTCATAATGATTGGCTCGGAGCAAGTCGATGATGAACAGACCATTTCGGAAGCTGTCTTGAACAAAATTATTGGCACAGCTGAAACTTATGACTTGTAGGTAACAACTGAAACGTGTTTATGTTTTCACTCTTACTGACACTGCATTATTTGCATGGAAAGTCATTCACGGTATTGATATTTGGTGTATTTTAGGTAAACAGGAAGCACCACATACTTTTTTTAGAGGAAGCAGCACATACTTTTTTTTAGAGGAAGCAGAGAAGAGCTCTCTTCTGGATGTCTTAATTGGAGAAGCGATGCATTGATGAAGAATCGAAAATTTCTATTGATCCCTGCTTTGGTGCCTACAATATTGCCGACAAGTATGTATTTTTGATAGTTGTTTGTATAATTCATAAGAACTTTCATAGTCAGAGCTAATGACTGGTAATTTATGTGCCTTACCAGGATGGCTCCTGCAATGTACATTAACGTTTTCTCTGGTGAATTGACAACCAAGTTTCCAATGCAGGTCCGTATTTCTAGGCCATCTCCGCCTATGTTATAGTGCAATCATAATATATTGCCTTACCCTGTAGAAACAAACGTCCATATGCTACTACTTTTAGCCATCCAGCTTGTCGCTTCTTGAACTAAGAAAAATCTGGTCCAGGTAGAAAATTAGATTTGCAGCAGAGCTTGTCTGGATCATGCACAAATTACAGCTAGATTTTTTTAGGTTATAATTCGCTACAACATACAGGTATTTAAATTCTACATGTTAGTTGAATGCTCATTACATCACAAACGTCTCACATGTAAACATAAAATACACATAAATATTCAAGTATTTAAAAATTGAAATATGTTTGCATCCATTACATTTAAAAATTAAATGATTTTCTAATCATCATGGAGTCTGCCCCAATCTGGTCCAGTGATTTCAAGTGCTAAGGATTTCTTTATAAACTATGTTCAGCATTGTTGTTACTAATGACTCGGTTTTTTTTCTCTTCTTTGAATTATTTCCCTCTCCCTTGATGGCTAGGATCTTGATGTTGCTTTTCGCGGTGGCTCGGGACCACGCGACGTATAGCTGACCACGAGAGAACACTGGCTCCGGTAGGTACACACCTACAATCGGAATGGTTTTCCCTTGCGCTTTGTTGATCGTCATGGCAAAGTTTTGCCTGATTGGGAACTGCTTCCTTTTGAATTTGAAAGGGAACATGTCATCGTCGGATGGGCATAGAAGTATCCGAGGAAGAAAAACCTCTCTCCTGCGTGTTGTCCCACGACGATCTCCGCGTCGATGGCGTTCCTCTGGAACTCACGGATCACAAGCCTTGTTCCGTTATACAACCCGTTAGCTAGGTCAATATTCCTTAGTAGTATAACGGGGCAATTTTTCTTCAGTTTAAGCGTGTGGGGGGCATCCCGTTAGGAGTTAGCGAGTTCAGAAACTCGGAAGGGTAGTAGCCATGTGGATCGTCCTCCACACTATCGAAGCTATAGTAGATCATCTCCTCGCCATGAAAACGCTCAATCATGTGCATGTTTATTCCATCTACGTTGTCGTTCTTTGTGGATAGGATTGCTCTAGAAGTCATGTAATGCGGGTTGTCAATGTTGTGGTCTAGTTCAGGAAACACATGGTTGATTAGCTTCATTATGTTAGCCGCGTTGTCTCCCATAGAGGACACACAGATATCTTCGGGAAGCCGGATGTTTCCTTCCTCGTTGGTTTCCTCAATACCATTACCTATCCTCAGTAGGTAATCCGCGAACCAGCGGTCATTTTGTGCCCTCATCTTCTTGACGAGCCTTAGCTGGCGCATGCTCTTCCATAGGTTGGATCTCTGCAGACTTGCGTCGATTATCTCACCACGTGAACCTTTTCGCACTACCGGAAGCACTTGCATGAAGTCCCCACCGAACACGATAGTCTTGCCTCCGAAAGGTCGGTCCCGGCAGTCCATGATGTCACGCATACTTCTGTCTAGCGCTTCAACTGCCTGACATTTTGTCATGATTGCCTCGTCCCATAGTATGAGTGAAGCCATTCTCAGGAGCTTGGCTGTCCCACTTTGCTTAGTGAAGCTGCATGATGCCCCTTCTTCAAGGTTTAGTGGGATCTTGAACCTCGAGTGTGCTGTTCTTCCTCCTGGCATGATGGAAGCGGCGACACCCGACGTTGTTGTGGCCACCGCGATATTTTTCTCTCCCCGAACCCTAGCTAGTAGTGCCCTGTAGAGGTATGTCTTCCCTGTTCCTCCCGGACCATCGACGAAGAATACGCCCCCATTGCCCCGATCAACTGCCTTAAGTATCTCATCATAGGAAAGCCTTTGCTCAGAGTTTAGAAATGTTGCCAGTGATTCGTCTTCCTTGTCTACCGTGATATTCATTTCCTCGATGACCTCCCTAGCCTCGCCTTCTGTGTTGTCATACGTCTCGTCGATGTTTGGGAGAGGGAATGACTTTATGTATTTGCCCATGGACTGCAGCATGCCTCTGATATCAAGCAACACCTTCTGCTCCACAACTTTTGGACAAGTGTATCCGCGTCGGTAGTCATCAGACATCGCCTGAAGGTGCCTATCCCAAAGGCCGCGCACATCGCCAGGCTCACAGAATACCAAGACTGTTGCAAAGAGCCTCCTTAGTGAGGTTGGCATGGCGAACTGCTCTGACTCAGTAAGACACTCATTGAGCGTGTTGTCAGCCTCGATGAGACCTCTTCTTTCCGTGGCCTCACGAAATGTAGCACATAGCACACCATCCACCGTTTTTAGATCTTCGAAGGACTTTGAGCAGGGTACGTGGTTTAGAAGCACCCTTAGAAAGTACCTTTCGCCCTCTGCAGGATGGGCTGTCACGATTCGTACTACTTGGTGATCCCTTGTCCTTATCTTCCAGTACTTTTCTGTAATTTGCCACGTGAACGTCTCCGGGAAATCTTCATAAAGAATATCTCGAGCCATGCATAGTTCTGGTTAGCTTTGAAATACTCTATGAGCATGGATGTGCTCTCCCTGGCAGCAATGTCGCTCGGGTTGTCTCCCGCTTTGAACGTGACCCTTTGCATATCTGGGAGATGAAGCGGGAGCAGTAAGACCGTTGGGTGGTTCTCACAGAGCTTGAAGCCGAATATCCTCCACATGGCCTCCGGTGGAGTAATCCACCTTGCGTCAACGTATCTCCTGATCTCGTCTATGTTACCTTTGTCGTCAGGTGTCTCGATCTTGAACGAAGTATGGTCGTGGCCCTTGTATATGTACTTATATAGGTACTTGACGGCCTTTATGCTAGATCACACTTCCACGTTGATGTGGCAGTCGAACATCCGCAAGAGGTAAGGATTGTAAGGCACAACCAATCTATTGTCCAGCGTCTGACCACGGACCTTCACACAACAACCGTCCTTCCGTCTCCGATATACTGGATATGAGTCCTTCCCCTGTACGGTGGTCTCGTTGAATGTCCGTGGATACCTACACTTGCACGACCCGTTTTTCATGCACACTTTGTTTGGCTTGAGAATACCGCATGGGTCGTGCATCATATGCTTCACGACCATGGTGTATAGCTCCGGGTACTTATTCTTGTCTGGGAGTTTGGCGGATATGACGTGGTCGTATTGCTCTAGCACAAGGAGCTTATATCTTGAATCCATGATCAACAGGAAATGGGCATGTGGGAGACCCCTCTTTTGGAACTCGACAACGTAGACGTATGCCTTCACAATGCCTAGGATATGCTTCTTGGTTAGCATATCTTTCATCGTCTCCAGCTTGGCCCTAAACACTCGGACCACAATGTCTGGTCGGTCTTGTGCGGTTTGTCCTGGAAGCAGCGCATCCTGTATCTCCTGCCAGTTTGGGTTGTAGGTCATCGTCAGGAAGATGTCAGGCTTGCCGTATGTTTGCACCAACGCCATGGCATCCATATGCCTCCGTTTCATGTCTCGGAAACCTCCCTTGAATGTGGAGGGTAGAACAATCCTTGTGCCAACGGCGCTTGCTTGAGTCTCTCCAGCTGTGATGCGATCCACAATGCCTTTATATAGATCTGCACGTGTCTCCGGCTGGTGTCCCCTAACCCAATTCAATCTGCAGCCCTCGATCTTTATGTACATGTCGACCGCAAACTGTTGGAACAAACGCCCTCCATGTAGTATGGGGTTGAATATAGCAGGGCACGTCTGTAGTCGGTAACAGTAGTAGTCCCTGACGGAGACACTTAAATTGCCACCACCCTTTGCGTGAATGAAAGAAAAAAGAATGTTAGGCAACATCCGAGAAGGATAAAGATAATAAATGCAGGATTATGTTGAATGTTTGAACCTGGACCATCGTCACGTCCCGCTCTTGGTATTTGCGCAAGGTACCAATGAACATTATGTTTAGGGATATTTGGATGCCAACCGAGCTCCCCCTTTGGGAAGAAGAGGGGTACGAGAGTGGGTCATCGCATCCTTGTGTTGCATGTATACTATGTCTCTCGTTGTTGTTACCGTAGAGGGTAATTCTGCGCTTAAACCTATTTGCTAGGTCGCTGCCCTCGACCCAGATCGTAGCCACTTCAGACGATATTGGTAAATTGAATGTCCTTTGGTCTTTCTTCTGGTTGGTGTTCAATTCTATACGGCAGTCCTCGAGGTTGTCCTTGTGGGAGCCCTGCCAACACCCGGATTTTTAATCCCAGATGCCCGTTATGCCATACCTCGTAATCCCAGGATTACCATTTTTGCGAGACATAACGGATTGGATATCACAGTACATCATCCATTACAAACCATACATAAGGTCTTACACAAATAAGGATCTCATGATCCAGTCTTAATACAACAAGCAGCGGAATTAAATATAAAGCGTAGCGGTAGGGTCCATCTTCAGGGACACATGCAATGCTGACGAAGGCAGATAGTCCTAGTTATCATAGCCGTCCTGTTGGCCATCATCTTGATAGTCTCCTTCATAGTCTGGCCATGATAATAGCCAGGGACAAAAGCCATGAGTACTCTTTAAGTACTCGCAAACTACCACTAACAAGTAGTATAATTCTAAGTTAAAGTGCTAAATCTAAGTTTAACTATAAAGTTAAGTTTGAAACCTAAGCTGAGTTCAGAAGCAAAGAAAGATAAAGTAAAGTTCTAAAATCACTTAAGTTGGGAAGCTATTGTCATAAAAACAACCCTATTATGGTCAAGTCAAGATTCATCATTCATACCAAGTTATTTGGAAAACATCTGACAACGAAACAGTATGGCCATTCTAACTGTCCATAACCACGGACGCGGCTATTCGAATAGTTTGACACTCTGCAGAGGTGGTACACTTTCACCACAAGATTCGATACATCTGTCAGGGATAACCCTGAATCATCATACTTAGTATGCAGATAATCAAACATAACCTTCCCTTTACATACCCTAGTATAAGCACTTCTCCTATGAGCATGGCCTCCCAACCATGACCATCAGTCATCTTGGGCACTGCATAGGTGGACAACATTGAGAGGTAGCCTCAGCTCAAACCTCTCCCGCGAGGGAACTAATACTAATGCATATAAATTTCCAGCTAAGCCTTACCCAATTCAGGTAGTGTGGTTGTACGGTAAATTTGGAATGGTATCGCATCCGAATCCAACCATCAGTTTTATAAAAGGGTTAAGGCTCATGCCTCAACATTTTGATCATCACCAACCATTTTTGTTTCTTAACACATGTCAAAACATCTCAATAGAATGACTCATCATTCCAAGGTTTTCATAATTCATTTTCACCAGGTGTTCCCATCTAAAGTGACACAAGTTTTTGATCTACTCTAAACTACTAAATTAAGAGTGTTCACTAAGGTAGAAAATATGGGTTCAATCTCATGCCATAGGATGACATCTAAAGGGTTCTAAATAGGTCAAGTTTTATACTCTTTATGCTACCTTCAAAACAAGTAAAGAACTTTGTGTAAAATAAGGGGAGTAAAACTTGTAAGTAAGACTTGGGGTACTAATAGTCAAAGGGGTGTGATCCAAGCATGCCTAAGGCATCTTTACTAAACCATCTAGTTTGAACCTAACTTGCTAAGCACTAAACTTGCAAGTTTTAGCTTGCATTGTTGATGGTGGCTTGCCTTGGTTGGTGCAGTGGTTGAAGTTTTCTTCTTCTTCTTCTTCTTGGTAGAACTCCTCCTCCTCGATTGGTCGGTACTATCGTCTATAAATACATACGGAGTACACAATCACCAAACAATACTTAACTAGGCTAAGTAGCATTCTAAGACACACATTTGATGAGCTATTATCATCACAAGCATCACAAGTTTAAGTCAATAGTTTCATTCTTTTTATTTTAGAAAAGTAATTTCTACTCATTGAAAAATTAACTATAATTTAATATTCACCACTTAAACTATGGGATCATGTTGACACATGTCATCACCACATATTCTAACATGTGGGAATGAGATTTAAAGGTTGGATCAATATTACTTTGGTTTAAGTTCATTATTTTAATGATTTAAAGTGACTAGAAATGCCTATATAGCATTATTTTGGTACTAGTCCAAAGTCACTGCATGTAAACCTTAATATTATTACATATTTATCTAGATATGATAAAATATGATTTTTGAGAGTTGGAATCAACTCAAAAGCTAACTTGGTTGATTTTATAAAAATGTTGCAAGTTGCAAAAGCTTCTGTTTTATTATTTTTATTAGGAGAGATCTATAACTCTAATTGAATTAAATCCAACGAGCTTGGATAGATCATTTCAATACCTTTCAGACAAAATTGGTTTCATGCAAAATGGATTTGTAAAACTCTCAGAATTGAATTTTAAACTAGTGGACAGAAACTAGATCCAACTTAAAAAGAAAAATCCAGATTTGAATTGGTGGGCTAGCGCGGGAAAGAACTTGGGCCGGCCCAGTGGCGCTCCGCGGCGCGGGGCTCAGCTGACAGGGGGGTCCCTCTTGTCAGTGGGTCTTAACACGCGAAACGGTACGCGCGCTGTGGGCCGTAGGATTAGAAGGGGGATCTACGGCTGAGGGTCGCGTCGATGACGAACAGGTCGCCGGTGAGCTCGAACCCTAGCGGCTCGGTGGGGGTCTGCTGGGGACGTAACAGGGCTCCAGCGACGACGACGAGGCGGGCAATAGAACTGGAAGACGACGGCGGGCTCAGGGATGGTCGAGGTAGCTCCGGGGGTAGTCGCAATCAGCGGCGCCCTTCTCCTCCAGAGGCGGCTGTTTCGGCTCCAATTCCGGCGAGCTTCTACTCCCCTTGCTCCGGCTAATGGTGTGGACGGTCAGAGAGAGGTGGGGAGTGAGTGGGTGGGGAGAAATGGTGCGGGGGAGGCCGGCTTATATAGGCCTGACGGTGAGACCGAAGGGTATGGGCAGGCGACTCCGGCGACACGGCTACGGGCGGCTAGCGGCATGGTTGCGGGTGGTGATCGACAGGTGGTCTCCTGGCGGTGCTCTAGGAAGTGAATGCGGGCGTAGGGCGGTGGTATGCGGTCTGGGCGTAGGGCGGTGTCCACGGCGAGCGGTGGCTAGGGTGCGTTGGGCGGCCAGCGAGGGTGTCTGGGGTGTTCCCCAGGTCGTGGCGGAGCGGTGGGCGCAGGATGCGGCCAAGGGGCGGTCTGTGCGAGCGGGGACAGAGCGTGCTCTACGGGCGGTGTCGACATGGTTGACCAGCTCCGGGCGCGGCGGTTCCTGGCCGTCCTGCTCTCTGTCTCTGGCCTGGGGCTGGTTGGACGGTGGCAGTGGACCACTGGCGACGTGCTAGACATGGCGAGAGAGGGGGAGATGGACTGCTGCAGTGGGGCAAGGTTTGGCCGGCGAGCATGTCCTCGGGTTGGCATGGCATGGCTACTAGGGGGTAGGGGATGGGTGCTAAGGGCCTGGTTAGATTAAGAGGGGACAAAGAGATTAAATGGAGATCAAATGAGGGCAAAACCCTGTTCAAAACAGTGAGCTATGATTTAGAGTTTAAATCTGCCTGGCAAGTGTTTGATTAAATGGCCGCAAGAAATAAACTTTTGAATTTTGGTTTCAAATTTTTTGGGTGTTCTCCACTGGTGCTAGGTAGTCTCTGGTTGCAAGGGTTTTGAAAGTGGAGCTCAAATAGATGGTTTTTGAAATAGGGGTGATCTATGCATATGCATTGGATTCAAATTTTAAATGCCATTTAAAATAAGTAAAAGAATGTTTTTAGCAGATAAAAAGTTGGGCCTTGGTACCTCATTATGTGTACTAGTAAGGGGTGCAAAGATCGTGAATTGTTTCTGTTAAGAAATGAGTGCTAGGAACACTCAAAATAGTGTAGTGGATTAAAATGGCCAAAATGACCATTCCTCCTTTTTATTTGTTTTTGATTTGATTTTCTTTGGAAAAAGTTTGGGAATGATGTAGATGATGTTTAAATCACCTAAGAAACATTTTAGAAGCAAAGGATCACACAATCATGGCAATTCAAAACAACTCATATTTTAAATGCACACATATATGAATGCTTTCATTTTAAATTTGGAAAAGTTTTTGTTAACCCCAATTTTGATGATTTAAATCTTGATAAGCTTGGATTGAAGTTTTGGGATGTTACACGCCCAAACACCTAAACTGCTCGGAACAGGGGTTTCCTCTCAGTATGTCTGCAACCTTCCTTGCGACCTCTTGGTCGAGGTCCTTGGTGGCTTCCTTGTGATGGATCATGTTTGGATCATCGTCGTAGAAGTATAGTTGTAGGTGTTCCAGCTTAGAGTTTGGCCCGAACGAATGCATGTTGTGGTACAATGAGCCCTGGGCCCGGAATGTGTACACTCCGGACCTCATGTTTGTGCAGTCATTGTCGAGGCTGACACCAAGGGTCATGAAGGGGAAGTGGCCGTTGAAGAATCGGATGCTCTCCCGAAAATGACGCGAGTTCGCGTCCTGGCTAGACCATAGTCTCCTCAACTCCGGGATAGGTTCTGGTTGTTGATGAGCTAGCTCGACCTTTCCTTTTTGACAGCAGAATCCATCGGTCTCACGCTCGAACTTCTTGGCATGACAGAATTCGTAGTCTGGTACTTGCTTTAGGATATGTGTACTGTCTGGTAGGTTCGAGTACACAAAATCGAAAGGATCGATAGATTCTGGGCCTGATGAGTTTGTTGTTTTATTTGTGTCCATGTCATCTTCGTTGAAACCTACATGGATGGGTTGTCACATTAGTATGTTCCTATTAACTCGTAACAGAGAGTGTGAATAGGAAGGATGGTATAATTACCTTCACTGGCATACATGTAGCATTCCTCGTCCATGAGGTCGTCTGAATTGGCATTCTCGTCCATGATTCCGTTAATGAATGCCTCCATTTCGCCTACAACATTCTTGCTCCAGTAAGTACAATCAGGATGTGCCATGACATAAATAAAGGGAGCAAAGATGTGTGTGTTACCGTCGGTCCTGATGGTATACTCATGCGTTCTTGTTGAAGGGGATGTGGGAGGTGAAGCAGTTTCTTCTCTGGCGGGTGTTCCCTGTGTGCTTGATGCCAGGTTTATTGTTGGCAAAGTTGCTGCAAATGGTCACGGCATTGCGATGGATTCTTTGCACGGGGTGTTCCTCCTAGCCGCAGCTTTATCCCTACGTCGATCAAGCATTACTGCCCTCCCCTCTTGGGTTTTCCTCTGTGTAGATATTTGTTTGACTGCTCTTCTACGTGCATTAGTGTCTTCCCTTTTCTCATCCGGAAAAATATTCTGTTTAGCTCTATAATTGGCTCTTCTACGTGCATTAATGTCTTCCCTTTTCTCGTTCGTCAAACTATTCCGTCAAGCTATTCTTCTTTGTGCATTAATATCCTTCTTTTGGTTAGCGCTTTGCCCAGCTCTATCAGGATCATTTCTCGCTTGATTTGTATCCTCTGAGATAATTGAAGAGGGGATGTCTGTCCAGAAAGATGGTTAGATGTTCATACTGTATACTATTTCTGGAAAGTATTTATTCTGGAATATACGAGCATTGTATAAGTTTTATAGTAGTACCGTTAATCATGAATTCTGGCTTATTTGTAGTTCGTATGTCACCCTCGCCGTCTTTTATCATTGATATTATTTGATCAATACCCTTGGCATGTTCATCATCATTGCGGAATGGTGCTGAATCTACGTCTTTGTTGGTTGGACGCAATGAATGCCAGATGCCTGTCCATGAAAGATGGCTAGCTTTACATATTGTATATTTTATTTGAAATGTATTGGTATTTTATAAAATTCAAGTATTACCATCAATGAGGACTTTTGGCTGCTTTAGATATTCTATGTGATCGTTGCTGATGTTCGTCTTGGATGTGCCTTCTTGTGATGATATCGAAACAGTTTTTCTCTGTTTTGTCGAGAACTCTTCGTTACGATGATGTATAAATAATTGTCTTTCTCCCGGCGTCATAGCCTTTCTTTGTCTTGCACTTAAGGTAGATGTACCAACTTCCTCTTCCATCCTTATTTCTGGCTCTGCATATTTCTTAGCCTCTTTCTTTTTTGTTTAGCTGATATGCTTCACGTTGTTTTTTCAGCCTTTCTTTCTTTTCTTCATCAGTCATCCGTGCATACCGCTCTCTATCTCTTTTTCGTTTTTCTTCCTTGGCATCCATTACCTGAGATTGCGAACAAAATGGTTTTCCTGTATTAGTATTTGTATATACTGTAATTATCAAACTTGGATAATATTAGTTACATTGTAATAAATCAACTATTTTAAGCATAGCGCTTTAATTTAAATCAAACATAGCATGTACTCTCGTATTGCCGCTGATAAGTTTTATTTTTACATGGCAGTTTGTAAGATTGTTGAAGAATGTCTATTGGTGAGGAAGATAATGAACAAAATTACTATGTTATAAGGAGGATAATTGAGCAAGAGGTATCAACAGTACTAGATGTGATCGAGCGAGAGGTATCAATAGTTCCGGCAGCAGTCAACTTGAACTTTGATCTCGTCAGTGGAGGCAAGAACAAAAGTAGTATCAAACTGATGCAATAGAACAAGGACGTCCTGTATGCGATGGATTTACTGATGCCTGGCGTGTTGTCTAGCACATGTTCATGTTTATTTATATGAGAATTTGCTCTAGGCTGAGTCGGATTAGGATTCCGTAGCTAAGTAGTAATACTGCTTTTCAACTTGGTAGTATTCACCGATTCCCTAGTTTATCACATTTTATAAATCTCTCTTGTCTGAGTTGGATTAGGTTTCCCTAGCTAAGTAATATTAGGACTCCTCAACTCAGTTGGAATCTTGATTAGCACTCTTTTTCACATATCAAAACTATATTAAGATTTGCTTAATTCTAATTTCACATGACACTATTTCCATTGTTTTACAATACCTCTACAGTGCATAAATTCAACAACTCGAGATCAAAATTCAATTCAAACTGCATATGTAATCTAGGAGTAATCTAGGAGTACAAAGGACATCACAAATGGAAATAAATAAAGTAGAGATGTTGGAAAACAACTCGATCTTTCCTCTGAACTATAGATTCAAATACAAATACTCTCTCCGATCCAAATTAGTTGACTTGGTTTTGTCTAAATTCGGACGTATCTAGCACTAAAATAAGTCTAGATACATTCGAACCTAAAAAATCTCAACTAATTTGGATCTTTCCTCTGAACTATAGATTCAAATACAAATACTCTCTCCGATCCAAATTAGTTGATTTGGTTTTGTCTAAATTCGGAATCTAGCACTAAAATAAGTCTAGATACATTCGAACCTAAAAAATCTCAACTAATTTGGATTGGAGGGAGTACCATAAATAGTAATCTAGAGCAGCAACCATGAAGCTAGAGCGGCCCAGCTGGGAGGAATTGGAAAGGCACTTGGGTGTCCTGGGATGTGTGGAAGCGCCGGCAGACTGAACTGATGGCGGATGGAACGGCCTTTAGCAATAGATTCCCGTCGGACTCCCGGATCCCTCCATTCCGCACTGACATTTCTCTGCATCCACCGTCGATTTCGGAAGTCCCAGCTCGCCATAGCAACAAATGACGCCCAAATCTGTCTAAAATCGAGCTCGTAATCATCTCCAAATGTCGGGCCTATCTAGCAGTTCTTCGCTGACAGAAATTCAGTTTCGGGTTATCGTTTTGGCCTATGTTCCCGGCGAGGTAGCGACCTCCGCAGTTGACCTCTTGATAAGTTATTCATGTCTACCTCTTCTGCTTTGTCCCATCTACACGTTGCCACAAACGACATCTCAATCAGATCAAAGACGACCTTGGAATCGTCTGACGAATATCGCTTTGGGTTAATAACTATTTTTCCTATTTAACAGTTCTTCACTGACAGAAATTCAGTTTCGCGTTATCATTTTGGCCTCTGTTCTCGGCGAGGTAGCGACCTCCGCAGTTGACCTCTCGGCAAGTTATTTATGTCTACCTCTTTTACTTTGTCCCATCTCTACGTAGACGTAAACGGCACCTCAATCGGATCAAAGACGACTTTGGAATCGTTCGACGAATATCGCTCTGGGTTACTAACTTTTTTTTTGCAAGCTCATATGATCTATTGCTGTTCTGCAGAATAAAACACTAATTGTAATAAAGTAACCCCATGATACTATGTTGGAAGTACCAGATCCTCGCGAGGTCACAAAACATTGAAAACAATGAACTCTCCATTATCTTTTCCTCATTGGGAATTAATACAGAATATAACATAGTGCCACAATAACTAACTCGAAAGCCATTATCAAGTTCTGATACTGATATAAAGCAAAGCATCACTATTGTCTATTGGCTAAACCTAAGTAGTTTCTGAAAGATGGACAACCTAAGTTTTGACGAGCATCAGCTGTTGATATAGTTGGAAATGCGGCTTCTTTGTTGGTCTTCATTGCCTTTTGATCCTCATTTCTTCACTTTGATATTGTTTACTTTTTTCTTGATACAATTGATGAAATCAAGGACACCAGAAGGCATGTTGTCTTCACATTCGTTCTCCTTGAATGTTAATAGCTGTACCAAATTTTGTTTCCTGAGTTCGTAACCATCCTATATGTTGTATAAACAAATAAGATCAGCATCTCATGTGCAAATAAGATAATGATTCAAATATTTATGATATTGACTTTCAAAAATGGCGAATGAACTTGAAAATGATAATATACGGCAAACTCGTATTTATAGAATCATAGAAAATTGAAGTATCGTTGTCTCACATGAAACTAATATAATTGTAAATAACTTGGTGCCACAATAACCCATTGGAGGCCAGCAACAGGTTTGAACATGAAGCAAAACAACACTACTTTGCTAAACCTATGTAGTTTCTAAAATCCGAGCATAATAATTATAAGAAACTAAGTAAAGAACCACATGTTTTAGAAAGGTAATAACCAAAATGCTGGTGGTATTGACCTTTAAAAATGGCAACTGCAGCCTTTCGTCTTTCCATGTTGACATGAAGAGTGTAACAAGATATCCACACAATTCCCTGGTAGTGACATATAATTAGTAATCAAAACCAATAAATATATGTCGAACATATTCAGCAAATAAAATACTCTGTATACAATATCTCTTAAAAAATGTTACCTTTTGTGACCTGAAATATCAGGTACTATTTTTTGTTGCTATAGGAAAATGTTCTCGTTCCATGTAGACCCAGGGCATGCCTTCAACATGGATTTTGGTAAGTGTTCAGCAATCCATAGAAGTTTGTGAACATATTTTGCGTGTAGGTTGAGTTGGTACTTGGGCTCAACAGGAGTAGGGTCCAAAATATAGACAGTTCTGGTATCTTTGTCTAGTGTGAACAGAATAAATTCACTACCAGATTGTTTTATTGGAATATGGATCTGAAAAATATGCTTGATATTAGATGTAGAAAAAAATAATAGTTATAGCGACACGTAAAGTGAAGTGGTCTTACCGATTTCCATGATGAAACACTATATTTCATACCAGGCCAGCTACTAACAGAAAGTGCTAGTTGTTCAACATCTAACTTTTTCCGGAAGTCTGGATGTCGCCCAAAATCAGTAATCATCTAGCATATTATAAAATAAGTGTTTAGAAAGGTGGTATAAAAGAAATAGTATATATATGTAGACAATAAAATATATATAGCAAATGTAAGAACATACCCAAAATCGCATGTCAAGATAATGCTTTGATATCAACCCTCTCCTTTTCTTTATTGCTTGAATATCGTCAGACACAATCTTCCGTACAACCAAATTGAAACAATCGTCGTCTATTGCCAACTTGTCATTTAGTATTTCTTGCATTTTTTGAGAGTTAAGCTAATAGGATATGGAATAGAGCTTTTTACCCACACATTCCTACAAATCATTATCATAAAGAAAATAAGATAATATATGTTGTCATTTGTATTCAATAAATAAATAAAATAAAACAATATGTAATAGATTGCTTATTCTAAAGTTTCTGCACAATTGATTGATTTGATGTAGTTACAAAGTCCACCTACTAACTCTTGTAGGCTCAAGTTAGAAAGCACTGACATCAGCAATTGGTATTTGTTTTTAACAGATAATGAGTTAAGTTCTTTTGATTGAATTTGATCAAATGGAATGTCCGACATTATAACATCACTTGGATTTTCCTGACGTTGATGATCACTTTCTTCAATCATTGTGGTCGCTGGAGCGGTGTTTGTTTTCCAACACAATAATATTGCGGCTAGCTTATACCGAAAGGAAATAATAATTTCCTGCATGGTACCAACATATATTAGCATACATATAACAATTTAAAATACCACCAATCAACTATATATATTTTATCAAACAAAAGATATTAGTACCTGTATAATCGGATGGGTTAGTGTATATCCAGTCCAATATTCCATGAATTTAAGCACAAAAATACCACAAGATGAATTGCAGAATACAAAAAACTGAGTACTCCACATGAACAACAAATTTTCTTATATGGCTATCATCAAACATACATGCTCTATACCTGTCTTTCTGAATTGGTCGTATGTGGTTGTTCCGTAATCGTCCGTTTAGTAAGATCGATGTCTTTCCAATTATCACTAATCATGTTTTCTTCACTTTTAAGAATGTCCAAATGATGCTATAGTCCTTGTAGCTGTAAAATTATTAGTGCAGAAATGATATACGTGATCAAAGGATAAATATTCGACATTTTTATAAGCAGGGATTACAAATTATATACAATAGTAACTTACCATAGTAGTGAGGTCAGCTCGGTTGAACTCCCAGCACAATGAATCGAGTACTTGTATTTCGGTCTTTTCAATATTTATGATAGCTAAATACCAATGCGAGTTCTCGATATTTATTGGAAGATAAATCTACAATCAAGTAAACAGTTACTTGTATTGTTGTACTCATGTAAAAAATTCAATAAACAAATGTGGAAATTAGTTATACAATGTTACCATGTCATGTTTCAGATAATTTCTGACAATCTCTATCATATAAGTAGCCCCGTGTATTCTAATGTCACCATCCTGTTTTAACAGTCCAGTATAAAAAGGAGTCTCAAAATATACTTCAGCATTATTCTTATTTTGGTCTTTTATACAACATATATATGCGCCCAATACCTATAACAAAGAGAAAAAATACATTATTAATGTATATTGATAATCAGAAACTATTTTAATTGTAATTAGTAAGGGTACTTATATCATCATCTAGCCATTTGCTATCATCTAGTAGGCACGCCAATTCACGTTGATGGACATATATATCATCTATCTTGACCAACAATTCTTTTTCTGAAGACTCTTCTATTACTAAATGAGCACAGTCATCTAGTTCTGTCAATGTGTAACATGCAACAGGTGTTAACAAGCAATTATATATGTTGAATAAATTTGATAATGAAAACATAAGTATATAAGTACAGATAATAACTAAAACAATAACATGAAAAAAGTATATATTTAATTAATGCAGGTTATATCTCAAATAAGGAAAGGCATAGGTTTAAAAATAAATGAATATTTTTCCTTGTGGGAGAAAGTCATATCTTCTATACTATTAAAAAGATTGCCGTCGTTTGTTGCATCCTAAAAATTTCCGTCTGCCAGAGTTTTGACGATTTTGCCCCTCGCGATCTTCTATACATACTATTAAAAAAATTGCCGTCGTTCATCGCATCCTAAAAATTTAGGAACGCCTACGTCTCAGGCGACTGAGAAATAGTTATTTCTCAGTCGCTGACGTGGCTAGCTCAGCGATTGAGTTCTATCGTACGTACCTAGTCGTTCAATTTTTTTCTTTCGTACACAGTAGCCACGTGAATTAGTAATTAATTTGTTGGCCTCTCCTAATAGCACTTTTTCCTATTGGGCTAGATTGCAACCTGCTTCTAACTACAAAACCTCAATTACAACCAAGGCGCAATCGAAAAATCTTAGTTGCGGCCTACTTAAACCGCCCATCTAACACAAATCACGACAAAATCCAACGACCTGAAATATTCCCCTCGGTTGCAATCTACTTATAACTTGAAAAAAATTCTCGGTTACAATCTAGTTGTAACTAAAAGTTCTCAGCTGCAACGTACTTATAACTCCCATATAGAATGAATCAGAACATAAATTCAACGTTTTGGAACAATTTTCTCAATTGCAACCTACTTGCAACTTGAAAAACTCAGTTTCAACTCACTTGCAACTAAAAAATCTTAGTTGCAACCCACTTATAACTCCTACACTAGAGTGAATCTGAAAAAATCGATGGCCAGAGACATATTTTCTGAATTGCAACCTACTTGCAACTAGAAAATATTCAATTCCATTTCACTTGCAACTAAAAAATCTCAGTTGCAACATATTTGCAACTTGACAAAATTCAGTTCTATTTCACTTACAACTGAAAAATCTCAGTCGCAACCCATTTGAAACTCCCAAGCTAGCACGAGCCACCACAAAAATTCAAAATATTTTTTAATTGTTACCTATTTGTAACTAGAAAAAATTGATTTCAACCCGCTTGTAACTGGAAAATCTCAGTTGCACGACACTTGAAAGTCCCTCGCAAGCATGATTCGCGAGGCAAATCAATGGCCAGGAACCTTATTTCTCGGTTGCAGCCTACTTGCAACTGAAATAAACTAGTCACAAGCAACTTGCAACTCCCTTGGTACAATACGAATCACAATACAAATCAAGGCTCAAAACATTGTTTCTAGGTAGTAAACTTGCAATTGAAAAATAACTCCATTTTAACTGACCTACCGATTAAAAAATCTCAGTTGCAAGCTACTTGCAACTCTTGTGTTAGAATAAATCACGACACAAATCCAACAATTATATATTCGATTGAGCTCTAACTAAAATCTTGCATGACCGATAAGTAGGAAAAGCGTAGTCAAAAAGAAAAAACCGACAAAAATGCAAGGGTAAAACGCTAATACATATAAGGAAATAATATCGTAGAAAATAGGAAAAATAAAAGTAAAATTAAATAAAATATATATATAATAATTAAAAAAAACTATATGAAAAATTAAGAAAATAATTATCATACAATCACTTTGTAACTAATAAATCCACAATCAAAAGAAAAAAGTGATAGAGAGACAGTACTGTCGTATGACTAAGTGGGGTGCACCGAATTATCAAAACCAGCCGTGCAAAACAAAATCAAAGGACAGAAAAAAGATTATCCTACTTAACATGGCCTTACTGGCATTCTATAATACAAGCTATATATGAAAGAAAAGTCCAAACTAGATATTGCCGTCCTTTAGGAAAAACAGAAAAAGAAATGAAAAAAGCCCAAGACAAAACGCCCACATATCGTGCAGCACAAACGACAGCCCACACACACGCACAGTGAAGCATCAGCCCAAACTTTCCGTGCGTGAAGAAATCTGCACCGCTTCATCGATAAACAAAAAACTACAACCAAAATGCATGAATCTTGAAACCCAGATCTAACGTTGACTAAGGTGACTGAGAAATAGTTATTTCTCAGGCGCTTGAGAAATAGCAAAACCGTTCCGTCTGCCAGAGTTTTGACGATTTTGCCCCTCGCGATCTTTTGAAATAACAGCACTGCCACGGCCAACCCTATCCACTCACGTTCACCCGATCAGTGCGGACGCAGGGCAGGGGCAGCGCGACCTTGGTGGCAGGGAAGCGAGGGAGGAGGTCGATGGGGACGGCAGCAAGGCATTGGCTCCGGCGACAAGGTGGAGTGGCTCGCGCAGGGCCGACATCGAGGAGGTCGGGCGCTACGGCCAGAGGTGCGGCGGCGGTTGGACGGAGAGGGCACGGAGGAGGAAAGCCGAGTGGCGGCGGGCGCTGGATGGCGCGGTCGCATCCGCGGGCAAAGGAAACAGAGGCGGGAGACGGGGCCGGGTTCCTGGCGGCGAGGGAGCTTGCAAGGAGAGGAAGGTGGCGAGCGGCGGCGGGCGCCTGCGGCCAAGGGAGGGAGAGAGCGGCGCGCGGGGTGGCGGCTAGCGGGACGTTGGCAGCCGAGGTCGAGGTCGAGCGGCAGGAGGCCTGCAAGGGCGAGATGCAGGCTAGCCCGAGAGCAATCTGGAATTCTGGATGGGCGGGGCACGTGGGCAGCCGTGCAAGCCAGGCTTGGATCTGCTCCGCGACAGCCACCGGCTCGGGCAGCCGGAGCTCGAGCAGCCAGGGATTGTGGCGTCTGTTTGTGGCGACATGGATACGGGGGTGTTAGCTCCGCGCCGGTGCTGAGGCAGAAAGGGCAGATTAATTTGTGCTCTCCTCTCACTTCCCTGACTCCTCTGTGTGTCTGACGAGATAAGGCTTCATCGCCGTGGTCAAACACGCAAGCAGCATGCCTGTTATGGTGGGACCTACCTATTGTCTGCCTGACTTTTTCTTTCTACCGTGTCATGCCTTTGAGTGGTTCAGCCTTCGTGTGCAGATTGTGCTTTCTTGACCAAGTTGCATTTGGCATGTACCACTCTGTTTATTTATGATATATACGTAATGTTTATTTTATTATAACAATATGAATTGTAGGTAGTTTACGTGAGTGATTAAGGGGGAAACATAATTAGTTGCATATCATACATGGGATAGATTATCGCTAGGTTAGCTACACTTAAATAAAAGAGAAACTGGAAGTAGCAATAGCCAATTTAATAGTGTAGCTCGGACTAAATGTAGTCTTTTTTTTCGAAAAATAAGAAGATGACATTTTGAAGTTTTAAAATGTTCTAAAAACAACGCGTCGACTACGCACACAGCACCTGCTCGTGGGTGCTACCGGAACGAGGAACAGTTCTTCGTGGGTGCTATTGAAACGAGGGGAGCACAACAAGGTCTGAGGAGCCTTCCTTTTTCTTTCAGAAGAGGAACGATGAGTAGGTAGCTACTCGTGGGTACCTAGCTACATTGTACATCGGTTCCAATTTTATTACTCCAATCCAAATTATTATTCTCAGCTTTGTCTATATTCGAATATATCTAATCATGTTTTAGATACATCTGATCTAGACAATCCGGAAAACATTATTCTGGATCGGAGGTAGTATAGAATATATATTCATATTTCTCTATTGAGGATCTTGGCATAATTTGATATAAATTTGGAATATGTAAATTTACAATTGTTATTAAACTTGCTCTCCAATATTTATGTTCGACGACTCTGGACAATTTGGAAGGTGTAGCAAGGCACTGGCATGTTTTGCTAGCACCCTGTATTGGGTAGTACATGCATAGAAAGAGAGCTTAAATGGGATTGTGGCAAAGTGTTAGAAAACTCCTACCATCTTTTCTACACCCTTTTTATTAATAACATAATAAAATCAGGGACCCAAATTTAAATCTAAAAATCAAATTACCCTAATATTTCAGGTTGATTTAGTCAATCCGCATACCAACTACTACCTAGCGATATACCCAACTTTCTCTTCTTCTTCTTCTACTCCCATACCACGAAGGAGGCCAATGCTTTTCCGAAGTGGGGTGAGCTAGAGATCACGGTACATGGCTCTTCTTAAAAGGCTAGCGGAACTCGTGATAATATGTTTTCGTCCGTCCGCAAGTACGTTTTCATGGCCGCGGAGCTGCTATTGGCCTCACGCGTGGAGGATGCTAGCCTCCTACCAGATATGTGCGCAGGTGAGGGTGGGGCGTGCGCATGTGACGGCGAGGACAAAATGTGTTAGTGGTGGTGTCGCTCCGGAACAAGGGCTCATGGCCGACACATGACCGGGGGGCACCCGGTGTGTGTAGCAAGGGGCGCATCTCCTGTCGACAGAGACGAGGAGGCGGTGAATCAACCTGCGGTCCACACTTTTACATTTTATAATCCCTGGTAAATTAGGAAAGAAACCAATATAAGAGACAATTTCTTGGCGGATCAGGGTTAGATAGGATCTGAGCATGGCGAGGGAGAACGAGAAGCGAGGTGGCTATGCCATACTCATTTATCGGACCGTGGCAACGCACGGGAATTCAACTAGTGTTAAATTATTTATTGTATTGTTATGTTTATCTGGTTGCTTATTATCATCTTCTGAAATCGTTTCTTCATCCAATGATTTAGAAAACGGAGATAACGTAGACTTGGTTTGTGATGAAGATGATGGTAATGACTCGTCATTTATGTGATTGTCTGATTCCGAAATAACTGATTCAAAAGATTTTGAAATTTGAGACGATGTCGAGATGAGAGGTGATGGCAATGAATCATCCATAATGCTTGATTCTGAACATTTTGGTCTTTCAATGGACGGTTATCAAATTCCTCAACAGTGGTTGTATCAACATTGAGATCCATATTCTGCAAGAGCAGGAATAGTATAAGAGCTAAATTTAGAGCAGCAACAATATATTATAAGCAATAGTCAATAGACGGGCGAGAAAGTAAGTCAGGCGAGTAGTTAGCAAACTAAACCATTGTTTATCTAGCTATTCAGAGATGATGATCTATCTTACACTCATCTCTCTTACAACATTATTGTGTAGAAGCAGATCAACATGATCAAGTTAGCTTGATATTGCACAATTCAAGGATGATGTTAGCAATGAACTATCTGAATGTTGAGAGTAAAAACCCAACTTTCAGTCCCCAAACCAATGCCTAAACGAACTCAACAAATATATTAGATTGTGTAGAAGCAGATCAACCGATCTAGCTATTCAGAGCTGATGATCTATCTTACTACATTCAGTATCTGATTGTGTAGAAGCAAATCAACCTGATCAAGTTAGCAATGAACTATCTGAATGTTGACAGCAAAAATCCCAACTTTCAGTCCCCAAACCAATGCCTAAACGAACTGAACAAATTGACAGAGAAGACAATTCAGAACAACTCATGATTACCGTATCTGGTATTTGATGAAGTGGCGAGGCGGCGGCAATGTCGAGCTGCAGCGGATCATCGGATGTGGCAGTGTCCATCTTGGGCGGAAATCTCAGCGGGACTTCGATCTGGGTTTTCAATTTTGATTTGTCGACGAAATTGGTGAGACAACAGCAATGTCGATCTGAGACGATTCTTGTTGTGGTTTCGATGGCGAGAGATTTTGCTGTGGTTTCGATCGAGGGTGTATAGACGTTTTTATTGGGGCACCTCATGGGAGCACAGTTTGTGTCAGAGCAGAGTTCGGGTAGGAGCCTCTCAATTTGATTCGAGATGGTCAAAAATCCGAGGTGGCCTCGCACGATGCCAGCGACAAATTGAAAGAGAAATGGAGAAAAAAAATACCCGGTGTCGCCTGTCGCCGGCTTGCCGCGATGTCGCCCTGCCGCCCTCGAGGAGCTCCGCCCCACCTCTCCCAAGCTCCGCCTAGGCACCGTCACTCCCCGCCTCCGGTGTCCCGGCGCCGCCTACGTCGCCTCTCCCCGCACTCCAAGGCCGTCCTGCTCGTCCCCGCCTCCTCTCTTCGCCGGGGAGAGGTCACGACGCCGACATCCGAGCTGCCGCAGTGCTGCGACGCCGGCCGCCTCCCGCTCCTACTCGACCGTGCAAGCAGCCTACGTCGCCTCTCCCCGCAGGCCAAGGTCGCCATGCTCGTCCCCGCCTCCTCTCTTCGCCGCGGAGAGGTCGCGACGCCGACACCAGAGAAGGGCGGCGCCCCGAGCTGCCGCAGTGCCTGCAGAGAAGGGCGTGGCGGCAGGGACGAAGGGGAGCTAGGCGGCAGCGCCCGCGTGTCGGGGCGGAGGGGGTCCTACGGAGAAGGGCGCGGTTGCGGCAGGGACGAAGGGGAGCTAGGCGGCATCGCCGTGTCGGGGCGGAGGAGTCGGGAGTGTTGGGCCGGAGAGGTCAGGTTGACTTCAGGATGGCACCCTTGTAATACCACAGATAACCAAGGGCAGAACGGTCCAAAAAGAAGTGGACGGAAAGACGAATCTACCTCTAGACTTTTTATAGTAAAGAAGACTAGCTAAATGCCCGTGCGTTGCTACGGTATAAAAATTACATGAATAAGAAGCATTATACTGTATGATTGTAGTTGACTATGAAATAGTTAGCGATAACATGTAGCTCTGTTCCATCTCCTACAATGTCCCTCGTCTTCTCAAGTTACATACATCAGTTGATGCCTTTACCTCCTACTATTCCCTCGTCCCCTACATTTTCACTGGCTAACATATGGTTGCGAATGTTTACAAACTGCAGCTTCTTATTGAGTCGAATTTTCATTATCGCCAAGGCTAATGAAGCAGATGTTGGGTCGTAGTTGGCGTATCCTAACAACCGGAGTTCGATCCCTATCAGGAACGAATTTCTGGAATTCTCACGCCGACCCGCTTCTACTACATCAAAAAAGTATCTAGTTCCTCCTACCATTGTTTCATTTTTAAAATAAGCATCAAAGACCATAGATGATTGAATAAATAATGGAGAATATACGTCACGAGACTTCAATAATAAAAAAGCAAGAACGGCCATGTCCAGACAATGAGATTCTGACGCCATAAGCCATGCGTCAAGAAAATATCTTACGAATAAGATTAGTCTGCACGAGATAAGTGTGCTCATGTGAATTTAGACAAACATTTATTTTAGGACGAAGTACATTTTTTTGGAGCTTCAGTAAGCAGACTGTTTAAAGTCAGTAAAAACGTAAAGAAGACGCAAACTGCTAACGATTTATGTGTGCAACACATATCGGTTGAGCACCATGGACGGGGCTTGCCTACGCCCCTTATATGCTCCCATCGGTGCGCCCGTGTACGTGACAACCATCCATCGACCCCGCAAGCCACCGCTTTCTCTCGTCAAAACAAAACAGAAAAACGTTAAGAAATACTAGTACGAGACGCGGTCATCTCCATCGTATTGTACGCGAACGCCTCCACTCCCCAATCCTCCTCTCTCTCTCCCCTGTCGGAAGCTTGCAGCTGAGCAGGATGGAGGGCTGAGGGGATGAAATCGTTGTCTTCCGCCGCTGCTGGCCCCGTCCAATCTCGAGCAGGGCAGGCCGGACCTGGGAGAGGAGCTTTTATGCCGGATCAAGCGCGGCAACCCGCACGTGCACACGGCGGATCCCAGGTGGGGCAGATGCTTCCGCCGGCGGGAGCGCGGTAGCCTGTAGATGGAGACGCTTGACCTGGAGGAGCTTCTACGGGCGTCGGGGCGCAGACGCTTCCGCCGACGCGAGCGCGGCAGCCTGTAGATGGAGGCGGCTGACCCGGAGGAGCTTCTGCGGTCGTCGGGGCACAGATGCTGCCGGAGGACTGGATGCTGCGGCGGCAGAGTTCGCGCGACGCCGGAGACGATTGGACGTGTACTGTACACGAGCGTGCTGGCGTTCTAGACCTGGAGGAGCGGCTTATTCTTCTTCGTCCAAGGTTAGTCAGTAAACAATCCCCATGGCCATCTTCTCTTTCTTTTATAGCATATCTGACTGGTGGCATGCTCCAATCCAATCTCTAAAAGAATTGGCTGCATTAGTTTCATCGTGTTTTAATTTCTCAGCAACTTTTCAATTGAGCCATGAGGATTGAGCTTCTTGCTTGTTCCAAAGGAGCACAAAACTTCATATTCCCAATCGTGTGTATTTTTTTACTGTAACCAATCATGCGTATCATGTCCTCATAGTAGAGTTAGAAGCACAAAAACTCTATATAACAAACTATTTAGTTGACTTCGGTGGATGGAAGAATCCTGTCCTCATAGTAGAGTAAGAAGCTCCACTCGTATGTTGCTGTGAGAAGTTCAAAGCTGGGTTGTTTTGTTGTAAGTACATTGGATTAGTCGGATCACCCTGCATAGAGTAGTACAAAATTTCAATGCCAACAAAGTTTCAAAATGATAAATCTTGACAGTGAAGAATGCTCATACCAATAGTGTATCATATTGTTGGAATCTTGGAAACATTGCTTGATTTTGCGGTGGCATCGAAATGGTATTATCAAGCGGTGGCTGCATAGAAGCATTTAGGAATCCTGGTAACATTGTTTGATTATGTGGTGGCATAGAAATGGTATTTCCTAGCGATGGTTGCATAGAAGTATTTAGTAATCCTGGCAACATTGTTTGATTCGGTGGTGGCATAGAAATGGTATTACCCAGCGATGGCTGCATAGAAGCATTTAGGAATCCGGACAATATTGTTTGATTTTGTGGTGACATCGAAATGGTATTACCCATCGATGACTGCATAGAAGCATTTACGATTCTAGGCAACATTGCTTGGTTCTGTGGTGACATCGAAACGGTATTACCTAGCAATGGTTGCATAGAAGCATTTAGTAATTGGTTGTATTGTAATTGATCTGCACCAATTTGATTTGTCATAAACTCCAAATGACCCTGTGAAAATTATAGTACATAATTGTTAATAAAATTGAATTATCTACAATATGAAATAAACGAGACATTTGTATACCGTTGAGGTGCTTTGTGGTTGTACTTATACATTAGCATTTGTATTTTTTCTTCTTCTTTGTTGTTGCTTTCTCGAAGTCAACGGGTCTTTTTGACCCTCGAACAATCTTCTCTTTGAACTTGATACCTTTTGGTAGGGCAAGCCCCTCGTTGTGTTTTGAAATTCTAGTAGCATCGATTTCCAACCCTGTAATGAGAAGTTAACTATTAGTCTCATCTTCACGTTACTATACGTAAATTGGCAGTTTATCACGTACCTTGTGAAGTAGGACCGTCCTGTGAAGTAGAGGAGTTGGTCAAATCTGGATCTGTTCTAATTTTCAAGCTTTTCTCCACATCGTGTGCTAATTTCTCTGCACAATTAGCAGCCATCTCATATGATTCATCAGACTCTGCAGCACGGGCTGCTATTTTTGTAAGTATTTTGCACAACTCCTTGTAGCGATTAGCCATTCTTGCTCTTGGGTCATCATGCTGGCTGCGATTGCCTGTTATGTCCAGAACTTTGGCACCAATTGTCCATCTTTTCAAGATGTAGTGTTCAGGGATATGCTTGATATTATTAATATCAAGTACCTTTAAGCAATGACAGCAAAGGATTCCTCCAAATTCGAACTTCTTGCAACTACAATTGATCTTATCTTCACCTGGAAAAAATCTAACTTCATGCACACGTTGTGTACCATGAAAATTAACTTTGTAAACCTTATGCTCTATGTCACTTTCATCACAAATGAATGTGTCATAATTCAGAGTCCGAAGCACTTGTTCCTGAAACATCTTGAATATTGCAGGAGAATATGTACTTGCAGCCTGCCTTAACATATAGCTAGCTTCAGTCTTCATCTTGGGAGTAGTTTGTGTTGCTTTGAAGTCACACCTCAGCTCTTCGAATCTTTTATCTTCAACTAGACTCTCAAAATGATCGAAAAAAGCAAGCATGTCGTATTTAATACTAATGTACCTCTTCAGCTCATTGTTCATGCTTTCACTTCTTTGGGTAGTGCTCATGTGGGCAGAGAATGTATTTCTGCCATACACTAGTGCCCAGTGCTGCCTTTTCTCAAACCACCTTTGAAGCCACTCATTCTCATGTAGTCCATACTTGTCAAGCATTCCATTCCACGCACTTATAAATTCATCTTCTTCCTCTATGTCATAGATACAATGCTGAAAATCAACATTGAACTTCTTATAATCTGGAACAACTCCTGCAAAGTGCTTGCAAGCATTTTGGTTCATATGCCACACACATAGTCTGTGGAGAGAATTAGGTAGGACTATACTGATTGCCTTAGCCATTGCTGCATCTTCATCAGTTAGAATTGTCCGTGGATGTTTACCAGACATAGCTTTTAGAAAAGTTCTAAAAAGCCATCCAAAACTCTCAGTAGTTTCATCATAGAGAAGTGCAGCACCAAAGACAATTGTTTTCTTGTGATTATTCATCCCAACAATCAAACCTAATGGACGACCATCATCTAGTTTCCTATATGTAGTGTCAAAGCATATAACATCGCCAAACATGGCATAGTCTGAGACCATTTTGGAGTCAGCCCAAAATATATTAGTTATCAAATCATCTGCATCTACTTGAATTGAATAGAAAAACTTGACATCTTCTGCCACTTTCTTCTCCATGTATTCTAATATTCCTCCAGTGTCACCTTGCTTTGCTTGTAGTGTTCTCTTTGTGTACAAACGATTTTTCATATCTTCGTGTGTAAAGCCAAGGTTTCCCGGTCCGCATGCTTCTTTGGCCATAAGATCAATAGCTGCTTTATTTGAAATGCCTACAGACTTTGCGACCTCTGCTGATGCTATTTGTGCTTCGCTTACTTTCCTATGAGATCTCAAGTATTGGGCCATGTCGCCGTTAGCAAGAATGTGGTTATGTGTCTCTTCAAATTCATACACCTAATAAAGTCCATCCCTAAGACTTATCTTCATGTGTGCATTGCAGCCACATCGTGATTCAGGCCTACTATATTTGAATGTATCTTCTCTTTTATCTTCAGCACGCACTCCTAGTCATCGAAGTATTGTCTTAGTGCATATGAAAATTATTATACTTCAAACAATGTACAACTATTACATACCTTGACGAGAACATAAAAATGTCCTTTGTTGTATTGTGTTGGAGTTCTTTAGTTTATGCTTACTGCCTCTTCGGACACTAAAACCCGTATATTCAGCATACTGATTATAAAAGGAGTAAGCTTCCTCTTCGGATAAAAAATTCATTCTAAGCTTTGGCACCCTTTTATTATTACGATCTGTTGTGTTGCTAGTTGTAGTTTCCTGCATATCATGTGTCCGTCAATATCCACCTTTGTTAATACACCGATGTTTATTAGTGTGGCTATCTATATTGTTCAGTTTGTATGTATGTCAAATCTAGATTAAGCACCCATTATGTAGTTAATGTGGGATGTGTGGAAATCCTAATGCCAATTACAATGACTCATACAATCCTCATCGTGTTAAGTATGTTTCAATGCAGGGAAGATTTATCAACATAGTGCCTGAACTTGGAGGGGGGATTGCATCATGTGACAGGTTCGTGCAGGATACTACTAAAATGAAATCATGATAGATATTACCAAGTATTCTTACTTTTGGTGCTTTTGATCCACCAGCATCCTCATGGTTCCTGACGCCAACTTGCCGAGAAGCCATTGGTGGAGAAAAATCCTCCACTTCGCGTGCCAGATCGTGTTAATTTGGCTCTATTTTCCGTGCCTAGAGAAGCGGCAAGATGGACTCAAGAAACGCAGGGGATTTCCCAACGATTCCAGTCCAGAGGCTAATTACCCTGGAAGCTAAAATTACAGAGCGTCTATGGAGATGACATCCATTTTCCCCTCCTTTGTTCTTGTTTGCACTAGTTGTGGATCAATAGATTTGGCGCGTACTGTGTGTTTTCTATATGTTTTTGCCCGCCAAGGAGATTTTCCCCTCCAATTTTGTCCTCGGTTATAATGATATGCTAATATTACGGGATTAGTGCTTGCCCGGACCCGCGTATGAGACGACCAAGTCTCGTACTAGTATTTCTTGTTGTTTTTCTGTTTTGTTTTGGCGAGAGAAAGCAGTGTCTTGCGGGAACAATGGATGGTTGCCACGTACACGGGCGCACCGATGGAAGCATATAAGGGGCGCATGCAAACCCCGTCCGAGCACCATGGCATGAAAAGCATTCTTAATTTTCCCCTAAATTACTTGAGGACAAAAATGTAAAACAGACAAAGAGATAAGATATCCTATCTCTTCCTCACGGTTCAGATTGGGGTGTCCCAGATACATGCCGGGGAGAGCGAGGTCGCGGCCGTCGTGCCTTGGACGGTGGTTGCCGGAAGAAGGGAAGGAAGGGGCTATACGCGTGACGTAGTGCTCTGCTGCTAGAGGCTTTGGTCGGTCGCTAGCCGGGTCGCGCAGCGCAGCCACATGGTGTGCTGGCCATTGGACAACAGCCATCTGCACGGAGACGTAGTGAGTATCCGTCGCCGCTGCCTATACGATGTGCTTGGACGAGGAGCGCCTCACATCGCAGCGAGTCGGTTCTGCGTGCGCTGACGCTCCGCAGCCTCCATCTGATTTCTAGTCGCCCCTCGCCAAAGTGTCGGCCTCCATGGCTCCATCTGATTTCTTGGTCACCGAGGGGGAGAGCTCATGGCTCCATCTGATTTCCTAGTTGCGGAAGGGGAGAGCTCGAGGAAGGGGCTGAGGATTAAGGATCTGTCAGTCCTTATCAATTTTCAGGTGCACACTTTGTTTTCCGTTCGGTTCTTTCGTTCTAGGTGGATACAAACATCAAAAGGAGCAGTCAGCGTGCGACTTGGGAAGAGGACGGACGACGCAGACGAAAACCTCCTGAAGCTGTTTTATTTTAGAGTATATACCGGCTGAATGCCCGTGCGTTGCAACGGGTTCTTAAGAAAATCATCGTCGTGCATGTGTAACCTGAAATGTACACAAATATTAAGCGGAGCTCTCTACGAACGTGTCACTTTACTTCTTCTCGATGTGTCACCCCACCTCTATGGATCGCATTTTCTCTAGCGAATCAACCAAATGATTCTCTCTGCCCACCAATCAGATCACGAGGTTGCTATGTTCCGGTTTATTTGATAAGAACGCAGCTCCTTTTAAAATAAAATAGAAAAGAAGGCGCCAAACGTTCAACTACCTCAATAAGGGAATCTCCAAGACCCGAACTGTCCAGCCCGGTCTGATTTCGTCAGCACGGACAAACGGATAGATAAAAGATGCTCTAGCGGGAAGACCCATTCAGACCGACTCTCTGCACGCGACCCAAATTTGGTCCTCTAATGGGTCGAGCCGGACACGCCACGGGCAGTCGGACTGTCCTCCCTCCCATAGACTGGCCCAGTTGCTAGTGCCGGGGGAAACCCTAGGTCCAGTGCACTGGTCCGGATAGTAGCGCCGTGTCGACGACGCTTCCCTTTGTGAAGGTGTTGTTTTGGCGCGGTGCGCTTCGGTGTGATAGGAGTGTGGTGGGACAGATCCAGAGGATGCAGCCGTGGCGGGTCTTCCTAGCTTCGTCGATTCGCCGTTACTTACTTTTTTTTTCTGTTGGGCATGTTTACGTTATTGCCCTAGTATTTTCGCTTGTTCGAACTGTTTTATCGGGTGATTGGTATATTAATATAGCAGGGCAAAAGCCTATTTCGATAATTAGATTCGATTTTTTCTAGCCACATTTTTGTATTGAAATTTTAAAAAGAAAATACATCTTTGCACCGAAATCATTTAGCTATTTTTTTGAAAGAAATTTTTATCTCTTACTTTCATTCTTGCCAACTATTTTTCTTACTTCTTTACTCTGTACATGCTTCTGGTCCATCGGTAAATCATGAACCAGCCGCACCCATATCTATATCTCTCTTAAAAAGCCAGCAAGAATAATCCCTTTCCTCTTCCTACCTGTGTGAAACGCCAATGTTTTGGAGGCGAGGTCCGACCAATGCGTGACACCAATCCTCGACAGACTTTCTCTTGGACAAGAAAAACCAGCATGAAAAATCACCTTTGTCTCGGAGGCAAGGTCTGACCAAGAAGTGGACGTGGGTGCCTCGAACAATTGATTTGTGCTCTTGTTCAATCACATATGGAGAAGCTTTCTAGCTATTGTGTTTCTCCATGGTGGCGCCGCCACCGGCTCCCGCGACCTCGTGCATCCTCCGGCAGCCTTGCAACACTGAATACCACTGTGAGTTGTAGGCGACATTGCTACTTCCCCCTTCTCAATGAAACCCAGAAGTCCATGGGTACTCAAAGGCAAATTCAGAAATAGTCCAGGACATTGAAAAACCGACATGACCGGCGCCCAGCAGGAACATTACATTGGTAACACCGTCTTTAATTCAGTACTGGGGCAGGCTGCACTTGACTCCGGGCACCTTGCCGTCCCTGTAGTCAGCGCAGTAGTCGTAGATGGTGTGCGTGTCCTGCACCCACTGCATCTTCCAGCGCTGCTCGTGGGTGAGCCCGCCGCAATAGGGCGGCCCGTACGCCCCCGTGCAGCCGTAGACGCAGTCTCCGCCGTAGCACTCGCAGATGCCGAGGTCGAGGCAGTGGTAAGGATGGAGGAGTCCGAGGGTCACGCAGAGCACGGCGGTAGAGGAGCAGGGGCAGAGGGGCAGCCTCGCACCGGCGGGAGAGGAGAAGGAACGGAGGGGCGGCATATGTCTCCGGTCAGTCACTGCCGCTAAGGGGAGGCGGAGGAGTCGGGTCGAGCGGCAAGGGACGGAGGCGATTGACTTTGCGGTGGCAAGTGTTGTTATTTCCCCAAACGGTTAGGGGCAAAATCGTCCAGAAAAAGGTGGACGGAAATTTTGGACAGACCAACCTACCGCAACGTAAATTATAGTATAGAGAATAGATAGATAGATAAATAACGTAAAACGGCAGACGAAAACGTATCAGACTAACGTACCTCTATCTAATTAATAGATAGACTAGTTGAATGCCCGTGCGTTGTCACGGCCTAAATTTCATAGTTGCACATGTTACACATGTAAATCTAAAATACACATAAACATCTAGAAATATATAGGAGAGTTATGTGGTATTTGAAAAATTGAAATGTATTTTGCATAATAAAACTCATGTGTGTCAATAGGAAAGCGAAAATACGTTTCCTATCACAAGGAAAAGTCAAGATGATGTACACACTGAAAGGGTGTGTTTTCTGTCACAAGTAAAAGTCAGATTGATGTACACGCCGAAATGGTATTCATGCATTCGGTGGGCATCCCGTGTGTATTGTAAACGTGATGCACTTCAGTTTTATTTATGGATGAACACTTCTGTCAGCTAGCGGGCCCATTCTAAGAAATATATGTTGCCTTGCATGCCTCATCTTGATCAACATATTTCGGTCAGCTGGCGGACCATTCTAAGAAATATATCTTGCTTTGCATGCCTCATCTTGATCAACATACGTGTATCAATTATCGCAGGCTTGCAGCAACATATATATGTATATGCTGCACACATACTACTATTAAACTGAATTTGCAGTGACTTGATTGGAAGTCGCATAGGCATGCTAGACACTACATAAATGGTTTGCACTCAACTTTATTTACATAAACTTTCATGGTGGACAGATCGCTCAGAATCAACTTTATTGAAATTATTCAAACTCAGATCACTCTAAACTCCAGCACGTCTGGTACCCACCTGCGACATTTCCACCGCTGGTCAGTCAGGCCGCTGTAGTACTTTAGTCTTCAGAGTTCAGACGCTGTAGTACTCTAGTCTTCAGGCCGATGGAGAACTCTATCCAGGATCTGCCGCTGTACTAACCTGTTTTTGTAAGTCAATAAAGTTGTAAACAGTAAGAACAACTTCCAGATGTGAAGTGAGGAAATTTCGATCTGAACCGTGCTACATGCATGGTCTCTTTCTCTATAGTCATCGTAAAAGGTGGTGCCCTTATAGTCTCTTTCCCTATAATCATGTGAGACAGCCACCATCAACCTGCGCTACTTTTCTTAAGATTTGTAGCCTCTCACAAAATGATCCATTTGAGAGAACAAATTTATTTGTAAAAACTGAAGTAGTCAGCAATTATTTAACGTAGCTCACCTCCATGGTTTAGCAGTTTCATCTAGCGTAAAAATATAAAAGCTTCAGGTTGTACGGCTCTTCTTCAACAAGAGAAGAACAAAAAATTGTAGGGGACAAATTCAGTCTCTTTGACCACTCCAAAAGCTACTTCATATGTGCAATCCTAAGAAAAAGAATATACCAGTGTTAGACTTTTAGTACAAAACTGTCACACATTCTCCAATCTAGCAGGTGAATGAAAAATATCAAAGAGAAAAGTAAAAATCAGGGATATGAAATATTATTCTTCAGGATAGCAAGAAAGGAATTGAAAATGTACTTCATATGGCTCAGTTTTCCGTCATAAGAAGAACATGCAGAGGAAGTTGGAAGGAATGATCAAGGCCATGAGTACTGAGTATCACCATGCGATGACATGTAGGAAAACCTGAAAATTATTTAACATCTGAAAACTCGTGTGCTACAATAGTCAGCAAGTAGGATTGTGAAAATAAATCTGATTAGGCAATCTGAAAACACGTGTTCTACAGTAATCAGGATGTAAATAACAGAAAAGATTTAGTAAAAGGCTGTCACATGAGTGCATCCTCTAACTTCCCAACAATAAGTACCATCTCCTTACCAACGACCGGATAAAGGGATTTGCATTACTGCTAGCTGCAGCCTGTCCTCCGCGAGTGGTCAATCCTGAATCCTCCACTCGTCAACGCCAAACCGTTAACAAAGCTAGCCAAGCAGATTTCATAGCAGGCGTAGCCAAGTGCTCAACACAGCAGCAGGCTAGCAGCCAGGACCATCCCCACACTCGTGCTAGCCAGGACCATCCCCACACTCGGTAGTGATGAAATGCAAATGATATTTGTGTTCAAGAATAAGAGTTCATTTCTAACAATATACGTTGTGTGATAGTGGGACAATGATGCATTCATATCGTGATGGACCTGGGGGCATGAGATTTACAGCCAACGGACATCTCAAACCACATAGCACACTTTAAGTTGCATCAAAATTCAAAATGAAGCTTGTCATGCTAGCCACAATAGATAGTTGCCAGTAAATAATTAAGAGCAAATAATAAAGCTAGCTATCAGATTTTTTCGAAATTCAGTTATTCTCTCTACAGAAGTGGTTTCAGTAATTTAGTATAACACCTATCTGCTTTCTGAGCATGATGCATCATGAAACAATATTCCAACAGTTAGGCAAGACAACACACGTCCCAGAAATAGTTAATTTTTTGTTAGAGTTATGCTAAATTGCTTAATATTTTGCGTGACAGGCATTTGCACCATGATTCAACAAAAACCAAGACATCATAACATGATCCTTTGATAGTGCCAATGGCTAGAAATATTGAAATGACATGCTCATCACCGAGCAGTTTGCCAAGCGCAATGGTCAGCGAGGTAGTATATGCCCCCAATTCACCACATTGTGTTAACCCGCACACGAATTCATCTCCCAACTACCAATCGCGACAATTGACACACACACAAAAAACGCATTTGGGTGGATTGCTACCTTTGACTGGCGGATGGGCATGTTGAGCTCCCGAAAGGCGGGGCGCGGCTGCGGCCGTGGAGGACCTGGTCCACGATCTACGCCGCCCCGTCGATCTCACCGTCAGCATCGCCGTCGGACTCCCAGGTGGCAGCGAAGTTGCGGCGGAGCTCATCGACGGCCATGTACGGAGCGCCGCTGGAGAAGCGGGAGAAGAGTGTGCGCACATCCTCTAGCGCAAACCTGCACGTGAAGAAGACTCTTGTACGACCCCATCGCCGCCAGATCCTCGGGCAACGTTACCTCCTCTAATCCCCTCCCTCGATCAGCAGCGGAGGAGGGCGACGCGGGGAGCTCGGGGCGCGTAGCAAGGTCGCGTCGAGGGAGGCGGCTCGAGGCGGAGCCGGTGGTGCGGCTGGGCACATGAGACGCTAGGAGCAAGGGCGGTGTCCTGGGTCGCGCGGAGCCCTGGCGGTGCGGCGGGGCACATGAGCCGCTAGGAGTAGGGGGCAGCCTCGGTCGCGCGGAGTTTGGGACGGGCGGGAGGCGGCGGCTCGGGATCGAGCAGGAGGAGAGGAGGGCGACGCGGGGACGGGAGGAGGAGGATGGGGACCGCCGGACCGGCGGACGGGAGGAGGGGAATAGAGAGAGGGCTATCCACTTAGCGGTGGCAAGGCTTGTAAAACTTCAAAAGAGCAGGGGTAAAACCGTAAAAATCTGGCAGACGACGTGAATCTTTTTAATAGTATAGATAGATAAGATATATACTAGTTTTGCTACGGGACCATAAAATTATACAATAGATAGTAAATATACGATGTATCTTGTGTCACACATGCGTTGCAATGGGATAACTAATGAAAAATAATTCTCATAGAAACGAAAGTTTCCGGCGATTCAGTTTTTTTATAATGATGAGCCATCGTCATGTCACAGCCTCACCCGTGGCCCGGCCGTGTTTTCCGGTTACACCGATCCAATCCTAGATCGAGTGGCATCCTAGATTAGACGACAAATCTGATTTCCAGGTGGACTTTTTTTATCTCTCTCGATGATATTGATATGGGGTTGGGCATTTTTCTTATCTTGACAGATTTGATTCGCAACGAAGGATAGATCCGATTCGCAAGCGGGATATGGTGATAGGCACAACTTAAAATTCCCTTCATTGTATTGAGACATGGTAGAAATTGATTACATAATTTATATGGCCCAGTGATTTTAACATTACAAAAATGTATTGTTGCTTGACAAAATCTAAAACAAACATGAACCCAAAGAGCGTGATCCAAATTCAGCCTCCATGGCTCCTGATGATTACAAGATAGAGCAGGGGCGGGCGACCTAGACCACCAGTATTGGTTCATAAATCCGCCTGTAGTTTTTCAGGTCGCTGCACAACAAGGAGGAGTTTGTTCCTGACAACAGTGGTAAGCACATATACTGAAAGGTAAGCATGATTCATGATTGGTTTTAGCTTAAATTGACATCTTGTATGTTATTGCTTGATCAGCCATGCAAGCATGCATTTATTGACATCGCTTGCCACCAGTTCAAATCTCCACTGCACAAACACAGCTATGTACGTTTATTATTGGATATTGTTAACGCATGTCACCCCTTACATTAGCAAATCGACCCAATCCTCAAAATTGCCCTAGGCAAATCAACGATATTTTGCAGTGCGATTTTTTTCTTCAGTTAAGCAGATTTAATAAGGTACAGAATGCATGCTACATTCTTGACTGAACTAAAGGGCTCGTTCTCACTTCTTACTCCATCCTGGGGCTTCAGGATTTGTCTTCCCAGCAGTCCGCTTCCTCACAATCGTCACGCGTTTCCAATGCACACATCCATGGCCATATCTGCTACTTGACTACTTCTTCCTCCGTCATGGGGACTCCGGCCTGCCCTACCCATGGCGCTCTTCCGCGTGACCCGTGTGCCTCCTCCCATTGGCTCCATAGCTCCGTGAGCCAACCTCCACCGCGACCCTACCGTAAGAGCGGCGCTCTTCCACGTGCCCCTCGTGGCGCCTCCTGTGGGCTCCACTAGAACGAGAACCGGCCTCCACTACGGCCCGTGGCCCAACGACCTCTGCATCCTTGCCACGGCGCATGCGTAACTGTTGTTCCTCGCCTACCTTGTTCCCCTTCCAACCCGATGCGGCCAAATTGGGGAAAGCTGGAATTTCTTCCTCCTGGAGGACCACGCCTGCTGTCACCCTCCAATCCCATGCTACGACAGGATCTTCCTTCTTCATCCCCAACTCTAGACAATTTCCTCCGACTGGGAGATGGTAAGGGGTTCAACGAGGTGACGGTGGAGGCGCGCATGAGGTTGGGGATCTTCTAGGCATGATAGGGAGACCCTCACCGGCACGGAGAAAAGAGCGCCAGGCTTAGGGCTCATGGGAAAGGAAGGAGCGGGGCGGGACGCTCATGAGGAAGCGGGTGGGGGCGGCGCAGGGGGAGGCTAAGGTGAGGAGAAGAGAAATTCGGCAGCTCGGCTTGACTCTCGTCTAACCACGCGAGGTGTCAGCCCGCCCGGTTGATGGTGCACAGCTCGAGTGCGATGACGGCAGTTTCTCCGCACGCACACACCTCTAGAATAGAAGAATTTTCGTCCTTGGAGGCAACCGGTGGCGTGGCTTGGTGGCCTCGGACTCTCGCCTGCCCACACGAAGCAGCAGCGCGTCGTGCCCAAGGTGAGGACGGCAGTTCACCGGATGAGAGGTGGAACTGAGCGGTAGCATTGTTTGTAAATAACTACAACCGGAGGGGTATTATGGTCCCAAAAAATTTGGACGGAAATTCTGAGTAAACCAACCTACCTCTAGACTTTTTATAGTAAAGTTATTTTACCTATATATATATATATATATAGACTAGCTGAATGCCCGTGCGTTGCTACGGTCCAACAAAGTTAGCCTGTCAAACACAATTTTCCCAGAACAATTATGATTTTATTACCTGGAGATAGATGTGAAATTAGAATTCAATTTTATATTCAGAAGACCAATTTTAAGTCATTACAGCTGAGGATTTGTAACAATATACATGAACTTAGTTTCTACGGTCCAACAAAGTTAGACCTGTCAAACACAATTTTCTCAGAACAACTATGATTTTATTACCTGGAGATAGATGTGAAATTAGAATTCAATTTCATACTCAGAAGACCAATTTTAAGTCATTACAGCTGAGAATTTGTGACAATATAGAGGAACTTAGTTTCTACGGTCCAACAAAGTTAGACCTGTCAAACACAATTTTCTCAGAACAACTATGATTTTATTACCTGGAGATAGATGTGAAATTAGAATTCAATTTTATACTCAGAAGACCAATTTTAAGTCATTACAGCTGAGAATTTGTGACAATATAGAGGAACTTAGTTTCTACGGTCCAACAAAGTTAGACATGTCAAACACAATTTTCTCAGAACAACTATGATTTTATTACCTGGAGATAGATGTGAAATTAGAATTCAATTTCATACTGACCAATTTTAAGTCATTACAGCTGAGGATTTGTGACAATATAGAGGAACTTAGTTTTTCGACTTAACAGATCATGGTTCTCCTTTTGCCCTATTATCGTGTGTGAAAAGACTATTTGCCCTCTTCTTCCCGTCTCATCTTATTTTATTCACATGTTGGTGCGTCATGATGCCATACGTGAGTTTGGGGTATTATCAACTAACTATGTTTTTACACACGTGAATTTTTATGTGCATCATGATTTGTTTCATTGCGAGAAAAATAGAACGAACGTGATCGACGAACGCGGCATCATATATCTCATGATGAAGTGGTTAGGTTGTAGGCTACACACATGTTAATAAATTGTGATGATGTTTCCTCATCAATTTTTTGTGATTAATTTCTAAGTTTTTCGTTTCGTGGCAAGACTATGGTATCTAGCTATAGTCCAATTTTTGAAAAACGAGACGGCCACAACACTCCTAAGGATTTGGGGCGGCAGCTGTGCCAGAAATGTTTGGCTAGGAGTCGAGGCGGTCGTGTCCGTCTTGCACATGATCTAGGGGACATGACGGATTTACCACATGTAGGTTGGCACTTGGCGGGGCTAGAGCTATTGTTGCTGGACTGACATGAAACCTTGACACTTGACCTCTGTCACTGCCCCCGTCTTGCAGCAAAGGAATATCCATCTCCATCTGGTAGATTTTCAAAAGCAATAAAAGATTTTCGTTAACATGTCTGAAGTTATGTCCGTGAATAGAAAAGGGATAACCAAATGATGTAATCCTGTTTGTCAGTCACAAGTCTGACATAAATGCAATGTTCAATTAGTTGAGCCATATAAATCCCGCAAAGTTCACATCTCTGTACTGCAAACAGTCCCGCCCATGAGTAAGTACATCATTTTTGTTTGTGTGTATAAACTGCATGTGCATTTTGAGTCTCGAGCTGATGAAATTATTGCTCTGAAACTATGTTATTTACATTTTAACTTCCTCCGTTGAACCGAAGCTGTGTAAATTATTGGTCCGTAGCATGTCAGGCAGAGAGCAAGGTCCCAAACCGATATAAAAAATAAAGTTAATTGCCATAAAGAATGTATATTCATCATTAGGACATTTGATTCCTCATATTCTTTGATCGATTGGTTCTGTTTAGTCAAATCTTGGCAGCGAGGTAACTTCCTCCATCGAACTGAAACTACGTAATTTGTTGGTCTGTAGAGGGAGAGCGAGGTCCCATCAAATTGCTCTATCTTTCTCTCTAAGAACTGGAAAAGCGATGGATCTCCTGCCATGAGAGAGAGATGGCGCTGAACCACCACAAGCAAGCTCCTGCTCCGTTCGCCGCCGTCCTAGTCTGGTCGTCATCGACCACCACTCCACTCTGGCCTCTGCTTTTCCCAACGCCAGGTCGCCTACAGAGGAAGGACAGCAGCGTCGGGGCCTTTTTTCCAAACAATCGCTTAGAGTCGCCGAGTCCATCAGAGAAACAGAGGCGGAGAGAAGAAATCGAGCATCGCCACCAGCCTGGCACCGTCAAAAGCGGGACGAAGAAGACACAAATCTGTTTTTTTTTTACTTACCTGTGTTTTTTCTCTCACTTGCCGGTGGCAGTGACCGTAATATCTGCTAAAAGTAAGGGGCAAAACGGTCTAACGAAATTTCGGACGGAAATTTTTTGCCGGACGAACCTACTCTAGACAAATTATAGTATAAATAATAATAATACTAACATAATACCCGTGCATTGCAACGGGGCAATAAATAATAAACGTTTTTAAGAGAATGTTCTGTCAAAATCAGATTATTTCTGATCGGGATGCATCGTCGTGCCGGTATTCATTTTTCTTGGGGTGACAGGTCACAACCTCGCATAGGGCATTTTTTATCTCGCCTTATGATACCGATTCTTGATCGACGGATCTTGATTCCGCACAAATCAGAAATTATTTTCACGAAACACGGAACTGTTATTGTATGTAATCATAATCCTAGAAAACCATATGTTGTAATTTCTAGCACTCAAAATAACTTATATTTTCATTTCGTGCCATCTAAAATATTTTAACTCTTATTCAGGTTTGTTATGTAATAAAAAGTTAAAACAATTTATTTAGAAGGAGTCTACATGGTATTGTTGCCAAGGTGGCGGCGGTGATTCGATGGTGGCTGAAGATGTGCTGCTTCTGGATCCGATCCCGGTACTTGGGTGGTGACGATGAGAATGATGGGCTTGATCGCGATTTGGAAGTACGGTATGTGATCTTCTGGGTCCATGTTGTATTTTTCTTTTTTTCTGGAGTCATTTGTAATCGATTTCACCATTGCTGAAATTCCATCAGTTGTTATCTCAAAAAAGAAAGAAAGTCAAAAGCCTATAGCATGGAGATTAACAGAAGCGCATGAGTAATCGGCTAACTCGTACTAAACGGTAGTCAAACTTCATCTGCTGACAAGTAGTAGTAGGAGTGTTGAACCAGAAATTTCAGCCACGATTGCATAAATTACTCAAGGGGTAGTACTGAACTGTAAAACAGCCCAAGGGATAAGGTCTCTCTTCCTTCTCGTTTCAAGATCGTGATGTTCCCAAATTCTCTCGGCGCCGCCACTCACGAGCGTGTCGCTCACGCGTGAGGCCGCTCCTCTCCTAACACTACTCCTCTGCCTGTCGCCACCTACCATTCCGACCAGCCTAGAGTCAGCGTCTCCGGCCTCCTCACCACACATATGCTCCCGGCGGTTCCAAGCCACCATGTTCGCGACCTCCTCTCGATCCCGACTCCTCGTCGCCCCCTCCTCATCTCTCTCTCTCTCTCTCTCTCTCTCTCTCTCTCTGACCGAGCGGTCACCGCCGCCAACCTCAATCCCGCCCCTCTCTGCATCGCTGACCCCATTTTTAGGAGCTCAACGTGCGAATCCTCGCGCACCGACGCTCCACCTCGCACGCGAGCTCCTCCGCCGGTCCGTTGGTCCTGACTTGTCCTTGCCTTCTCGACGACTCCAGCTCGACGCCCGGATTCAGCCACGCCAGTACCTAACGCGGCTCTATTTGGCTATCTCGCTGACGGCCGATGCTCACCCCCTCTTTATAGGTAGGATGGTAGTCCCTCCCACACAGGCGGAGGTGAAATTTTTGTGAGATGGTAGATTTTTCCCCCACCGTGCGTGACGAATCACATGCCTAGTGTAGAATGGTAGATCTTCGATAGGGGGATAGTAGTTTTTTTCTGTACAGGATGGTAGTCCAACTGAATGTGATGATGGTAGTGCAGGGGGGATGTGGTGCTTGCTTTGCATGGTCAAGAATGGCTAGGGATGGTAGTTTTTCTCTCCCGGTAGGAGATGCTAGTTTGTTTTTTTTGTATAGGATGGTAGTCACAACTGATGTGGTGCTTTTGCTTGCATGTACAAGGATGGCTAGTCAGTTTGTGATGATGGTAGTCCAGGGAGATGTGGTGCTTTCTAGCATGGACAAGGATGGTAGATATCTCGATAGGGATGGTAGATTTTTTCTGATAGATGGATGGATTTTTTTAGATGGTAGTTTGTTCTGTCAGTAAGGGGGTGGGATGGGATCATATTTTTTTTGTTTTTTGCACAGGATGGTAGTCCAGGGGATGGTAGACTTAGGATGGTAGTTTTTGTCAGTAAGGGTGTGTGCGTGATGGGGATGATTTTTTGTACAGGATGGATAGTCCAGGATGGTAGTCTTTTTTACATGTGTTCTTTTCATGGATAGTACGATGGTAGTTCCTTTTTGTTTGTTTGTGATGATGTAGTTTGGATAGCAGATTTAGATTCTGATAATGATAGTTCCTCCCCTGGTATGATGGTAGTCTTTTTTCCCAATGTTCTATGTTGTAGATCCCCTGCCCCTTTTCTAGATGTTAAGTTCAGTTAACATTTCGCCCTCGGGATATAAAGTTCATTTTTTAGTAGTAATGGTAGTCCTTGTTTTTCTGCTTTTCTATATGATGTTAATTCACTGCTTTTTATATGTTTAGTTCAGTTAAGACAGCGTGTACGATGACGAAGTCAAAACAGTAACATCAAGGTCTAGTTTGGATAGTAGTTTTTAGATTCTGGTAGTTCCTCCCTGGCATGAATGGTAGTCTTTTTCTTCCCAATGTTCTATGTGTTTTCTAAACTTTGAATTTTTTTCCCAAAAAAGTGTAGTTACATAGTAGATTTTTGCTAGTATGATGGTAGTCCCTTTTTTCCTCGTATGATGGCAGCCATTCTTTGCTGGTATGATCATCATCTGGATTGCACGGACACCCCCCGTGGTAGTTCTCACATTTTTTTATTGGTAGGATTGCAGCCCCCTAGTAGTTTACCTGATAGTTAGCTTTTCAACCCACGTTTGTAGATTCCCCTGCCCTTTTGTCTGCATGTTAAGTTCAGTTAACATTTTTAGCACTTTTCTCAGTTTTTATATGATGTTTAATTCACTTCTTTTATATGTTAGTTTAGTTAAACAGCGTGTATAATGGTGAAGTCAAATAGTAACAAGAAGGTCCAGTCATCAAAGAAACTCAAAATGCAGCGTGCAAAACTTAGTCTTCGTCCCCGTACATCCCCAACTACTTCATCAAGGAGTGCTCCGGCAGATTTTGAAGCAGCACCCAAAAATGTTAGTTTTCTTTTACTTCTTTTTTTTGGTCCACATAGTGTCTCTGTTATTTTCAATCATAGAACTTTTTTGGCTGAACCATTTTTAATTTTTTGCATTCAGAGTAAAAAAAGACAAGCCGTTTCAGCGTGCATCGCCAATGAAACTCGTGAGCCTGTATCCGAGCATGTCACCAGAACAAAAGAAATTAGTCGAGGAGTGGGGGTACGAAGGCTTGGTCAACATAAAGTGTTCAAAACTGCATCCAAATCTATGCAAATTCCTCATGGAGAGTTTCGATCCATCAACATGCAATATGGTATTCCCTGGAAGAGGTTCCATCAATGTCACTGAAATATCTGTCAAGGAGGTAATAGGTGTGCCGAATGGTGACAAAGAAGTTCAGTATGGGATGGATGCAACGGCAATCAAGTTTATGACAGAAAAGTTGGGAATGAAGGGCAAGAGACAACCAACAATCACATCACTGAAGAAGAGGATTGCAGATATGGAGGAGGCAGACATGAATTATCTCAGGCTCTACATCACTTATGCCATGAGTTTCGTGCTTGCGCCAACAACTGGTGTTCATATCAGCCCCAGGCTATACCCATCATTGGTAAAAATCAAACATGCGCATCGACTAAACATGTGCACCTTTGTTATAATGATGCTTCGGAAAGCAACTAAATCAAAGGCAGAAAAGACAATTCTCAAATCCTGCATGCTCTACTTAATGGTACATTACCCCTTACTAGCAATCATGTTTTACCTTTTTTCCTGGTTTTGAGCGTGTTATCTACATTCACCTACACATGAACGAGTTTGTAATGCCAATTTAGTTTTATCACTCACACACAAAAAACATTTTCTGCAGGTAAAATACCTAGACTCGTTAGATTTAAAAGGCATAGATGTGCCCAGCGAAGGAACATGAGTAACAGCATGGACCAATGCAATGGTACTGAAAGCTATTAAGCAGGACCAAAAGAGTGATGGAACATTTGGTGCAGCAAAGGTACCTTTCTCTACTTTTTTCTCTCTTCCTCCCTGAAGGTCAGAGGTTTTTCTCCTTGTAAGTACATACAAAAAAATTCGACTATATACCTCATCTTTTCTCTTTTTTTGATTTTCTTTCTTTGTTTTTGAAGCACTGACAATTATACATTTCATTTTCGGGATCAACGTCAACAAAGTAACTTCTCCTCCCGTATCCAAACATAGAACCCTGAACTAGAAAAACTTCAAACATGTTAGGATTATCGTTACAAACCCGGGCAATGTAGGATGCTATCTTCCGAAGCTCTAGCTGGAAAATGTTGTAGATAGGCAAAGTGTAAGTATTTAACATTTGTTTCTCCATTGGGAAATCACACCAAACTCTTACTATCTTGTCCTCGCCTACAAACTCATGCGCATCTTCAACAGCTTCTATCTTCTCTTGCAATTTCATGTATTGCTTAAAGAAACGAAGAAGGCTGGAATGCGGATCAACATATTTCTTGAGCACTGCATTAAATACCTCACTTCTAGCAGTAGTTTGCAAGAATGGGAAGAATTTGTCCTGGAAATAAGCTGGAACTAAGAAAGTCCTCAGGTCATAAAGGTCAAGGAAATGAGGGTGGTCCGCAACCCCATGCCTCTGAATCATTTCTGACCACCTTAGCTCAAATTCTTCAATAGTAACACTGTTGTCAATGATATCATTGAACTCAATCCTTAAATCTTCACGTGTTGCAACAAAAGGACCCAGTTTCTCCTGGACCTTTTGCATGATATGCCATCTACAATTTCTATGAACAGTATACACAAACACCACGAGGATAGCACTTCTCATTCCGGCATCCTGGTCAGTGATGATGTTCAGGGGATGCAATCCATCCATAGCTTCTAAGAACGCCTCAAACAACCACACAAAGTTTGCAATTCTTTCATGCCTAATTAATCCACAACCCAACTGAATTGACTGCCCATATCTATTGATCTCAATGAACGGCGCGCGGGGCATATTGTACTTGTTCGTCATGAATATAGTGTCAAACGAAATACAATCATTATAGAATTTGTACACTTTCTTGCAGCACCATCCACCCAGAAGAGGTTCTCAACTCTATCTTCTTCATCAAGACGGAAAGTGTAGAAGAATTTAGGGTTTTGTTTCTATATTTCTTTGAAATAGGCCAGCAATTGAGGAATGTCTCTCACTTGTTGCGGATCACCAATAGTAGCCATGTAGTTGCTCACTGACTTAGTGTTGTAAGGCACATTTTTCTTGCTGCCAAAAACCTCACCCATGATCTCCATAATTCTACCAGCACTGAGGTTCACCTCATGAAGCAAGTCAATAAATCTTTTTTCTTCCTTTGGAATCTTATTGTGGGATCTCAGGTACTTCTTCAGAGCAAATTTCTGGATAACCTCATGCGTGTGCTCTTTAATAAACTTGGTCACTTCCCATCTAGCACCATTCCTTTTGACGCACATTTTTGCCTTGCAATCTGTAAGCTTGGTGATAGTACGCTTTTGCTGTTTTACCGGTGTAGGAGCCTCCTCAGCATTTCTTCCTATTTTGTTGCACACATACACACATTTATCTCTCTCGCCAACCTTAGCAGATCTCCTGGACGAATCAATCCTAACAAAAAAACCAACATGTTTTGCATAACGATTGTAATGTACAAGTGCCGCCTCATCAGAGTCAAACTTCATTCCAACATGCGGAGTTTTAGGAACAAACCCCTCCGGCGTAGACTAGACCTCACCATCGCTACCACTGTCCTTACTAGACAATGTAACACATGTCCGCGCACCTGAGTGAGTGCCCGTGCTTGTTCCGAAGGTCCAGATGGCAGTTCCGCAGAAGGTCCAGCACCTGAATGAGTATTTTCCTCTAAATCAACAAACAACACCCCTGTAGGAGTTCCATCCCTAGATGGTCCTTTAGAAGTCTCCACAGATGGTACTGTAGAAGTTCCAGCACCATCATCGCGGAAACCACGCGGAGTACTTGCCTCATCATGCACAGAACTGTCCCCCGCTGGCTGGTTAAGATCCAGCTCCCCAAACCAATATGCAAAACCTTTAGGCATTCAGTCAGATCCCTGCATATGGCAAAACAAAATATTACATCACCAATTTATTTATTTTTCTTTAGTTTTTTTAACTATAATTACATCATTTCTGACATCAATTCTGTGTTCTGTTTTTAACAGGGATGGGAGGGGGGAGGAAGTCATGTGGCAGTCAAGCTAAAAAAAGGAAGATTTTTGTACTGATGGAAGTTTTTGGCTTTTTTACTGATAGGATATTTTTGTTGCATCTAAAAAAGTACAATCCTATATACATCTTCCTGTCACTGGGGAAGTTTTATATGATGCTCTTCCATCTGATTTTCTTCTACTAGGAAGTTATATAATGGTCTTCCGGCTGATTCTCTTCTACAGGAAAGTTATATGATGGTCTTTCAATGTGATTTACTTCTACATGGGAGTTATATGATGGTCTTACATCTGCTTAATTAATATTCCTTTTTTTCCCTACTGGGAAGTATATGATGATCTTCCATCTTTTCTCTTTTGTACTGGAAGTTATGTGATGCTTTTTTTCATATGTTCTTTTTTACATCTACTGTTAGTTCCATACAGGGAAGAGGATCATAGGAAGATCCAAACTACAAACTGTAACTTTTTCACCAGGAGATGGGGTGGGGGAGAAGAGAGAACTTACATGAGCGATTTTTTTGCAGGTAGTCTCTGTCCGATGATTTCCTTGATGATTTGCTTGATGGAAGATACAGGGGAGAAGGAATTTTTTGTCAATAGCGATGGGGGAGAGGGAGTCTCTGGGGATGAATCTTTTTTCTTACTTCCAGATTTTGTCAATAGCGATGGCGATGGAAGAAATCGAGGTCGGGGCTGTAAGAAATTGGGATCTGGGATCCCGTAAAAGAGGGGAAGTAGGGGGCGACGACGCGACCAGGTCGGTTTCGAGGGGGGGGGGGGGGTGCCGCGCCTGGGGTCGCGTCCAACTTTTCTAGAATCGGTTTTGTCGGGAGTGACCTAGGAGAAGCTTAAATACAGGTCGACCTGGATGTAGTCATGTCCCTAGATATAGATATATATATAATAAATATAGAAGATAACTAGATAGATAGATAGATAGATAGATATTATTTGGCAGAACACAATGGGAGCATCGTTTTGGCTCCCGAGCTCACCTGCTCGCGAGATCTCTACCGCTGATAGATGTATGGAGATGCGTGCATACTGCTTTTTGGCTACAGGTACGTCCCCAAGAAAAACAATGTATTTCCACCCTCGGACCTCGGTATAGTCCTACTGTGTAGGATGCATCCGGAAAACGGTGGGGTTCAGTGGACCGCTAGTCCATAATCCTAGAGTGTCATGAACAGTGGTACAGACAAGAATAATATGGCATCCACGGCGGAAAGATTGATAATTCGTGCATGGTCAAGCATTCATTAGCATATTTAAAGCTCGATTTGTTTCGAAAAATAAAACCATACTAATAAATTAACAAAGATTTTAGTGCATTAGACTAATCATATGTATACTTGAGGAAACTGAGCTTGCCACACGATTTTTCAGATCAACCAAACCAGATATTGGCATGAGCAGAACACAAATGATATGAATCATGCAGTAAAAAATATTTGCATTGGCATGAGCAGAACACAAATGATATGAATCATGCAGTAAAAAATATTTGCATGACATTGCTTGTCATGGGAAAAAAATGAAGAACACAAATGATTTGGACATAAGAAAACGAAATGATCCAGCATCCAGCATCACTGTTTTCTTATTGCTATATGAGTCCAATCGCTGTTGCTTCTAAGAAATAAATTAATACACTCGATTGTGTATACCACGAGCACGGGATCAACTGAGAAAGCATGAAACACCAAATCAAATTGCTTCGTCACAGATAAAAAAGAAGACCACAGGGAGAAAGAGAAGCAGCACAAGAACTGCACGCACGAAAATCCCTCGTCGGTGCTGCACCTAGATCCACATGCAGGATCAAGGTCGGCCGCACACGGACGCATGTAAACAGGGACAGATTTCGCCACCGATGTTGACTATCGTAGTCAATGGACACACCAGACCTACGAACTCCGCGGCCGGAGACGACGAGCTTGTCCGATCCAGCCCTCCAGTTGCCGGAGATGAGGGGCACGCTGGATCCGTGCGACCCAGCCGCCAGAGTCGAGTAAGACTATCGACCCGGGCAGATCTGGCAGCAGATAACACGAGGCTAGTGGAAGAATCACCGAGGATTCCATTAATCTGAGGACGAACAGAGGATGGAGATTTAGTTCGACTATGGTCTAGTGGGTGGGGAATAGCAGGCCGTGACCAGTCCAAGACGTCAATGTACCGCCAAGTCGCCAACAAACAAACGGCCGTGTGATTAATTGCTCGACAGATGTGGGCCAACACACTGTGCATAAAAACCTCAAGGGTTAAAATACAAGGAAAAATACAGCCGCTGTCGTTAATCCCATTGGTCTAGGCTGTGGGAGCATTTGGACCTGGGAGCCAAATTGAATATCCGAACACAACACTACAACACTTCGGAGAGAAGTATAGAGTTTTCTCTATGCAGCCACCACGTCTGGGTGAGCACGGATGGTGGTGGAGACTGCTTGGTATACTTTACATCTCTAAAAAGGAGAATGGCTTCACAATGTGAGTCCTGAGCCGTGGCACCGAACATTGACCCTTATGTACAGTTTAACTTTGGTTGCCACGAGAATACTGGTTAAACACACTCATATCGATCAGGTTAGGTGCAAGTGATTATTGCCGGTAGTAGCTCGGAGGCAAGTGTACAAAGCGCCGGTGTGCGTGCATGAGAACGGCGGATGACGTGCTCGCTCAGCTGCCGGCTGGTCATACCGTCGTCTGCTTCATCAGCTCATTGAACACCTCGTCGGTGGCCTTGAGCATCTCCCTGACCTCCTCGTCCGTGGCCTTGTGCATGTCCGGCAGTGGCAGGGCGATGACGCCAGCCTCCACGGCCGCGCGATGTCGTGGCGTGATCCGCTTCTCGAGGCTGGATGTGAAGTCTGTGGGAAGGTCTTGACGTCGTCCACCGATGCTGCCCATCTCGCTTGAAGTGTGCTCCACGTTGAAGGTGAACAGCGCCGAGCGCCGAAGCGCCATGGCCACCGCCTCATCCTTTGACATGCCCAGCTCCGCCCATAGGTACTCCAACATGGGGGCCATGGCGCGCTCCACACTGGACACCAGGAGGATCAGGTCATGGAAGGCGAGGTCGCTGTTGTCACGGAACCCCAGGCAGCGGAGGTAGATGAGCGTGAGCGGATCCGGGGGGCGATAGGGAGGCCGGGATTAGAGAAGAGACGGTAGGGGCGCCGGGGATCGGGCTGGCATCCGACGCCTCCGTGGGGAATCCATGGGGGAGAGGAAGAGTAATTAAGGATATTATAACTAAGCCAATTAGGAGCTCTCTCATGAACTGGACAGTTTTGACCGTTAGATCACGTTATCAGAATGTTTTCGGCCGTCCGATCTCCATTAGATCCCACCTTGGCCCATCTATTCCTAGCGGACGCTCCTCTGCCCATCAAATTAGCCTGCTAAAAACCAAATAACTTATGGAGCGACCTAGCGAACCCAGAAAAAGTTCTCCTTGCAACAAGCCGCATCCCTTCCACCGGTTCAGTTGAACGTGATCTCGAGGGCAGGCGCCTCTCCCTTATGTTCTCCACCGCCACAGCGGAACGCGAGCTCGAGCGGCGGCGCCCCTACTCCAATCTCGACTTCAAACAGATCTCTTAACCGCTGCACGGCAGATTTTCCCAGCGGTGACACCATCAACACTGGTATTCGCAGGCACGGGGCACCACGAACGCCCCTCCCTTACCACCGATAATAGCACCAACTGTGGTACCCTAGCGATCCCGCGGCGCCCACCGAGCTCCCTCTCCAATGTGTCCCTCTTTCCTTCCTCCCCCTCCCTATATCTTACGAGAAATTTCTTCTTATGATTCTGACGTTCATCGTGCCCTACCACTGGATTAGGGCTGCATATTTATTAGAGGAGGGTGAGCATACATGAATTGAGGAATCATTGCGTTCAGATCTAATTTTTTCGGAACAAGGGGACAAATAGCAGGCAATTCCATTTATCCATCAAATACTATTGATTGAGCTAGTTTCATTGATACTGACAATGATGTGTATTAGCATTGCTCTTTGGATTGTAGGCTACATACAATATTTGTTTATCCACTTGAGAAGAGATAAATAACTACATGTCATCTATTCATTTGGACAAGGGCAATTGAACTGTGTCAAAATTTCAGCTAAAATTGTAGGATTAGAAGCGGGCATGCAATGTCACTGCTACCGGCTTTCCGACAGCTACACCACATCCTTTTAAGGAACTGGCACCACAAGCATTGGCATCCGCAGGCGTGACCGCGTGAGTCCTTCCAAGACAGTGGTTGCGCTTCCGCAATCCCTCCCTGATGGATGTGCTTAAGCACTCCCTCTATGTCAGTCGTGCCTTCCTGGGCCAGGTATGCTTTCCATACGATTCCTACATTTTTTTCGATATCTATCGTGGGGCTTTGGATATCTTTAGCCCTACATAGCTAGGAATGCCTTCCTATATGATTAAAATTAGTTTCATCCTTAGAAGTACAAGGTTGGCTCACTTGATGATTAATCGGTTGACACTGACATCAAAGCAGTGCAATTTTGTAGTTTTGGACCAATTGGCCAGACAACTACTATATGCAATTCGTTAGCTCCCTGGATTTTTTTAGTGCCGCATAGCTAGGCATGGCTTCCTATCTGATTAATATATATTTTGCCCTTAACATTATATGGTTGGCTTTTCTGATGATTAATCAATGAATATTGGCGGCAGAGCGGTGCAATTTTGTAGTTTTGGACCAATTGGCCGGACTGCAACTATATCCAATTCTTTATCTCCCTGGATGTTTTTAGCGCTGGATAGCTAGGATATCTTCCTATCCGATTAACATTATTTTCGCTCTTAATAGTACAATGCTGGCTCATTTGATAATTAATCAAAGAACATTGGCGGCAAAGCTATGTAATTTTGTAGTTTTGGAACAAGAGAGCTGTGCTCCTGTGCTTTCCGTCTGTTTTTTGGCACGCTTTCCAAAGCAGCCTGACGGCTGAGATTAAGGGAACTGACATCAGATCCCGACCCGCATGATCCAAACCCAAATCAGGTGTGATTAGCACCCTTAATCTCAGCCGTCAGGCTGCTTTGGAAAGCGTGCCAAAAAAAAGACAGAAAGCACAGGAGCACTCCTCTTGGAACAATTGGCCGGACTGCTACTATATGCAATTCGTTATGGTTAGGTGACAATTAAATTAGTAATCACATTCCCATATTGAAATGAACATTTAAGTTCGCATTCTTCCAAATTTAGAATGTAGTTTATCTATGCTTCTCAAATGCAAACGGCTTTTGTTCCAAACTCGATGATATTGTGTATAGTCGATGATTCTTTTCGCATACATATATAGCTATGTTCTTGACTGCCTATTAGATGTAATGACGTTGATCATTTCTTATCTTGTAGAGGAATACTTCGCCGCTATCTTCCTCGATGCCTAGATAGCCTCTGATGAAATTTACAACTGCTTTCGGGAGAAAGTATAACGTAAAAATTCTGTGCTCTCAGGTGGACCTTCTGTTTAACTTCAACTTTAAATGGTATCACTTGTTAGTGTTCTGGTCGTGTGATCATATGTTAAATAAAAAATTACTGCAAACTTTGTGGATAATGATTTGCATGATGTTAATCTTTAAATCTCAATCATCATATTTTTACTGTTACTAAATGTGATAGCATTTGTTAACGATGCCCCAAATGAGTCTGGACAAGGCTAGCACAATCTCTATTTTCTCGTGATGAACTTATAAGATTAGTAACAAAAGATATAATCCCTAATTTCTCATGATGAACTTAAGATTAGTAACGGAGGAGTAGGCCTATCATGAGCTGAAGGCTTCAGCCGAATAGTAATGTTGTTGACCTGATGAACTTGCTGACAAAGAAGCTTGTTGTATTTTTCGATTTGTATCCACTTGTCAAAATGGTTTAAAACCCTGACTTCAAATTATTACACCAGCATAGTTGGTCCACTTACCTAAGGTCAGCTATGTACAGAACCTTCTTTTAACTCGTAATATGAATCTCTTGCAGGCTTATGTTCCCAGGATACATATAGCATAATATCTTTTAGAGTTGGTCTACTATATGTTTTACAGATATGTGTGCATGGCTTCTTCACTATAACCTTAGCACCTTGGCATGTTCTATATGAGATTATTATTATTAATACTGAATGTTTTGACGCACTAAAAATTCATGTTGCATACCTTCAGAAATTTTTATAAATCCCTGTAATTTGAGTGTCAAAATTAACGGGCACGGCAACGCGCACCATCATGATCTAGTTGTGTTCATATATTCACCACAACCAAAAAAATTGACAAAAAAAAATAGTGTTTACGAGTCATTATAGTGTAAAAACCACAAAAAATACGTATTTTATACTGCATGTAAACAAAAAAATTATGTCATTTTCTAAATGTTCTTATGTTCTTCTCAAGACTTACGATGTAAGACAGAATAATTATTCTACACCCTGAAAGTCAAATAGCGCGACTTTATATATATATATATATATAGAGAGAGAGAGAGAGAGAGAGGCGCTATTTGACCCCAGGGTGTAGAATAGTTATTCTACATTCACCCTCTATATTATAAGTCATGTAAATTTTCTCTTACCTCAGAAATTAAGAACAACATAAGAAAATTTAGACATGTCGTAAAAAAAATTTACATTCCGTATAAAAATACGACATAAAATGTGTATTTTCTATGTTTTTACACTATAATGACTCATAAATCATATTTATGTCGATTTTTTTATGTTTCTGACGAACATAAACATAATTATTAGTATACAAAACATAAATTTCTATATGTGAGAACATAAAAATATGTGGGGTGCAAAATAACTATTCTACACCCTGGATGGTGAATATATATATATATATATATATATATAGGAAAAATACTTCTTACTCCCGGGTGTAACTACACCCTTGCCTAGATTGTGAGAAACACATGTGGGTGGAACTACACCCGGGTGTAGTATGAATATGTCCTATATATATATATACGACGTGGATTTGCTGCGGGGTGGTAGCGGTGCATACCACGACAGCCGTTGGATATTGTCTATCTAAACTACAGCCTAACGGCCACTTCACGGTCTGACTCAGGCCTTGCCTTTACATGTCCCTGGAAAAAAGTAGATGGGTCCAGGGCCCGGCTGCATGTTGCTACCTATCCATGACATGGTGCGTGAGAAGATTCTATGCGAACTCTTATATAGTAGATCCTTGTTATAAACCTTTTTTCAGATTGAGAAAATCTATATAATATTTTCACAGTGAGTTATATCTTGCCAAATCGCAAATATAAAGGTCATTTTTCTTCAAACTAAAACTTGAAGTTATTTGGGCATCTGATTTTTCAAAAACATATGATTCTCTCTTGAAAATAATATCACAAGATGAGTAAGTTCTTTCATTTTTTTTATCCTTTGCATTTCTCATAGACGATGTTGTGCAGTATGGAGAAAACAATGTACAGATGGAGCAAGGATCTAGAAAAAACAGAATAGATCTTGAGTATGCTTTATCACAAAATAACATGTGATCTAGATAGCGAGCACACTTTTGGATCTGCAATACATGTACTAATCTTCCCATGGCGTGCACGCAGACGAGTTTTTCAGTTGCAACTTGCAAAGTGTCATGGCACCTCCGACATCCACGAAAACAACAACTCTTAGAAAATGTTAGAATTCCTCTTGAATATTGTCAAAAAACGTCAGAGAAAGTCCCCTGACATGAGGAATGGGAGAACAGCTCCGTAGGAAAATTTTGCATACGAAACTAAACTTGCGGAATTCCTTTATTCAGAACAGGCCTTATCCACAAAAAGAACCAACAAGAATCTGTAACGTAGGAACAAGACACATAGCTCGCAGAATCCATATTCTATGAAGCAAAATGGTTCAAAAAAAAGGTAAATAAAAAAACAAAGAACCAAATCAGATCTGGGGATGAAATTAGACAAGATGGGGAGATTCCCACACGCCACAGCTGCCACAGATCGCCGCCGATGCGGTCCGGCCAGACGCCATCATGCTGCACCGCAGCCGTGTTCGGACGTTGACTGAGTGCCCCTGCCTCTTCCCCGGCCGACCAGGAAGAGGTGATGAACCGGAGCCTCCCGTAGCGCAGACAAGCTTGCGCAGCTCTTGGGTGACCCCTTCACTCACATCCAACCTCCTACGCAGCCAACGACGGACACCACCTGGACCGGGGTCACCACGTCCGGCCTCGCCTGGCCCGGCGACGGGGAATGGAGAGTCCATCCGCGATGACCGTGACCAGAGATGGGCCGCATCGCCGTGCCTCCTGTTGGAGATATGCCCAAGAGGCAATAATAAAAGTGGTTATTATTATATCTTTGTGTTTATGATGAATGTTTACATCACATGCTATAATTGTATTATAAGGAAACACTAATACATGTGTGTTTTGTAAACATAAAAGAGTCTCTAGTAAGCCTCTTGTTGAACTAGCTTGTTGATTAATACATGATCATGGTTTCCTGATCATGGACATTGGATATCATTAATAACAAGGTTATATCATTAGGAGAATGATGTGATGGACACACACCCGTAGTAAGTGTAGCATAAGATCAAGTCATTAAGTTCGTATTGCTACAAGCTTTCAAATGCATAGTAACCTAATCCTTCGACCATGAGGTTATGTTAATCACCATCACCGGATGGGTACTTTGATGACATCAAACACGGCTTCGTAACTGGGTGGTTATAAAGGTGTCATTGGGTATTCTGAAAGTATGTGTTGAAGCGCATGGACCAAGATTGGGATTTGTCCATCCATATGACGGATAGATATGCTATGGGCCCTCTCAGTGGAATGTCATCTAGTTAGCTTGCAAGCATGTGACTAGGTCACAAGGGATGACATATCATGGAACGAGTAAAGAGTACTTATCAGTAACGAGGTAGAACTAGATATGGAGATACCGACGATCAAACCTCGGATAAGTAGAGTATCGCGTGACAAAGGGAATTCGTTTCGTATGTTAATGGTTCTATCGATCACGAAGTCATCGTTGAGTATGTGGGAGCCGTTATGGATCTCCAGATCCCGCTGATGGTTATTGATCAGAGAGGTGTCTCCATCATGTCTACATATTCACGAACCGTAGGGTGACACACTTAAGGTTCGATGCTGTTTAGGTAGATATGGAATGTGCGTTGGAGACCGAATGTTGTCCGGAGTCTCGGATTGGATCTGGGACATCACGAGGAGATCCGGAATTGTCCGGAGAATAAGATTCATATAATGGAGATCATTTTCTAGGTTCGGAAATGTTCCGGAGTGTTTATATGGGGATTCTAGAAGGTTTCGGAAAGTTCCGGAAATTTCTAGAAGGTTCCGTGGACTTTACTTGAAAACCAAGAAAGGAAAGGGGAAGACTTGGGGGGGAAGGAAACTCCCTCCCCCTCTCCCTTGTGCGCCGGCCCTAGGAGGTGGGCCTAGGGGTGGGAACCTAGGCCGCACCCCTCCCTCTATATATAGAGGGGTGAAGGCGCCACCCCCTTGCCCCTCCACTCCTTGCCCTAGCCGCCTCTCTCCTCCTCCTTCGCTCTGCTCTGGCTTAGGCGAAGTCCTGCAGAATTCTCTACTCCACCACCACCACGCCATCGTGCTGCTAGGATTCCGTGGAGAGATCTACTACCTCCGCTGCTCGCTAGAACGGGGAGAGGAAGGTCTGCATCGACTCCACACGTGTGACCGATTGCGGAAGCGCTGCCGAAACGCGGCGCCGGAAGGATCGTCTACTCGATCTTGAGATCGGCAAGTGATCGTCTACATCAACCACGAGATCCGATCTCGCACAAGGCTTTCGGATCTACAAGGGTTAGTACAGATCTATCTCGTTGCACATGTCTAATAGATTAGATCTTGGATTTTATCTAGATTAGATCTGGGTTTTGTTAGTTCTTGCGGTAGAATTTTTTTGTTTTCCATGCTACGAACCCATTAGTGGTATCAGAGCCGTGTCTATGCATAGATATATTGCACGAGTAGAACACAATGGTTTTGTGGGCGTTGGTGCTCGTGCCGTCTTTTGCTTTGTGTACTTTGCATCTTGCGGTATGGTGGGATGAAGCGGCTCGGGCTAACCTTACATGTCATCGCACATGAGACTTGCTCCATGCGTGACGTGTAACTTGCTTTGCACAAGTGGCTTTGCGGGTGTCTGTCTCTCTCGCATAGTATAGATCCAATTTACACTTTGCACTTGATAGCACTTGTATCAACATTGTGGTTCAATTTCGTAGGTAAGATCAATTCTTATTCGAAAGCCCCAAACCACGTAAAACATGCAAAGAAAATTAGAGGCGTCTAACTTGTTTTTGCAGGGGTTTTGTGATGTGATATGGCCATCATGTGATTGTAATTATATTTGATGTATGCAGTGATCCTTGTTGTAATATGGCAACCGGTAGGAGCCTAATGGTTGTCTTTAATTCTATTAAGACCTGCGTGTCTATTCATCTTGTAATAGCTTTATTCCAAGTAGTTGTAATAGTTGCTAGTGATGATGGACAACCATGAAGCAGCGCCACTGACCTTGACGCAATGCTGGTGATGATGGAGATCATGTCCGTGCTTTGGAGATGGAGATCAAAGGCATAAGAATAAAGGGCCATATCATATCACACTAATTATGAATTGCCTGTGATGTTAATCCTTTATGCATCTTGTATTGCTTAGATCACGACGGTAGCATTATAAGATGATCCCTCTCACTAAATATCAAGTAATAAAGTGTTCGTCCTTAGTTGGCACCGTTGCTAAGACTCATCGTTTCGAAGCATCTCGTGATGATCGGATGTGATAGATTCTACGTGTGCATACAACGGGTGCAAGCCAGATTTGCACATGCGGAAACTAAGGTTAATCTTGACGAGCCTAGCATGTACAGACATGGTCTCGAAACACGGAATACCAAAAGGTAGAGCATGAGTCATATAAATGATATGATGAACATGAAGATTATTCGCCGATGAAACTACATCTTCTCTCGTGAAGATCGGACTTGGTGTAGTGGACTTGGTTCGTGTAATCACTAAGACAATGTGAGGGATGATGTTTTGAGTGGGACTTCACCTAGTTAATTTAAAGAATTTAGATTGAACTCAATTCATTATAAACTTAGTCTAAACTACTTGCAAATTTGTTGTAGAGTATGGCGAACCTCTCCATCAATTTCAATGCGTTCCTAGAGAAAGAAAAGCTTAAGAACAATGGAAGCAACTTCACAGACTGGTTCCGTGGACTGAAGATTGTCCTCAGGGCTGGTCAGTTAACCTATGTGCTCGAAGCACCGCTAGGTGACCCACCTGCAGAAGATGCCACCGATGACGTAAAGAATGTTTACGTCACTCGGAAAAATCACTACTCCACAGTTCAGTGTGCCATCCTGTACGGTTTAGAAACGGAGCTTCAGAAGCGCTTTGAGCACCATGACCCGTTTGAGATCATTAAAGAGCTCAGGCTGATTTTTGAGACTCACGCGGCCGTGGAGAGCTATGAGGCCTCCGAAAAGTTCTTTAACTGTAAGATGGAAGAGGGTAGCTCCATTAGCGAGCACGTGCTCACCATGTCTGGGCACGCAGACAAGCTCCAAGAGTTGGGGATAACGATTCCTAATGAGTTAGGGATTCACCGTGTCCTCCAATCACTGCCACCAAGTTATAAGAACTTTGTGATGAACTACAATATGCACTGCATGAACAAGACGTTGTCTGAACTATCGTCCATGCTGAAAACTGCTGAAGTGGAGATCAAGAAGGAGCACCAAGTGTTGATGGTTAATAAGACCACCAATTTCAAGAAACAGGGCAAGCCTAAGAACAAGGGCAACTTCAAGAAGGACGGCAAGAAAGCTGCCGCACCTGCTAAGAATCCCAAGGCTGGTCCTAAGCCTGAAACTGAATGCTTCTACTGCAAGGGTGCTGGTCACTGGAAGCGTAACTGCCCCAAGTACCTGGCGGATCTGAAGAACGGCAACATCAAGAAGAAAGGTATATTCGATATACATGTTATTGATGTGTATCTTACTAGTAATCGTAGTAGTGCCTGGGTATTTGATACTGGTTCAGTTGCTCATATTTGTAACTCGAAACAGGAGCTACGGAATGAGCGAAGACTAGCGAGAGACGAGGTGATGATGCGCGTTGGAAATGGCTCCAAGGTTGATGTGATCGTCGTCGGCACGCTCCCTCTACATCTACCATCGGGATTAGTTTTAAATTTGAATAATTGTTATCTGGTGCCTGCTTAAGCATGAACATTATATCTGGATCTTGTTTATTGCGCGACGGTTACTCTTTTAAGTCCGAGAATAAAGGTTGTTCGATTTATATGAGTAATATATTTTATGGTAATGCACCTGAGATGAATGGTTTATTCTTACTGAATCTCGATAGTAGTGATACACATGTTCACAACATAGATGCTAAACGAACAAAATTGAATGATAATTCTACATACATGTGGCACTGTCGTCTTGGTCACATTGGAGTGAAGCGTATGAAGAAACTACATTCTGATGGACTTCTTGAATCACTTGATTTTGAATCACTTGAAAGATGCGAAGCATGTCTAATGGGAAAAATGACTAAGACTCCATGCTCTGAAATAATGGAGCGAGCTACAGACTTATTGGAAATAATACATACCGATGTGTGCGGTCCAATGAGTGTAGCATCGCGTGGTGGATATCGTTATGTTCTCACTTTCACGGATGACTTAAGTAGATATGGGTATGTCTACTTTATGAAACATAAGTCCGAAACTTTCGAGAAGTTTAAGGAATTTCAAAGTGAAGTGGAAAATCATCGTAACAAGAAGATTAAGTTTCTGCGTTCTGACCGTGGAGGTGACTATCTAAGTTATGAGTTTGGCATGCATTTAAAGAAATGTGGAATACTTTCGCAATTGGCACCACCGGGAACACCACAGCGTAATGGTGTGTCCGAATGTCGTAATCGAACTCTCTTAGATATGGTTCGGTCTATGATGTCTCTTACAGATTTACCGCTATCGTTTTGGGGCTATGCATTAGAGACAGCCGCATTCACTTTAAATAGGGCACCATCTAAATCCGTTGAAACGACACCGTACGAATTGTGGTTTGGAAAGAAACCTAAGTTGTCGTTCCTTAAAGTTTGGGGTTGCGAAGCGTATGTAAAGAAGTTACAACCTGATAAGCTTGAACCCAAAGAGGAGAAATGCGTCTTCATAGGATACCCTAAAGAAACAATTGGGTATACCTTCTATCATAGATCTGAAGGCAAAGTTTTCGTTGCCAAGAATGGATCCTTTCTTGAGAAGGAGTTTCTCTCAAAGGAAGTGACTGGAAGGAAAGTAGAACTCGACGAGGTTATTGAACCTTCTCTCGGATTTGAGAGTAGCGCAGCACCGGAAGATGTTTTTGTGCCGCCTGCACCAATTGGAGAGGAAGCTAATGATGGTGATCATGAAACTTCGAACGAAGTTGCTGCTGAACCTCGCAGGTCAACGAGGGTTCGTACCACTCCTGATTGGTATGACCCTGCCTTGAACGTCATGTTGGTGGACAACATTGATGACCCTGCGATGTATGAAGAAGCTATGGTGAGCCCAGATTCTGACAAATGGCTAGAAGCCATGAAATCCGAAATGGGATCCATGTACGAAAACCAAGTATGGACTTTGGTGGACTTACCGGATGGCCGTAAGGCTGTCGAGAACAAATGGATTTTCAAAAGAAAAACAGATGCTGATGGTAATGTTACCGTCTATAAAGCTCGACTTGTCGCGAAAGGGTTCCGACAAATTCAAGGAGTTGACTACGATGATACATTCTCACCAGTAGCGAAGCTAAAGTCTGTGAGGAAGAGTTGTATATGGTACAACCCAAGGGTTTTGTCGATCCTAAAGATGCTAACAAGGTATGCAAACTTCAATGCTCCATTTATGGACTGAAGCAAGCATCCCGGAGTTGGAATCAACGTTTTGATAAAGTAATCAAAAACTTTGGATTTATACAAACTTATGGAGAAGCTTGTATTTACAAGAAAGTGAGTGGGAGCTCTATAGCATTCCTAGTACTATATGTAGATGACATATTGTTGATTGGGAATGACATAGAACTTCTTAACAGTGTCAAAGCCTATTTGAATAATAGTTTTTCAATGAAGGATCTTGGCGAAGCGGCATATATTCTAGGCATCAAGATTTATAGAGATAGATCAAGACGCCTAATAGCGCTTTCACAAAGTACATACTTGGAAAAAGTTCTAAAGAAGTTTAGAATGGAAGAGAGCAAGAAAGGGTTCGTGCCCATGTTGCCAGGTAAGACCTTGAGTAAGACTCAAAGTCCAGCTACGGCAGAAGACAGAGAGAAAATGAATAATATTCCCTATGCCTCGGCCATAGGTTCTATCATGTATGCCATGCTATGTACAAGATCGGATATAGCACATGTTGTTAGTTTGACTAGCAGATATCAAAGTGATCCTGGAATGGAGCACCGGACAGCGGTCAAGAATATCCTAAAGTACCTAAATAGGACTAAGGATATGGTTCTTTCTTATGGAGGTGATGAACAGCTTGTTGTAAACAGTTACACTGATGCTAGTTGGAACACCGATCCAGATGACTCGAAGTCACAATCTGGATACGTATTTATTTTGAATGGTGCTGTAGTGAGCTGGAGGAGTGCCAAGCAAAGCGTTGTGGCGAAATCTTCAACTGAATCGGAATACATAGCTGCTTCGGAGGCTGCACAAGAAGCCATATGGATGAAGGAGTTCATTACTGAACTTGGCGTGGTTCCTAGTGCGTTGGACCCGATGGCCATCTATTGTGACAACACAGGTGCCATAGCTAATGCACAGGAGCCAAGGTCACATAGCAAGCTGAAGCACATCAAGCTACGTTTCCATGCTATTGGCGAGTATGTCCAAGATGGTGACATAAAGATTTGCAAAGTACACACTAATCTGAATGTGGCAGATCCGTTGACTAAACCTCTCCCTAGAGCAAAGCATGACCAACACCAGAACGCCATGGGTGTTAGGTATATTACCATATAATCTAGATTATTGACTCTAGTGCAAGTGGGAGACTGTTGGAGATATGCCCAAGAGGCAATAATAAAAGTGGTTATTATTATATCTTTGTGTTTATGATGAATGTTTACATCCCATGCTATAATTGTATTATAAGGAAACACTAATACATGTGTGTTTTCTAAACATAAAAGAGTCTCTAGTAAGCCTCTTGTTGAACTAGCTTATTGATTAATGCATGATCATGGTTTCCTGATCATGGACATTGGATGTCATTAATAACAAGGTTATATCATTAGGAGAATGATGTGATGGACACACACCCGTAGTAAGTGTAGCATAAGATCAAGTCATTAAGTTCGTATTGCTACAAGCTTTCAAATGCATAGTAACCTAATCCTTCGACCATGAGGTTATGTTAATCACCATCACCGGATGGGTACTTTGATGACATCAAACACGGCTTCGTAACTGGGTGGTTATAAAGGTGTCATTGGGTATTCTGAAAGTATGTGTTGAAGCGCATGGACCAAGATTGGGATTTGTCCATCCATATGACGGATAGATATGCTCTGGGACCTCTCGGTGGAATGTCATCTAGTTAGCTTGCAAGCATGTGACTACGTCACAAGGGATGACATATCATGGAACGAGTAAAGAGTACTTATCAGTAACGAGGTAGAACTAGGTATGGAGATACCGACGATCAAACCTCGGATAAGTAGAGTATCGCGTGACAAAGGGAATTCGTTTCGTATGTTAATGGTTCTATCGATCAGGAAGTCATCGTTGAGTATGTGGGAGCCATTATGGATCTCTAGATCCCGCTGATGGTTATTGATCGGAGAGGTGTCTCCATCATGTCTGCATATTCACGAACCGTAGGGTGACACACTTAAGGTTCGATGTTGTTTAGGTAGATATGGAATGTGCGTTGGAGACCGAATGTTGTTCGGAGTCTCAGATTGGATTTGGGACATCATGAGGAGATCCGGAATTGTCCGGAGAATAAGATTCATATAATTGAGATCATTTTCTAGGTTCGGAAATGTTCCAGAGTGTTTATATGGGGATTCTAGAAGGTTTTGGAATGTTCCGGGAAGTTCTAGAAGGTTCCGTGGACTTTACTTGAAAACCAAGAAAGGAAAGGGGAAGACTTGGGGGGGAAGGAAACTCCCTCCCCCCTCTCCCTTGTGCGCCGGCCCTAGGAGGTGGGCCTAGGGTGGGAACCCTAGGCTGCACCCCTCCCTCTATATATAGAGGGGTGGAGGCGCCACCCCCCTTGCCCCTCCACTCCTTGCCCTAGCCGCCTCTCTCCTCCTCCTTCGCTCTGCTCTGGCTTAGGCGAAGCCCTGCAGAATTCTCTACTCCACCACCACCACCACACCGTCGTGCTACTGGGATTCTGTGGAGAGATCTACTACCTCCGCTGCTCGCTGGAACGGGGAGAGGAAGGTCTGCATCGACTCCGCACGTGTGACCGATTGCGGAAGCGCTGCCGGAACGCGGCGCCGGAAGGATCGTCCACTCGATCTTGAGATCGGCAAGTGATCGTCTACATCAACCACGAGATCCGATCTCGCACAAGGCTTTCGGATCTACAAGGGTTAGTACATATCTATCTCGTTGCACATGTCTAATAGATTAGATCTTGGCTTTTATCTAGATTAGATCTGGGTTTTGTTCGTTCTTGTGGTAGAAATTTTTTGTTTTCCATGCTATGAACCCATCACCTCCTCCTCGCCATGTCTAGTCCCTGTGTGGATCGCGCCGCCGTGCCTCCTCCTCACCAGCAGCTCGAGGAGATCGAGGAGGGACATGGCTCCCTATGGATAATGGTTGGGTGGATAGAGGAAATGACAAAAAACCACCACATTTTGGGCGGCGATGTCACATGACCACCAAGTGGAGGCTAAGCGACACATAACCACCACCTCAGGGGCAGGTGCTCGACAGAGAGCACTGATAGCACGATTTGCTCGGTTTAATGAGGTTTCCGATAGGTGGGGCCCACAGTCAGGTTCGACGTGGCATTTTCCTGACGGAGGGCGTGGACGGCCGTTAGGTTTTGGTCATTTCTATCTCTCCCTCTCTTCTCCACAACGCAGACACGAAATAAATGGCGATGGGAGGCGGCGGTAGTGGCGGCGGCGGCCCTGGTTGGCGGCTAGCCGTCGACGAGGAAGATGGCGGAGACGACCATGACCAGCACACGAAGCTCTTCCCCGATGGCATATCCTCTCTGGCGCCGGATCCAGAGGAGGTCAGGCCGCTGCTGGCGTCGGTGGCGCCTAGAGTGCCCTGGGAGAACGCGTGGACATCTGTAGGCAGTAGCTCGAGCTTTGACCCGATGAGCCATTACATCTCCGACAGCGGGTGTGTGTTCAAGAACCCATTTTTTACTTCTCTGTCCAATTGCCATTGTTCTCTGTTATCTGAATAAAGACTTCTTATGCCCTAAATGATCTGAGTCATTGCTTAAATTTTTGCATTTAGGTTAGACACAAAGATGTGGGAGCTGTTTGTGCAGTTTGATGGTGTGAAGTTTGTGTAGAAATCAATGGCTAGGTCTGACATTAGGTATCTCAATTTGTTGGCACTAATGGAGAAAGAGGGGTATGGCATATGTGACTCAATGTACTATGTTAAAGAAGAAGGTGAGGGATTGAATGGCCTAGATATAGTTGACAGTAATTTAAAGGTTGAAGAGATGATAAGGAAGTATGAAAATAGGAAGAAATTGGTACTTACTGTCATGAGAGATAAGAAGAGAAACCAGGCAATTGTGTTGTCACCTTTAAAGAGAAAAAATGCAGAGACTATTAGGGCCAAATCTAGGCCAATTGACATTTATCTTGAGGAGGATGATCCTGTTCCTTATCAGATGCAGACTCAAGAGAGTGTTTATTGTCAGCAGATGCACACACAAGTTTCAGAGGATGACATTGCTGGAGAAGAAGAGGAGGGACAATATGACTATGGCCTAGTTGATCCTGATTATGAAGAGGAGATGAAGAAAAAAGAGGAGGAGTGGCTGAATGAGACACTTGCAGAAATGAAGAAGAAGAGGGAGGATCCTTTGACACATTGTGAGGGTGACATAGATATTGAGGATATATTTGTTATTGAAGAAGAAACTGAGCCAATTCAAGTGGAAGTGCCTGTGTAGAAAAAAGTGAGGAGGCAGGGACCTACTACTAGATCACATTCCCAGCAAGAAAGGAAGGTGTTGCCTGACTGGGTGCCTTCTGATGATGAAGAAGACCAAGGTTTTCTTAATGAGAATGATGATGATGGTTATCAGGAAGAGGTTTTTGTGCAGCCTAAAGGGAGGAAAAGCAGAGCCAAGAAATACAAACCTAGGGTGTGGTATGATGAGAATAGAGAGAATCCAGAGCAGCAGTTCATGTTGAAGCTATGTTTTAGAGATGTTTATCAGTTCAGAGAGGGTCTTGCTAGATTGCACATCCAGCAGGTTAGAAATTTCCACTATCACAGAAACTGCAAAGATAGGATCATTGTGCACTGCAAAGAGAAGGAGAAATTTGGTTGTCCATTTTTTATGACAGCTTCTTAGATAAAGAATGAGGATACATTTTGCATTAAGAAGATGGAGCTAAAGCACACATGTCAAGGGTGAATTGAAAGTGGCTGAGCACCATGTATGTTGACAAATTCAGATCTGACCCCAATACCAACATCACTTCTTTGCAGGACAAAGCAAAGAAAGATTTTGGGGTTGAAGTTCCTAGCAGGATGGCATACATGGCAAAAACTAAAGCCAGGCAGAGGGTGCTTGGTGATATAAGAAGCAGTACTTTAGAATAAGGGATTATCTGCAAACTGTAATTGATAAAAACCCTGGTTCTAGATGCATTGTGACAACTATCACTGGCCCAACAGAAGAAGAAACATAGGCAATGAAGCAGGGACACACTGTTGATATCTTCTATGAGCCTAGATTCCATGGTTTGTTCTTCTGTGTGAATGCTGCAAGGTTGGGGTTTCTTGAAGGTTGTAGGCCATTCATTGGCTTGGATGGTTGCTTCATTAAATTGACAACAGGTGCTCAAATACTAGCTGCTACAGGAAGAGATGGCAACAACAACATGTATCCACTTGCTTGGGCAGTAGTTGCTAAAGAGGATACGGAGAATTGGGTTTGGTTTTTAGAATAGCTCAAGTATGCACTTGGTGGAGAAGATGGCCAATTTGGGAGGTACACTATCATGTCAGACATGCAGAAGGGTTTGCTGAAGGCAGTGTCAACTGTATTCCCAAATAGTCCACAGAGATACTGCTTGAGGCACATCTATGCCAATTTCCAGACTGCTGGCTTCAGAGGAGAAGACCTGAAGAAATGAATGGACAATGCAGCATACTCCTACACAAAACATGGTTTTGATGTTGCAATGGAAGAATTAAAGAAACAATCTGAGCCAGCTTGGGTGTGGTTGTCCAAGATACCAGTGCACTCATGGGCTAGGTGGGCCATGGACACAAATTGCAAAACAGATTTGGTTGTCAACAATTTGAGTGAGGTGTTCAATAGGTACATACTTGATGTTAGAAGCAAACCCATTATAACTATGCTAGTTGGCATATATGACAGGCAAAAGATGAGGTTTGATTGCAAGAGAGATGGAGGAAGAATGGCTAGATGGGATATAACTCCACATTACATAGAAAAGCTAGAGCTCATGAAGAAGTACTCAAGGAATTGTGTCCCAAGGAGGTCAGATATTGGCTTATGGCAGGTACAAAGTGGCAACCATACTGAAGAGGTAAACTTGGAGAAGATGAGTTGTTCTTGTGGGAAATGGGACCTCTCAGGACTGCCTTGCAATCGTGCAGTAGTGCTATATATAAAGCTGGCATGCATCCTGAAGATTTTGTCTCAAATTTCTTCAAAAAGCCCATGTATTTGGCTAGCTACAAGCCAATATTCTATCCCATGCCAGCACAACATGGTTGGACAAAAACAGACACTCCAGATATAATGCCACCAAAATTTAAAGACCACATGTTGGGTAGAAGGCAAGAGAAGAGAAGGAAGGGAAATATGAAGTGCCCAAGCCTAAGGATACCTCTAGGATGGCTACCATAACATGTAGCAATTGCAAGTTGCAAGGACATAAGTACACAAGTTGCTCATAACAATTGAGGCCTGACCTTGCCATTAGGAAAAATAACCACAAGGTAATGCTTTATTTTCTCACAACAACTACTATTACTACAATTTACTTATGTCTATTTGCAATGAAATGTTGCAGGCTAGTAGAAGCATGCCTGATGCTCCATCATCTACTACTACATCATATACTACTGCTGGTCCAGGTTCTACTGCTCCAAGAGCAGCTGCACCAAGGCCTCCAAGAGCAGCTGAACCAAGATCTTCTGATGCTCCAAGGTCATTTGTAGAAAGGCCTCCTTCCACTGAAGGAAGGGGTGTGTTTTCATACTTCACAGCTGGGGCAAATGCAAGTGCTGGTAGAGATCCAGGTGTTGGCCCTCTTGGAAAATCCTATGCTGGTCCTTCTTCTTCAGCAAATTCAGATGTTCTGTGAGCTAAACTGAGCAAAGAAATGTACCAAAACCCCGTATTTTGTTTTCTGCTATGTACTAGAACCTCTTATTTTGTGGTCTGTTGATGTCTGAAAAACAATGTAAAACCTGGTGATGTGTGAAACATATGCTACTAATTTGTGGTATGTTGATGTCTGAAAAACAATGTAAAACCTATGTTTCTGTCATAATCTACTATTAATTTGCTCTTTTGCTGAAATATTTGCTCTTTTGTCAAAACCTGGTAAAAACCTGGTAATGTGTGAAATAGATGCCATGTTTCTATCAAAATTTGTTAAAACCTTGTAAAACAATGAGCCAACTCACAATTAACAATGATCTGGACCAAGTGATAAACACATCAGTCATAATACATAATTCACCAACAAATTATTTGACTCACAGATTCATAGTTCACCAACTACACCAGTCTACTAATTCAACTCACATATTACTAAATAGTTCAACAATTCAAGTGAAAACTAAATATTACAGTACATTCATGCCCACTACTCATTGATCTTCCTAAGCTTTGATCTAGCCCCTTCTTTCTGCTTCATCAGTTCTGCAATGTTGTCTTCTAGATTTCTCTTCTCTTCCTTCAACATGTCCCTCTGCTTCTCTGCATTCAACCTCAAACACTTGTGCATGTTAGAAGTTGAGGCATCAACTTTCTTCTTTTGCTCTAGTTCTGCCCTGGCATCAAGCAAAGCTTGTTCAGCTTTGGCCTTCAAAGCTAGTGTAAGCTGCTTCTCTTCCACCACTTGCTTCAGATTATCTTCTGCAATCTTCAGGGCAAGCTTAAGCTTTGCAATCTCATCCTCAGCCTCCATCCTAGTATCATAAGCTTTCAGGGCATCATTAACCCTACCATCCTTGCAGGTAGAATACATGTCCCATAGCTTTGCCAGGATTTTGCAAAGGGATTCAGGCCAAACATTATCCACCCAGTGGATAAAGTCACATGTTTCTCCTTCCTAAAACATAAATGACATAACAAAGAAAATTTAGTAAGAACACTATCACAAAATATTGCATTTAATCTAAATTCAGTAGAACAGACCTCCCCTACACATGCCAAGAACCTCCTGCCAGTCCAGCATCCTTCGAAAGCAACATGTTTCACAACCACACTATTACATTTGCAAAGGATAGGGTTGTCTCCATCATCAACTCTTCCATTGTAATCCGAGTCATACATGCTATTGGGACACTAAGAAGCCAAATGTACTAATTAAATAGCCTAAAATCGAGCTCAAACCCAAATTCCCAAATTTCATATGAATCCTAACCCTAGATATATGAGAATGCAGAGGGGAAGACTAACCTCGGTGCCAAGGGAGCTCACATCGTCGGAAGATTCCTCGCCGTCGCCCCAGGAAACCATTTCGGCGGTGCGGCGGCGTGCGACAAGCAGGGCGGAGAAGGGGCAGGGGCAGGGGAGGGGAGGGCGATGGTGCTGGCTCGAACGGGTGCTTAATAAGCAACAGCCACAAACCTAACGGCCGTCCACGCCCTCCGTCAGGACAACGCCATGTCGGACCTGACTGTGGGCCCCACCTGTCGGAAACCTCCTTAAACCGAGCAAATCATGCTATCAGTGCTCTTTGTCGAGCACCTGCCCCTGAGGTGGTGGTTATGTGTCGCTTAGCCTCCACTTGGTGGTCATGTGACACCGCCACCCCAAATGTGGTGGTTTTTTGTCATTTCCTCGGGTGGATACGAGTGAGAACTGATGAGAGAGAAAAGAGAGATGGTAACAGGTGTGAGGTGGGGTTGGACATGTGGGAAGAGAAAGGTGGGATGGACACTTAACGGCGTCTATTTAGATGGAGGGTGCAAATGCTCTAAATGGCTGATTCAACGGTGAGATAGGGGTGCACAGCTACCACCATGAGTAGCACACTATTTCCCATATATATATCAACGCGGATTTGCTGCCCGGGATGGTAGCTGTGCATAGGCTATTGGCCATTCGTTTTGTTCCGTGATCTGTGCTATAACGTCCATCAATTAACGTTCGATTTTCAACATAAAAAATAGCGGTAGCCGTTGCCCATCCTCTCCCACTCATTATCGTATCGGGCGGTGCACGGCTGAACAACCGTGCAGCCTCCAAACATCATTAGGAGTAACAATTTGTGTAAAAAAGATGGGAACGAATCTGATTGAATTGCATACATCCACACAAATGTAATAGGACTAAGAAATTCATACACACAAAATCTACCACACCATACCCATATAAGTTGACTTAAATTTGTCTAGGTACGACTTAAATTTGTCTAGATACGACGGTATCTAGCACTGAAATTTGACTACATACGTTCATATCTAGATAAATCTAAGTCAACTGTGTTGGAGGAAGTACTAGAATTCATGATCTGGAGAGAACAAATTCAAGAATTAGAAAGGGAAATCCATCCGAACTGAAGAAAACGTGTTGATCTACACTACAGGAAACGATTGGAAAAACAATTGCTGCCTTCAGAACAATTGACCCCCTCCAACCTCTCGCACGACACCATGTCGATCCAGCACTGTGCACCGGCATGCCGCTGGCAACTAGCACGACCTGGACTCACCCAGCAATGAAGTCCAGGCAGCAAGCCCGTCCCAGGCTCAGATCCGTCCCGACGGCTCATGCATCGTGCCCTGCCGAGAGACAACCGCGCGCCCGCTGCAGGGATTCCCCTGTAGGGCCAGAGCTGCCGGACGCGAGCAGAGCGCATCCACCGCTGAACATGTGGAAGAAGTGTAGGGGATGGACTGCGTCGCCGCCGGACACAGGGAAGAAGTGGAGAAACATGGCACGGGAACATGCCTCTCCGAAAGGAGCAAATATCGACATCCATGAAGGCAAAAGAATCGAATACTTGCAGCCAATGATCAAGATTTCATAAAAAACTACAATCAGAAAAATCAAAAGTTAACAGGAATTTGCTAAGAAAATAAAGATTTTTCCAGAATGAATAATAGATTAACCAAGTGGGTGGTAAAGGTATAGAAGCCAATTGGAATTGCAGATCAAACCAAGTCTGACATAACAATCAGTACAAGAATGAGGACAAGAAATAGCCATCAGAAATCGGAATCAAACGGAAATTATACCAATTGATCGCAGCACTAGTGCGTGGCCGGCCTCAATTGCTGGATAAAAATCCTGAATCAAAGTACAAATCCTCGGGTCAGCAAAGCAACTAGAAGAGAGTTTGCATCTTTACCATCCTTGCAGTAATAGCAACCGCGCCGGAGGCAACGGTCCAGATCCCCTCCCACCTCCATGTCGTCTCCCGCCTTTGGCAGCCCTGCCTACCACCGGCGGGGGAAAGAGGAATGACGCGGAGGTTGCGGACGGATCCTGCGCGAAGAAGGCGGCATCGCTGTGTAGGGGCTTGGCGGCACCAGAGTGTGGGGAGAGGACGGGGGATCTGGGATGGCCAGTGTAGGCGCCGGTGGAGGTTCTTGAGCGGTGGAGTGGCTCTCGTGTGGTGGATGTTCCCGGTGGAGGTGGGATGTTGTGCGCGTGCCCTCTCTCACGCAAGGAAAAAGGGGTACGTGGGGTTCTGGTTTGTTCGAGGTGTCTGGTCCGAGAGATATTTGCTCAGTTTAACGCCGTCAGTTTGGATGAACGGCCGATAATACACTACAGAATGATTCAACGGCGAGATTAGGATGCACAGCTACCACCCTAGGCAGCCCACTATTTTGCATATATCTTTATACTATTAAAAAGAAGTTGGTGATCGTAGGTCGCCTCAAACATCAAACATTGGGGCATTCTAGATCGTCTGATCTACATCCGATGGTACAATGAGTAGTTTCAATACTTGGTTTAGTTAATTACATTTCTGTGCCACCGCTAAGTGGAAACGCCGGTCGAGGAGTTCGTAACACTCGACACTTAAAAACACACCGTCCGATTTCCCACAATGAAAACACACCGTCCGATGTCGTACTCTTGCCCACTCAGGGAAACCTCCATCGTGACATCTCTCTCGCGTGCACCTCCACCAAAATCCCTTCTCTACATCTAGATCCAATCGCACCGGCGCCGCCTCAGAACCCACCTTGCCGGCCATCCCAACCCCTCCCACAGCCGAGCCAGTCCTCCGACACCCCTCCTCCTGTTGATTGAGGATCACCCACCGGTCGAGGGACGTGCATGTCGGCCGGCCGCCATGCTCGCACTCCCTCCCATATCGTCCGCGCTACGGCGAGCAGACGACGATGATGGGAGAACGATCCAAGGAAAGGGTAGGCGGTGAAACTCCAGTCGTGTCCCTGGTGGCCGACGGGGACGACCAACGCGGGGTGATGGTTGCGGCCGGGCGGCTAGATGATCTCACCAAGGCAATGCGGAGTTACATGGGTGGATCTGGTGGTCATCTGCCCGCAGTGTTGCTGGTCGTCTTAGCTACCCCATCTCATGGAGAGAACCTTCTTCGTCTCCATGGCCTCCAGGGGTAATTAGGAGAGGGAGCAGGGAGAGAGGTAGGGATAGAAGGGGATATGGTAGCCGGATGACTCTCGGGAGGGGCACCGAAAGAGCAGCGGCCAGGGAAGGGGAAGGCATTTGTCAACACTAGAAGACATCTGGTGATATATTAACGCACCCAGAGCATGCTATAATCCTTTGGATGTTGGAGAAGCTAGATGGTCGATTGATGGAATCTGATTACTCAGCTGACAGAAGATTTGTGTTGCATGATATATACGAGGAGCAAACAATTTCATCATCTATTATGAGCAAATTGCACATGGTGGGCTTGTTCCCTTGAGGTATGTTTGCAGCTTTTGATAGTCTAATGCGCTTGATGCTCTATGTGAGATCACATCTTAGTGTTCAGTGTTATGTTGAACTAAAACCTGTGTACTCACCTGTTACAGAGATAAACTGCAATTACTAATCATTTTCTGGTGCAGGGATTCACTGTTTTTCCAATATGAGTGTATTCTGCCTTCACATGAACCCTGATGTGCATATCTTGGTCTTGATATCTGTCCCCAGCACTCTCTACGGATGGTGTATGGCCGGCGGGACGAGGGCTCCCGGTTGCTAGCCACTGGAAGTACCCACCGGAAACTCCATAATGCTCAATTTGTGGCAAATAATGAGGTACTCCCTCCGTCTCAAAATAGATGTCGCAGATTTGTCAAAATTTGAATGAATACACTATTTAGTATATAGATATATCCAAATTCTGAGAAATTTTCGACAGCTATTTTGAGACGGAGGGAGTACATTATTTAGGTTTTTTCTCTTTGTTTTCCTATATAATGATTTCGTTAATTGCAGTATCCTGATGTCCATAACATTTGCAGGGATGAACAGTTAACATTTTCTTTACTCTTTATGCTCTACGGGGAAGGGCCAAACAATTATGATGCTTATCTATGTGCACCGTCATTTACCCTATGCAAACTGGAATAGTTCTTCTCTTAAAAACTTTATCCTGTCAAGTCTTTTTATCAGATCATTTCTAATTGGAGATGCTAAACCGGTTCTCACATTACCCAAGTGGTCTGAAAAGCTATATCAGGCCTTGTTGTCTCATCATAAATATTTACCTTCAGCTTCCTAATTTGGTGTGGGATAACTCGTAGTGTTGCTTTCTATAATTTGTGCTCTAGATATACACTTTGGTTATTACTGAATATACTGCATACTAAGGCAACTAATTTTTTTGAATTACAAACCTTAATTGAGAAGCATAATGTTTACTTGTTATTTTTCTGTAGTATGAAATTCTCTAAAGCTTAATGTTAGTCCATATCCTTGGATAGAAAAGCACGTTAGCTATCCACTCATGGCTTCTGGGCAACATGAAGGTCGGTCGACCTTATTTTTTCTTTTACATCATTGTTTCTTAATAGATTTAATTTTATATCCACAACAACATGTTCTTATGTTTTTTGGAATCCCTTTCTTGATTGGTGTTTCCTAGGCAACATGTAATAGGTTGCAGGCATTAGATATTGTGTGTAACTTACTTTGTTGTCGCTGAAGAATCTATATGTTGTGATATTTAAACATTGGAGAAAAATCGAATATAATTGCATTTGGTGATACCTTGGAATGAAGAGAGGACCTTATGGCTTCTTGTGGACATGCCTTCAAGATTTACATCAAATATGATGGTTTCTTCTAAGGATCCACATACGAGCTACATCGGAAGCTCCACAATATTGTATCGAGGGTTTTCTTATTGCAAGATTTAGATGGATCTTATTCTTTATGATTAATCAGCAACGGTGCTGTTGTAAAGAAGCTTTCGGTTACCTTGTTCCAGTTTAATATTGATCTTGGTGTTATCTCACCAATCCTGGGAGAAGGTATATTATTCACTACTATCTTTTTTCAGTTTGCAGAGACTTGTGTTGTACGTGCAATTGAACACGGGGGATACTTTAGATGGAATAACCTCAATACTTCTCTGCTCTGCTGCTAGATCAATATCTGGTTTTATGGTAGAGGAACATGTTTGTATTATTATTTTCTGTCTTGTTTTGATAAAAGCTTTTGGAGGAGTCAGCATTTTACTAACTTTATTTTGATTGCCAACTCTGCATCCAATGTATAGACATTGTAAGTTCTCCTTCATACAAAGACACTATTTAGAATCTCAGGAAGCACATTAACTATAGACTTAAGTTTGATAAAAAGGAAGCATTCTCAAGCCATGTGGGAGTATGTGTCTATGGCTAGTGGGCCAAGAATAAAAAGATTAAACAGGGTCAGCTTAAAGAAAATGAGTAATTAACCAAGGCATGTCTAGGAAAAAAACCAAACGAATCGTAGTTAGAGCATTTTCAATTTGTTGGACGCACAAAAATCCGTCGGTGCACAAAAACGACTATTATTGAGAAATTAGATATCAAAGTTCTCAAAAATATTATCAACCAAAAATCCATAAAGTTAATCAAATGAATAGTAAAAAATACAAATTCATGTAAATCTGTGACTTCTAGATTCCGGTGATGGGGAACATCAAGAACAAGCCTTGGTAGTTTGACTAATACAAACATTCTATTAAAATATCGATTAAATACTTGTCTTTTTTATATACCTTTCATGTCACCGGATACTAGATTTTTTACGTGGATTATGTTTACATGTGTGACGATCAAATACATTTGAAATGCCGTAGCAACGCGCGGGCATTCAACTAGTACATATATATATATAGAGAGAGAGTGGCACTATTTGACCCCCAGGGTGTAAAATGGTTATTCTACACCCACCCTCTATATTAGAACGTATAAATTTTTTACATCAAGTAAATTTTCTCTTAGCTCGGAAGTCAAGAATAACATAAGAAAATTTAGACATGTCATAAAAAAATTCATTTACATGGCATATAAAAATACAACATAAAATGTGTATTTTCTATGTTTTTACACTATAATGACTCATAAATCATATTTTTATATTGATTTTTTTAGGTTTCTGATGAACATAAACATAATTATTAGTATACAAAACATAAATTTTTATATGTGAGAACATAAAATATGTGGGGTGCAACATAACTTTCTAACTATTCAGCACCTAGGGTGCAGAATAGTTATTTTGCACCCCACATAGGCGCCACCCTGGGGGTCAAATAGCGCCACTCTATATATGAAAGCAAAATAACCAGCTACACATAGGCGTAGCTACGTATAGGCTATACACCGTTGATTCTCTCCACTTTTGATATAGAGAGCACATATTTCCATGCCCAAACAGTGGATCCTCTAGTTAGGCTGTTAGCTCCATTAGTTGATGGACCACAGAAACCCTAGTTGAGTAGCTGGCCATTTTAAACGCAAACCCTAATATCCTATGTACAATGGCATGCACAAAATCCTAATCAAACAAGGGTTCCATTCCTTGTCTGACCGCAAACCCTAATGTACTATATGCATAAAACCCTAATCAAACTAAGCTTCTCAGGTTATCACTTTTTTAACGCAAACCCTAATGTACTTTAGACAAGAAATGCACAAAACCCTAATCAAACTAAGCTTATCAATTTATGCTATGTGTTTTCTTTGCTCTAGGTATAGTAGACAAAACTCTAGCCGCAGAAAGAAGCCACCCTAATCAAAACAAGCGTTGTTTTGCTCCCATAGCTAGGGCTGCCGCAATAAACAAAACAACCTTTGTTTCGTTTTCTTCATATTCTCATGGATGCATGCGGCCACCAAGCACATACCAAAACAACCTTTGTTAGGGCACTCATTTGCATGGCACATAGTCTAAAGCTTTTGCATGCAAAAGCTGTTGTAATCCTTGTTCTCAATCCCTTCTCATTTTAGATGCTAAAACTTTTGTAGTCAAAAGAGTGTGCTAAATTGAACCCATGCCAAACCCTAGATTCTTGCATGCATGCACAAAACTCACACTGTTATCTCAGCTATGTTCCACCCCACTTCCATCTAAAGGTTGCATGCATTTGATCCCTGATGGCTCAATGCACGGCACCCAGAAAAGTGCTGGTGCGTGGTTGATGTAGAGCTCGTTGGGAACCCTAAGAGGAAGGTATGATGAGCGCAGCAGCAAGTTTCCCTCAGTTATGAAACCAAGATTTAATCGAACTAGTAGGATCAAGGAAACACCCCAAAGGTGTTACTAGCTGAGCTTTGGCAGGGCGCACTACCGGTGCTAGTAGCAACGTGGAGACTTGCACAACACAACCACAGAACTTTGTCCCCAACTTGCGATGAGGTTGCCAATCTCACCATGTTTTGCGGAAAACAAAGGATTAAACATATCGAATGGAAAGAAGTAAAAGTTTGCAGAAAGTAAACACAAAGCGGTAAAAGATTGTAAATTGTATGTAAAAGACAAGGACCGGGATCCATAGTTCACTAGAGGTGGCTCTCCTTAGATTGATAACATGCTGGGTGAACAAATTACAGCGGGGCAATTGACAAACATCGAGAAAGCAATACATGCATATACTAATCATCTTGACTCCTTTGGAACTTGATTGGGCATTACAATATTATACATAGACCGCCATCCAACTACATCTATGACTAATAATCCACCTTCAGGTTATCATCCGAACCCCCTCCAATATTAAGTTGCAAGCAATAGATTATTGCTTTACGAACTGCGTGTAAAGTAAACAATACGATTGTTCTATGAACAAAGGATTTTTGTTTTCTCCCTAGTAGCAATAGCACATCTAGTACCTTAGAGATTTCTGTCACTTCCCCAGATTACCAGAGGCATGAACCCACTATCGAGCATAAATACTAACTCTTGGAGTTGCTAGCATCTACTTGACCAAGATAGCTACTAACAACGGGAAGCATGTAAGATCACAAATAACAAAGACGTGATAGAATCAATAATCAATCTGAAATAGCATCTCAATATCCATCGGATCCCCGCAAACACAACATGTAGAATTACAAATAGATGATCTTGATCATGAACGGAGCTCACAAGATCTAGACATGAAAGCACAAAGGAGGAGAACCAGCCATCTAGCTACTACATGGATCCGTAGTCCAAGGATGAACTACTCACGCATCACACCAGAGGCTTGCATGGTGATGAAGAAGGCCTCCAGGGTGAATTCCCCTCTCCGGCAGGGTGCCGGGAAGAGCTTCAAATCCCTCCCGATCTAGGGATGGAGATGACAGCGCCTACAGACTCTTTCGTGGATTTTTGATCAGGCACTTAGGGTTTACGTCCCGAGAGCATCTTATAGTCGGAAGGGGAGGCCGAGGGGGTGCCAGGGGCCACCACACCACCCCTTGGCATGGGCCCAGCCTGGCCGCGCGGCCAGGTGGTGTGGCCGGCCTCTGGCCTCTCTCCGTCTCGTATTCTGGCATCTGATGACTTCCGGAAAAATAGGCACTTTGGCTTTTGTCCCAACCAATTCCGAGAATATTCATTTTCTGACTTTCCTGGAACCAAAAATAGCAGAAAACAGGCAACTGGCACTGTGGCTCCTGTTAATAGGTTAGTCCAAGAAATCATATGAAAAGTACTCCAAAGTTGGAACAAAACACAAGAAAGTGGATAAAACCAAGCATGGAACATCAAAAATTATAGATACATTTGCAATGTATCAACATCCCCAAGCTTAACTCCTGCTCGCCCTCGAGTAGGTAAGTGATAAAAAGAAAGAATAATTTTTGAGGTGACATGCACCATCAAAGACTTGATCAAAGTATTTTTAAAACATTCAAATATGGGATCATAGTACTTCAATCATAACATGAAAGACAAAGTTCTAGCAATAAGCAAAGAAACTATGATGCAACATGAAAAGGCACAAACAAAAGATTCATAAATAACAATGCTTTGCAAGACGTTTATTTGTTTCACATAAAGAAAACATAGCATAAAAGTATTCAGCTTGTCCCTCAATAGAATAGCAATTATAAACGCATAGGACACCTTCAAAGTTCATAAGAGTGACTAGATACAATAGTTTAAAACAAGCAATATCAAGTTATGCATTAATCAACTAGTCTTGGGACAATGCCCATAGAACTAAGAATGGCCACTATGCTCTCAAAGTAGGTGCATAAAGATAGAAGGTGGAGACTCAATATAATGGTGGAAGAAAGGCCTTCATAGAAGGAAGTAGGGATTCAAGTCTCATAAAGAGCTTCCAAAAATTATGGTACTTATAGCTTTCAGCTCTCATTGCCCCTAGCATAAGCATCTTGAAGTGATTAAGGTTAAAGTGAACAAACTATGGTGTACATGCTTGACGAAGTATAAGTCAGAAATCTCATGTCCCTTGTATACGAGGGTCGCTCCTCATGCTACTCAAGTTTAGTCACCGGTAAGTTCTTGTCATCGTAAGTACATGTGTATCATAGAGATCCGCCAACGGGGTACCCCTTGCCCGATGATACGGAAGAATACCCATATCAAAATGACAAGGCAAGCAGACAACGAGCATCTCAGCAATCTTCTTATTTATCATGGGAATATGGTGCTTTTTTCTCTCTTTCCTATTTTCATAGTATCTTTTTTTCTTTTCTCTTTTTTTCTCAATATAGGACTCTTTTTTTATAAGAAGAATGCTTCATAGACAGCTCATTATGGTTACGCTACAGGTTTCCACCATGTCAGCATGGATTAGACCAGCGGCCCAAGCATTTCTCTAACACATATACATAACTCCATGGACTTAGAAGTTCCCCTTTCATTTCACACCGACGACATCCAAATACAAAAGAGCATGATATCAACTAGGTACAAGTACCAAGTGCAATATTGAAAGCATTCCCCATGAAAGCATGGTTCTGCTAATTCCCGACAAATAAGTGCAAGCATATACAACATAGAAGACACAATGGTTGAAGTTTATTAAGGGCAAGAAAAGTAAAGTGTGCGATCAAGTTCGTGAGAGCTTTAATCACTAGTTTTCTCATAACAAGTTTAATTTGGAAGGTAAACAAAAGCATGAATATACTTGGAATAGCATAAGCTAGTAGGTCGGTATGGTGGACTCTTTGGAATAACTTGGTTTAGGGAGTTGGATGCATGGGTGGAACTCATACTTTGTTGTGGAGGCTAGCAAAAGACTGGGAGCGACAAACTAAGAGAGCAATAATGGCCATAATCATGCAGAGCGACGAAACATCATTGATCAAAGCATAAAGTGATACTACAAGTTGAAAACTAAAGGATCATAAAGGCTATGGTGACTTGAGATAGTCATAACATGGTGTGAGCATGCGCCAAGTCAACCCAAATAAAGCATCAAAGGATAATACCACTATACTATGCTTTAATATGCTAAAACAACGCATGATTCATCCAAGGCACATTAAGCAATCTCAATTGTTTATAACAATTCATGCTACCGCAAATAATACTAATCATAAAGCCAAAATAATATCAAGCATGGCATGACAAAGCATAGGCCACAGTCAAAAAGAAGCTCTTTTTACCACATAAGCATGAACTTTCCTACTCTTTTTCAAACCAAACCAAACCAAACTATTTGCAAACCAATGTATGAAAAAGGGGGTCCAACCAATTTATTCAGAAAACTAAGGAAACAAAAACAAACAAAAACGAAAAAGAAGACGCTCCAAGAACAACACAACTGTGCATGAAACAATAAAAATGAAGCGTTTGGAAGAAACCTGGAATTTTTATTAATGAAGAAGGGGAATGCCTTGGGCATCGCCAAGCTTTGACGCTTGTAATTCTTGGATATTTCTTGGGGTGACACGCGTGGCATCCCCAAGCTTGAGCTTTAGTCCATCCTTCATCTCATTACTCATTCCTTTCATACACCTGAATTTTTTCCTTCATACAAAACTTCACACAATCTTTATTAGCAACATTAGTGCACTCAATATAAATTAGTCTTAAGGTTCAGTTCTAACACCAAATAAACTTCCATTAGAACACTAGCTACTGTAGCACTTCCCTCAAAAATCTCAATTCCCCAAACGAACTCAAAAAGGAACCAACAAGAAGCAAATGCAGAAAATGGCAGAAATCTGTCAAAACAGACCAGCAGGTAAAGACGAATTTTTTCGAAGACCTTATGTTACTCAAATGAAAAAGTGTTGAACTAACGAAAGTTATATAACAACCTGGGGCAGAAGCGCAAAAATGCACGCCTCAAAAAGACGTTCAGAGATTTTACACGAATTTTTATGGTGAAGCATAGAAATCTGTTTTGGGACAGCAACTTTCCCAATCATTATTTCTCTCTCATTAGAGGTTACTCTTGGCACAAAAAGCAAATAAAAAGGATAAGGAGAGGTTATTACAGAAGTAATAACTTCCAATACTCATCTAAAACTTTTGGGTTATCTCCCAATAAGTATTTTTCTTTAACGCCTTAAGTTAGGCATAAGAAGCAAAGAAAGAATCAAGTATTCTCAAATGAAGAAGCATTAAAACCAAATTTTGTTTTTATAGGAGAAGCAAAAGAAATATTTTCTCTCTTTTTAGGAAAGTGTTCTATACCTTTCTTGAGTGGGAGTTGATGTTTAATGGTGCCTTCTTTCATATCAATAATGGCACCAACAGTTCTAAGAAAAGGTCTTCCCAAAGTAATAGGACAAGAAGCATTGCATTCAACATCCAAAACATAGAAATCAACGGGGACATAGGCATTGTTAACCATAATAAGAACATCATTAAGACTCCCCATGAGTTTCTTTTTAGCATTATCATCAAGTGGGACATTAAAATAACAATCTTCAAGTGGAGGCAAATCAAGCATATCATAAATCCTTCTAGGCATAATAGAAACATACTATCAAGATCACATAAAGCTTTGAAATCAAAGTCATTCACTTTCATATTAATGATGGGTTCCCAACCATCTTCTTGTTTTATAGGAATAGAAGCTTTATGTTTCATCTTTTCTTCTTTAATCTTTATGATAGCATCAGTAATGTGTTTTGTAAAAGCCATGTTCATAGAACTAGCATTAGGACTTTTAGCAAGATTTTGTAGGAACTTAATAACTTCAGAGATATTGCAACCATCAAGATCAAAATCAAATGTATCATCTAAAGTAGTAGAACTATTACTATCCTCAACACTAGTGGTGGTAATAGTAGAAACACTAATGTTTCTAGCAATTTCATCTTCTCTTTCCCACTTAGCATGTAATTCAGCTAATAGTCTAACATTTTCGTAAATTCTTATTTGTATAGCATTGGTAGCTGCAAAGGGATTCTCATTAGTTTCAGGTTTAGCAGCAATTTATTCAAAGTAGATTGATCTTCAGCCAAAGATGCTATATTTCTTTCAGCATTAGAGAGTTTTTCCTCAATAGTTTTATTGAAAGCAGTTTGCTTACTAATAAAGCCTTTAAGCATAACTTCAAGTTCAGAGGGTGTACTCCTATTATTGTTGTGAGAATTTCCATAAGCATTACCATTGTTGGGAGGATATGGCTTATAATTGTTGTTACCAAAATTGTTCCTATAAGCATTATTGCCAAAGTTGTTATTTCTTATGAAGTTCACATCAACTTGCTCTTCTTGAGCAACCAAAGAAGCTAAAGGAACATTATTTGGATCAATATGGGCTTTCTCATTAACAAGCATAGACATAATAATATCAATCTTATCACTCAAGGAGGAGGTTTCCTCAACAGAATTTACCTTCCTACCTTGTGGAGCTCTCTCAGTATGCCATTCAGAATAATTAACCATCATATTGTCTAGAAGTTTTGTTGCATCACCCAAAGTGATGGTCACAAAGGTACCTCCAGCAGCATAATCCAATAGGTTCCTTGAAGAATAGTTCAATCCTGCATAAAAAGTTTGGATGATCATCCAAGCAGTCAGTCCATGAGTGGGACAATTCTTAACCAAAGATTTCATTCTTTTCCAAGCTTGAGCAACATGCTCATTATCAAGTTGTTTAAACTTCATTATTTCACTTCTCATGGATATACTCTTAGCAGGAGGATAGTATTTTCCAATAAAAGCATCTTTGCACTTAGTCCAAGAATCAATACTATTCCTAGTTAAGGAATTCAACCATTCTTTAGCTTTTACTCTCAAAGAGAAAGGAAACAATTTCAGCTTAATAATATCACCATCTATATCCCTATGCTTTTGCATCTCACAAAGTTCAACAAAGTTATTTAGATGGGAAGCAACATCTTCATTACCAATACCTGAAAATTGCTCTCTCATAACACGATTGAGCAAAGCAGGTTTTATCTCAAAGAAAGTATCTTTAGGCATAGGTGGAGCAATAGGTGTGCTCATAAAATCATTCTTGTTGGTGCTAGTGAAGTCACACAACTTAGTGTTTTCAAGAGTAGTCATTTTTTTGGGTTTTCAAATAAGAAAGCAAACTTGTAAAACTAAATTTTTTGTGATTTTGAATAAAACAAGCAAACAAAGCAAAAAGAAACTAAGCAAAACAAAAATAACAAAGTAAAGAGATTGGTTATGAGGGACTCCCCTTGTGAAGATGTCCTTGACTCCCCGGCAACGGTGCCAGAAAAATGCTTGATGGCTCAATGCACGGTGCCCAGAAAAGTGCTGGTGCGTGGTTGATGTAGAGCTCTTTGGGAACCCCAAGAGGAAGGTATGATGAGCACAGCAGCAAGTTTCCCTCAGTTATGAAACCAAGGTTTAATCGAACCAGTAGGAGCAAGGAAACCCCCCAAAGGTGTTACTAGCTGAGCTTTGGCAGGGCGCACTACCGGTGCTAGTAGCAACGTGGAGACCTGCACAACACAACCACAGAACTTTGTCCCCAACTTGCGATGAGGTTGTCAATCTCACCGTGTTTTGCGAAAAAGAAAGGATTAAACGTATCGAATGGAAAGAAGTAAAAGTTTGCAGAAAGTAAACACAAAGCAGTAAAAGATTGTAGATTGTATGTAAAAGACAAGGACCGGGATCCATAGTTCACTAGAGGTGGCTCTCCTTAGATAGATAACATGATGGGTGAACAAATTACAGTGGGGCAATTGACAAACATCGAGAAAGCAATACATGCATATACTAATCATCTTGACTCCTTTGGAACTTGATTAGGCATTACAACATTATACATAGACCGCCATCCAACTGCATCTATGACTAATAATCCACCTTCAGGTTATCATCCGAACCCCCTCCAGTATTAAGTTGCAAGCAACAGATTATTGCTTTTCGAACTACGTGTAAAGTAAACAATACGATTGTTTTATGAACAAAGGATTGTTGTTTTCTCCCTAGTAGCAACAACACATCTAGTACCTTAGAGATTTCTGTCACTTCCCCAGATTACCAGAGGCATGAACCCACTATCGAGCATAAATACTAACTCTTGGAGTTGCTAGCATCTACTTGGCCAAGATAGCTACTAACAACGGAAAGCATGTAAGATCACAAATAACAAAGACGTGATAGAATCAATAATCAATCTGAAATAGCATATCAATATCCATCGGATCCCCGCAAACACAACATGCAGAATTACAAATAGATGATCTTGATCATGAACAGAGCTCACAAGATCTAGACATGAAAGCACAAAGGAGGAGAACCAGCCATCTAGCTACTACATGTATCCGTAGTCCAAGGATGAACTACTCACGCATCACACCGGAGGATTGCATGGTGATGAAGAAGGCCTCCAGGGTGAATTCCCCTCTCCGGCAGTGTGCCAGGAAGAGCTTCAGATCCCTCCCGATCTAGGGATGGAGATGACGGCGGCTACAGACTCTTTCGTGGATTTTTGATCGGGCACTTAGGGTTTACGTCCTGAGGGCATCTTATAGTCGAAAGGGGAGGCCAAGGGGGTGCCAGGGGCCACCACACCACCCCCTGGTGCGGGCCCAGCCTAGCCGCGCGGCCAGGTGGTGTGGCCGGCCTCTGGCCCCTCTCTGTCTCGTATTCTGGCATCTGATGACTTCCGGAAAAATAGGCACTTTGGATTTTGTCCCGTCCAATTCCGAGAATATTCATTTTCTGACTTTCCTGGAACCAAAAATAGCAGAAAACAGGCAACTGGCACTGTGGCTCCTGTTAATAGGTTAGTCCAAGAAATCATATGAAAAGTACTCCAAAGTTGGAACAAAACACAAGAAAGTGGATAAAACCAAGCATGGAACATCAAAAATTATAGATACATTTGCAATGTATCAACATCCCCAAGCTTAACTCCTGCTCGCCCTCGAGTAGGTAAGTGATAAAAAGAAAGAATAATTTTTGAGGTGACATGCACCATCAAAGACTTGATCAAAGTATTTTTAAAACACGGTGATGAATAATTAGGGTTGTTTCTTTCTACTATTTTTTGGCGGGAGAGAATTAATTCTCGCGTGGCCCTGTTGGATCTTTTTGTGTTTTCGCGCGCTACATGCTGCTATACTGCTCTATAAAAAGTAGTTAGCCGACGGCAGCGACGTGCACGACAACGGATGAAGTAGAACAAAGAAAGCAATCGTCGATTCCACCTTGTTTATCCAATGATCAAGGAAATTTGATGAAAGAATGAATAAGTGATGCTATGGCCTTGCAGCTCGTAAAACAAGAGTTAAAAATGAAAACAAGTTGTTGTATATATGAAGTAGGTAGTGCCCTCGTTTTGGGTTCTTGCTATTATAACTAAAGCAACGAAACCACCATAATCCGTGAAGCTTAGTTTTGTGCATGCATGAAAAAATCTAGGGTTTGGCATGGGTTCCAATTTAGCGTACTGTTTTGATTGCAAAAGTTTTAGCATCTAAAATGAGAAAGGATTGAGAACAAGGATTAAAACAGGTTTTGCATGCAAAAGCTTTAGACTATGTGCCATGCAAAAATGTGCCCTAACAAAAGGTTGTTTTGGTATGTGGTCGCATGCATCCATGAGAATATGAAGAAAACAAAACACAAGGTGGTTACTTTATGCGGTCCATCAACTAACGGAGCTAACAGATGAACTAAATGATACACCGTTTTAACTATGGAAATATGTGCTCTCTATATCAAAAGTGGAGAGAATCAACGGTGGATAGGCTATGCGCAACTACGCCTGTGTGTAGCTGGCTATTTTGCATTTATATATATACAAGGTATGCATACCTAAGGTGTACGTATTATAATTATATATATATACACGTAGGCAGGGTACATACATCTTAGGTATGCATACCTGAAGGTATATGTAACTCTAGTATATATATTTTAGGTATGTGTATCTTAGGTATGTGTAACTTACGTATGTATCATATATACTTTCGTATGTATACCTTCAGGTATGTACAGGTCATGACAAAAATATGTGTATCACGTAATATATACAAAAATAGTGGGGTACTCAGGCGGCTAGCTACGCATGTTCATACAGTCGTTGGATCAACTACACAGAGCATCTGATATGAACCCAGGAGCACAACCCCCACTAACGGCGTTAGGCCGGGTGCAATTTTTCCAATGCAAGTTTTTTCGGATGTTACAGTCGACATCGTGCATGCATGGACAAAGAAATGCCTACTCCTGCCAACGTCCACACACTATGCTACAGGGTGTGCTTTTTTCTTCTATGCTCTGCATGTGAACCGGCTCCTGCCAACCAATTTGGTTTCTCCATGCATTTTTACAATGTGGTTATACTTTATGTTGGCGAGTGCCATGGCAAGGGTGAGTCAAGCCATAATTTCTAAATTTGCCATATACCAACACCACCACGTCAAGTCACAACACAACGTCAAGCCACAATTTCTAAATTTTCCATATACCAACACCACCACGTCAAGCCACAATTTTTAAATTTGCCATATACCAACACCACCACGTCAAGCCACAACATCACGTCAAGCCATAATTGTAAAAATCCGCCTTATACCAACACCACCATGTCAAGTCACAATGCCACATCAAGCCACAATTTCTAAATTTGCCATATACCAACACCACCATGACTAGCCACAGCACCCCTTCAAGCCATAATTTATAAATTTGCCATATACTAACACCATGGCAAGTTGGCAGCCTTTTCTCTAGCTTCCACCGGTGGTGTCAACACCTAGATTTTTAATCTCAGATACCTGTTATGCCATACATCGCAATCCCAAGATTACCATTTTTATGATACATAACAGATTGGATATCACAGTACATCATCCATTATAAACCATAATAAGGTCTTACACAAATAAATGATCTCATGATCCAGTCTTAGTATAAACAACTAGCGGAATAAATAGCGTAGTGGTGGGCTTCATCTTCAGTATCATAGGCAATGCTGACGATGGGAGATGATTCTAGTTGTCGTAGCCGTCCTGCTGTCCTCCTTCAGGGTAGTCCTCCTCATAGTCTGGCCACAGGAATAGCCAGGAACAAAAGCCATGAGTACTCTTTAAGTATTCGCAAACTACCACTAACAAGTAAGATAGTTCTAGTAGGAAATGCTAACTCTAAGTTTATTTGTAAAGTTAAGTTTGAAACTTAAGCTGAGTTCAGAAACAAAGAAAGATAAAATAAAGTTGAAAAAATCACCTAAGTGGGAACTTAGTTGTCATAGTTACAACCATGTTGTGGTCAAGTCATGTCACAATTTATTTCATAAGTTATTTTGAAAACATCTGCCAACGGAACAGTATGGCCACTCCAACTGTCCATAACCACGGACGCGACTATTCGAATAGTTTGACACTCTGCAGAGGTGGTACACTTTCACCAAAAAACTCGATACATCTGTCAGGGATAACCCTGAATCATCATACTTAGTATGCGGATAATCAAACATAACCTTTCCTTTACACACTCTAGTGTAAGCACCTCTCCTATGAGCTTGGCCTCCCAGCCCTGGCCATTGCCATCCTGGGCACTGCATATGTGGACAACATTGAGAGGTAGCCTCAGCTCAAACCTCTCCCGCGAGGGAACTAATACTAATGCATATAAACTTCCGGCCTAAGCCTTACTCAATTCAGGTATTGTGGTTGTACAGTAAAATTAGAATGGTATCGCATCTGAACCCAACCATCAGTTTTTATAAAAAAGCTAAGGCTCATGCCTCAACATTTTCATCATCATAAACCATTTGTGTTTCTAAACACATGTCAAAACATCTCAATAGAATGACTCATCATTCCAAGGTTTTCACAAGTCATTTTCACCAAGTATTCCCATTTAAAGTGATCAAGTTTTGGTTTAGCTCTAAACTACTTAGTTAAGAGTGTTCACTAATGTGGGATACTAAGATCAATCTCATGCCATAGAATGACATATAAGTCTAACCAGATAGGCCAAGTTTTATACTCTTTATGCTATCTATAAACAAAGTAAAGAACTTTGATAAAGTAAAAGAAGTAAAGCTTGTAAATAAAACTTGGGATGGTATAATTAAAAAGGGGTATAACCAAAGTATGCCTAATGCATCGGCTTAGGTTATCAAGCTTGCAAGGATTAGCTTGCATTGTTAATGATGGCTTGCAAGTATTAGTTTGCCAATAATAGCTTGTCTTGATTGGTGCAGTGGTTGAAATTCTCCTCATCTTCCTCGGGGTATAACTCCTCCTCCTCGAAAACTTGGTCGGTACTATCGTCTATAAATACATACGGAATACACAATCACCAAACAATACTTAACTAGTCTATTTAGCACACCAAGGCACACATTTGATGATCTGGTATCATCACAAACATCACAAAGTTTAATGAACTAGTTTTATTTATTTTATTTGAGAAAAGTAATTTCTAAGTAATTTCTACTCATTGAAAATAACTAAGATTTAATATTCTCCAATTAAAATATGGGATCATGTGGACACATGTCATCACCAGATATTCTAATATATGGAAATGTGATTTAATGGTTGGATCACATTTTAATAAGTTTAAGTTTAATATTTAATGATTTAAAATGACTAGAAATGCCTATATAGTACTCCCTCCGTCCCAAAATGTAAGGCGCCTAAGCTTTAGGTAAAAGTCAACATCTTCTAAGTTTGACCAAGTTTTTACAAAAAAATACGAATATCTGCAATATCAAATGGATATATTGGGAAACTATACTTTATGGTGAATCTATTGATATTTATTTGATATTGTGGATGTTTATATTTTTACATATAAATCTGGTCAAACTTAGAATATGTTTACTTTTGACTAAAGCTTATGCGCCTAACATTTTGGGACGGAGGGAGTATTATTTTGGTACTAGTCCAAAGTCACTGCATAGAAACCTTAATATTATTACATATTCAGATAGGTATGGTTAAATGTGATTTTTGAGAGTTGGAATCAACTCAAAAGCTATTATGGTTGATTTTAGAAAAATGTTTGAATGTGAAAAAGCTTATGTCTTGTTATTTTTGCTAGGATAGATCTATAACTCTAATTGATTTCAATCCAACGGGATTGGATAGAGATTTAAATTATCTTTCCAACAAAATTGGAATCACTCAATTTGGTTCAGTAAATCTTTCTGAATTGATTTTCAAACTAGTGGACAGAATCTAGATTTAGTTAAAAAGGAAAATCTAATTTTGAATCACAGGGCCAGCGCGGGAACACTAATGGGCCAGCCCAGTTTCACTCCGCGACGCTGAGGACTGCTGACAGGGGGTCCCGCCTATCAGTGGCTCATTAAACACGAAGCGGTACGGGGCAACGTGGACCGCACGATTAGAACTAGAATCTACGGCTCATGTTCATCATCGACGACGGACACGTCGCCGGCGAGACAGAAACCTAGCGGCGCTGTGGGGGTACAGTGGAGGCATACCAGGGCTCCAGCAAGCTTGGTGATGGGGGCGGTTGAACGAGGAGACGACGGCGGACTCAGGCGAGGTCGCGGCAGCTCCGGGGGTGGGCGTAATCGATGGGAGCTTCTCCTCCTCTACTGCAGCAGGTCCGGTGGAAATTCCGGCAACTGGCTGCTCGAGCGGCTCCGGCTAGAGGTGGGGAATGGTTAGTCATGAGAGGGAAGTTGAGTGGTGTGGCAATTGAGGCTAGGGAAGGCCTCCTTATATAGGCTCGTCGAGGGGACCGAGGGGGCAACGGCGAGCTCGTCGGTGACAACGACACAAGGTGCTATCAGCGTCGGCAAGGTAGGCGGATGGTGGGCGGTTCCCTGGTGGTCAGCTAGGACTTAATGGCAATGCTAGGGGTGGTGGATTGTGGTCGGGAGCGTCTCGCGCTCTGAGCGACAGAGGCGGTGCTCGACATGATTCCCGGCGGCTGTGGGTCGCGCGGCGGGAGAAGAGCGTGTCCGGCGGGGTCCTAGGGTTAATGTGGAGCGGCGTGTGTGGGCTATGGTCGAGGCGCGGTGTGTACTGCCTTGCCGGGGATGCCGCTCTGGCGTGCGCTGGCGCGGCGCAGAGGCTTAGTGCAGGGCTTGTCCTCGGTGGTCCAAGGGCTGGCTGTGGCCGTGGGGTGCACCGTGGACGGCGGGGTGATCACGCCTTCCTTCCTGGAGCGGCGGAGAGGGGCTGGTGGTCTCCTGCGAGCTGCCCGTGCTCGACCAGTGGGCATGGCATCGGGGTGGCGTGGCACTGCTGTCCTAGGCCATTTGGTAGGTCTTTGATGGCCTGGTTGGGGGCTGGGGAGACAAAGATGGTTAATGGTGCTCAAATGTCTCGACCAATTTTGATCCAAAACAGTATTAGTTAGGCCAGTTTGATTCTGCTCACAAGGTGCTCGACACAATGGCCGCATGAAGAAAACTTTGGAATTTTTGAATGAATTTTGGTGGAGTTGTTGATCTTAAGCTTGAGCATCTCTAGTTGCTTGGGATTTTGAAATTGAGTTCATTTGAGTGGTTTTTGAAAAAGTGTGATCTAGATACATACACTTGATTCCATTTTCAAATGTCATTTAAATTTAGAGTTTGAATGTTTTTGTAAGATCACAAAGTGGGCCTTGGTAGATCTTTACTTGTACTAGCAAGGGGTGCAAATATCCATAATTGTTTCTGTTTGAATTTGAGTGCTAGGAACACCCAAAGTGTCCTAGTTGATTAAAATGGCAAAAGTGACCATTTCCATTTATTAATTCTTTTTGATTTCTTTTTCTTTGGATTTTGCTTGGGAATGATCTAGATGATGTGGCATTCATCTTAGACACATTTTTACAACCATTAGAACAAACAATCAGGGCAATTCAAAACAATTTCTATTTAATGCAACACATATATGCATGCTTAATTATTTAAATAAGAAAAAGTTTTTGTTAACCCTAAATTGGGTGATTTGGATCTTGATAACTTGGATTAAAGTTTTGGGATGTTACAAACCTTCCCCCCTTAAACAAAATCTCGTCCCGAGATTTAAGAAAGAAAACTAGGAACTAAAGAGATCTGGGAACTTAGTCCTAATGTAATCTTCTCGCTCCCAAGTGGCTTCTTCTTCGGTATGATTGCTCCATTGAATCTTGAGAAACTTGATACTCCGGGTCCTGGTGGTTCTGTAAGCTTCCTCCAGGATACAGATGGGCACTTCACGATACGTCAGATCCTTTTTGATATCAACGGCTTGGTGATCGATGTTCTTGAAAACTTCGGTCTTCTCCGGCACTTCTAGGCATTTGCGAAGTAACGAGATATGGAACACATTGTGAATAGAAGATATCTCTTATGGCAGTTCCAGTTGATACGATACTTCTCCTTAGCGATTCAGAATCTTGAAGGGTCCGATATATCTGGGCGCTAACTTCCCTTTCAGACTAAAACGTTGTGTTCCCTTCAATGGCGAAACTTTGAGATACACAAAATCTCCAACATTGAAAGTCAGGTCTCTCCTTCTCTTGTCAGCATAACTCTTCTGTCTGGATTGGGCGGTCTTGAGGTGCTCATGGACTTTGTGAACCTTCTCTTCGGCTTCTAGTAGGATGTCGGGTCCGAAAAACTGACTCTCTCCTACTTGCAACTAATTCAAAGGGGTACGGCACTTTCTTCCGTATAGGAACTCAAATGGTGCCATCTGCAAACTGGCTTGATAACTGTTGTTGTATGAGAATTCTGCGAAAGGCAGACAATCTTCCCATTTTGATCCATATTCTAACACACAAGCTCTCAACATATCTTGTAAGATTTGGTTGACTCTTTCAGTATGTCCATCGGTTTGCGGGTGATAAGTTGTGCTGAAATTCAACTTGGTTCCTAATCCTTCTTGGACTTTCTGCCAAAATTTCGAGGCAAATTGGGTTCCTCGATCCGACACTATGGCCTTGGGGGTTCCATGTAAACTGACGATTCTAGCAATGTACAACTCTTCTAGCTTTGAACTCTGGTAGGTTGTCTTGACAGGTATAAAATGAGCTACCTTGGACAATCTATCAACGATGACCTAGATTGAGTCATTTCCCTTACTAGAAGTAGGCAAACCGGTGATAAAGTCCATTCTGACGGAATCCCATTTCCATTCCGGAATCTGCAATGGTTGCAACAGTCTCGCGGCTCTCTGATGTTCCGCTTTGACTCTTTGACAGATATCACACTTGGCGATGTAGCTTCCGATTTCTCTCTTCATCTTGTGCCACCAAAATTGCTCCTTCAAATCCTGATACATCTTCGTTCCTCCGGGGTGGATAGAATAAAGAGTATCATGAGCTTCTTGCATGATAACTTGCTTCAGCTCTGAATCTGCTGGCACACAGATACGTCCTTTATACTACAGAACTCATTCTTCGTCTTTGGTGAATCCAAGCACCTTTCCTGTACCAATACGACGTTTGATTGATACTTGCATTTCCCTTCTGGGCTTCCTTGATTTGGCTAATCAAAGTGGGGTGAAGTTAAATGCTAGCTAAAAATCCTTTGCTAACTAGCTCAGTTCTAAATTGCTCCAACTCCTCATGCAAACTTGGTTGCTTCTTCTTGATCATGGTGTTTAACCTACACGACAATCTGCTAAGAGCATCTGCTACCACATTGGCCTTGTTGGGGTGATAGTGAATATCAAGGTCATAATCCTTGATTAACTCTATCCATCTCCTTTGCCTCATATTCCGCTCCTTCTGAGTGAAAATATACTTCAAGCTCTTGTGATCTGAATAAATCTCACAGTGATTACCCATAAGGTAATGACGCCATGTCTTCAATGCCAAAACTACGGCTGCTAACTCAAGATCATGGGTAGGGTAGTTCTGCTCATGTTGCTTTAGTTGTCGAGACAGATATGCGATGACTTTGCCTTCTTGCATCAATACACATCCGAGACCAATCTTGGATGGATTACAATACACATCAAATGGATTCTTGATATCTGGCATGATCAATATTGGGGCTAAAATCAATCTCTTTTTGAGCTCTTCGAAACTTGCTTCACTTTTGTCGGTCCATTCAAACTTCTTGTCCTTCTTCAACAATTGGGTCATGGGTCTTGCGATGCTCGAAAATCCTTCTACGAACTTGCGGTAATATCCCGCTAATTCAAGAAATGCACGGACTTGGGGTTTGAGTGGTTGGGGCTTCCCATTCTTCGACATCTTTGATCTTGGCGGGATCAATAGCGACTCCTCCGGCAGACACAATATGTCCTAGGAATCCTACTTCTTTCAGCAAAAACTCACATTTGCTGAACTTGGCATACAACCGATGCTCTCTCAAGGTTTCAAGGATGATTCTCAGATGTTGCTCATGCTCTTCGTCTGACTTCGAGTAGATAAGAATATCGTCGATAAACACAACGAAAAACTTACCTAGAAAATTCATAAAGATCTTATTCATGAGATTCACGAAATAAGCAAGGGCATTGGTTAATCCAAAATACATGACTGTATACTCGTATAATCCATATCGGGTAGTAAAGGCGGTCTTTGGAATATTCGTTGCACGAATCTTAAGTTGGTGATAACCAGTCCTAAGATCAATCGTAGAGAACACGCTGGCACCAGTCAACTGATCCAATAGATCCTCTATCTTTGGCAATGGGTACTTGTTCTTGATTGTGACGTCATTCAACTTCCTATAATCTGTGTACAAACGGTTGCCTCCATCTTTCTTGTCGATGAACAACACGGGCGATCTCCATGGCGATGCGTTTGGTTGAATCAAGCATGTTGCCAACATAGCATCCAGTTGCTTCTTCGGTTCCACTAAATCTGAGGGGTTCATGCTATAGGGTCTCTGAGCTATGGGTCCGGTTCCGGGGATTAGTTCAATAATGAACTCAATATCCCTATCCGGGGGCATACCGGGCAATTCATCCGGGAATACGTCGGGGTATTCACAGACTACTCTGACTTGGTCTATGGTGGGTAGGGCTAGACTCTTGTTGCACTTGAATTGACGGGACAAGGTTTCAGATATATGCTCTACTGATACTCTAGAGGTACTGGTCATGGTGATGGCTTTCTTGGCACAGTCTATCAATCCTTTATGCTTGGACATCCAATCCATTCCTAGTAATACTTCCAAACCTTTGGTTCCAAGTAATATTAGATTGGCATAAAAATCTATCCCATGTATTCTGATAGGTACAACTTTGCAAATTTTTCTAGCTCTTGTAGTTGAACCAGGTATTTGAACTATAATGACATGCTTCAAGTTGGTTGGGTGAATCTTACTAGTGCATGCAAATTCTTCTATGACAAATGAGTGCGATGCTCCAGAATCAAACAACACTCTTGCTAAAACTGAGTTGACAGAAAACATACCCAACACTACATCAGGCTCTTCTTGGGCTTTTTCGGCGTTCATGTGGAAGAGACGGCCATTGCGGTTGTGAGGGTTCCCTAGGGCGAATCTTCTTCCGGGCTGAACACGACGCTGCTGTTGGGCTGGGGTATTCACATTGGCAGTGGCGTCAATCTTCTTGGGACACTCATTGGAGTAGTGACCCTTTACTCCACACTCGAAACAAGTAATCTGAGACTTGTCTTTTGCTGCCATGGGCTCATCATTGCTTCCAGTTCTGGGTGCAGTGTTATTGTTGTTGGGGTTGTTGTTGTTGTGCTTGGGAGGTGCACGGTTGAAATTGCTGGAGTTCCCGGGGTGGTTGTTGTTTCCTCCGGACTTCACATTTCCTCCGCTACGGTTGGGGTAGCTTGGATGAGACATTAGGGGTCGATTGTTCCGTGGGGCATATCCGACAGACGGGTTGGGATGGTACTTCTGGAGACTGTTGGATCCAGCTTGGTGCATCATCCGGCGTTTGTAGTTGTCGTTTGCTTGATTAATCTTCCCTTCCATCTGAATGGCAGAGTCGACTAGCTCTTCGAGATCCTCGAAACGGATGTTGACGAGAACTGTCTGCATCTCATCATGTAGTCCGTTCAGGAATCTCTCCTTCTTCTTGGCCTCCGTGTTGATCTCATTAGGTGCATACCTGGCGAGGGACAAGAATCTGTTACGGTACTCCACTACAATCATTTTGCCTTGCTTTAGCTCTATGAATTCATCTCTCATTCTGGTGACTAGACCCTGCGGCACGTGGGTGCGGCTGAACTTGACTTTGAAGGCTTCCCATGTCATCACTTGATGATGGTTCATCGTGCGGGTGCTGTTCCACCATGCTCTTGCATCTCCGGCCAGATAGTGGGTGGCAAAAAGAACTTTCTCGTTGGAATCCACTCCGGCGACTTCCAAGTTGTTCTCCATGGTCTGTAACCAATCATCACCATCCAGCGGGTCTTCAGACTTGCTAAAGATTGGGGGATTGGTATTCTGGAAGTTTTTGAGTTTGGATCCATGATGATCCTGATTTCCATGGTTCTGATTGTTGTGAGCCATCTGGGCGATCTGCTGCAGGATGGATAGATTTGCTTGGCGCTCTGCCCTACTAGCTTCACGGTCTGCAATGAGCATCTGCAAAATCTGCAGCATTGGGTCCTACGATGAGCTGCTCCCTCCTTGGTTTCCACGAGTCATCTGAGGATTGAGATAGATAAAGGGGTAAGAGGGAAAGTTCTAAGGTTAATGGTTTTGGTTTCAAAGCTAAAACTTTGATTTTGACTCAGGTTTTGCAACTAACTTCTTTTCATTCATTCAATCAAAGCACACGATACAAACACACACACACACCACAACATGAAAGGAAAACAGATGGTTTTAAGAACCATTCTGCAAGCTAAGATACAATGGGACTGATACTTCTCACTCCTACGATAGTTCCCTAGTGCATCTACTCATCGTCGATGAAGTCGGAGTCATCATCGTCGGTGTAGAAGTCCATGGCATCATCCTCCAGATAGTCATCATCATTGCTGAGGTACGAGTCAATATCCCCTTGGATGTCTTCACCTTCCTCTTCTTCTTCTTTTGCTGCAAGCTAAGCTTCTTGCTCCTTGATGGTCTTCTCGAGGTTGGCCACCTTCTTGCGAAGATGGTCGATGGTGCGATCCTTCTTTGCACGTTGACGACGAAGAGACTGATGATCCTTGACGAGTAGTGAGAAAGTTTGGGCCTTTTGGGCGGCCATGGTGAGGTTATGGTTGGTGAACTCCCGAGAACTGTCCAATTCCTTCTGTCTGTCGTATAGCAGGAAATCAAGGTTCTCCACTTGACGCTTCAACTCTGGGTGACTTGGCATCTCCAGAGGCATTCCCATAGAATCACGCCTTGCATAGTGAACAAAGCGGGTTCCTTCGATCAAGTTGACATTCTGTGCGCAAAGGCGAGCGAGAGCTTCATGCATTGTCCTGGCTAATCCATCTAGCCAGTTGTTCTCTCTCACAGTGAATTGAATCCTCTCGGACATTGGTTCCTCTAACTTGCCTCGTAGATCAACAACTACTAGCCATTGTAAATCTCCTCCTGGGGAGCCATTGAGTTGAGCTCCAAGAAATTCCGGATGCGGACGCTCCAAGTACTCAGACAGTGCATCTAGATCCCTCTCGAAGATCAGTTGGCCTCTCATACGTCCATTTTGCATCACTAATCTATATCATAATTTACTGTTATTCATTGATATATTTCATATTAAGAGATGATACTTATGTTATTTCATCTATTTTTGCATGGTTGATGACTTTGGGAGCATGGACCGCTGCAGTCAGGATTCTGATGGAAAAGGTGCTGTTTGGAGGCAAAATCCGCGAAGATCAGAAAATCCGGTAAAATATACGGAAAATCCTATTTTTCCAGAAGACGAAGGAAGCCAGAAGGGGGGCTGGAGATGGGCCACAGGGGGCCCACACCACCCCCTGGCACAGGCCACCCTGGGCCACGCCACCAGGTGGTGTGGCCACCCTAGTCCACCCCTGGCACTCCCCTCTGGCGTATATTATCCTCCCAAAACCCTAAGACTCAGGGAGCAACCATAGAAAGATTCCGCCGCCTCTGCGGGGCGGAAAACACCAAGAGAGAAAGATCTCTCCGGCAGACAGATTCTGTCGGGGGAATTCCTTCCCGGAGAGGGGAGATCGTCGCCATCAACACCACCATCAAGCTGGACTTCATCGGGATCATCATCATCATCATCATCACCACCATCATCATCATCAGCACCCTCATCACCATCTCCATATTGCTATAACAATTGTGTTGAATCTTGCATAGTTCATAGGGGAAACTTTCCCGGTGTTGATTACTCTTTGTAGTTGATGGTATTGAGTGAACCATTGAATTATTGTTTATGTTAAGATTGTTATACATCATTATTCCATCTCTGATCATGATCCATATGATGTCTTGTGAGTAGTTTGTTTTGTTCTTGAGGACATGGGAGAAGTTATGTTGTTAGTAGTGGAATAGTGTTCACAAAGATTCAATAGTTTGATATTTAAGTTGTGGTGTACTTCTTCTAGTGGTGTCATGTGAACGTCGACTACATGACACTTCACCTATATGGGCCTAGGGGAATGCATTGTGTATTTGGCTACTAATCGTAGGGGTTGCCAGAGTGACAGAAACCTGAACCCCCGTTAGGAAACCATTGCACAAGGGACGTAAGGGTCTTAGAGTTTAAAGCTGTGGTTAGGTTTCTACCTTAATTACTTTCTTGTACTTACGGATGTTTGCAAGGGGTATAATCACAAGTATGTATTAGTCCTAGTAAGGTCGGTACATTAGCACAGGTTCACCCACACAACACTTAGCAAGCTAAAGAAGATTAATCAACTATATGAAGTGAAAGCACTTGACAGTCTTCCCATGTGTCCTCGAGAACGTTTGGTCATCTTAAGTAATACAACCGGCTTGTCCTTTGCTGTATAAAGGATTGGGCCACTTGCTGCATTTATTCCTACCGTCTTTTATTTACTCGTACTTTGTTTACTTGCTTTATCAAAAAAAACCTAAAAATCCGTTTGCTAAGTATTTGTAGAGAATTCCTGATCCATACCACTAGTCAGCACCTTCTGCTCCTCGTTGGGTTCGACACTCTTACTTATCGAAAATACTGCGATACACCCCCTATACTTGTGGGTCATCAGCCTCCGTTGCCCAACTGGTAGAACTTGATGTACTAAACTTCCATCTATAAGAATTTAGGATCAGAAAGTTAGTGAAGTGCTCAAGTGTGTAAAAATTTAATGTAGTAATGTAAGAATTTTGAGGAACATGTATTTTTTTGAGAGAAAGAATCCCAAGGGTAAGAGAGGAAATAGGTTTTTATAAATACTCACGTCTTTGTTTTTGAAACTAAGTTTTTGTTCGGACGTCCATTCTAACTAGGGTCTCCGATGGTCAGGATGGCTCTGATACCAACTTGTCAACACCCGGTTTTTTAATCCCAGATGCCTATTATGCCATACATCGCAATCCCAGGATTACCATTTTTGCGAGACATAACAGATTGAATATCACAGTACATCATCCATTACAAACCATAATAAGGTCTTACACAAATAAAGGATCTCATGATCCAGTCTTAGTACAAACAAGTAGCGGAATAAATAGCGTAGCGGTGGGCTCCATCTTCAGTGTCACGGGCAATGCTGACAATTGGAGATGATCCTAGTTGTCGTAGCCATCCTGCTGTCCTGCTTTAGGGTAGTCCTCCTCATAGTCTGGCCACGGGAATAGCTAGGGACAAAAGCCATGAGTACTCTTTAAGTACTCGCAAACTACCACTAACAAGTAAGATAGTTCTAGTAGGAAATGCTAACTCTAAGTTTATTTGTAAAGTTAAGTTTGAAACTTAAGCTGAGTTCAGAAATAAAGAAAGATAAAATAAATTTGAAAAAATCACCGAAGTGGGAACTTAGTTGTCATAGTTACAACCATGTTGTGGTCAAGTCATGTCACAATTCATTTTATAAATTATTTTGAAAACATCTGACAACGAAACAGTATGGCCACTCCAACTGTCCATAACCACGGATGCGGCTATTCGAATAGTTTGACACTCTACAGAGGTGGTACACTTGCACCACAAAATTCGATACATCTGTTAGGGATAACCCTGAATCATCATACTTAGTATGCGGATAATCAAACATAACCTTTCCTTTACACACTCTAGTATAAGCACCTCTGAGCTTGGCCTCTCAGCCATGGCCATTGCCATCCTGGGCACTGCATAGGTGGAAAACATTGAGAGGTAGCCTCAGCTTAAACCTCTCCTGTGAGGGAACTAATACTAATGCATATAAACTTCCGGCTAAGCCTTACTCAATTCAGGTATTCTGGTTGTACGGTAAAATTGGAATGGTATCGCATCCGAACCCAACCATCAGTTTTTATAAAAGGGCTAAGGCTCATGCCTCAACATTTTCATCATCATAAACCATTTGTGTTTCTCAACACATGTCAAAACATCTCAATAGAATGACTCACCATTCCAAGGTTTTCACAAGTCATTTTCACCAAGTATTCCCATCTAAAGTGATCAAGTTTTGGTTTAGATCTAAACTACTAAGGTAAGAATATTCACTAATGTGGGATAATAAGATCAATCTCATGCCATAGAATGACATCTAAGTCTAACTAGATAGGCCAAGTTTTATACTCTTTATGCTATCTATAAACAAAGTAAAGAACTTTGATAAAGTAAAAGAAGTAAAGCTTGTAAATAAAACTTGGGATCGTATAATTAAAAAGGGGTATAACAAAAGCATGCCTAATGCATTGGCTTAGGTTATCAAGCTTGCAAGGATTAGCTTTCATTGTTAATGATGGCTTGCAAGTATTAGCTTGCCAATAATAGCTTGCCTTGATTGGTGCAGTGGTTGAAATTCTCCTCTTCTTCCTCGGGGTAGAACTTCTCCTCCTCGAAGACTTGGTCGGTACTATCGTCTATAAATACATACAGAATACACAATCACCAAACAATACTTAACTATTCTATTTAGCATACTAAGGCACACATTTGATGATCTAGTATCATCACAAACATCACAAGGTTTAATGAACTAGTTTCATTTATTTTATTTGAGAAAAGTAATTTCTACTCATTGAAAATAACTAAGATTTAATATTCTCCAATTAAAATATGGGATCATGTGGAAACATGTCATCACCACATATTCTAATATATGGGAATGTGATTTAAATGTTGGATCACATTTTAATAAGTTTTAGTTTAATATTTAATGATTTAAAGTGACTAGAAATGCCTATATAGTATTATTTTGGTACTAGTCCAAAGTCACTGCATAGAAACCTTAATATTATTACATATTAAGATAGGTATGGTTAAATGTGATTTTTGAGAGTTGGAATCAACTCAAAAGCTATTATGGTTGATTTTAGAAAAATGTTTAAATGTGAAAAAGCGTATGTCTTGTTATTTTTTTCTAGGAGAGATCTATAACTCTAATTGATTTAAGTCCAACGGGATTTGATAGATATTTAAATTATCTTTTCAAAAAAATTGGAATCACTCAATTTGGTTCAGTAAATCTTTCTGAATTGATTTTCAAACTAGTGGACAGAATCTAGATTTAGTTAAAAAGGAAAAATCTAATTTTGAATCACAGGGCTAGCGCGGGAACACTAATGGGCCGGCCCAATTTCACTCCGTGGCGCTGATGACTGCTGACAGGGGGGTCCCGCCTGTCAGTGGCTCATTAAACGCGAAGCGGTACGAGGCAACGTGGACCGCACGATTAGAACTAGAATCTACGGCTCACGTTCATCGTCGACGACGGACACGTCGTCGGCGAGACGGAAACCTAGCGGCGCTATGTTTGGGTGTAGTGGGGGCATACCAGGGCTCTAACAAACTTGGTGATGGGGACGGTTGAACGAGGAGACGACGGCGGACTCAAGCAAGGTTGCGGCAGCTCCGGGGTGGGCATAATCGACGGGAGCTTCTCCTCCTCTACTGCGTCGGCTCCGGTGGAAATTCCAGCGACTGACTACTCAAGCTGCTCCAGCTAGAGGTGGGGAATGGTCAGTGGTGAGAGGGGAGTTGAGTGGTGTGGCAACTGAGGCTGGGGAAGTCCTCCTTATATAGGCTCGTTGAGGGGACCGAGGGTACGACGGCGAGCTCGTCGGTGACGATGACACAGGGTGCTATCAGCGTGGGAAAGGTATGCAGACGATGGGCGGTTCCCAGGCGGTCAGCTAGGTCTTAATGGCGATGCTAGGGCGGTGGATTGTGGTCAGGAGCGTCTCGCGCTCTGAGCGACAGAGGCGGTGCTCGACGTGATTCCCGGCGGCTGTGGGTCGCACGGCGGGAGAAGAGCATGTCTAGCGGGGTCCTGGGGTCAATGCAGAGCGGCGCGTGCGGGCTGTGGTCGAGGCGCGGCGTGTGCTGCCTTTCCGAGGATGGCGCTCTGGCGAGCGCTGGCGTGGCGCAGAGGCTTAGTGCAGGGCTTGTCCTCGGTGGTCCAGGAGCTGGCTGTGGTCGTGGGGTGGACCGTGGATGGCGGGGTGATCACGCCTTCCTTCCTGGAGCGGCAGAGAGGGGCTGGTGGTCTCCTGCGAGCTTCCCGTGCTCGACCGGCGGGCATGGCGTCGGGGTGGCGCGGCACTGCTGTCCTAGGCCATTTGGTAGGTCTTTGATGGCTTGGTTGGGGCTAGGGGAGACAAAGATGGTTAATGGTTCTCAAATGTCTCGACCAATTTTGATCCAAAACGGTATTAGTTAGGCCAGTTTGATTCTGCTCACAAGATGCTCGACACAATGGCCATATGAAGAAAACTTTGGAATTTTTGAATGAATTTTGGTGGAGTTGTTGATCTTAAGCTTGAGCATCTCTGGTTGCTTGGGATTTTCAAATTGAGTTCATTTGAGTGGTTTTTGAAAAAGTGTGATCTAGATACATATACTTGATTCCATTTTCAAATGTCATTTAAATTTAGAGTTTGAATGGTTTTGGAAGATCACAAAGTGGGCCTTGGTAGATCTTTACTTGTACTAGCAAGGGGTGCAAAGATCCATAATTGTTTCTGTTTGAATTTGAGTGCTAGGAACACCCAAAGTGTCCTAGTTGATTAAAATGACAAAAGTGACCATTTCCATTTATTAATTCTTTTTGATTTTTTTCTTTGGATTTTGCTTGGGAATAATCTAGATGATATGGCATTCATCTTAGACTCATTTTACAACCATTAGAACAAACAATCATGGCAATTCAAAACAATTTCTATTTAATGCAACACATATATGCATGCTTAATTATTTAAATAAGAAAAACTTTTTGTTAACCCTAAATTGGGTGATTTGGATCTTGATAACTTGGATTAAAGTTTTGGGATGTTATAGGTGGCTTGAAGGGATGCTATGGCTACTCGTGGTGGTGTTGGTATATGGCAAATTTAGAAATTGTGGCTTGACGTGGCGTTGTGGCTTGACGTGGTGGTGTTGGTATATGGTTGATTTTTACAATTATGGCTTGACGTGGTGTTGTGGCTTGACGTGGTGGTGTTGGTATGTGGCAATTTTATAAATTGTGGCTTGGCATGTTGTTGTGGATTGACGCGGTGGTTTTGGTATATGGCAAATTTAGAAATTGTGGCTTGACCCACCCCTTCACGTGGTGTTGTGGATTGACGTGGTGGTGTTGGTATATGGAAAATTTAGAAATTGTGACTTGACCCATCCATGCCATGCCACTCACTAACATAAAATACAACCATATGGTAAAAATGCATGGAGAAAACTAAATTGATTGGCAGGAGCCGGTTCGCATGCAAAGCGTAGAAGAAAAAAGCACACCCTGCAGCATAGTATGTGGACGATGGCAGGAGCAGGAATTTCTTTGAGCATGCATGCGCGATTGTACAAGACGGAGGAAGCATCTGCCGTCTGTTCGTTTGTGCTCTCTGCTCAGTGCATCGAGATTGGTGGGCAATTTTGCTCGCTATATCCAATGATTCGTAGGATGTGCGTAGCTAGCCGTGCGCTTATATATATATGACCCAACTATATAGGAACCCCTTTTAAGAGATTCGTGTATAGCTATATAGGACCCCACCCAATTTGGAAACAGACACGATCCCCCATCCCGTCCCCGACCCCAACCCAGCTCCGACCGGACAAAACCTGCCTTAAATACTCCTCCCCCGCCCCGATCCCAGCACCCCCACCCCGAATCCTCCCCCCTACCTACCTCGCCGGCGCGGGCGAGCGAGTCGACGGCGGTAGCTGGCGCGAGGGAGCCCGCGACGGCCCACGGCGAGCACCACCGTAGCAGAGCTTCTACCTCGCCAGCGAGCACCACCCTAGGAGAGCTTCTTCCGCACCGATGCGGGCGAGCGAGTCGACGGCGGCAGCCGGCGTGAGGGAGCACGCGGTGGCCATGTGCGAGCGGCCAACCTACAACACCTCCTACATCCACGACGCAGCAGGCATACGGGTTCGACGAGGCGTTGGTAAGATGCTTCTTGTGCGTCATATTTCTAAAACCTAGATCCTCAACTGGGCACAAATTCCTCTTTCATAATCCTCATGATTTCGTTCTCGATAGTGAGTTTGCGAATTTGAAAAATAGCCAGACATGGCTCCAATTAGAAGAAGACCATATCTGTTAAGTGTGGATCCTCGAGTTTGTTAAAATTCTCTTTGACTAAGATTAACTGAGTGTGCCTCTGATGTTAACACAGTACACGAAATTTGGCTTAAAACAAATATGTGTTCAAAATATCCATGCAGTTGAATTCACAGTGAGGTGTTACCAGACTATAAATCACCCTATTTTTAAAGTTCACTGTGAGGTGTTAAACAAGTTCAGTTCCATAGGTAGTGTGTTAGGAATTACAGTTCCGATATTCTGTTTTTAAAGTTCAGTTAACAAAAAAGTATAGTTCACACTATTGTAACATGTGTGCCTGAAAAATAAATTAGTGTGAGAAAAAAGACAAGTTAAAGTTCACATAGGAAAAAACCCTAGTTCACATTAGTGCATTGAAGAAAAACAAGTGTTGGAGTCCATAGCATAAAAAGTTCATTTGGGTATGCTAACAAAATTCATATGATTTGATTTTAACTCTTGTCCAATAGTTCAGTTCTAATATAGTATTTTTAAAAGTTCACATGCTCATAACATTATGAAAAAATGCAGGAATTGGAGTAGAATAAGCGTCCCAAGTTTACACACATAAAGAAGGTGACAAAAATGAATAAAGAGGATGAAGAGGGAATAATGTGCGAGTCTGGTCCCAGGAAGCCTCCTCCTTCACCTGTAAGCTGTCAGCAACCGATATTAGTCACTAAACCTGTTATGCGGCTCCCAAGGCGTGTCATTCCAGCTGGAGAGCAACGACAGCCCAATCCAAAAACAGTCGGACAAGTCGTGGGGCGGCATGTTGGACTTGATGGCGGCAATGCTGGTGGTGTAGCTAGCAACAAACAGTGGGTAAAAAATGCATCTCATATAATCTGTTCAGACTTGTGTGATACTGCGATTCACTTGATATATTTTGATTAGAACATGTGTACTTGAATTGCTTTTAAAAAGTTCAGTTCCTAAATATGTTGATGACAAATCATGCAGGAATTCCATCGAGCTATACATTCTAGAGCTGAATCAGTTTTCCAACCTGAACAAGGAATTGACAATTTGAATGAAGGGGATGAAGATGAAATATTGTGCTGGTCTGGCCCCAAGAAACCTCCGCCTTCACCTGTAAGCTGTGAGCAGCCAATAAAAGTGACTAAACCAGTTATGTGGCTCCCAAGGCGCATCATTCAAGATGAAAACAGGGACAAAAATGGGAACTCTGCTGATGACCATGTTCTCACAGGCGACAAAAATAGGGAGTTCACTGCCATTCCAAATGCAGATCCCTTGCAAACAGGATGCTTGAAGAGAAAGTTCACTAGCTTCATTAATCTAGAACCTTTGCAAACAGTGCTGCCAGAGGACCAACAGGAAGAAGAGGATATCCTATCTTGGAGTAGTGCACCGAAAACTCCACGCTCACCCATACGGTGTGATGAGCCGGTAATTCTGACAAAACCTATGCTCTGCGTTCCTCGTCAAACAGTCCAGCGTGCCAATGGAGCAGATCCAAATGGTCAAGGTGATGAAGTTCATAGACAGCAAGGCCCCGAAGAGCCTCCCAGTAAAAAACCAGTGACTTCAGCAACTGCCTCGAAGCTAAAAAAATCAGGCTCGTGGAAGTAACGGTGAACAATTACCTCCAAGGGATCCATCGCTCCATAGGACAATTGTGACACCGCCTTGTCCCATCTAGCCAACTGAGAATGAAACTCCCTCGGAGCCGAAATCATACACCCATGTGAGTATTGTCAACCATATTCTTAGAAAGCATATAGCATAAGCAAAAAAAATAAAAGGTTCATTACAATTTATAGCAGCAGTGCAGTATAGTTGTAGGAATTGAACCATGCATGTGTATTGGCTGAAAGAATGTGTTCAAAACTTGTGCAGGCACCTGAGCTACCAGCACATCTGATACCGGTAATTGGACAGCAGTTCAAGACATTTGACGAAGCGTATGGCTTTTACAATGTATACGCAAAGCACACGGGCTTTGGCATTAAAAAGAATCAGCACAACAAGAGTCGGAGGTATCTGCGGTGTGTCTGAGAAGGAAAACACATAACAAATGTTGTTGATGCTGACCGCAAGCGCGATAGACCAACACAGAAAGCTGGCTGCAAAGCATTTTTGCGACTGAAAGAGAGAGAGGATGGAAGCTGTGTTGTGAAAGACACATGTCTTGACCATAACCACCCTCTGCTACTAAGCCCATCCATGAATATCTTCATGCATTCACAAAAAAGAGTGGACTCAACGCTGAAAGAATACATCAAAGACCTCCAGTTCAGCAATATCAAGCATGTTAACATCATGGGGCTAATTACAAGGCTGAACGGTGGACGCGGCAACCTACCATGCCACAACAAGGATGTACTGAATATGTAAGTACTACCACCATGTCGTAGAACAAAAAGCAAAGTACTACATTTTTTGAAACCAGAAAGAAGCGAGAGTACTAACAAATATGAACAATTTATTTTGCAGAAAAGCAGAACACTCGTGCAAAGAGGCTTTGCAGGATGTGAAAAAGTTGTTCGAATTCTTCAAATAAATGAAAGCTGAGAATGAGAATTTCTTCCACAATCATGATGTTGATGAAGATGGCACGATTAAGAGTATATTCTGGGCCAACGCTAGTTGCAGAGCTGCGTACGCTGATTTCGGCGACTTCATAACATTTGATACGACATACCGATCAAACATATACCACATGCCACTGGCGGTCTTTGTCGGCGTGAATAACCATCTACAGTCAGTCATATTGGCCGTAGCGCTGATGGGTGACGAAGTAGAAGACTCGTTCAAGTGGGTTTTCAGCACATTCCTAAAATGTATGGAGAGAAATAACCCATGTGCATATTGACAGGTAACCATATTTATCAGTAAAAAAATGGTTTTAAAATGTGTGCTTGGAAAAATATACTTTCATCTTGCAGTTCACATCACTGTGTTTACCTAGACAGAAAGTAAAAAGTTCACTTAAAAAACAGTGAAGTTCACCATAGCTGTGTAGTTGTAGTTCACATGAGAAAAAAAGGTTGAAGTTCACCCCTGGGATTATAATCTATGCTTGGAAAAATGTACTTTCATCTTGCAGTTCACATCACCGTGTTTACCTAGACAGAAAGTAAAAAAGTTCACTGGAAAAATACAGTGAAGTTCACCATAGCTATGTAGTTGTAGTTCACATGAGAAAGAAGTTGAAGTTCACCTGGGATTATAATCTGTGCTTGGAAAATGTACTTTCATATTGCAGTTCACATCAATGTGTTGAAGAAAACAAAAGTAAAAAGTTCACTTGAAATATCACTGGAAGTTCGCCATAGTCTATGTTTGCTAGAATATAAACTCTCTAATGTGAACTGTTTTGGTTATGGTTTTGTCCTATAAAGCATGACTTCTATTTTATTAAAATACAGATCAATGTCCATCCATAGCAAAAGCACTACCGCAGATTTTCCTGTGAGCACTGCATAAACTTTGTAGGTGACACATTATGAACAAGCACAAAGATCCTCTCGGAAAAATTTACAAGTTGTTTCCAGAACTCAAGGAACAACTCGCAGCAGTTCTGAACCACCCACTGGTGCCAATTGAATTCGAGGCAGCATGGAATGCGCTGTTGGACAAGTACAATCTGCACAATATTACCGTCTTCAGAAAAATGTGGAATAAAAGGAAGACGTGGGTCTCTACTTATTGGAAGGAGGTTTTCTGCGCACGAGTGACGTCAACACAGAGAAGCGAGAGTATGAACTTCGTGCTAAAAAGAGGGTTCGTCAAAGAGGAACAGGATCTTCACATTTTTGCAAAACAAGTCAACAACTGCATTCAGACACGGCACGAAGCAGAGAACAGTGAGAATGTTGCATCAGCGGTACGTGCTTATTTAAAGTTCACTTTGAGAATGCTGGACAAGTTAGGAGTAGCAAAAACTATTAGACTTGTACTAAAGTATTTAGCCAAAAATGAAAACCATGCAGGGTGTCTAGCAAACGTTGACGCGCTATGGCTTCGAAGAACAAGCAAGGGAAAAATACACTAGGGATGTGTACACGGTGTTCCAGGAGCGCCAATATGAGAGCACGGGCTTTCGAATCAAAAGTACTGAAGATCCAACCAAATTCCTTGTGCACCACTACAACCAGAGCCGATTATTTGCATGGTCAAGACATGAGTTTCGAGTCACGGCGAACGAATCAGAAGAAAAGTTTGAGTGTGAGTGCATGCTGTGGGAACACACAGGTAAGCTAATGAAAAACTATATATAGTCAACATGCATATAGTTTCATTCTACTTTGTAAATACAACTAACACAAGGAAAATGTTCCTCGCAGGCCTGTTTTGCCATCATGTGATTGCAGTGTTTGAACATCTGCGGCTAGACAAGATTCCACTGAAATACATACTGAGGAGGTACACGAAAGATGTTGTTTCAGACCGAACGTTCAACCGCAGGGATCATAGAGCAACAGCAGTAGATGGGACATCACTTGAATACAGGCGAACAATGCTTTACAGCGAGGCAATGAGGACAGTGACCAGAGGTTGCTCCTCAGACGATATGTTTGCCAAAGCCATGGAAGCATTCAGAGAAGTGACCTTGCGTATGGACAATGTGGACCCAGATGTGCAAAGTTCAGAGCGGAGAACTCCGGATGAAGCAGATGCTAGGAGAGCAGAGAACTCCGGATGAAGCAGATGCTGCTACAGGAGAGGATGGTTCCAACCAGTATGCGCATATACACGCACCTCTAGTTGCTAGAACAAAAGGCAGTAGGAAAAACCACCATCAAAAACCTAAGGGTGCTGCTCCACCCTAGCCACCTAAAGCAGCTCGTCCAGAACCAAAACTCGACAAACATGGAAAGCCAAAAGGTCAGAGGTTGTGCAGCAAGTGCAACACAATAGATGGCCACAACCCAAGGACATGCGAGAGAAGACAGCTTGAAAAGAAGCTTCAGGAAGCGCATTCAAAAATGTACGGTGATGGTGGCTCTAAGAAGAAAGTGAAAATATGCATCAAGAAAATTATTACAAAGCAGTATGAGGAGGATTCAGATGATGAAGAAGAATTGTATACCGATGAAGAAGCAGACTACGAGGACGAAGATGAGCAATACATTGAAACTGAAGAAGTTGACGACCATGAAGTGGAAGAAGCCAACAAAACTGATGAAGCACAAGCACAGGCTGATGAGGAAGAACATATTGTCCAGGATATTGTTCAAAATGGAGTACGGGCTTGCGGCCTTTGCGGTCTGATAAATGGACACAACGCCAGAACATGCCCAGATAAAGAGAAAATACTCGCGCAACGACTGGCTAATACACAGAAGAAAGGCAAAGGTAAGATGGAACTGAAGGGAATACGCGCTTGCAAGACTTGTGGAGAAATAGAGGGGCACAATTCAAGAACATGCGAGAGGAGGCGACTCCATAGAGAGCAAGAAGAGGAGATAGCCAAGCTCAAAGAGAAAATGCAAGAGGAGGAGGCGAAACTGCAAGACGAAACAACGTGCTCTACCAACAGGACTGAAAAATCACAAAAGGACACATCGATACCAAGGATAAGCAGTAGGTTAAAGTAGAAATGATAGACATACATATAGAGATACATACAAAATTTGTTACTTTTACTGATTGGTTGTCAAAACAAATATGCAGTTTGCGTGTAGTCAGAATAATAATAGGTGGATAGAAACAGGCAACACAGTTCAGTTTAGTAGTACAAAAAAAATATTGGCATATGTTCTTTTTTTGCATATGTGTTATTTATCTGACACCTTGACTCGTACAAATAAAGTTCACATGGATTATCAATTAAAATTCAACTGTATGCCAGGAAAAAGAAACAGTTCACAGTGAATATAACAAAAGAAAATAAAGTTCACTTGAAGCATACGTTAAAGTTCACATGGATTATAAGATAAAGTTCACATGTTTTGATGATGGTGCCCTTAGCCCTTTGATGCCAGAAAAAGATATAGTTCACAATGAATATAGGAAGAGAAAAATACAAACTATGTCTGCAGTTGACTGAACATACAAAAGTTATAGTTCACATTGATTATGTGCTGTGTGTACTGTGATTAAAGTTCACATAAACTAAAGATCAGTAGTTAAAACAAAAGTTCACATAATGAAAAATTGCAGTTCACTTAACAGAAAAAGTATAGTTCACTGAACATACAAAAAGTTATAGTTCACATTGCTTATGTGTTGTGTGCAACTACATTTTTCAAGGGATGGCTGGCACCTCAAGGAACCGCTACCTTAGCGACAGCGACAGCAGCGATGACGATGTGCTCTATGTTAAGCGAGGTAAAAATACAAACCATGAAATAATGTATCTTGTGCATTTGCCAGCAAAACTCAAAGGTAGGAGATGTGTGCATGTTCGGGTTCTACAACGGAGGCCCCGCAAAAGGCTGCTTCATCATACGCCTTAATGTGTAATTAGTGATAGCTATACTGATAGCTATACTTGCATAACTCCAAGTTATCGTACTCTTCTTAGCTATGAAATTCTATGTTAGCATACATATTATGTAAGACTTAACAGATTTATGTTGTGTTATCTATTAAGACCATTAAGATTGTGTATAGTGACAAGAAAGTGGAGAAAACCAATCCAATTTAACGAAGAGTGGAAGAATGATAGTGCACTGTTTTTATATACATGAAATTCACACTGTACACAAATGAAAGTTCACATGTGACAGGAGCAAAAAAAATCTGTGCTAAAACATAAAACCCAATGGAAAACGTCAGAATGATTTAAAAGGTTCATATGAATACAAATTATAGTTCACATATGTTTGTGGGTGCAAAATATAGAAAAATAGGGTACAAATGAATTTTACTTGGAAGATTTTAAAAAAGTTCTAGCAACATGAAACTACTTTTACAATAGTTTAGAAGTTCACAGGACAATAAACTATAGTTCAGATAAATTTTACTGTAGTAAAAAGTGGTTCACAATACATTGAAAAGAACAAGTTCACATCAAAATGAATATGCAAAAACAGAACAAAAAACCTCTATAATCTACCATTCATACATTTTCCACATGTTTGATTTAAATCCAAGGTTCACATTAAATTGGAACAAAAAGTTCATACCAAACAGGAACATAAGTTCACATCGAAAAAAGGAAAAATGCAAAAAGAACAATGTGTTCAAGATTTCAGCTTTCGAACTGTTTTCAGCTTAAAAAATACCACCACATAAACCAAAAGCATAAAAATAAAAGCAGTTCATATAACAAGCAGGACAAAAGGTTCACATCCATACAGTGTAAACCATGATTGTTTCCAAAATGTGGAACTGAAAATGTAAAAACAAATATAATCAATAAGCACAAATGCTCCAATTGCAATATGCCTGCTAAAGAAACAACTAATACATCGGGTCCACAGAATACAATACTCGAACCGACACTTTTCCACGCCTACTCCTGAGATGATGCCAATCCAAGCAACAAAAGAAGATCTCTAAGTTTAGCTGGCCACTCAAACTGTGGTATTTCATTCTTGAGATGAAACAATAGCTGGTATATGTGCTCAGCCTTCCAATCCTCCACACGGCGCTGATACGAAAGAACAAAAGGACAAAGTATAAAACATTAGTTTCAGACTGAGAAGGTTGAAGTAAATACAATAGGTAGAAGACATGAGAGGGGTAAATAAAAATACTAACATCTTTGTTGTTAATCTTATCAATCAACCTATCGCCATCGAATGTTCGGGCGATCTTCAGAATATAAAATCCACATTCGTTTGCTCCCTGTTCAGGTGTTTTGAAGAAGTTGCACTTCTCTGCTTTGAGCTCCCATGGGAACTTGTTGTGCTTGTTGAATTCAACAATGCCATAGGCCCTCTTCATCAGGAGAACCATTATTCTCATCTATTTTTCATGGATTTAAGAAAAAGATACACAATGAAAACACCAGACTAAAGCATTAAAGAAGCCGTACTAAAACAAGATAAAGGTAACATACTATTTCAACACGGTCATAATGGTGTCCAGACCGAGTTTTGTCTTTACCACACTTTGAATATTTGATTGTATCGAAAATATCCAGGGAGCCAGTGTATCTATTCATGGCATATAACGTATAATCATTCTTATGGAACCGAGGAATTAAAACCTGCATGAAAAGAAAAAAGCATAAGTAAAAAGCATGTCATTTACTACGAAAAATTAAGATACTCATGAGGTTCATTTAATGGTAAAAGAAGAGTTCACTTGCCAGGTTGGATGTGAGCAAATTTTCTGATGGCCTCACATATGCATGAAATATTTTGGCGGCTGCTTCTACATCAAACTCCCGTAACGGCTTTGGGTTCCCTTTATCATCTGCTGACTCAAATGGAGCAATATCCAGAACATACTGCATAAAAAGGTAGAACATTTAAAAAAAGATAGCATAGACTATAAAACCTATAAATCACAAATAAAATATAAAAAAAGAAAAGCTATGTTCCAGTTCATGAATTAGTTCCAGTTCACACCAGTGTGTTGAATAAAAAAAGGTTGAAGATCACATGCATAACAAATTTCAGTTGTTGAAAAACAGTATGTTAAAATTACAGTTCACATGGATATCTCCGTAGCTCACATGGCAAAATGAATTGAAGTTCACATAGAATTTAACTTGCGTTATTGCGGTACCTGAGATGACAGTTCACATTAGTGTATTCACAACTTGAAAAGTTCACATTACAAAAAAGATAGCATAGACTATAAAACCTATAAATCACAAATAAAATATAAAAAGGAAAAGCTATGTTATAGTCCATGAATTAGTTCCAGTTCACATCAGTGTGTTGAATAAAAAAAGGTTGAAGATCACATGCATAACAAAGTTCAGTTGTTTAAAAATAGTATGTTGAAATTCCAGTTCACATGGATATCACTCTGAAGCTCACATGACAAAACAATTGAAGTTCACATAGGTTTTAACTTGTGTTATTGGGATACCATGAGATTACAGTTCACAGTAGTGTGTTCACAACTTGAAGTTCACGTGACAAAAAGCTGGTAGTCCATAGTGTCTATATGGTTCCAGTTCACATGGAAAATCTATTAGAGGTTAAAAAGAAGGTTATACTGGGATGAAAAAGGGACCGAGCATGACACGTTTCCCTAATGCAAACATTTTTTCATGATAGGGTCATCCTTCCAGAATGATAAGACATTCTCCATAATTTCTGCACAGATCATTTCGCACTGTCCAAATGCCTTGAACATATCCTCTCCCTTAACATCAAAGGGAATACCATTCAGGCATGTGATCCTGAATAGAGGAGTTCTAATATGCAAGAAAAAGTGAGATAAGCAGGGCAATAAAAAGGAAATATCACAATAGACAGAGAAAAGAGGAAATATATAACTCACTTCGCATATTTCTGCAAATACTCAGGGCTCAAGATAAGCTTTTTGATCTCCTTTGTCTTGACTAAGTATGACGGTTCAAAAGGAATAAGCTTCTCCAAGGGTTCCCTCAACCGCACGGGCACTTTGGTAGCCCTCTTAGTTGATATAACAATGGAAGCATCAGTGGGAGTCTACGATACAAAATCATCACTACTGCCACTGGGACATGTTTCAGTAACCTTGGCAACAACCTTGCTTTTGACAGTCCATGGTGTAGGATCAACAAAATCATCGTCGTCTCCACCTTCGACATCAACAACATTCTTCTTCCCCTTGTCCTGTGCAGCACTGGTGCTCCTGGTAGTTCGTTTTGTAGTAGTATGAAGCTTCGGAACAGTCTTCTTCGCCTTGCTAACTTCATTCAGGAAAGTGTCTTTAGAGATCATGCGAACATCAGGTGTGACAGTTTCAAGGTCAAACAAAGCAAAGTTATCCTCCTCCATGTAGAGAGGTGTCTCTGAAAAATAACAAACAAGTGTGTAAAAATGAGAGAACAAAAACATGTTAGACTGATATAAAACTTAGCTTGAAATTTTGAACTTTAAATTAAAAGGTGAAGTTTACTTGGTCAATCACAGAAGAAAAATACCTGCATCAACACCTAATAAACCTTTTAGGTCAATTTGGAAATGACCTGAAGTGAGCCAGCTATAAAGCAGTGTCATCCTTATCATTAATATGTCTCCTTGCTTGAATATAACCAAACTTACACCATCCCAAGTTAGAATATACTGAATCATGAAGAAACCACAATCATTCCTGTCAAAAAAACACAAAAAAAGCAAGTTCGCTATTAAAATCTTAAGTTACAGCTAATAGAACAAATTAAGAAAAATAAAGTCCACATTGATATGCATACAGGTTCACTTCAGTATAAAGACATGCAAGAAAAAAAGCCCCTGGGATAAATAGAAGTTACAGCAAATAGAACAATTACCATACTTGTGGTATTTATGTAAAGAATAATAGTGTGCTTGGAATATCCCCTAAAAAGGTGAGGTTCACTGAATAAAAAGTTGTGGTTCACATTACTTATGTCCTGCCTGCTCTAAAGTTGCAGTTCACATAAGTCTATTTAGTAATAAGGTTCAGTAATGAAAGTTCAGTAGGTAAAAGTACAAAAATAATATTGACTTGTGTTTATTTCTACAATAGTTAAGTTCACTCCAGTTGACTTGTGTTTATTCCAAAGTTCATTTGAAACACTATTCAAAGTTCATTTGTATTAAAGTAAGGTTTGATGGAAGTATACATCAAGTGTTCGCTGTGCAAAAAAAAGGTTCACACCAACAATACAAACTGGTTCACTATAGATACAAAACAACAAACCAACACAGGTCCTGGAATAACAAAGTGCGTAATAGAAAAAAACTTACGGGGTTAGCTGCTTTGGCACTTCAACAAAATGCTGCACAAAATGATCAATAGATGGTGGGGAGAACGACTCCCCTTTCTCGTTTCTCTCTTGCCTCCATAACTTCTTTATGCCATGAACCATGGTATTGAAAACCCGATGAGCACATGGGCTAAACTCGTCACGCAGAGAGTCAAGCAACTCGAATCGTTCGAGCTTCATGTTAATGGTGACTACACAATAGTGTCCAACCCCCTGGTCCTAGAGGGTCAGGCGGGTCGAAGGTTGCAAAACAAATCTGAAAATAAAATAAAAAGGAAAGTGACACATTAACAATATATCAGACAGTTCAGATGGTGAACAAGCCATAAAAATATAAAAGTGGAAGTTCACTACATAAATAGAAAAGGAAACCAAGAAGGCGGTGCTTACCATCTCTTTCCTGTCCAAGCGCTCCTCAGCATCAAGACTAAATAATCTCCTCAAGGGGCCACTGTTGGGATTCCTTTCAAAAATATGCCTCTGGATTGAATAAAGGGAATATATTTAAAAAAAGAAGAAGAAGGTGTTTTCGAGTAAACTAAAACAAATGAAACAAAAGTTCACATATGAAAGCATAAAAAGATCAGACAAAAACATCATACACAGCAAATGTATGGTACAACAAATTTCCCAGAATTCTTGAACTTTTGGCGAAGCAAGTATGTTGCAACTGGGACGACATAAGAACATAGCATGCCAGTAGGCTTAAATGCTTCTGCAACATTTCCAATTGTGCATCGAGCCTCATCGTTAATGAAAAGTACATCATTCCTACACCAAAAATAACAGATGTAACAATAATATGTTATTATATGTATTAGACACTGCACACAAAGATAACATAAAAAACCAAACAAATTAGAGCAATGCAACAATAATAAAAATCCATACTTCTTAGTAGGATGAGATCCCATTTTCAATACAGTATCATACACCTCCTTGATTCTTCTAAAAGGGGGAAGCTGCGATATATTAGGTGTCGACAAAGCCCCAGATGTTGAAAACAGGAAAACAGAAAAGCCAGATCACATCAACCTCTATATAGAGTTTACTTAAGGAGAAAAAATCACAGAGATAGGAAAAGGTACAATTTGTATCTGCCTGGCAAAAAATCCTTGTGAGGAGAATTCACTGCACAAATACAACCTCCACCCCGTCCCCCACCAACACACCACACAAAAACACAACACACATTTACACATGTGGGAAAGGTAAAAGATAATCCATTACATAAATTTTTAAGGTCTTACATTTGTCTCGTTACACCGGTCACCCCACACAACCAGACCAAAACCCCTCAACACCTTGCCCCCCATCCATAAAACACAGAAAAAGACGCATACATGATAGTTATAAAAAACATATATCATATATAAAGCGAAAGGGGCATGGAGAACTTGTAGGAACAAAACAAATAGCTGATGGAGGTGGGGAGGAAGGGCAGTGAGGTGGATGAGGTTTCTTATTCAAAGATCCTTGCCTATGCTATCCGTGGACGCACTTGAAAGACCAGTAGTGTCAAAGAGAGGAGGGGATACTTGAAAAGGTAGAATCAAAGATGTTAGGTTCACTCCCAAGGATTGAAGAATCGTTGTCTTGGTCTTCCGAGCCAATGGCACAAGATCGTGCAACAGGATCTCCTTCCTCCACCGGTTCATCCACAACAAGCCCAGAATTCGCAGGGACGTTGCCAGCATGAACCTCATCTCTAACTGTAGAACTAACTGCACGGACATCACCAGCAGCAACATCAACACTTTGAGCCTTCTTATCCAATTCTGGAACACCCTGCTTTGTAGAAAGAACAGCTGCTCCATCTGCAACACATGACTAAACAACTGTAACCGGCGTAGTGGGGACTTCAAACTTGCCCCCAACAATGTCTTCAACACTACCCACCGGAGATAATATATTAGAAGTACCATCTTCACTGGCAGCTTGCTCAGTAGGCGCGAACACGGATTTATCCACAACGCCATCGCATCCACCTGCCACACTACCACCTTCAGGAACCATCTGCCCTCCATACTCTGAACTTGGGATGAAATCATCATTCTTAACAAAGTCATCACCCTCTCCATCACTAGAATCATGCGGCGGCGTCACAGGAGTAGCCGCACGCTTACGGAACAGGAACTGGTCTGCAACTTCACCATGATCAGAACCTTTATCTTCAACTTCTTCTTCATGCATGGCTGCTTCCTCGACTCGTTTAGCTTCTTCCTATAAACAGAGAGAAATCAAAAAATCAAAAGCATTAAAAAATATTGAAGTTCACATACAGGGCAGACTACAGTTCATATGTGCCAAAAAATTCAGAAGAAGCTTTTGATAGATGGGAACCGTTACCTCAGCATCTCATTCTCTTTGCCCTAAAATTGTTTGGGTAAACAAAGATTCATTATCCACGCATGCACCAGATGACCCACCAGCACCTTGCTCCTTCCCGGATGCTTTTTCATGCACTCCAAATGTGGCATCTTGTTTCCTTCCAAAATCACCATAACTTTGTCGTAGACAAGATACATCAGTCACCAAACTGTCAAGAATACCAGCATCATACCAAGCCACTTTCTTCATAGCGTCGCTGATGGCAGCAGGCACATCAGGAAAATGAGAATGAATGCTTGGGACCAACCGCGAAAGATCTTCTACTTTATATAAAAGCCTATCAATCTCTCTGAATGTTGAAGCAGTAGATGCCCTTGAAGAAACAGCACTCGGTCCAGGCATATCAGCGTGTGTGCGAGCCTCTGACTGGGTGAGCAACAAAGGATGAGAGCTCTCAAGAAAATCAGGACCAACTGCTTTGTGGGGCACATTAGGGTCAACAAAGAGTTTCTCGGCAGGCATTTCGTAATTGTACACAATGTCATTGCGCGCTTTCCACTAGATGACAAAAAAATTAACAAGCAAAAAAAGTTCACTAAGTGGAAAACATGAAGTTCACTGAGCATAAAAGTCTAAAAACACATGCAGTAAGAATAGATTAAAGAATAAAAAGTGATTCACTGTACAACAAGAATACAGTTCACTCCTGAAAACCCCATAAAAGGGTATAAAATAAGTTCAATGTAAAAAAGAAAGCAAAAATGTAGAAGAACATAACTTAGCATTTTAAAACAGAGTTCATTATACAGGATGAATAAAGTTCACTCTTATTGTGGAGACATAAAACAATTAACTGATGAAAAACATGAAGTTAACTGAGTATAAAAGTCTAAAAACACATGTAGTAAGCATAGATTAAAGAATAAAACGAGGTATACAATAAGTTCAATGTAAAAAAGAAAGAAAAAATGTAAAAAGAACATAACTTAGCATTTTTTAAACAGAGTTCATTATACACGATGAATAAAGTTCACTCTTATTGTGAAAACATAAAACAATTAACTGATGAAAAACCCATCAGCCAATAAGATAGCTCTAAGAAACAAAGTTAGACATAATAAGAGTTTTCAGTTAGCACAATTGAAGGGGAAAAAATACACACAGTTCACTATATAGCATGGATATAGTTCAACAGTTAACAGCAAAATAAGTACAACAAAGTGGCCACGAAAAACACATTTCACTCACCAGCAACTTCCCAATAACATACTTCGTGAAATCCATTTTACCATTAACTATGCGATCTTCATAGTAGATTGTTCTCATAGGTGCCTGGCGCAAGTAATTGGCACGAGGAGTCAAGCAATGCATAACAGAGTGCTTCCTTAAAAAGCAACTATCCAGATACTGGAGTACAAGAGAAACACCACAGCCTTCAGGGCCACTAGGCGATGCACCTTCGAGCTCGAACTTCTCTGTTGCACGCTTCAGTTCATCGACAACAAGCTGACAAAAATCACCTCTAGACATCTTCTCATAATCCATGTCAACAAGCATTGCAGCCTCTCTGCTGATCCGTGTTGCATTCCTAGGGCAGATAAGCTTGTTATACAATATAGCAAAAAAAACCTTGACAGCTTGGTCAACTTTGCTTTCATCCCCAACTAGCTTCTTCAACAAATCACGAAGATGATTGGTATCAATGCTAGATTTACTGGCAAAGCCAAGTTCTGCCTTAAGCTTCGCCAACGCAACATCATGGCTGGTATCTGATGGCCTAGGAGCAGATTCACCTTTATTTGGGAACCCAAAAATGTGATGAATTGAATCTCTGGTGACATGAAGAACCCTGCCAGGACCACATTCCAACTTCATTGTCTTCGTATCAATTCGGCAAAGAAGGACACACATGAGGGCCCGGCTAATATTGCCATCCAAAACCCAATCAAACACGCAACCAAAACCTTCTTGGATAACCTTTAATATGTGAGAATGCTTGAGACACTTCGCTGCCTCAATAACTTCACCAAGCAAACAACGGACAGTCTGCTGAAAGAAACGGTCATCATCTTCATTACCATCCTTACTCAGTTTCGCCTTTTTACTAACTTTACTTGGACCCTTCTTCCCCGGTTTTGCAGGTCTATCCCTCTTCTTTTTCGTGACATCCTAAGTAAAACAAAAGAATGATATCAAGGTTCACAACACAATTAAAAACAGTTCACAAAAATGAACACAAAAAACTAGAAAACTAAATTCCAATAATGATGTGCTAAAGTATAGAAAACAGAAAGATTTAATCAAGATTCACATCACATTTAACTAAAGTTCACATATGCTATGATACAAAAAAAGGAAAGTTCACTTAAGTTTGGAGGTTCCAATAATGATGTGCTAAAAGTACAGAAAACAAAAATAATTAATTTAAGGTTCACACACATTTAACTAAAGTTCACAGATGCTATGATACAAAAAAAAGGAAAGTTCACTTAAGTTAGGAGGTTCATACCCAGAATTAGTGCCCACAAAAACAAAATAAACCAAACATACACAAAAATATTAGGGTTCAAATCATGTGATCATACATTTCACAAAAATAAAATGCGCAGCTAAAAACAAATTATCACTAGATAAATGCAAACACAAAAGAACAAAACAGAAACTATTTGTGAAGGTTCACTCAAAAAAAAATCTTACTACAGTTCACTAGGAATAACTATAAAGGTTCACTGTGTGGGCTAACACAAATTAGAGAATGCAATAAAGCATGTTCGTAAAAAAGAAGAAAAAGTACATCAATTGGAACAACATGAATAGACAAAAGGTTCACATAGGCATACACTACTAGTTCAGATAATGAAAACACAAAAAGGAAAAAAGGTTGTTTCATAAAAAAAGTAGAGATTACCTTCTCAACAGGAGGTAGACCTTCATCACATGATGCTCCCCCTTCTTCTTATTGACAGTACGCTATAGTAAAACAATACAACAGTTCAGATTTCCATGTAGTAAATAGTTCACATAATCAAAAAACAGATTTAAAATCAAAGTTGCAAAAATAAAAGGAGAAGTCAAAAATAACCTTGAAGGAAGCAGTGTAATCATCAAAGTCATCATCACCATCAGATGATGATGCTTCAGAAGATCTATCCGGAGAACGAGCACGCTTGGAGGGGGAAGCTTTCTTAACAACTTTAGATGAACGAACACCGCTTGAATCACGGGCAGGCAAGCGTGGGCTGTGCCGAACATCACCAGCCACATTTGGAGATACAAACCGAATATTATTTTTACGGAGAGCTACCCTCGGCTTACGTGAAGAATATGAAGGTTGACATAACTCTTTGGGTAGGGAATCTATTCCAGGAGTTGGTTGAGCCTCAGCATGATCAACAACAGGAGAAGCCGATGAACCAACAGGTACAGAAACGGGTTCAGGCTGAGCAGCGGCACCAACAGGAATAGAAGGCAAAACAGCAGCGCCTTTAAGAAGCTTCTTTCTAACATACTGTTTAATCGCCTCGTTGCACCTAGCCATTTTAGCTTCTTGTGCTACTTTATAACGATCAAGTTGAGCCTGCACATTGTGTTCCTGAGTAACCTCTTTCGTGCCATCTACTGACTGCGACAGTGTATCCTCCAAGACTAGAAATGAAAGAGGAACAACAGGATCAACGGGAACTTCTCTTGTTTTATTGCTGTCATCATGATTGTTCCTCTCTAAAGGTGTAACATCAAATTTAGGACCTGCTGTTGCTTCACCAGGGCGGATACCGCTGACATAAAATATAGGACCCGCTGTTGCTTCACCAGGACAGAATCCACTGCCTCCAGCATCAACAGGAAGTCGCGATGGTGTATCATAAATAGGCGCAACAGATGCACTGTTTCGCACCGCACCACTATCAGGAATAGCTGCGGCAGGTGAGGCAGCATCTGGATATTCACTGTTCAAAATATCCAAAGACTGCCTAATATTCTCCTCAGCTAAACAAACCGATATAAAAGAAGTTCAGTTATTACATGGAAAAAATTCACATGTGCATAAGAAAAAAAGATCCAGTATATAAAAATGAAGTTCATATCCTAAATGTTCAAACCACATTAAAATCTGCATTAATCATGTGCTAAAAAGTATAGAAAACATAAAAATAATGTGAAGGTTCACACCACATTATACTAGGGTTCACAGATCCCATATAGAAAAACTAGATTCGCCCAGCCAACATACAAACTTCAAACAACATTATATCGATTAAACTTCAACTATAATGAAACCAAGGTTCATATCTAATCAAACTAAGGTTCACAGTGAAATGCACACCCAGGAAATTTCAATTGTTCATGTGCTAAAGAAATACTGAAAACAAAGAAATGAAATAGAAACCATTTATGAAGGTTCACATCACATTAGACTAGAATTCAGAGACACAAAAATACTAAAGCAAAGATTCAGCTAACAAAACCAAGGTTCATATATGAATAAACTAAGGTTCATACATGAATAAACTAAGGTTCATATATGAAATAAACTAAGGTTCATAGGGGAAAATCAGAGAGACACATATGGTAAAACTAAGGTTCACATATGAAATGAACTAACGTTCACAGTGAATTGCACACCCCATGAAATTTCAATTGTTCATGTGCTAAGGAAAAACTGAAAACAGAGAAATACTGGAACAAGAAACAATTTATGAAGGTTCACATGGCATTAGACTAGAATTCAAAGAGACACAAAAATACTAAAACAAAGATAAAAGCTAGCAAATTAAAACACAAAGTTCACATCTGGTAAAACTAAAGTTCATATCTGATAAAACTAAGGTTCACAGTGAAAAATGCACACCCATAAAATGTCAATTGTTCATGTGCTGATAAATACTGAAAACAAAGAAATGAAACCATAAACCATTTATGAAGGTTCACATCATATTAGACTGGAATTCAGAGACACAAAAATACTAAAACAAAGATTCAGCTAACAAAACTAAGGTTCATACATGAATAAACTAAGGTTCATACATGAATAAACTAAGGTTCATATATGAAATAAACTAAGGTTCACAGTGGAAAATCAGAGAGACACATATGGTAAAACTAAGGTTCACATATGAAATGAACTAACGTTCACAGTGAATTGCACACCCCATGAAATTTCAATTGTTCATGTGCTAAGAAAAAACTGAAAACAGAGAAATACTGGAACAAGAAACAATTTATGAAGGTTCACATGGCATTAGACTAGAATTCAAAGAGACACAAAAATACTAAAACAAAGATAAAAGCTAGCAAATTAAAACACAAAGTTCACATCTGGTAAAACTAAAGTTCATATCTGATAAAACTAAGGTTCACAGTGAAAAATGCACACCCATAAAATGTCAATTGTTCATGTGCTGATAAATACTGAAAACAAAGAAATAAAACCATAAACCATTTATGAAGGTTCACATCACATTAGACTGGAATTCAGACACACAAAAATACTAAAACAAAGATTCAGCTAACAAAACTAAGGTTCATACATGAATAAACTAAAAGTTCATACATGAATAAACTAAGGTTCATAGTGGAATTCAGAGAGACACATATGATAAATGAATGATAAAAGTTATAATTAGAGGTTATCAGAGTTAAACTAAAAAGTAGACAATGTGTACTAGTAGTCTCAATTTTAAATAGGACAGTTAAAACACATAACTAACAGGAAAAAAATATAACAGGTGTTTCATTTTACACTAGGTAGCAACACATAAACAAAAATAAGATAACGAGTTAACAAAACTATTGAAAGTATTAGAGAAGAAACCTCCATCAGCAGTACATAAATCTTCCAAAATTAGGATTATTTGACACAGATATAACTGCCAAATCAACATAATAAAAACTAGGCATTAATTACGAGTAAAAAAGGAGGAAATTAAACATAAAAAATTACAAGTTAAACAAAGAAAAAGAATGAAAAAAGAATAAAACCATACCAGGTGGAGATACGGGTTTTTCGACAGGATCAACCGCATGGTGATCGTCCTTGGCCATATCCCGCGTCTGCACGACAGATTCAGAAACTAGAGAAACTGGACTAAACAGTAAAGGAATGTCAGCAGCTAAACTCAATTGTCCATCGCGGGCAACTAATTTCGCCTCCTTAATAACCTTAACAGGGTTTGAACTCTCAGAAACATCACCAGATCTTAGGAAAACACGGACACAATTAACTGAAGTCCTTACAAAAATGCAACATAAAAAAGAACTACACACCCAGGGAATTTCAATTGTTCATGTGCTAAAAAACTGAAAACAGAGAAACAATTTATGAAAGTTCACAACATATTAAGCTTGAATTCAGAGTGACACAATACTAAAATCAAGATTCGGCTAGCAACGAAAACACAAAGTCCCTGCAGACCATATCCTAAATTATGAAAAATAAATTAAAAAACATCAAACACACGTGTGAATCTACACATGAACCTATACAAGAGCCCACAAACAAAATGTACAGTTAGCAAACAGATTGCATCATGTCATGTACTAAATGAACTATAAAAACAATAAATTATAGCACATGAACACAAAAAAGCATAAAAAAATAAAATGAACACTGAATCACACAGATTCACATAAAAACAAAAAGAGAATACAAAACAAAGATTCAGCTAGCAAATTAAAACACAAAGTTCACATATGGTAAAACTAAAGTTCACGTATGATAGAACTATGGTACACAGTGAACTGCACATCCAGGGAATTTCAATTGTTCAAGTGCTAAAAAAAACTGAAAACAGAGAATCAATTTATGAAGGTTCACAACATATTAGGCTTGAATTCAGAGTAACACAATACTAAAAACAAGATTCGGCTAGCAACGAAAACACAAAGTCCCTGCAGACCATATCCTAAATTACTGAAAAAAATAAAAAAACAACAAACACACGTGTGAATCTACACATGAATCTATACTAGAGCCCACAAACAAAATGTACAGTTAGCAAACAGATTACATCAATGTCATGTACTAAATGAACTATAAAACAATATATCATAGCAATGAACACAAAAAGCATAAAAAAAATAAAATGAACACTGAATCACACAGATTCACATAAAAACAAAAAGAGAAAACATGTATACCTGTCGGATAATTAGGATCCATCTGCACTTTGTGGAGAGGGATGAGGGCGCAGACCATGAAGAGGGCTTCGTCCAAACACGAAACCCAGACACCACGAACTCCGAGCCCTCCGCCGCCGGCCGCCAGCAACCAGAAGAAGCAGCCGCCGCCGGAGAACAACACCACCACCAACTCCGCAGCAGAACCTGACACAAAAAAACTCAAGCGCGGTCAGGATACAGGGAAACAGAAGGGGAGGGAGGAGGATCAGACCCGACGGACCTCCAGAGATCCACCGGCGGCCAGCACCAGAACCAAACAGCCGCCAGAGATGGTGGAACCCCCACCAAATCCGCCCCCAAAACCTAACTGCGAAAAGCCGAGCGCGGCCAAGATAAAGAGAAAGGGGTGGGGAGGAAGGAGGAGTGGGGGGAAGTGGGGGAGAGGGGGATGCGTGGCGCTGCTTATCTCCTGGTGCGGCGCCAGGCGGGGCAGTTGCCAATCACGACGCCAGGCGGTTGTCAATGGCGGAGGAAGCGGAGTTGAGGGGAGAGAGAAGGGAGACGTTACACGGAGTGAATGCGGTGCGGGCGTAGTGGGATTTCCAATTAAATCTAGGTGGTGCAAGGTTAAGACACATATTAACAAATAAAACCAGATCTAAAAGTTTTTTTTGTCTCCAGCTAATGGGGGTTCCCCCCAACCCCCAGGACCACCTCACAACCGTCCGTGCACAAGAGAAAAATCAACAGGACGTCTGCCCCCGCTCCGGAAAAACAAGGTTCACTTGTCCTATAAAAACAAGGTTCACTTTGTTTTCTGTCAAGGTTCACATGGGTTCCTATATAGTTATACAGGAACTCGTTCCTGTTTAGTATTTATATATATATATATATATATATATATACTCATATGGGGCACCATGGTGCCCATGCTTCATACCTCTCCACAATTGGTTTGGCCGTTAGCATCTATTGTTATGGAAAGAGTTGAGGGATTGCTAATTAATGGATATATGGAAACTCCTAGGCGTTTGACTCTGCAAGTTTAAATACCATGTATGCAGATTTAAGGCTCCATAATTATTGCCTTGTAGAATACTTTCAATTTAGGTATGAGGCGTACGTGATGTGACATGCCCTATAAAATAAATTTCTAGTCAGTGTATCTATTATTTTAAATTATTATTAAGACGTATATTGGATTCATCCTGGGTTTGTGATATTTATTTCTTGTGAGTAACATACATGCATTATCTTGGATACGTATATACCTAGAAATATATTGGGTATGTACATACCTAGAATTTTTGTCGATATATCTTTAGCATGTATATACCTAGAAATTACGTCGGTACATCTTGGATATGTACATATACCTAGAAATTACGTCGGTACATCTTGGATATGTATATACCTAGAAATTTCGTCAGTATATCTTGGGTATGTATATACCTAGAAAGTTCGTCTGTATATCTTCGATATGTACATACCTAGAAATTTGTCGGTATATCTTAGGTATGTACATACCTAATATAATTTTCGTCTTTATATCTTTGGTATGTACATACCTAGAATTTCCGTCGGTACACCTTGGGTATGTACATACCTAGAAATTTCATCGGTTATCTTGGGTATGTACATACCTAGAAATTTCTTCGGTATATCTTGGGTAGTATGTACATATCTAGAATTTTCTTCTATATAACTTGGGTATCTACCTAGAATTTTTGTCAATATATCTTTGGCATGTGTATATCTGAAATATCGTCGGTATATCTTGGACATGTACATACCTAGAATTTTTGTCTGTATATATTGCATATGTACATACCTAGAAATTACGTCAATACATCTTGGGTATGTACATACCTAGAAATTTTGTTGGAATATCTTGGCTATCTACATACCTAGAAATTTCTTTGGTATATCTTGGGTGTGTACATACCTTATACCCAGTGATACTAAACATGTCTTTGTTGTGTATTGGAGCACCAACCTTGTTTTCAAGAATCCGACAGTGATGAAAGAGTATGTTGTACCTGGTGTGACGCATGGAATGTTTCAAATTTGTTAATTGTCTTATGCAATTTTGGTGTTACACTATTTTCAAACATAAAAATGTGCCTCTTCGTTGATGGATATTTATTTTACGAGTATGTGGGTGCCATACCTGAACGTCTATTGATACTTAAATGTTTTTTGGAATGTACGAAATATTTTGTACGTATCAATGGGCTACCTCATACTTGGTGATACTGAACATGTGTCGGTGGCATCTTAGAGCATCGGCATTGCCTTCAAGAATCCGACGGTGAAGAAAGAGTGTATCGTACCTGGTGCGACGGATAGAATGCTTCAAAAAAATGTTTTTGGATATCATTTCAAATATAAACATGTTTGTCTTTCGTTGATGCTTTACTATTTCACGAGTATGTGCGTATGATACCTGGTGTCTATGATACTGAAACATTTCATGATATGTACAAAATAATTTGTAGGTAATCGAGGGCTCCTTATAAAATACATAGTAGGATCATAGCGATGCAACATAGGTCAAAGCTAGCTCTAACGGCCGGCCGGCCGACAGGCCACACCATCTACACATCTTTGCTCTGGATAGAAAGGTGAAATAGCAAGGAAGATATAAAAATAGTGGAATGGCCGATTCAAAGGAAGGAACCAAATCAATCAATGCTTGCCCATTTTTAGGAAAGAATTAAAACTTTAGTACGTATGGAAGGTCCTGCATGCAAAAAGATTAGAAAACTAATCAAACCGTGGTCTAATTGCTTCAAATAAATGAAAGAAAACAGGTTGGACCTTAAAATACCTGTATGGTGATTGTGGTGTCCAATCCCCATGGTGCCCCTCTTATTTTACATAAACATATATATATATATATATATGACATATTCATACTACACCCGGGTGTAGTTACACCCACGTGTGTTTCACGTAATTTAGACAGTATCTATCATACTAGAGACTATATATAGGTAGTATGAAGTATATAAGAATATTTGGATAGTATATATACTATTTTTTAGGCGGTATGTAATTTTATTTGCATACTCCTTTTGTACGTACAAATATGACGGTATTTTACATATATACTGAAAACTATGGGTGCATTTGCAATTTTTTCACCTAACTTGTTTGGAAGTATCTTAGATATAGTATATAAACATACTCAAACAGATAAAGTATTACAAATACTTCCGTAAAGCAGTATATGGGGCGTGGGTGTAGTTACACCCGGGAGTAAGAAGTATTTTTCCTATAGGAAAGGACATATTCATACTACACTCGGGTGTAGTTACACCCACGTGTGTTTCACGTAATTTAGACAGTATCTATCATACTAGAGACTATATATAGGTAGTATGAAGTATATAAGAATATTTGGGTAGTATATATACTACTTTTTGGGTAGTATGTAATTTTTATTTGCATACTCCTTTTATACGTACAAATATGACGGTATTTTACATATATACTGAAAACTATGGGTGCGTTTGCAATTTTTTCACCTAACTTTCTTGGAAGTATCTTAGATATAGTATATAAACATACTCAAACAGATAAAGTATTACAAATACTTCCGTAAAGCAGTATATGAGACGTGGGTGTAGTTACACCCGGGAGTAAGAAGTATTTTTTCTATATATCTTATATACTCCCGTACGAAAGTATACGTGATACTTTATTGGTTTGAGTATGTTCATATACTACATCTAAGATACTTCATATTAAGTTACGTGAAAAAATGCAAGCAGAGCCATAGTTTGCACTATATTTCCAAAATACCTTTCATATTTGTACGTAAAATAAGAGTATGTGAAAAACTTATACATACTACCTCAAAAGTAATATATATACTACTAAATAGTCTATAATACTTCATACTACGCGTACATACTCTTCGGTATGATAGATACTACCTACATGGTGTAAAACACACGTGGGTGTAGTTACACCCGGGAGTAGTATGAATATGTCATATATATATATATATATATATAGACACACACGCGATACGGATTTTCTACCCACCAGGCTAGCTGCGCATGTTTATACAACCGTCTGATATTGCTACCATATGATCCCGTAATATTCGCATCGTCGGTTGTTGGTATTGTTCGACTAACGGCATCCTCTTTCCATCCGTCATAATCTGCTAATCACCGACTATAGGAGATATTTTTTGTCCTTTCACTTGTGTCTTATATCCACCGTCACATTGTTGTGTTTTTTCATTTATGTCTTAGACACCACCGTCACATTGTTGTGGTTTTCACATGTGTCGTAAACACCACAGTCAATTGTTTTGTTATTTCTAGGAGTGCCCTAGATACCATGTACAAATGATTGTGGCTTGTCCTGCCAAGTGGCCTTGTGCTTTTCTCCGTGCTTCCTATCGTCCGTTCCCGCGGAAACTACATTGCACTATATATAGGCCCCAAGAACATGGATATCACAAAAACAGCCCACGAACACCACGCATGCATATTTGATCATGATAAGCATCTAGATAGAAAAAATTAAATAATACATGTGGGTGAAAATCAAACAGATGAAACATCAAAAAAAATACCTTCTTGATGCCTTAGTGGACATATGATGGCTGAATGAGAGGGCACTCTATTTCAGTTTGGAGAAAAGGCGTATGTTCTTGGTTCATGAAAAGACGTGTGTTTTTGGTTTTGTATCCTAGTATGATGCATGCTCACATGGTCCATGCCACACCGTAGAGAGAAATCTTGTGTGGATGGGTCACACACGAGGTGGAAGAACTCATGTGTGTGGATAACATGCGTCATATATTTTCTGAAATCAACATCATACTCTGAATACAACGTCTGTTAGTTTCTCTAAATGGGTTTATATCACATCCATCAATCAGATTGTGTTCTCGTCTTTTAATCCTACGACCTTGCGGGCATGCACAGCTAGCCAGGTGAGTAGCCCACTATTTCCCATTATATATATATATATATATATATATATATATATATATATATATTCTTTCACACGTATTTTGTACCTTGTGGGACCCACATGTCATAGACAAGGGATGTAGTACGTATTCATATATATGAATAGTTTTTTGTACAAAAATTCATCGAACACACAAAATAGATCAGGTGGCTAATTACTGCATTTTTTATGAAGGCACTATAGTCTTAACCATACTCGTTTCCATCACAAAGGCAATATTCACTCGAAAATACCACAAAGGCAATATATATAGTCAAGTATACAAATCCTCACTCAGTACAAGAATACATGAAACCGCTTAAGGCTAAACGATTAAGGGTTTATACAGGAGGCCACGCCACCCAAGTCACCTTAACCATGATAGAGGCGAACCCAAGCTTTATTCGATGGCTGGTGTATCCATTTAGCTTAGCTTTGAAGGAACACTTGTGTTCAATGTCAGGTTTAGAGCGTTTGTGGCCAGCAATGAACTTCAAATGCATCATAGTGTCCATTGTGACAGCGATCACAAATCTTTTGAAGCCACGCCACTCACCAACAGGGCCATGAAAAAGCTGAAATTCTTCATGTCCCTCCACAACAGAAATGATGGAACTGAGGGATAAATCGAAACCATTCTGCACTTCTGATATGATAACTTCTACTGTTGCCGCGACTGCATCATTAATAAGTGCGACAGACATATCAAATGCACCACAATTGCCGTCAATACGAACTTTGGTTGGTTCCCATGGCATAAATAGTGCCTGAAACTCTGACATTCCGTCAATCAGCTGTATGTCATCTTCTTCTTTTTCTCCATTCTTGATCCGCATGTCAAACTCAAGTAGAACATCACAGTATAATGCAATTCCTCTCTTAGGACCGGTCATTTTGATGAGAGAACCCTGTAAAATTATTTCTATTAGTACTTCGCAGAAGAAAAAAAAGCATCTGAAGATAAATACTTTCCTTGCATCATGATGCGAACAGATCTGGAATGAAAGCACAAATCCTAAACCCTCAAGCAAACAATAGGAGTTTTACGTGAAATTCAATATGTCCTCCTCGGTTTGCATGTTCGCCTATCAGAACATAGTAAAATCAAAACCAACATTCAGGTCTGGAATATTCATTAAGTGAATTGTTAGACATCCTCAGATTGCATTGTGCTCTGCACACACTGTCAGCGATTGACATTGAGCTGGATTATCATTTCAACCAGATTTTGACTACTTCGCTGATTGCGTAAAAGAAATTGCCTGCTTTCGTGGCTATTCTCTCAACAGATCATAGAAGAAGTTCAGCACAGCAGGGTTCAGCGAACGCAAACTGAGCCAAACTAATGAAATAGTACAATGTAGCTAATTGATTATCAGGGTTTGTAACATACACTGCCCTCCTGTTCTGGTCAATCCGAGGATGTAGGATTGAAGGGCCTAAAAACAGAACCCAAACCGATAACCAAACCTAGGAGACCGAATCGACAAGTTAATTTTGTACGGTTCCCAATTCGAGTGCATTATTAGAAACTGATCGACCATCCTGTCCTAGGACGAGATTGTCCAATTTAACCAAAGTAACCGACTCTATGGGCCAAACAACCTAACTTTGTAATTGTAAGGCCCATGTACAAGCTCCCAGATCCTAACCTAGGGCGCAATGGCTACTGATCTAAACAATCCACTCCCACAGCCAGGGGCATGGTTTTTAAGGCGTTAAGGCGACCTAGGCGACGCCTAGGCGCCTAAAGCGGCCATTTTTCCAAAGCGGTGGAGGGACGCCTGGACGCCTAAGCGTCGCCTAGGCGACGCCTTTAATACCATGGCCAGGGGCATCTTGGCCACTAATGCAGCTTGCGAGTGCAAACCCTGCAAGGTAGCAGCCTCACGTCAACTCATCTTCTTCCCAATAGTCAACAGCGTACGAGCTGCTAATCTGCCACACCAAGGACACCGGCAACAGAGCAATTCTTTCAAGTCAAAACCAATTTCAAAGCAAGCAAAGCAAGTCGGCAACAGATCAATTCTTCCGAGTCAAAACTCATTTCAAAGCAAGCAAGTCCTTTTCCAGGCAACTAGGGATGGGCATATGGTTCTTTTGGTTCGGTTATTGACTAATTTGGTTCTCTAAAATAAGTAACCAAATTACCCACTAATTTAGAGGGTAGCCGAAACTTCGGTTGGGTTTTCAGTTGACTGAGGTAACCAACGTGGATCACTATTTAAAATCTGCCGAGTAGCCGATCAACTGGCCCGTTAATCTGGTCGGAGACCCACCGCTTCGAATAAGGTGTATTCAGCAAGTTAACACCTGACGAGCCGATTAATGATCTGTCAGACCGGTAAGACATTGGGAATCTATGATTAACTGAAGTACATGGGGGAAATAACAGAAGCCCAAAATACACTAGGGTTGGACATTCGGGGCATGCTCTTATATATCAGTTTATGTGTCTATGTGTAACATATCATATATTGTCTATGTGTCTCTTATATTTTTTGTTTTTGTTTTGGAAAAGAGTATATATTAATATCATGAAATACCAATTACACCCAGCCTCCGCAACAACGCATGTCCTAGTGGCCTTACGGATGCACACAGCCTAGAAAGAAGAAGAATTACCAAAAACAGAAGTCCTGATAGAGAGAACGATTCCTCGAAGCAACAACACTAAGAGCATCTCTAGCAGATACCGCATCCCGCCCCGTACCGCAAAATAACCGCCAGTTTGTGGTACGAGGCGGAAAAAGTGGCCATTCCAGATACCCTAAACCGTGCCACATCCGATTTTTTTTACGGTTTCCTGGAAATCGTCGCTTCGGTACCGCATATTTCCTGTACCGAGGGTTGTGGATGCGGCGAACCGAATCCTTACTTTCGCTTGGCGCGAGGGACATTTCCACTCCCGCCGCCGCCATTTTCCGATCTTGTCGTCCTCGCGCCTGTAGCCTTTCCCCACAGCACCGCCCATCGATTCCACGGCAGAATCATGCTGGCAACCCCGCCCGTCGCGGATGTCTTCGATGACAGCCTTGCACTTGCGTCGGTGGCGAAACCGGCGAGGAAGCGACTAGGAGTGCAGCCCCGCGCAGCTGGTGGTTCGATTGGCCTACAGCGCTCCAGCGGTCGGAAGAAAATTAGCGGATCCAAGGCGCCCTCCATCCCAAAGTCCAAGAAACCCGTGAGTCGGAAGCCCCTCTCTGCGTGCACGCGGTGACGGCGGCTCCCCCACTTCCGCCTACCCAATTTGTCCCTGTTCCTGGAAGATATGATCCCCTGTTGATCTGATTGCAGTCGAATTCACCCTAGATTTGTCGCACATCTCGCCTAGAATTTGATTGCTTGAAAATGACCATAAAATTTTGGTATTCGTAGCAAGGATATTCTGTCGGTTCCGTGTTCGTCAATTGACATGATGAACGACGCGGTGGTGAACGTCAACGGAGGTCCGCCCCTTACTGACGAGCCTGCTAATGGTGCTACCCGCGACGGTGAACAGGAGGGTGAAGGGGAGCAAGGAGTGCGTGAGACCAATGAGTGGGAATTTGATGAACTAGAAGAGGTGGCCGAGGAGGCCTTCGATGCTGCTCAAGATAAGGTAAAATCGAAGAGATCGGCGAACTACATTGTGGACGAAGACACGGCATTGATCCGGGCTTGGGAAGCTGTGTCCATGGATGTTGTCACCGGAAGTGACCAATCCTAGAAGAAGTATTGGCAACCGATTGAGGACAATTTTTTCAAGCTAGTGCCGAAAGGAAGCACTCGCACATTGAGATCTCTCCAAGGTTGGTGGGATACAATCAAACAATCTTGCAGTCGATGGAGTGTCGCCTACGAGCAAGTCAAGACTCACCCCCTAGCGGGGTCAACATTGACGAATATGACAAGGTTGCCCAACTTAGGTACAGGGACATGGCCGCATCGAGGAACAAACCATTTGCTCTCCATCACTGTTGGGAATTGCTCAAGGACAGTGAGAAGTGGAGGGTTCGAGATCGAGAGACACCACCTCCTAGAAACGGTGCTGAAGATGAGGAGGAAGATGAAGAACCAAAAGCAAAAAGAAAAAGGCCAGATGGTGCAAAGAAGGTGAAAGAAGAGATCAAGAGAAAGGTTGAGCACGAAAAGTTGAGGGACAAGATTGATGAAATGATGAAGCACAAGTTGCCAGTGGCACAACAACAAATAGAAACGAAGCTCAAGATGGCTGACAAGAGAGAAGAGACCAAACTGCAAATGTGGCTTGCAACTCGTGAAGATGAGAAGCGCAAAGATGAGTTTGAGAGGAGGATCCGTCTCGAAGAGGAAAAAGCTAGGGCAGCTGCAATTGCCGACGAAACACGAGTGATGACCATGGACCCTGAGAAGATGGATCCGATCACAAAAGAGTGGTGGGAAGATCGAAGGAGGGAGACCCTCAAGGCAAGGCAAGCTCGTAGAGCTGCTGCAAATGCTGCTGCGAATGGTGGAACTGATCATCAGGAAGCCTAGCATGTTTGCAGAATCTGATTTGCAGTATACGTTATTTTGCAGTACGCGAGACGAGGCAGAACAGATGCAACATAACTAAACCGTAAAATGGAATATTCTGTTTTGCGGTTCAATATGCGGCATCTGATCCGCCCCGCCCTTTCTCGCACCGCGAACAATGTTTCCGGTTTACCGCATCCATGTTTTGCAGTACCGCAGGATGCGGTATCTGCTAGAGATGCTCTAACACCACCAAAACAACACCAATAGTCGAACCACTCCAATAGTGACGCCTGCAAGAAGGAAATAGTGCACAAGCGCCATCGTCGCCTGATAAAGATCATAGGTTTTCACCCTGGAGAAAGTCCTCACTCGCAAAACAATGCCTTCAACAAGGCCATTGCCAGGCACAACCAATTAAGGCCAGACGTTGGATTTTCACCCTGCAAGGTAAGGCTAGGAACTCCTCCTATGTTGTTGCCCCCACAAACAGTCATTGTTGCGAGTCACAGATCACGCAGTCAGCTCCTCGTCGCCACAAAGAATCAAATCACCATCGCTTCCCTGATTTTCTAGCTTTCCTAACATTCTACACATCTGACTTCACCATGGATCATCGAAGACATTACACATGATCGTAACAAATGTCAGAGCTTCGCAACATTCCCGCTGAAACCAAATGGCCAGAAAAAACATGGGTACGTCCGACCGAATTCAATCTGATCTAGCAATCTCCAGGCATAGTCGGCCATGGGAGTTCGCCGGCGGAGCCTTCCAGAACTTGCCGCTCCAGCCCAAATCATCGAGGACAAGCAGCTAACAAATCTTCATCTTCGCGCAGAAGGAACCCTAGGACCGCCACCATTATTCAGGCCGATCCAGCAGTCCCCATACCGCCATCCGGCTTCCGACGAACGGAACGAGCGGGTCAGCCTTCAACCCTTGCGAAGACATGCATGGCTAAACCTACAGATCGGTTAGAGAGAGACCGAGATGCAGCGTCGCCGCCTAAGGCAACCACCACGCCGCTTCCAAGTCTGCACCATCGCCCCCATCTTCTCCTTCGCGCCTTCCTTCCAAGCCGCAGGCAAACGCCGCTCGGAAAAGCCGCCCGCTGCTTGGATCCACCGGCACCACCCCTTGGTGTCTACCCCCTGGCGCGAAGAGGATCGACGGAGCCGGGGAGATCGCCCGCCGCCTTCAGCAGCCTAGGCGTGGGAGTGACGGTGGCGGCAAGGGTTCGGAGGGGGCGCCCCGATGTCGCCTCGCGCGAGCGATCCGGGAGCATGTGTCTCTTATATATATATATATATATATATATATATATATATATATATATATATATATATATCTGTTTTCAGTACAGATTTGCTAGCTAACCAACCAATTAATTCAGGTTAATCGGACAACTAGCCGATTAATCGCTACTTGCCAGCCAACCAAGGAGCTACCAGTTACCAATATCTGTCTCCATGAGGTGGATAAAGAAACGGTCTGCAGCTAGCTGTTGTATGCCTTGGCCTGTACGAATGCAGAATAAAGTGCATCCATCGAATGCATGCAGCTATCAGCCACGTGCAGACATCAGCTATACTTTGGCACATCATGCATGCACAATACAAGCATGGTTGGAAAAGGTGCGCTTAAGTTGCAGACATCAGCTATACTTTGGCACATCATGCATGCACAATACAAGCATGGTCAGAAAAGGTGCACTTAAGCGCGCAATTGTGATATGCGGGTGCACTTAAGCGCGCACATGGTATTAGGCAAGATAGGTGCTGGGCAGAGGCAAATCTAGGAATTACACCTAGCTCAGTGCACCCCTCTCATTTAGCTCATAGGGCAAGGATTACGATATAACAACGGACCTTTAATCCAACACTAACATGAAGTGTTGGATTACTTCATGTGTAAGTTTTGAAGTAAGTGTTGGCAACAAATATGTAGTTCAACCGCCTCCCTGAGCCACAACTTGACATCTACCGCCTCCATGCAACACACGATGATGCACAGTTTGGCCATGGAACCCCGGTAAGCACTCAACCTTATCGTAGGGCCAAGAATGACAGTCACCACTTATTACCAATGAGCCTGGCTAATCGGGAACTCTACCACCTCAAAATCGGCTCCATATCGAGCACACACTTACCGACTCTATATCCAGCTAGCACACCCCTACCCAGCCATCATTGAGGAAGATAACGTCATTGCCAACCCTAGGTCACCGCTGCCCTCAAAAGCACGGGTAATCACTTGTGTCAACTAACAGACAATCCGACCACCTTTGATTGCTAGGTCGCTGCTAACGCAACTAAAGCTCACGTATTATGTAATCACATGTATATCAGTTTCAATCTCATTTCCTCGATGCACATAATTTACAATGATTTTACGAAAGTAGAAATGTTCACCTGTTGCATGATGATGGGATCTTCTCTGCTACGATTGAAAACATAATTAAGCATTAAATCAAACTCATCACGTGCCGCTATGTAACCATATAATTGCAGTGACCCATTGTTGATAGGAGATTTAGCTAACTTTAACGAGAAAAACTGCATCATGTTGGATGTCGTATAGTATCCACATGCTGGTTCCAACCGAGCTTCACCAAAGATCATGAATTACAATGAAATTGTTAGTTAATACAGATGAGAAATTTATATTAGAAGTAAAATATGCTCTGCGATATATATTTAAAAGCATGAATGGGTGTCAACCACCTATTTGAACCCATACAAAGACTATTTGGGCAGGTGTGAGTACGAAATAACACCCACAAAAATTCAGGTATGGGCAAGATAATACCAACTTAAACTCAGGGCCTCCAGGACACAAGTGGTGATACTCTACCACTATGCCAGGCCCGTCCTTCTATAAGGGAAATGGTATAATTAGGAGGCAACTACGTGCGATAGTTAGGGGGAAGTCAGCCATAGACATCAACATAGGGACATGGATAGCTAGATTAGATTCTTAGGGTCAGCTATCCACCCATCCATCTTATATCTTATATCTTATAATTAGAGACTCCCTACAAGCCCCTACATTAATCCTAGAAAACTATCAAAAAGTAACCTTAGGATCTAAATCATGGGGTCACAGAGCGAAGACTTATATTTTCATTGGGAGTGGTCATACCCCGTGACTCTTCTCTGTCTAAAAGGGAAAAAACGAAACAGATTTGATAGTCGTCAGCTCGAGTGCGATTCGACAGGGTTGTTCAATCTTCTGCCAATCCGTAAATTGATTTGCTTTCAATTGATCTATGTAATGGTGGTACAACGTCAGAGGTCAGCCCACTTCTGCCAACCCACATCATGCAGGCTATGCTCCTCAGAGCATCTCTAGCAGATACGTAAAAGTGGTCAAACCCGTAAATTTTTAAGGTTTTAAGGTTTTGGTCAAAAAAATAGCCCATTCCAAATCCCGTAAAACTGTTCAAACCCGTAATTTTTTTAGAGGGCACCGAAAGTTCACACTCATGACTCTTGTATGTGTCGTTTCGGAGGAGAAACTGAGGGTGCCCTTTAAACCGGTCAACGCATGGACGAGACGGAAGTTTCTGTTGCTGCCCACGCCTCCCCCCAGTCGAATCACCAGAGTCTGGCCAAATTGCATCGCACCATCCCAAATTCCGGCCGCTTTTCGACAAAGAGGTTTGTTTCCGGCCTATTTACAACGAATTTGGCCAAAAATTCTGATGGATTTGTAGCTTCTCATCGCAAGCGGGCAAGCGCTGGGCGGCGGCGGCCGTCGGGCGAGCGCTGGGGCGGGCAGCCTTGGGAGCACTGGACGGGGAGCTGCCGGCAGTGGCGGGTGCAGGGGCGGCGTGGGTCAGGCGCAGGGACGGTGCGGGTTAGGAGTTGGAGTAAGATGACTAAGAAAAGGAGAAAAGAAAAGAACAAGTGGCTATATATGGGCCCTGTGTGGCAAAGGGAGGCTATTTACGGTGTTTGTTCTGTCCGGGTCTATTTCGCACTGTAAAAACGATTTTCTGCGGCCTGTAAACGAGTTTTAAGGGTCAGGGTTTTACGGATCTACTAGAGATGCTCTTAGTAGTAGCAGCGGCCAGGGTTGCGCCATGCCCAACATCTGCCACAACGCTGGACAGCACTGGAGTAGTATCGCCGGTCACAGGTAAACAATGAATTTTCTGTTTCCATTAGATCCGTCAGCTACAAGTAAACAATCAACTTTCTCTTTCCAATTAGATCTGTGAGCTTCTAGGCCATTATTTGTTGATCACTTCAGCAGTTGCCTGGCCACCTCTGCCCAAGGTCTAATGTGGGACGATCAAATTTCTGCAGAGTATGATCCGCAAAGTATGATCCCTTCTTCTTTTTTTGCAGGTATGGTAGGAGGGAATTCATGCTGACTGATTTTGCACAACACTGCTGTCACAGGTTCTTTTCACATCATGGTGGTAGATAGATGAGTAAAATGCACCCAAGGTCCTCGTACTTGACATCCTAACCCGTCTTGGTCACTCGACTTCGGAATGCATGGTATACGGTAACTAAAGACGGATTAAGGCCCAACGACGGTCACCAGTGAGCGTACAGGGTCATATTGCTGACGTAGCGAGTGATGGACCCACTGGTCAGACCTTAAAGGCTTTCAACAGTGCAATTATTTTGCAAATAAACCCCAAACTAACCAGTCCCTCCACAGTGAGCTCCTACTCGATTCCCCGCGACCCCAAAAAAATCCACATGCCTTTCCCCAATCGATCCCCATCGTGCGGTCACCTTGCCGCCATCCGCTGGCCCGCGCGCCGCCTGGTTCCATTCCATCTGCCAGTGCCCGTGCACCGCCTGGTTTTCCTGTCGATGACCAATTGCCGCGCGCCGCCTGGTCCAGGGGGTCGCGGCAGGCAGAGGAGCGCGGGATTGAGCTCGACATGGAGAGATTTTCAGGCAGCGGAGGAGTGTGACACGGCTGGGAACGTTGTTGCTCCTCCCATTGCATGCGCCACGGCAACGAAGGAAGGTGGATCACAGGATTGAGCCGAGGCCGCAGAAACAGAAGAACGTGTGGCCTGACGGCGTCACATTCACCGTAGAGCTGTCGCTCGCCACTGGCCGTGGGGAGGATGGCCAGAAGGGTGTAATGGCTGCTCCACTGAGAGCGACATTTTGGAGCCAGTCCTCCTTGTAGGACTTCATTTTATTTTTTGAAAATTTCAAATTTAAAGATTCAGAAAAATATGAAAAAAAATACTGGGACGTATATAATAATTAATAATACATGTGTGCAAAAGATCATGCCAAAATATGTTGTATTTTAACCTCAGCAAAAAAGAGAAAAGTGCAGATCTGGACGTGAACAGGGTAATTTTGAATGGGCCTCCGTAATTCACGAATTTGTCATATTTGTCTTCTTTGGTGCGTCCGAAATACAAGATATTTTCTATTGAAAATTTGCAGACTTGTATTTGTTATTGTTGACTACACATATGTCCTCTAAAAGCATTTTCCGCTGCTCCACTCTGCTTTTACAGCGGGTAATTTGTTATACTGTGTAGTGAAGATTTGGAGGGTGAGTTGACTTTGATTATTAGTGCAGCCGTGTGATTAATTACAGGCAGGAGCCGGCTTCTCAAGGTAGTTGCTGAAAATTGTAAGCTGAACATGTTGGAATCGCTTATGTCTGCACTTTGATGCATGCATGCCAACCTAGGTCTGGGAGTGCTTACGACAGTGCGAGCGTGAGGTTATGCCTTGCTGCCTGGGCGTCCTCGGATGGGACCAAGGGCTGCGCGCCAGTGAGGCTAGGGAGAGGCACGCCGGGATGAGCAAGGGCTGCGTGCCGGTGAGGCTAAGGAGAGGCACACCAGGAGGAGCAGGGGTGGCTTTCGCGGTGCTCACTGCTGGAGGAGACGAAGGGAGCCGGCGGTTTGACATCCTTATCTCTGTGTCAATTTTGCGGTTTAGCCCTTTTTATTTTTATCATTTGAAATAGTCCTATATACATGGTAGTGGACGACGGACAGGGCCCACTACTTGCCACATCAGCGAATACGACACCGTACGCCGTCATTGGACCTTTAATCTGTCTTTGGTTGCCGCATATCGCGTATTCTGAAGTTGAGTGACCGAGAAGGGCTAGGCTGTCAAGTACGAGAACTGTGGGTGCATTTCACTCTATATAGATTATATTAAACAGATAGTTTCTTAGTCCTGCTAGCTGGTGGCCTCCATGATTTCAGGTGTGTGTGATGCATATGCAAAACCATACCTTCTGGAGAATTAACCTCACATAGAGAAAATTACTATGCTCAATAAGATTACCATAAGCTATTTGGCATATGTGATATATCTTGGTTAATTTTATTTGTGCACCTAAAAAATGACAATCTTATATGTAAAAAAACAAAAAATTGTAATGCTAATAGTATTTGCAGCACTATTATTTTAAGGTTGCTTGTTTTCAGTTTCAAAGAAAAAGGATGCCTACTCGAGCTAATTTATACTCCCCTCCGTTCGGAAATAAGTGTCGCGGATTTTCAAACGGAGGGAGTATCTATAAGAATGTAAGTATGGGGCGTGCAAAAGCAAGCAGGAGAAACTCAAGAATTAGCAGTTTACTGGTGCTTTCAGTCCTTCACCTATCATATAACTATCCACAATATCATCAGACGAATTCACCCTGTGCTTCCAAGTTTGTACACACTTCTAATGGGCTCCACTTAATTCCTAATTATGCCACAAAACAAGGTGGTTAGTAAACATATTGTGGTAATCTATAATTACAAAGATTGGTTCATGCTATGAATTACCGAGTGGACTGACATTGCTCTGCGCATCAAGCCAAAATCCTCAACGACACTTATAAGCACACCAATGCAAACTTATGTTATCTCTCTCTAATGTATTTTTCCGTTCGAGAAAATGGCTCATTATAGATGATTGTGCCTATTCCCACTCAAAGTAGTGTTTAAATTCACGACTGTTTTTAAGGTTCAATCTTGTGTCATCTCTACAAAAAGGATTGTAAGTTTTTTATGTGAACACACATAGCTTTCAAAAATAAATTTGATGTGCTTTCCCTTGCTGCTGAAAGATGCCGGATAAAGCTTTAGCAGTTTGATCGAAGAATCCAGGCACCAAAGCCTTCACTATTTGTGTTATGCATGTTTCCATCTTTTTTGTCCAACTGTCTAATAATTATGACTTCAACTAATAAAGTAATAATGCTTATACCAGACAGGACGGAAAACAGCGACACCTGACCGCTCACCATGGCCAGACCAGCAAGCACCACACGCCACCTGCCCATGTGAGCTGCAGCGCACGTGCAGGGAAACGGCACCCAGGCACACAAGTCTTGTGTCAGAGAACGAGGCAAATAGCCTGAGAGGAGCCGCAGCTAGCCAGGCTTACAGCTTAGAAGAATTTATAGTTGCTGGTTCTTTGTCAAACTAAGGGGCAAACAAATATATGTACTCTCATGATAATTTCTCATTTGTTAAAAAAATCTGGCTGGATATATAAACTTCTACGGCAAAACTGGTTATTATATTATATTTCTCTCTTACATACAACACTGTCAAAATAAAGCTACTCCCTCCGGTCCATATTAATGGCCTCAACTTTATCAAGATTTGTATGTATCTAGTTAAGTATTTAGACTAGATGCATTCGTATCTAGAAAAAGTTGAGGCATTACTATGGACCGGAGGGAGTAGATTCATGTTGGCACCAGCTATCGTACCTTACCTTTTGCAAGGGCTTTCTGTACTGTACTGAACCATTTCTTTTACTAGGTATTGACATTATATTGGGTGATTAACATGCTGATGGTAGTTGTTATGCAATTTTCAACAATTTTAGAGCAAGATTGGGATGGTACATACTGCTTCTAACAATAATTTGTGAGAAAGGCATTACAAAGTTCCATGTGTATCCTAATTTGTACTTCCTCCATCCTGAAAAGGATGTCGTAGATCTGTCTACATTTGGATGTATCTAGACATATTTAGTATATAGATACATCCGATTTTGACAAATTTGCGACATCATTTTCAGGATGGAGTATTTTTTCAAATTTTATTTAGAAAGATTCCACATTTTGTTTTAAATTGTGAGGCCCACGAGTGCATGGGTCAAATAAATACACAACGGGCTATATTTATTTCTGTATTTTTGTCTGACTACTTCACTGTTCTCCAAAGGTAAGGGAAATATTGAGGCCATGCGCTAGCGCACGGGTCAAATAAATAGACAATGAACTACATATATTTCTGCATTTCTGTCTTACTACATTACTGTTCTCCATTTCATAAATGTATGATGTCTTGGATATTGACACGGTCTTCAAGATTTACCTTTGAATTATTTATACATTTTCTGAGACAAATATGAACATATGATTTACATGTTTCTCAATCAAAATATTCGAATAGAAGTACAGAATAATGCAAAGGTTGCCTATAGATTTTTAGTACTAGAAAATATATATCAATATGATGACCTGCCAAATGTCCTATGAACAAATAAAGAAAAAGAAGTATGAAGAGAGAATCAGATAACATACTCTCCGTGCGGTCACCAATATCAACACAATAATCCCTTTTCCAATCGTTCCTTCTCTTGTATATAGAACCATCACGGTGACTACTTCCTGAAATGATCGGCACGTGAAATATACCTTTGTTTACCATCGTTGTCTCTACCATGGTATTGCTCTCCTCTGATGAATTATTTGTCTGTGTTTTATCCATAGTGGTACAATAGAAGCAGAGGCGCTGCAAATCATGCTGACTCTTCTTCTCACTTCCAGGGTCCAATAGTACACATAAAAGTGTCAATCTTAGCATAGGCCCAAATAAGATGTATTTTACTGCAATAAGGATTAACTTAATAACTTAAATGTAACAAACTTAAATCAATTTTAATTCTGGTTTCAACATAATACTCCGTCTATCTCGAAATAAATGACTCAAGTTCGTCTAAATAAATTCATATCTAGAAAATGTTGAGTGACTTATTTTAAAGACAAAAAAAGTCAGTTCCTTTTTCTTCATAGGGGTTAGCGTCGTTCGAAGTAAAAGACGATTTTATTTTCGTTGCCTTCTGAATAAGATCTTGCAAGCAAAATCTAAGAAAAAAATGGTCAGAATCTAGACCCAAAAAAGGCGCGTGATTTATCAAGACACATGCTCGGAAGTAAGAAACGAAAGGAGGCAAGAACAGACCGGAAAATACGAGCAGGATGTTGATTTCGATAGGCCGATCCCGACTCCATGAGTGAAGCATATCTTCGTGCAAGAGCTGGAAGACAACGGCGTGGCGGAGCAGAGCCGAATCCGCCGACGCTTCGAATCGACCGTGCGAAGCTTTGCATCTCCAACGAGTCGGTAGTTTTACAGAATTGGCTGGGCAGACTGGGCGGCGGCTGCTGTTTACACCGATGGGGAAATTCTTAAAACAAGGGCGAGCGATAAGAACGAACAGCGGAAAAAGGAGAAGAAAAAAAAAGACGTCACGTCTATTTTGTAGAATCAACCTCGAGAAATTTCTGAACCCGCGGTCCTTCTCCCCATCTCAGCAAATTCCCGTCGTCTCCTTTCCTGATTTTTTTTAAACACATGGAGCCTCCAAAGGGGCCAGAAGCCATTCATTAACAACCCTTGATCAAATCATGGTCCAAACCACCGGATGGGTGGGTCAAACTGTCTGTTGATGGGTCCTTCCGAGGAGCTGATCACATGGCAGAAATTGGGATGGTTCTTCGTGATAATGAGGGTTCTCTGATCTTCTCTTCATGTAGATTCTTGGATGATTATGCTTTCCCTCTAGAAGCAGAGTTGCAAGCGTGTTTTGAAGGGCTAGAATGTTCCACTCATTTTAGCCAATTGCCAATCATCGTTGAATCAAATTGTGCCCAGATGATTGAAGCATTAAAGTCAAGAGCACAGGACAGATCGTCTCTTCTTCATCTTATTGCAGAAATAAAAACCTTGTCTAGTCAAAATAGAGTGTGTCATTTTCTAAAAGTGGAACGATCGCAGGTTAGGGTTAGCCACTGCCTTACATATTTTGCTAGGACGGAACGCCGTACTGCTACTTGGTTAGGGTCTGGACCTGATGTTATTTTTCAGGAGCTAGAACATGACCGCAATGTAACCCTCCCTGTTTAATAAAGTTCCTTTTTACCCGCAAAAAAAATCCTTCAGTGGGTGTACAAATATTTTACAGAGAACCCATAAAATACATAAATAATGCATGGGTCCCTGACAAAAGTAGAAAGAACCTTGCAAGAAGATAGTAAATTGCAATCAGGTCCTCCTCTTTCCCCACTGCCAAGCCGGAAGTGAAATGGATCGTATGGGCACCTAGAGGGGGGGGGGTGAATAGGTGCTACACCAATTTTTAATACTTTTTCAATTTTAGGCTTAGCACAAAGGATAAATTCTCTAGATAAACTATTAGGTAGAATTTTCCCTATATGCAAACCTATCTACTAGCGAGTAAAGAGCGAGTGGAAGAGGAACGGGTAAACCGAAGTGAAGCACGCGGAGACATAGGATTTGTTTGACCGCAGTTCCTTCCTTGTTAAGGGAAGTACGTCTGCGTTGGAGGGGTGGGCGGTACTAAGACCACCACGCCACAATAGGCCTCACCCTGTTCTCCGATGGATCTCGCCACCAAAGGCCTGATCCACCTTTCCACTATGGGTACCCTTCGAGGCGGGCACCGGCGCCTTTACACAACTAGCGGGGCAACAATTCCACAACAACTTGGAGGCTCCAGAAATGACAACAAGCTGCCACAAGAACAAAGTTATCAAACACAATAAACAAGATCTAGGTATTGATAAGAATACTAGATCGGGGGTTTCTCCAAGTGAATGGAGAGGAGTTGAAGCGCTTGATTCTTGATGATGGTGATGAACTTCTCCTCCTTCAATTCCCCCAAAGATCAAGACCTTCGGGTGGTTGAAGTGGGAGATCAAGAATGAGAGCTCTTGCACAATGTCTGGACAATTTAAAATGAATCAAGAGTTCTGAACGTTGGGGAAGAAGGGGTATTTATACCCCCTTCAGAAACCAGTCGTTGGACACTTTGGGGGCCGGATTATCCGGCCCAAGTGAGGGCCGGATTATCTGGTCTGGGTAAAACACTGCTCGAGACTCGGAATATCCGGTAGATAATTCGCCCCCTATCAGAGCGTCACGCCGAGCTTGCCCTTGATCAACTTCTGGGGGCCGGATTATCCGGTCCTATGCGAGGGCCGGATTATCCGGCCTAGGGAAGAAAAACCGCCCCAGTTCGGATTTTCCGGGAGAAAATCCGACCGGACACCGAGCGACGTGCCTTGGCTCCTTTTGCTCGAAAACTGGGGGCCGGATTATCCGACCCATGCGACAGCCGGATTATCCGGCCTAGGGAGGAAAAACCGCCCTAGTTCGGATTTTTCGGGAGAAAACCTGACCGGATACCGAGCGACGCACCTTGGCTTCCTTTGAGCGATGAGGTTGGCTGGATTATCCGGCCCTTGGTGGGGCGGATTATCCGGCCCCCCTCAAAGCTTCCTGCACACTTAGCGCACATGAATGATCTCCACAGTATTGTTATCTAACACGCAAAACATAGGAAAACATGAAATGTTCTTTCAATCTCCCTCTTTTTGGTGTTAGATGACAATACCAGGATTTGCAGGAGAAAGTCACAAGACAAACAGTAATAACTATGAAAGAGACTCCCCCTCAATGTGTGCATAATAGAATTTTGCATTGGAATACAAATGCACACAAATAGGTGAATCTATTCCATAGACATACGAGCAACAAAAACATACCACCGAGGTAGAGGGAAGGCATCCTTGACATAAGCCACAATCATTACCGGATAACCAATATAATCGCCTTCCATGATAAAAACTCTAGCAATAGGATATGAATAGATAGCTCCATAAGCATAATCCATGAGATGAAATCCATAGGCATAATAATCCAGACAACCACATAGAGTCTCAACCAACCACAAAACACAAATTTAAAGTTCAACGCTAAATGGGCATAAGCAAGAAAACGACGAATAGAAAAATGCAAGTGCTTATGCCCGACCCATGCAAATCCACGGACAACCTAATAGAACTACTTCTCCCCCTTTGGCATCGAGACACCAAAAAGGGAGAAGAGCGATGCTAGCGCCCCACGGGATCACTCGTAGTCCTCGTCCTCGTCCTCTTCCTCGTCTTCATTCTCGTCCTCATCTTCAAGCTCCTCAGTGTCACCTTCCTCATCCTCATCATCAGCAACAGGCGCAGAGGGGAACAAGTGACGCTCCAGCTCACCATAGTTCAACCCGAAGGAAGAGTTTCACCGAGCATATGGAGTGGGAGGAGTAGGAGCCGGAGGATCACCCGAGGCACCGGACACATGGTGGAGAATGAGCTGCTAGGAGTGAGCCAACTCATGGCGCTGCTTGTATGCCTCGTACTGACCCTTGCGCGTGTCCACGCCCATGCAGAGAATGTTACGCTGGAACCAGTTCAGCTGCTTGATCTCACGGGCAACGAGAGGCACAGGGGGCCTGCGAGCATCCCTCATGAGGCCCTCAGGAGCCGAGGAGGGGTGAGAGGTCTTCCGAACCTTGTTGTAGATCTTCTTGGCCTTGTGCACCGAGTCAATGTGGAACTCCTCAGCAGGAAGCAGGTGCCGGATGAGCATCATAATGTAGGGTGCATAGGGAATGGACAGACGATTGAACATAGCATCGCACAGCTCATGGTAAATGAAGTCCATGACATCCAGCCTGTACTGCACTGACTCGTCACCACAGATGCTGTCATTGTTGCCCCCACTCGGTGTAATGGAGTCATAGAAGAGACCCACTAAGGCAGCATAGATGGGAGCAAGTCCAGCCACAGTGCCCACAATGCCATTGTCCACAGTGCAAGGAGAGAGAGCTGGATCTTTGTTAGGCTTCAGCTGGGTGATGATCCGGTGGCCACTGGCTCTATCCCTGCTGCGGAAAGAGTATCCAAGCACCTCAGAAAACACGTGAAAATCAGCAGTCATAGGCCTGTCATGAGTCATCCACTTCATAGTGTGGCGCTCATCCCCACAAATAACCAAAGTGGAGAAGAACTGCTTCACCACCTCAGAGTCAAAGGAGCACTGGAGAGACATGAGATGGTGCAGCCCCATCCTCTCAGCCACATACATTGCATCCACAAGATGAGCATTCTCCAAAGCATCAGCAAGTACCAGTGGGTGCATAGGCCTAATGTTCAGCCTGGCATATATATCTTCATAGATCCCCTTCTGTTCTGCACACCAAAAATGAGAATCCCCCAACTCATCATCACGAGGCAGCTCAGCACACAAGTCACGGTGACGGATGGCAGAATAGGAGACCGCATCCAAAGTCCTATAGTTGATCTTGGGATCCTTGCCCTTCCTCTTGGACACCCCCTTCCTAGTCCTCTTTGCCTGTTCAGCCATGTGCTTCTCTTTGTTCTTTCTTCTCCTCAACTCAACTTCGTCCACTAAGTTACCCTGTCCGTCGTCCCGAAAGTATTTGGCGCGAGGGCGGCGCCTGTAGGTCTTGGGAACACCGGAACCACCTGTGAGGAGAATAAGGGTGATAGTAAGGGGATAAGTATACACACAAGTCCAGGAGAGAGCATGGAAAAAGTAGTCAAAAAGTTCATAGGACAAAACTACTCAATACATACTCCATAGTGAAACTGAACTAGAATCGAATCTGTCAGGCCGGATTATCTGGCCTGGCCAGGGGCGGATAATCCGGCCCTGGCAGAAATTTTCGATTTCACCTAGATTGAATGCAAAAAAGTAGATCAGGCCTAGAAACTGTAAGACTACGATTTCTATGCAAAAACACATCCTTCTAGACAACATTCCACCCAACAAGTTACCCATCTAGCCAAAGATGGGGAGAGAGGGAGTTACCCTCACTCATTGGAGGAAGAACATGGAGGAGAAAGTACCCGTAGGCGCGGAGAAGAAGATCCGGGGAGGCCCGGAAAATCCGGTGGCCGGAGAGGCTCCGGGGAGGGTGGGGGACGGCAGGCGGCGGCTGAGGAGGAGGAGAGGGTTGGGGGAGAAGTGTTGCTCGTTATGAGCCCTTCCCCCTAAGACCTGCCCTTTAAGATGAAATCCGCCAGGGCCGGATTATCCGGCCTACACTTGGGCCGGATTATCCGGCCTCAAATCTGGGACTCTGTTATACACAGAACCAGGCCCGCGCGTCCCCAAACAACACCCCCACAAGGTGTACAAGGGACTTGTGTGCTAGAATAGATGGCTTAGGGGTAGGGGAAGGCTTAGGAGTAAGAGAGCCAAACTGAGATGGTACTAGACACTCAAAATTGCAAAATCCAAATCAAATAAAAGCCAAGATTGAGTGTGATTCCCATAAGGACATGAGATAGCAAAGAACAGCCAAAAAGAGCCAATTCTCCTCAAGGGAGAGGGTGGTGGCCGAGGCCACCTTGTTGGAGTGTATGGTGTGACACAGCGAAGATATATCTTGGGTTCACGACCAATACTCATCAATAAGCTCACATATCACAAAATGATATTAAGAGAAATGATTTATCTTGCTTTTGGCATTATGGGGGGAGGGTTAGCCCAATGAGTTAGGACCACACTCCCCCTATATCCATGCCCACACCTAGACCAAAGAAGGATTGAGATGTACGAGTGAGTGCATGGGTAATTAAGACAAGCTCCTGGAATCAATGATATTTAGCTCATTCCTCAAGTAGCAGGATCTTGCTTCATCAAGTGGCTTTGTAAAAATATCCGCAAGTTGGTTCTTCGTGCTCACAAAGGATAGATCAATATCTCCGCGAGCAACATGGTCTCGAATAAAATGATTCCGAATCTCAATATGCTTCGTCCTTGTGTGCTGAACAGGATTGTACGCAATTTTGATTGCACTTTCATTACCGCATAAAAGAGGCACTTTGTCACAATTGACACCGTATTCCTTTAAAGTTTACCTCATCCACAATAATTGAGTGCAAGCGCTGGCAGCAGCAACATATTCAGCTTTGGCGGTAGAGAGAGATATACAATTTTGCTTTTTAGAAGACCAACATACAAGAGATCTTCCCAAGAATTGACACGCTCTAGAAGTGGATTTCCGATCATCCTTATCACCAGCCCAATCTGAGTCAGTATAACCACATAAAGAGAAATTGGAGCCTTTGGGATACCAGAGACCAAAGTTAGGGAAATGAACCAAATATCGAAAGATCCTCTTGACCGCCACTAAGTGGATTTCTTTAGGAGCCGCTTGATACCTTGCACACACTCCCACACTCAACACAATATCGGGTCTAGATGCGCAGAGGTAAAGAAGAGAACCGATCGGACCGGTATACCTTTTGGTCCACATCTTTACCATGTGGGTTAAGTTCAAGATGACATTTTGTTTGCATCGGAGTGGCGATACCATTTAGATCCGTCATCTTGAATCTCTTGAGCATGTCTTGGATGTACTTTGCTTGATTAATAAAGGTTCCTTCTCTAAGTTGCTTGATCTCGAATCCAAGAAAGAACCGTAATTCCCCCATCATGGACATCTCAAACCTGTCAGTCATAAGCTTTGAAAATTCATCATTAAAAGCTTTATTAGTAGAACCAAAGATGATATCGTCTACATATAGTTGGCATATGAAGAGATCCCCCTTAACCTTCTTAGTAAAAAGAGTGGGATCGATTTTCCCGACTTCGAAGCCACGATCTAACAAAAGCTCTTTAAGGTGCTCATACCACGCACGTGGGGCTTGTTTAAGGCCATAGAGTGCCTTATCGAGTTTGTAGACATGGTTCGGAAAGTTAGGATCCTCAAACCCCGGGGGTTGCTTTACGTATACCAACTCATGTAGAGGACCGTTAAGGAAGGCACTCTTGACGTCCATTTGCTGCAACTTAAAATTGTTATGAGCAGCATAAGCAAGAAGGATACAGATGGACTCAAGGCGAGCCACTGGAGCATAGGTCTCGCCGAAGTCAATGCCCTCAACTTGGGAGTAACCTTGTGGCACAAGTCTAGCCTTGTTCCTCACAACAATGCCATTCTCGTCTTGCTTGTTTTTGAATATCCACTTGGTGCCGATAACATTGCGGCACTCTTTGGGTTTCTCCACGAGTTTCTAGACTTTGTTGCGCTCGAAATTATTCAATTCTTCATGCATAGCAACAACCCAGTCTAGGTCTTCAAGAGCTTCAAAGACCTTCTTAGGTTCCACCATAGAGATATGAGCTTGATGCTCACCAAAACTGGCCAATTCTCTTCTTGTAGAAACCCTTCATCGAAGATCACTAACAACTTTGTCGAGAGTGTGACCCCTCAACTCAAGGTTTCGATCAGATCGAGCCTTGCGACGAAGTTCAATAAGTTTGTTGTCTCTTGGAGGAGTAGATTCATCACTCGAATCTTCATTGGAAGCATTCACTCGACCTTGATCATGAACTGGAATATCAGCAGCAGGTGGTGGTGACGCGTGCCCTTGAGGTGAGTCAGTAGCCGCAACAGGAGGCTGCTGAACTATAGAGTCAGGGCCGGATAATGCGGCCGATGGAGAGGCCGGATAATCCGGCCCGGGAGTATTTGTAGCAGCATCATCAGGAAGCCTGGGGCTTGCTTGAACTGGCGAGGGGCCGGATAATCCGGGGCTTGTCGGAAAATCCGGCCTGGAGTTTGCGTTGATATCTTTACCGCCAGGAGCAATATGGTCAGCTGGAGCGGGGTGGCTGGATAATCCGGCGTCCACCGGATAATCCGGCCTGGAGTTTTCTGGACCAGCTTGACCTTCAGCAGTTGATGGAGATGGTGCAGAATTTGCTCCCGAGGTGGGAACTTGTTGGGAATGTGTAGATGAGGGCTCTTCATGGGAAGAGCATTGTCCTTCCCGATCCGCCACAAGGGGTTCCTCAATGGGGCGGAAAAATCCCACGCCCATTCTTCTTATGGCATCTTGGGGTATTTCAACATCTGCATCACAAACACCAACTTGCTCCGCATGGGAACTGTCATTTTCCTCGAACACCACACTACAAGATTCTACAACAGTTCCGGAGAGCTTATTGTAGACTCTATAAGTGTGGGATCCGGCACCATAACCAACAAAAATACCTTCTAAAGCCTTAGATTCAAACTTAGATAAACAAACTCCTTTGATAAGAAAGAAACACTTACACCCAAATACCCGAAAGTATGAGATGTTTGACTTGTTACCGGTAAGTATTTAATACGGAGTCTTGTCCAAGATCTTGCGGAGGTATAATCAGTTGGATGAATGACAAGCAGTAGAGATTGCTTAAGCCCAGAAGTTATATGGAGATTTAAATTCGGCTAACATTGATCTTGCCATATCCATTAGAGTTCGATTCTTCCTCTCGGCTACACCATTTTGTTGAGGGGTGTACGTAGCGTAATATTGATGTCTTATCCCCTCTTCACTTAGGAACTCATTTAAGGTGTTGTTCTTGAACTCAGAGCCGTTATCACTTCTTATGGCCAGAATGGGGACGTTGTGTTGACGTTGAACCTCGTTGGCGAAATTGATGACTGTTTGTTGAGTTTCACTCTTCAACTTGAAGAAATAAACCCAAGTGTATCTTGAGTAATCATCAACAATCACTAGGCAATACTTCTTCCCACCGAGGCTTGCATGAGATGGAGGTCCGAAAAGGTCCACATGAAGGAGCTCCAAAATCCTTTTTGATGAGATAATAGTTTTCCTTCGATAAGGTGAGTCATGCATTTTTCCTTCAATGCACGCCCTGCAAACACGATCTTTGGCAAAGAAGACATTTTCTTTTAGTCCAAGAATGTGGCCACCCTTGTGGAGACTTTGCAAAGTTCTCATATTGACGTGGGCTAGTCGGCGATGCCATAGCCAACCCGCGTCAGCCTTTCTAAAAAGACACATCGGGCCTGTAGTGGTTTTCCCCGAAAACTCCACCACGTACAGGTCACTTTCGACATATCCCACGAAAGCGACTTTTAGAGACTTGATCCACAAGAGTACCACCAAATCAGCATCAATATAAACTGCAAAGCCCATCTTACCAAGGGCGCGAACTGAAAGTAAGTTGTAACCGAGGGTCTCAACAAGCATGACGTCCACGAGAGAAATATCGTGAGCCACCACAACTTTGCCGACACCCAATACCTCAGATTTTGACTTGTCACCATAGGAGACGGTTATGTGATCAAGGTTTGGCCGCATATCCGTGATGATCTCCTTGCTTCCGGTCATATGACTCGTGCAGCCGCTATCGAGTACCCATTTAGAACCACCGGAAGCATAGCCCTGCAAGAAAATTACTTCTTGGTTTTAGGTACCCATTTTTCAATAGGTCGGTCTTGGGAACCCAAATAGACCAAGGAATGTAACAATCATATGGGCCAACAATCCTAACTTTGAACTATATTGCGATTAATTGAAATGGATCGTATGGGCACCTGCAAAACCATCATAATTAGTCTTGTCATTGGTAATGTTGCTAGTCTTTGGTTGAGCAGTCTTGCTCTTCTTCTTCTTCTTCTTCTTCTTCTTCTTGCTCTTTGTCTTGGGTATGTAACCAAGACCTTCTTTACTATTGTTTGTCCTTTGCCTGCTCAGTATCTCATCAATAACTCATTTACCTTTGTGTTGAGAACTTCTTGCAAGGTCTTCCTTTCTAGAGGATGAAGTGGAGGTACTTGGCACATCATACCGTTTCAATTGAGTTTGGAGCTGGTCATGAGACTCATTTAAAGTAGAATGATCACTCTTCAATGCCTTGTGAGCACTTTCGAGATTATCAAACTTCTCCAAAAGTCTAGCATGAACAACCCCAAAGTCAATCTTTTCTTTCTTTAGTTTCTTTACCTTGGCAAGAGCATGGCCACGTTCTTTGATGAGTTGAGCTACAGCTTCTTCCTGTGACTCCTTAATGGATTCGAGTCTCTCTTCCAGAGATACTCGAGCTTCCTCTTCCTCTTCCAAGGCATTCTTCAAAGAAGCTATCTCCAACGCATCTTCTCTTTCAATTCTGCCCTTTTCTTCAAGAAGATCTTTGGCTTGAGCAAGTTGACTCATAAGAGCATCAAAATGGAGTTTGTGCTCACCTTGTAGGTTAGTGAAAAAGTATCCAAAGCAATAACTTCTTCTTTCATTTTAAGACTGTCATGATCATCCATATCCAAAATTATGTTAGTCTTAGGAAATGAAGAGCTAGAAGTTGATATTTCATACCCTCTTGCCATTAGGCAAGTGGCGTTGTTGTTGATGATGTTCTCGTTTGGAAAGTCGAAGAGAGATGAAGGAGTCGATGTGGTGGCTATAGCAGCCACCTCGCGAGAACTATCATCATCCTCTTCATCTTCACTTGCAGAGGAGTATTCCTCTTGTGCTACCAATACAATCTTGGGTTGCTTCTTGAAAGGGCCATTCTTCTTAATAAATGGATTCTTCTTAATTGCTTTAGATTTCTCTTTAAGAATGAGCCTGCCACCATTGTATTCTCTATTTTGATAAGGACACTCGGCTACAAAGTGCATTCTATCTCCACAGTTGAAGCAAGTTCTAAATCTTTGGCCACTTTCTCTTCTTCCATTTGACCCGTTTTTGCGCTCAAGTTCAGACTTGGCTTTCGTAGGGTCCTTCCAAAAGTTCCTTGCATAAAACGCCATGTACTCACCATGAGCACGTTTGACTTCATGGGACAGTCCATGGATTCCCCCTCAAAAGCTCCTTCATCTTCCTCTTGCTCAACAACATTGGCTTTGAGAGCCACATTGACACCCTTTTGCATTCCAATGGCCCGAGCACGAGCATCTTTAGCATTCTTTGCTGCCACTTTGAATGACGCCATTTCTTGCATGACTTCGTTGGATGTCATTTGATGATAGTTATGTCTACCTTGCAGGCTCTTCAAGTCCGTTGGCTCGAAAGGCATTAAGGCACTCACATATTTACTTTTTATCCATGCATCATCAATGTGAGTGGCCCCATGCTTTCGAAATGTTGTTGCGATGCCCTTGAGTCTTCTATACATGTCCTCATGGTTTTCACCATCCAACATGTAGAATCCCTCAGCTTCATTACTAAGGGCATCATACCTGTTCCTTCTCATGCTTTCATTTCCAACGAAGAGATCCGTAAGAGCATCCCAAGCTTCTTTAGATGTGTTGAGATGTTCAATGTGGGGCATGTCCTTGGGACCCACACCCAGCTGTATCATGTGGAGAGCAGTGGCATTCAACTGGCTGTCCACAACTTCTCTTCTCGTTAGGTTGGTTTGATCTCCAATATGAAGACCCTCTTCAATAATCCTCCACAATTCAATAGAGGAACTGCAAACATGAGATTTCATTAGGAATTTCCATTGATTGAAGGAGGATGCAATGAGCTTGGGTGGATCACCCCTATTGTTTATATGAGGATGAGGGATAGGTGGGTCGGGGGAATATACGTGGCGAACCTCACTATATTCCTCCTTACCACTTCCCTTCTTGGAGGTGGAACCGTTAAGTTTTTCACCTTCCACATCATCATCCTTGGATCCGGTGTTACCCTTTTCCTTAGATGATGGTGTGGCAGCCTCAGAGGAGGATGGAGATGGGGCTATGGATGATGTAAGGCGAGCAATCATTTGATTCATCTCCTCCATCTTGGCCTCAAAGGATTTCAACAAGGTTGTTTCCAACGACTTGAGATCATCCATTGTGACCTTATCCACAGCCTCATTTCCATCATCCTTGGTACCCATACTACTCTTAGGCGGTTAAGCCTGAATTAAGAGCCGGGGCTCTGATACCAATTGAAATGGATCGTATGGGCACGTAGAGGGGGGGGGGGGGGTGAATAGGTGCTACACCAATTTTTAATACTTTTTCAATTTTAGGCTTAACACAAAGGATAAATTCTCTAGATAAACTATTAGGTGGAATTTTCCCTATATGCAAACCTATCTACTAGCGAGTAAAGAGCGAGTGGAAGAGTGATATGTCCATTTTGCATCACTATTCTATGTCTTAATTCACTATTATTCATTGATATATTTCATATTGAGAGGTGATACTTATGTTATTTCATCTATTTTTGCATGGTTGATGACTTTTGGAGCATGGACCACTGCAGTCAAGATTCTGATGGAAAAGATGTTGTTTGGAGGCAAAATTCGCGAAGATCAGAAAATCCGGGAAAATATACGGGAAATCCAATTTTTCCAGAAGACTCGGGATGCCAGAAGATGGAGTGGAGGTGGGCCACAGGGGGCCCACACCACCCCATGGCGCGGGTAGGCCTAGGCCGGGCCTGGGAGTGGTGTGGCCACCCTGGCCCACTGCAGCCTCTCCCCTCTGGCGTATATCATCCTCCCGAAACCCTAAGACTCGGGGAGCGACCACAGAAAGATTCCGCCGCCTCTGCGGGGCAGAAAACACTGAGAGAGAAAGATCTCTCCAGCAGATAGATTTCTGCCGAGGGAATTCCTTCTTAGAGAGGGGAGATCGTCGCCATCAACACCATCATCAAGCTGGACTTCATCGGGATCATCATCATCACCACCATCATCACCACCAGCACCCTCATCACCATCTCCATATTGCTGTAACAATTGCATTGAATCTTGCTATAGTTCATAGGGGAAACTTTCCCGGTGTTGATTACTCTTTGTAGTTGATGCTATTGAGTGAACCGTTGAATTATTGTTTATGTTCAGATTGTTATACATCATTATTTCATCTCTGATCATGATCCATATGATGTCTTGTGAGTAGTTCGTTTTGTTCTTGAGGACATGGGAGAAGTCTTGTTGTTAGTAGTGGAGTTGCATTGAGAAAGATTCAATAGATTGTTATTTAAGTTGTGGTGTACTTCTTCTAGTGGTGTCATGTGAACGTCGACTACATGACACTTTACCTATATGGGCCTAGGGAAATGCATTGTGTATTTGGCTACTAATCGTAGGGGTTGCCGGAGTAACAGAAACCTGAACCCCCGTTAGGAAACCATTGCACAAGGGACGTAAGGGTCTTAGAGTTTAAAGCTGTGGTTAGGTTTCTACCTTAATTAATTCCTTGTACTTATGGATGTTTGCAAGGGGTATAATCACAAGTATGTATTATTCTTGCATGGGGCGGTACATTAGCACAGGTTCACCCACACAACACTTAGCAAGCTAAAGAAGATTAATCGATTATATGAAGCAAAAGCACTTGACAGTCTTCCCATGTGTCCTCGAGAACGTTTGGTCATCTATAGAAATACAATCGGCTTGTCCTTTGCTGCATAAAGGATTGGGCCACTTGCTGCATTTATTCCTACTGTCTTTTACTTACTCATACTTTGTTTACTTGCTTTATCGAAAACCCCTAAAAATCTGTTTGCTAAGTATTTGTAGAGAATTCCTGATCCATACCACTAGCCAGCACCTTCTGCTCCTCATTGGGTTCGACACTCTTACTTATCGAAAATATTGCGATACACCCCCTATATTTGTGGGTCATCAAGACTATTTTCTGGCGCCGTTGCCGGGGAGTGAAGCGCTATTGGAGAGTGGAACTGGTAAAGGAAACTTCTACTATGAGTATTGTTTACTTCTTCTAGTTGCTTTATTTTCGTTATGGATAATTCGCTGAGTTTCTTATTTGGTAATTCTACTACCACTGCTAAGGTAGTAGATAAGCCACCACCTGCTGAGAATGATGTTTTCAAAATACCTACAAGAATTATTGATCGTGTTATGGATAACTATTATGTTGGGAATGGAACTGTCCATCCCGATGATCATTTACTCTTTATACACGAATTATGCGGGTTGTTCAAGTGTGTAGGTATTACTATAGATCAAGTTAAGAAGAAGTTATTCTTATTATCACCGAAAGGAAGAGCTGAGGAATGGTATAAGCTGCTGAAGAATGGTCATGCTCTGGAATGGGAGGAAATAGTGCCTCTCTTTTATTCAAAGTTTTATCCTCCTAGTGAGATTCATAAAGATCGGAATCAGATATACAACTTTTGGCCTCTTGATGGAGAGAGTACAGCTCAAGCTTGGGGGAGATTAAAGTTACTAATGCTCAAATGTCCCATTCATGAGCTCCCCAACAATATTATTATCAACAAATTTTATGCAAGGCTCCCTCTACATGACAAGGATTTATTGGATGCTTCTTGTGCTGGATCATTCACTCGTATGGAAGAAGAAGCTAAATGGGACCTTCTAGATCGTATTCAAGACAATGCTGAAGCTTGGGAGAATGACAAAGGTAGAAAGTCAGGTATAAATTATGATTATGAATGCATTGAATCTTTTATGGGAACTGATGACTTTCAAAATATTAAAAATGCTTATGGTCTAGACTCTCAAGCTATTGCTTCTTATTTTAAGGATTTTGCTTCTTATATTGAAGTGCCTAAAAAGAAGTGGAATAAGTATCATGAACCTTATAAGGATGTTTCTAAGAGTGTTCCTGCAAGAAATACTGAAGTTTATACTGCTAATCATGTTTTACCTAAACCTTATATTGAGAAAATGCCTTTCCCAGTTAAGGTAAAGGAACATTCTATGATGGCTAGTATGGTAGATGAAAGTACTAGTAAAGTTGTTGAACCTGATAAACAAATGGTTTATGAACCTATAATAGCAAGTGTGAAAGACTTTGTCACTAAGTATGAGAAAGAGGGACACACTATCCTTTGTAAGGATGCCTCTAATATTGTTTCACAAAGTAGTGTTATGAGAGCTAGTATTCCTGTGTTTTCTGTTAGAATAAGTGATCATTGCTATGATGGTCCTTGTGATAGCTATATTGTCAATTTTATGCATGATACTGAAAGTTACTATGAGAGAGGGAAAAGTGTTCTTATGCATCTTAATAATATCAAGTTCCCTCGTTTTATGCTGAAAGTTTTTATGTTGCACTTCTTTTGCCTTCTTATGCAAGTTGCCTTTGGTTTCAATAACTTGTTTGTTTACAAAATCCCCTTGCATAGGAAGTGGGTTAGACTTAAATGTGTGTGTGTTTTTGCTTCTTAATGATCTCTTTACACTTCAATCCATATCCCTATGAGAGCTTCTTCAAAATTATCATGCCCATCTTAATGGCTATAAAGAAAGAGCTTTATGGGAGATAACCCAATTTGTTTTTGCTTTCAGTTTGTTTTTGTTTCTTTGAGTCTTGGAAGTTATTACTTCGGTAATAACCGCTCTTTATCCCTTTTTTTGGTTTTTGTGTCAAGATCAACCTCTAATGAGAGAGAAGTAAGATTTGGGGAAGTTGATGTCCCGAAACAGATTTTTTGTGCTTCACCGTAAAAATTCGTGAGAGATCTCTGTAAGTCGAATTGAGCTGTAATTTTTCGTGCTTCTGCCCCAGGTTGTTATTTAACTTTCGTTAGTTTTGCACTTTTTGATTTGAGCAACAGAAGATTTTCGAAAAAAATTGATCTTTACCTGCTGGTCTGTTTTGACAGATTTTGCCAATCTTGCATTTGCTTCTTTATTCGATTTTATTTTTGAATTCTTTTTGGATTTTCGGAAGGAGTTGCTACAGTAGATTTTGTTTTGATGGTTTTCAGTTGAAGTTGGACTCAAAAGGTTTTGTCACTTCACCTATACTAATGTTGCTAATGAGAATTGTGTGAAAGAAATTTCCAGGAAGTCGAGATAATGGTGCAATAAGGAAGAGAAAGGTTTTATGAATCAACTAATAAGTGTATGAAGATGAAGATGTTGATGTTATTCAAGTGGTGACTCCGGAAGAATCTATTTTATACCAAATTCATAGACCTGCAGAGTCCGTTTCCAACTAGGTAATAGTTCTGGTAAGAAAAGTTCCGCGAAAATACAATCAAACTATATTTTTGCAGTTTTCAGTCAATAAGGAAAGCTACGAAGCAAAAAAGTGACGGAAACGGAGCCAGGGTGGCTCACACCACCCTGTGGCGCGGGCCCACCCTTGGCCGCGCCACCAGGTGGTGAGTCCACCTAGGACTCCGCCTCCGACTCGTTTTCTCCCAGTACCTTCCTTTTGATGTGAAACTTCGTAATATATAACCCCCCCGGATCCCCCGAGGTTCGTATATCGTGTTTTCGTCGTGTTTTTGTTTCGATCTGTTTCTGGCAGGACATACTCTTTGAAGGCTTAGAAGCACAATGGCGTCCGCCAAGGATAAAGGGAAGGAGCCCATGGAGGAAGACCTCCAAGACCCCGGGAAGGAGAAGGAGATCGAGAGTGAAGGTGAAGAGGAGCAAGGTCAACGTCCGCACACCGGCACTACCATTGCAAGCATTGGAGTGGTGATACCTACCAAGATCAGAAGGACTGCACGGATGCAGACTGGGGGGAAAGTTCCTCGTCACAGTTTCGCTCCACGATCCCGTCCTCCACGCACCAGCTATGCAGGAAAATAAGACTCCAAGTGGGAAGAATGGAAAAAGAATCACAAGAGCTGGGATCCACAAACTGAAATGATTATGGGCCGTATTGAGCACAACTCAGAGTTGATTCGCACTCTCACCTTCGAGATTGAGGACTTTGGGAAACTGATCAAGGAGCTCATCAAGGGGATGCCACCACCACCAAAGGAGTAATTCGTCATCAGGTTTGGCATCCCCTTGGTTTGTTCCAAGCTTGGGGGAGTGCCACGGTATCATATCACTATCTTCTATCTTTTTACATTATTAGTAGAGTCATATCATGAATAGAGGAGTTATTATGTAGTATGGTTTGCATTATGGAAGTGCCCCCTCTATCGTTAGTTATGTATCCCTTGGTGTGAGTTTTCGTTATGGATTATTAATGAGAAGTTCTATCATTCACTCTTTTGCATATCTTATATTAGTTTTCAACTCGTGGTTATATAATTGATCTTGTTGTTAGTATTGGTATCACTTTGGGATCATTGAGTCAATTTAGTTGGTCTTGGCAAACCTGGCTCGGTTAGTAGCAACACCTTTTTGAGAGTTGAAAAGAAAAGGATAGAAGTACTCTAAAGAAAAATAATTTCATCATCTTTCTTTCTTGATTTGCTCATAAGTATAGTATTCTCTAGTTAAGATCTTTTGTACTTCCAAGGAAGATTGCATGTTTGTCTTTTTCGTTTGTATGTTTGGTTGTTTCCTTCAAATCTTATACTTGCTACCCAGCCTTGCTAGCCAAAAAAACCTGTATTGAGAGGGTATTCTTCTCGTGCATCCACCTCCTTTAAACCAAAACCCTTGCCATTTGTGTCCACCATACCTACCTAGTAGCATTATTGCTATTCCAAGTAAATTCTTGTTTTATCTACCTCCCAAATGAAACTTGTTATGCGAAAATTAGTGATTAAAGCTCTCACGAACTTGATGGCACACTTTACTTTCTTGCATTTAATAAACTTGAACCATTGTGCTCACCTATGTTGCGTATATGCTTGCGCTTTGTAAGTTGTGAATTAGCAGAACCATGCTGTCATGGGGAACGCTTTCAACATTGCACTGGTACTTTGTACCAAGTTGATATCATGTTCTTTTGTCTATGGATGTCGTCGGTGTGAAATGAAAGGGAAGCTTGTAAGTCCATGGAGTTATGCATGTGTGTTAGAGAAACGCCTGGGCTGCTGGTCTAATCCATGCTGACATGGTGGAAACCTGCAGCGTAACCGTAACGAGTATCTATGAAGCATTCTTCTTATAAAAAAAGAGTGCGATATTCAGAAAAAAAGAGAAAAGAAAAAAAGAGATATTATGAAAAGAGGAAAGAGAGAAAAAAGCACCATATTCCCATGGTAAATAAGAAGATTGCTGAGATGCTTGTTGTCTGTTTGCCTTGTCATGTTGATATGGGGATTCTTCTGTATCATCGGGCAAGGGGTACCCCGTTGCCGGTTCTCTATGATACACATATGCTTACAATGACAAGAACTTACGGGTGACTAAACTTGAGTAGCATGAGGAGCGGCCCTCGTATTCAAGGGACATGAGATTCTCAATTTACAACTTGTCAATGCATATCCTCATTTTTGATCACTTTAACCTTAATCACCTAAAGATTCCTATGATAGGGGCAATGAGAGCTGAAAGCTAGTAAGTATCATAATTTTTGGGAGCTCTTTATGAGACTTGCAATCCCTGTTTCCCTCTTTGAAGGGCCTTCTTTTACTTTGTAGTTGAGTCAGTAAACCTATTCCCCTCTATCTCAGCAAGTATTTTGAGTTGATGTGTTTCATTCATTCATATGATGATTTATTCAATCAGGCCTTATGTTCCTTGTTTTGCACATTGCTCTTATCTTGATGTTTACTACTTTGAAAGCTATCATTGAAAACCAGCTATTTGTGAACTCTAGCAAATGATCAACTATTCTTCGACCAAGAGCTAAGTTTGCCATTACCAATTATGATTCACTTTATGTATCTATATTGTGTTTCCTTTACTCATTGCAAGTTGAGTTGTATAATAGTGAGTTGTCTTCTATTATGATCTATGTATTTGATGAATGTGATGCTTCTTGTCCGTATTCTTTTATCGACTCTTCACTCCATAAACCTGAGGTCATGTTTATTGAGCTCAGTTTGCTTGGGGACAAGTGAAGTCTAAGCTTGGGGGACTTGATACGTCCATTTTGCATCACTATTCTATGTCTTAGTGCACTATTATTCATTGATATATTTTGTATTGAGAGGTGATACTTATGTTATTTCATCGATTTTTGCATGGTTGATGACTTTTGGAGCATGGACCGCTGCAGTCAGGATTCTGATGGAAAAGGTGCTATTTGGAGGCAAAATTCGCGAAGATCAGAAAATCCGGTAAAATATACGGAAAATCCTATTTTTCCAGAAAACTCAGGATGCCAGAAGATGGAGTGGAGGTGGGCCACAGGGGGCCCACACCACCCCATGGCGCGGGCAGGCCTAGGCCACGCCTAGGGGTGGTGTGGCCGCCCTGGCCCACTCCAGCCTCTCCCCTCTAGCGTATATCAACCTCCCGAAACCCTAAGACTCGAGGAGCGACCACAGAAAGATTCCGCCGCCGCTCCGGGGCGGAAAACACCGAGAGAGAAAGATCTCTCCGGCAGACAGATTTCTGCCAGGGCAATTCCTTCCCGGAGAGGGGAGATCGTCGCCATCAACACCACCATCAAGATGGACTTCATCAGGATCATCATCATCATCACCACCATCATCACCATCTCCATATTGCTGTAACAATTGCATTGAATCTTGCTATAGTTCATAGGGGAAACTTTCCCGGTGTTGATTACTCTTTCTAGTTGATGCTATTGAGTGAACCATTGAATTATTGTTTATGTTCAGATTGTTATACATCATTATTCCATCTCTGATCATGATCCATATGATGTCTTGTGAGTAGTTCGTTTTGTTCTTGAGGACGTGGGAGAAGTCTTGTTGTTAGTAGTGGAGTTGTGTTGAGAAAGATTCAATAGATTGTTATTTAAGTTGTGGTGTACTTCTTCTAGTGGTGTCATGTGAACGTCGACTACATGACACTTCACCTATATGGGCCTAGGGGAATGCATTGTGTATTTGGCTACTAATCGTAGGGGTTGCCGGAGTGACAGAAACCTGAACCCCCATTAGGAAACCATTGCACAAGGGATGTGAGGGCCTTAGAGTTTAAAGTTGTGGTTAGGTTTCTACCTTAATTACTTTCTTGTACTTACGGATGTTTGCAAGGGGTATAATCACAAGTATGTATTAGTCTTGGATGGGGAGGTACATTAGCACAGGTTCACCCACACAACACTTAGCAAGCTAGAGAAGATTAATCGACTATATGAAGCGAAAGCACTTGACAGTCTTCCCATGTATCCTCGAGAACGTTTGGTCATCTATAGAAAACACTTAGCCAGCACCTTCTGCTCCTCGTTGGGTTCGACACTCTTACTTATCGAAAATACTGCGATACACCCCCTATACTTGTGGGTCATCAGTGGTTTGTGAAAAGAACACACATGCAATGACTCTAGTGGATCCACATGGTTCATGAGGATAACACCCATGGAATGAACTCTAGTGGATCCATGTGGTTTATGAGAAGAACACACATCCAATGAACTCTAGTGGATCCATGTTGGCATAATTTGATATATGCCACGATGTATTTCATTGTACAAGACACTCACTTTCCATTTTTATACTACTCAGTTTTGCCCTTGGTTTTTTCATACTACTCAGTTTGCCCTCTCTCTTTCGTAGAAGCCCAAACCTGTGCTCACTCTGTCTGCTACGCCCTGATTGGTTGTCACAGTTGTCACGTGGATCGTGCGCACCAACCGTTGATCCTGTGTGATCCAACAAGGATCGTTGCACACATGATGCCCTTCATAGTACAGCACGAGACAACATGGACGTCTCCCTGAGCGAGACTTCTAAAAGAAGGAACACGATGTTGTCCATGGAAAAAGTCGTCGAGTAGTCATGTCACATTTAATCTAGTCTGCAAAGGCTACAAGTCTACTACACGGCAACTGGTCATCCACGGCCCACGGGCTATACCATTTTTACTATGCAGCGTGCCTACACTCTCACTTCCGACAGGCCCCGCCGCATGAACCTTCCACGCGGCAGCCACGGCCAGAAGAGTTGCCTGCTGGGGCCCTCGAGGAGGCCTAAACGTCCTCGCATTAAAACCCCAGCCTATTTGGTCCTCCATTCGCACTCATCCACTCCTCTCTCTTCCCTATCTAGCAAAACCCCACAATCCTCAACATACAGCCACAAACCTTCTCCATGAAACAAGTGTGTGGGGTGAGTGTGCTGACATCACCGCCGGGGTGGTGTTTCATGCGGTAGATCTGGAGGAGCATCATGCAGCACAAGGCGAGGAGGACGTGCAGTTCAACTCCTTGGGCGACCCTGTGCTCACTGGTGCTAACGACTTCGGAGGCCCCGATGAGGGCGTCGAGTTCGACGAACACGCTCCGCTCATGTACACGGAGGTACATCTATTTCTACATGTTTCATATTTTCTGTTCGAGCTTAATCTAGTCTTGGTTTCATAAAAAAAATCTAGTCCTAATGATTAGATGCACCGTACGAACTGGTACATGGAGAGATCTAGTCTGTTCTGAATGAATCCACATTATTTATTTATTAATAAGTTATCAAGAACACGAACCACATTAATTTAGGAGCAAGCTAGGGAGACAACCGTATTGAACTTTTGAACCTGTATAAATATGTTGTTGTATTGAAAGTAACTTGGAATGGTGGGAGGAATATATATTTATTATTTTTCTCATTTCGATTTCCATTTCATACATTATAGGTACATTCAAGTGAGATGGACTCTGACAAGGAGAACAGGGACAACAAGAGCCGCCATGTCATGAAGAAGCTCAAGAGCGGTAGAATCCCTTTCCGCCCTCGACTTGGGGAACTCAGGTTCCCTTGCTATAAGAAAGGAGTCAACCCGAGGATTCCTAGCTTGATTTCGCATGCGGTTGGCATCGGTAAAATCCTGGCTAGTAAACACAAGTCGGCGACCAAGGCTAAGCACGCTGCTTATGGAAAATTCCTGAGGGAGTATGTCAAGACCGGCCTGGTGTCCCCTTACTTAGGAATCAGCAACTTCTAGCCGACCAACCTGTCACTGTGATAGCCCAGCCACTAATAATGTTTAATTCTCTTACCGTTTCTAGACCCTTAAACTATGTGGTGCGTTGAAACCTCATGCTTTTCCACCGACACATGTGTTGCAAAGTTTCTTGATCGTGCATGCTTACACCAGTGGCCTACCCTGAAACTTATAGAAGCATGGGAAAACGAGCTTCAATTTGGAAAATTCTGGACAAAATCACCAAATTAAAGAAAGGAAATTGCAAGCTTTGCGCAATCGGCAGGCCTGAGCGGCTGGGCGGCTGCCCCGGGGTGCAGGGATGGTAGGTCCCTATCTATGCTTACACTTCTTAAACTTGCTGGGAATAATAATCACAAATAGATGTACACTTCCTTCTATCATATCACGTTACGTCGTGTCAGCACCGCGCACCCGCTACAGATCGGCAACGGGATGGTGGTCTCCGTGACCGGTCTCTGCCATGCCAAAGCCACGTCACACCCGTCCCATCGCCTACCAGGCACGGCCGTCGAATTTAATCGCTAGGATTGGAAACCAACGGTGCTCGCCCGTTCAAACTTGCTTCCGCTTGGGTATGACCAGAATATTGGTAAACGCAATTTAAGCATCGTCTTCCATCTCCATAGCACAGCACTGTGCAAAAATCCCCAACTCCTTCCGCCGCCGCCGCCGCAGCCACCGCAAGAACCATCGACGCTGCTACCTGCACCGCCTCCACCGCGTCATACCACCGCAATAGATTACTCCACTGCCACGCCCAGTCCCAGCCAGCGCTACCGACCCTAGGCCACCGCCGCTGCATTAGCTGCTGCCATGGAGGCAGAGTACGGCGTGTTCGGCGACGGGAGCAACTTCACCGACGAGTACACCGTCACCGCCCATGGCATGACCAAGCTAACGGTCGTCCAAACAAATGCGTCAGCGGAGGTCGCCAAGGTCATCGCAATGTACGAGCGGTGGCTACAGGAGCTGATGGACAGGTACAAGATCGTCGGCCTTGACCTCGAGTATACTGGAGATAGGAAGAGGGCGGCGCTTTTTCAGCTGTCCATGTGCAACCACTGCCTCCTATACCACGTATGCATGACCAAATATGTATGCCCGGAGCTTCGCGAGTTCCTACGCAGGAGGGAGATCTACTTCGCCAGTGTCGACATCAAGAACAACACTCCAAAGCTAGAGCGGGATCTCCTCGTTCATGTCGTCAATCACGTCGATATCCAACATTTGTGGAGGTACCCGGATGACGATACGGGGAAGCCATCATGGCTAGACTCGCTGCCGACATCATCGACCGTGAGTACACCGGCATGAAGGTCGAGTTCCCGAAGCACCTGCACGAGTGATGGGAGTGGAGGCACCTGAATTACGATGCGGTCAAGTATGCAGCCAGGGACGCATATGTCTGCTACGAGATGCTCAACGGGATTTGGCGGGTGGGTGAGTGTGTTGTTTACCACTACTAGTTTCCCATTCCGTTCCTAGTTTTATATCGCATGTATTTTATCTTGCATGTATTTTCTAAGCATTTTGTGTGTAAGAACTAAGCTCGTATGATCCTTGTTCTATTAGGTAGCTAACCTGTATGAATTACATTTCCCCCTTTTGTACGCTCAACATTCATACTTACAAATTCTGTATGTGCCCTTTGCATGCGGCAGAATCTAGAACTGACATGCAAAAGGTGGGATACAGTCATAACCAAACTCAGATTATAGTGAAGGATACAGTCATAACCAAACCCAGATTATAGTTCGACAAAGGTAATACACAGTAGTTCGTAATTGCTCCCATAGTGTACTTCTGAAATAACATGTTTTCATAAACATAAAAAGCCCCATACAAACACAACAATCATGCACTAAAAGTCTACATCCTAGCCTGTTGGAGAAGGTAACCGATCCCAGGATATCTTCGGTCGCTTGCCCCAGCTTGTAGATTCCTCTAAACTTCGGCATCTTGGGCAAACAACTTGCCTTGGTGGTGGTTCAATGGTGCGATGCCTGGAACAAAAATTTACAATCTGGCGGTACAACTCGTGGCTAACATACCCTTCAATTGCAGCGTACTTCAGATTAGGTTCAGAAAGCGGCTTATCCTCCTAGTAATTGTGCCCTAAACGCCTCCACCAACATCTTGGCAATTTTCCCTTCATGTCAGCGTACCACGGGTCAATGAGTTCGGTGGCAAGATCGGCCATCCTAGTCCTGCTGCCCTTCGTCCTTGGGATCCAGTAAACTTTCTAGATGTCCACTTTGCACCCCTTTGGGATTTTAATGGTGACAGTCGGGCTTTCAAGTAGTATAGTGTCATTCGTGATGTCAACACTAGTAAATGTTATCTGCTGGTTCACGAGAAATTCATGAAACAGTGACCTAATCCTTTCACCCCACCTGCATGAAAATGAATTCAGACAAATAATATAGCAATAACTTTTGCAAACAGACGGTTCAGGAACAAAAAGACAGCAAAGTCTACCTGTTCCCTTCAGCCCCCATCTCACAAAAAGGCTGGTATACAAGGACGTGCCCCTTCATGGAGATTTGCACCACAGTGATCCTACGGTGATTGCGGCTATACTCGAGGTCGAGACCTACGAACCTATTTTCTTCGAACCGCAGCTAACTCATGTAATTATTCAGAGTGTTCCTCACTGTCCGAGGGTCGATGGTGTAGACGACATTGATCTTCTTCCTACCATGTACTTCTATGTCGAAGTACGCAATCGCTTGCCTACCTTCGTTTCGGACATCCAACAAGTCCATGACTACAGGCAAGAGGGAAAGGATACAGAGGAAGAGGGTGATGCCGTGGCGGAGGAAATGGATGAGGCTGTGGAGGAGAAAGACGATGAGGTCGTGGAGGAGGAAATGAGATGGAGAGGTGAAACTTCTTACTTCAAGATTGGAACCGCCCTTACTAATATCTGGAATGGTGCATGACCATTCGTAGTAGGGTGTAGGTGGAGAAAAATGGTGGTTTTACACGTTGATGCTTGCACTGCCTAAAATTTGTTCTGCGCCACTTGCATGCAGTGGAATCAAGGTCTGCCATGCACGATCCAAGTCAAACATAGTCACATTTGCGTGTGCGGACCGTAACTCACTGACAGGTGGTCCCCACACTTTTCTCTCTTACGATTTATTTTTTCACTTCCTCTAGACGGTTCGAGTGCACGCCATCAATAGTTACGCCCCCCTTCCTTGTCTTCGACGCGGACAAGAACCGGCGATGGCGGTTCCTCACTGGGTCACTCCCTACTCGAACAACTGCCCCCTCCCTGATTCCATCCCCTCTCGAATCCATCCGCCTCCTTCATTATCATAACGCCTCCATTAATCTACCGGATTCCAGACTCCATTTGCCGCTATGGGTAGAGCTTGGTGTAGCAGTAGGCTGAAGCGAAAGGCAGGCGATGATGACGCGGATGGCCATGCGACCGCCACCACGAGGATTGGGGATGGCCGAACCTTAGCACCGCGAACGTGCACAGGATCGCCACGAGGTTGGACATCATGTCTGCCGGTCGCCTCCCTCGCTGCATCCCTGGCTACCACTTCACGATGCGGGACATGGACGAACAACCGTTCGGCACACCAGGCCTTCTTTACCCTGATACCAGCAAATGGCCAAACGACCGCGATGCCCACATAAGTTCTAGTATCTTGCTTATTAGTTCAATCATATCATTGATTCATATGTGCTGAACTCTCATCGGAATCCTATGTTCCTTTCATTGAACGTGTTGCGTACATGCGCGGTTTGAACAAATTGAACCATTTAGGACTATTCTGCATAGCGGAAGCTCTGCTCGTACCTGATATTCTGGTATTTCCGTAGTGACACAGTCTTAATTTAGGTGATAGACGAGTTGTCAATTTTGATTTGCAATGGAATGCCTTCTAGGTGATATTCTATTTCCTAGAAAAAATAAACAGATTAGACGATTTAATGCTATTATGCCCCTAGCTGTTTATGATCATCGTCAGGAGTTTGTTCGGGGGGAGCTCTGCTCCTACTCCATATTTTGGGTATTTTCGTAGTGACACAAGCACAATTTAAGCGATATCTGAGGAGACACTCGTATTTAGGCGATATTTTGGGTACTTTAATCTAAAGGTCTAGTTGTCAAATTGTATTTGCAATGGAATCCATGCTAGGTGATTCTACCAACTGACAACATACTCTGCAGAATATTCATGCAAAAATGATGTTGCTGGATAAGTGGTTGGAATCAGTAGTGGTGAATATCAAGGAAGAAGAAGAGATGGAAATGGAAGATGACTAGAACTGGGTGGGTGGCAATAGCGAGTGGCTGGTCCTTTTATCCCAGGATGGGAGTACTTGGACTATCAAAAATTGCTACAGATCGTCGAGATTTATATTGCCATCTTTGGAGGGTGTCGGCATTACTGCATTCAACAACGAGTGGTTGCCGCCCATTTCCAAATTCACTTACAGGTTCAACATGGCAGAACTTGAGCTCCTGAAGGTACAGGTCCCACACAGACCGTGGGAGGTGTGGAAGACCTAGGGGTACGACCTCTTAGCGATGTTCGACAAGGCAATCACATTCATTAGATGCCCAAAAGACAAGGAATAGACAGTCTCACGCGATGACTTCCTGCGGCCGGAGAAGTATGTCGACGCGGTCTTCACCTCCAGCTACCATTCCAACAAACTGCAACGCATTTATGTGGTCATTGAACCTAGCGGCGACTTGCGTGTTTGGGAGTTGTTCATTTGGGGTGAGTCATGGTGTCATATAGCATGTAAAATCCCATTCCAAATTCTTCTTACTGACTATAAGTAACACGCAGGTACCCATGCAGCCCCGCGCGTCATTCCAGCTCCGGTGATCGAAGATGCAGTAGCAAGTGCTGAACTTGGATCACAACGCTGGTTCCTGGCACCTCTTCGAGGCGACACGAAACAGGATGTTGAACTCATGTGGATTCATATTAGAGGATCACTAAACAATGTTGGTGATACAATAGAACATATGGGGACACAACTTTCTTCATACCCATCACTGCGGTGTCACGTTTTCTCGAGGTACGCATGCCCATCTGTAGCATCCAATTTGTCTAACAATTGTAATGCTACTTGGTTTAATAATATAATGGCTACTTCCTATATATAATTGTTGCATCATAATTATATCATGCTCATGTCATCATGCCACCTTGCATTTGAGCATCATATAAAACCCTTTTTCTTTGGTTCTTCTCTCATATGCATTATTAATTGTATTTGCCTCTTGATATTGTATTTGGTTATTGATATATTGTTTAATGCCCAACTTGATTTGGGGCATATCTTTTATTCAACTCCATCACCTTTCTTTTCACCACCTTGTAATTCCACCATTCCATTTACCCATGAGCTTGTATTTCTTTTTCTTTTGATATTTATTCTAGCTCATGTGGGTTGGGGTGGATCTAATTCTAATTCCTTTTTGCTTCACTTTTATTCCACATTTTGGAATGCATAAGAATAATGCCATGTTATTATTATTGTTTTCACAAGCATAAATATGGCCATTAATTATCATGCAGGGGCCATGCAATTTATCACCATCCTCTTCTTTTGGGATTTTGCTTGTATTTTTGGAAGTGTGGCATGGTCCTTGGAGATTCAATTCAAGGTGGCCATTCTTTGGTCCTCACCAAACCATACCCCACTCTATTTATCCATCATCTATCCAAGCATGGTCATGTGGGCTCTTTCCACATAAACCACCATCTCCTCCATCACATGTTTTAGTCATGTTGGCTCATCACAAAACCCTACCCCATGTCCTCTCCTTCATCTCCTTCTCACCCTCCACCCATGTATGACCTAGTGTGGTTAAACTAAAACCTAACCCCTTTTTCTAACCTCTCTCTCTCCAACCCTAGCTCTAGTCTAAACTCTACCTTACCCTAACACTCACCTCACCACCTCCTCTCCCCATGCCGAGGCTGGCCCCTCTCCCTCTCCCTGCCAGCAGGCCCCACCAGACCCTCTTTCTCCAACCCTAGGCCGAAGCCATCTACTCTAACCCTAGCTCACCCGACCCTCTTTATCTCCCTCTCTCCCTGCATGCTAGCCCCACCCCGAGCTACCCTCTCTTCCTGGCCTACCTAGCAGCCTCCACCCTACCCTGCCCTGGCCGCTCACGTCGCGCACGTGAGGGAAGGAGAAGGAAAGGTGGCCGAAGCCACCTTTATCCCTAACCCGCTCCCCCATGGCATCCTCCTCTCTCTCCCTCACTTTATCCACCTCCCCACGCCTCTGCCCCGCCAGATCTACCCCAGGTCGCGCCCTTCCTCCCTAACTACACCCCTGCTTCCCTATCTCCTCCTACTTCGGCGTGCACCGTCGGCCTCCACCTCCCCTTCTCCTACTAGCCGGTGGCGTGGCGATCACGGTTGTCGAGGAAGACCGCGTTGTTCCCCTGCATCACCCGGAGCACGCCAGCGAGGAGACGCCGCTCTGCAGCCACCAGAACCCCCGCCGTCCCGCTGCAAACCATAGTTCCGGGAGCGTCTGCTTCCTCGACGATCTGCCGCGTCTCCTTCCGATCCAACCTCTCCGCCGGACTCGCGGTGAGCTGATCTGTCGACCTGACATCCTCCCCCTCGCGAACACCCTCCGGTCACGACGTTCGTTTCAGCGAGCACCCTCTGTGCACCAGAGGTCGCTGGTGTCTTCACGTTTCCGCGCCGCATCGAGCCTCATCTAGCCGTCTAGCACCCTCCTGACACCAAACCCAAGCCACCGTAGCGGCTTCGCCTCTGCGCGCGCACCCCTGCGTCGCAGGTTCGAGTCCCCCGCGCGCCGCGCTCTGCCTGTCGCGCACGAATCTGACCGCAGTTCAGAGAAAGAAGAACAACAGTACAGGGTTGTTGCCACTTTACATTTAGCCCCCCCTTTTATCTCTCACTCAACCCACGGTACTCGCGACCCCACCGATCAGCCGCCCTAGCTATCTTACAGAAAACCCCCCAAGGTTCCACCACCTCAACCCGCACTCCCCGGATCCGCGACGTGTCGCCCACTGGCTGGCTGCGCGCGCCATGGACCCGCGAGGCCGCCGGCCCCACCTGTCAGCCTCATGGTCTAGGTAAGCCGCGGTGGGAAAAGCCTTTTCTGTGCGCGTGTTGTCCCAGTCAGCAGCTGGCCCACCCGTCAGCGACTGGGTCTGAATTCAGCTGAGTAACAAAAGTTTTCTGGATTTATGTTTTTAATTTAAACTTTTCAGAATTGTTTTAAATACAATTCAAATCTGTTATTAAAGAACTTTTAAATCATAATTCCAAATAATGCATGTGATATATGTTTTTTAATCAGAAAAATGTGAGGAATTTAAATATGCTATTCAAAATAATGTTGGAACACTATAAATTTTCGAGATGATTAAAAATTACAACAAAATGCCCTTTTCTTAATCAATTAATAACTTTAGTTTTATAACTCCAAATTTAACAAATAATATGTCTAAATCGATCAGCGCGACGAGCCCGTTCTATATATGCATTTCATGTTCTGAATTGCAGCATGCATCATATAAATATAAAGTGTACAGCAACTTATATGAGAGCAAACCGGGCTAAAAACTTAATAAAATGCTTTAATCTTGTACCCCACACCTCACCCATGCCATGCTACATTATTGCCATGCAAATTGTGCATCATTCATCATGGCATGATTGTTTGCTTGTCGCATTTTAATTCATATGCTTGTGCACTCTATTTATGTTGGCCCTTGTTTGTTTGGTTCTTCTTCGAATAGACGCTGAGCAGGGGATATATCAGGAATCCCAGGAGCACTACCCAGATCCGTCACTCGCTTCAACTGAGCTGCCAGGCAAGCACTACCACATGCTTGCATACATATAGTACCTATTGCCTCTATCTTATTCTTGCATCATTGAGTCGCGATTGCATTAAATTGAATCCTAAGTACTGCATAGCCTTTACTTTTAAACCCCACCGAAGCTTGTTCCTCCATCCCATGAGCCATTACTACAGGAGTTGTTTGAGCCATGCGAGTCGTAGAACTGCATGTGTAGGGTATGTGAGTGTCTTATGGATAACGAGGTACCTAAACAACTTAACCTGAGTAGTAATGGGATAACTAATGAAAGCGGCACCGGTGAGCAATATCTGCTATTTGGTTTTTCATGCTCACTTGTGTCCCGTAGGACCCCGAGTACTTGATTCCTGTTCCTTGACTATTCGCACTATCCACATCCAGGAGGCCTATGGACCCCCCTGAGCCGGAGCTTGATTCATTCTTATTTCTTGGGGCCACAATTAGTTTGGGGCTTTATTACTATCCTGTACTTATGTCATGTTTACTGCTTTATTTAAGATTGTGCGAGGAGAACCTGTACTGTTTAAGAATGCGGAATGTTTTCGCGGTATCGACAAGCCTAGTCACATTTTTGGGTTCCCAGTCGTTTACAGCCATTGTCGCAAACCCTGGGTCCGTCTTGGAGCCGGCCAACTTCGTTGCGGGTAGCTTATTGGGGTGGCCCCCTGAAATATTTCTGAATCCTGTGATCGCTTTGTCGAGAAGGCCTCGTTGGGTTTTGAGTTGGTTTTTCCAAGGTTGATCGAGTGTGTGTTTCTATTTGTGCACCCCTGCAGGGTAAATCTTTCTGAAAGCCGTGTCCGCGGTTATGGACGACTTGGAGCACAGTTTCTCGATCATAGACAAGCATAACTAAAGTACCGTTTATAAATTGACTAAGTACGTGACTAGTAAATAGTGCAACACTAGTGGAATGGTCAATAAAACTACCAACGGATGGGGGGTTGTTCGTCCGCTTTCTCGTTGGTAAGCGAGAAGGAGGATGGATCTATTAATTCTACTGTTATAACTGTTGTTACTAATTAACGGACATCCGTCTATCTTTGGTTAGGCGGATGGTTAGCGAGTATCTTAGCATTGTTAGTTATTATCTTTTGTTGCAATTGCGTCACCCCAGGTTATGTCCCCTTTAGAGGCATAAAGACTTGTTGAGTACCCCTAGGGTCTCACACGATAAATTGTTTGATTTAGATGAACAGGTATACTCGCAAGATGGATACTGGGTGGAGGAGACGGATGATGTTGGCAACGATCACTCGGTGTAGAGATTCCAGGAACGGGGATCCGTGAGATCTGTGGGCGGGATGTGTTTATTTCTGTGGCATCTTATGCCAATTTGCTTCTTATCCATACTCGGATTTTGTCTTCCGCTTCCACCTGATACTCTGATGTTTGATGTATGAGGAGCTATCCTAAATTATTATCTCTATCTAGGATATTTGGATCTTGCCGTATGGCGTTGCAATATTTCTATTGCTTTTAGATGGAATGGCTCTGAGGACTGTTGTATGTGGCTTGCATACATACTCACTTGTGTATGTAGTTGATCCCTTCGCCTGCCGATTAAGCCGCTCGTTCTTGTCCCGATGTTCTAAAAGTGGTTAGGACGGCGAAAGGTCTACCTGTGAGTGGCCCTTGGCCCCACCGTACTATTTTAACCACTTCCGCTCATCCAGGCATGTAACTAAGAGCGTAATTCACCGAGGTAGTTACACCATCCAAAGACCTAGTAAAGCAAGTCTGGAGCAGAGTCGACAATCTGAAGGGACAAGCTGTGTTTCTTGGGATCAACTACCCTTTCTTTGTCGGAGCCCCTAGAGCTGTTGAACCTGTAATTGCTCAGGCAGCCCTGGCTCCTGATGCTACTGATGTTGCTGGTGGTGGAGCTGATGAAGAACTAGCTACTTCTGCTCCTGGTGAATCTAACGAAATACTTGGTGATGCTACTGGTAGTGAAGCTGACGAAATACTTGCTAATGTTGATGCTGGTGAAGCTAAAGAAATACCTACCGAGGCTGCTGCAGGTGAAGCTGATGAAATACTTGCTGAGGCTGCTGCCTGAGTCTAGGAAGAAAATGCTGGTGTTGTTGTTGAGTGCCAGCACTTCCAGTGTTGATAGCAGACTGTGTGTTTGCTGCACACTCATGCGCCTATCATGTTGACACTTCAGATCCGACCTGGAGGCAAATCCATGTCAGGGGGAGGGACCTACAATTGGCTCATCAGTGGGGTCGTACGATTTGATCGAGAATGACAGACGGCCAAACTCAGCATTCTGGTTCGTTCCGACGATACCACCAGCTCCAGGGACCTAGTGCTCATACTGGCAGATCCGATGAACCATTTGTCTTTATATTTATCTTTAGTCCCCCTCAATTCTACGAAGTAAATGATTCTCTGGTCAAGACTCAGTCACGCTTATTTGTGTAAATACTAAGTTGTGCTTATTTGTGTAAGACTAAGTTAGGCCTAACCGCGTAATATTCAGTGAAGCCCAACTTTCCTTTCCATGCCCATAACAGCAGAAATGCAGCATAAAACAGAAAAAGGTAATGTGCATACTAGACATTTTGATCAAGATAACAACCACTTCAAGTAAAAGATACATGGTGTACGCATTTGAACGCATCACTAGAATGTGCCACCTATTGATGATTGATGAGATGGATCTAGATTTTCTGTGCGTATTTGCATTGAATCGCTCATTGATTTGTTCACATATTTTTGGCAATGGCTGATGAACTCCACTCTCTTGATAACATGCTTTGTCAGCAAGCACTTGTTGATCCAATGCAAAGTACAGAACATGGTCTTCATCATCATTCCATTTAGGTTCTCTATCTTTCATCGTCATGGAGCTACTAATTTCAAATGAAAATCTAGTAAACAACATATGTGTACATTGTTAGAGTATGATACGGACAAGGTACATACATGTTTTTCTACAATCACAAGAAGAAAACTTGATGCATTTTCACCTTGTTGGCGTTGTGCCGTACTGGGTGGATTTGGCTTTGGGGTTCGGAGAGGAAGGCGCAGTGGCTGGTGCGGGTGCAACCATGGAGACGGCGAGCTCGGATTATGGAGGAGGAAAAATAGGACCGAGCATGGTCAAGACGGTGACAGATCTCACCAGGAACCAATTCTCGTCCCCGCGCCGTGCCATGGGTGCGGCCATGGTGAGGGTGATCTCCGACTCGGGATGGGGAGGAGAGTGGGGCCGAGCAGGTTCGTCCACGTCCGAGCTCTGCGCCATGGCGCCATGGCCGCGACCACAGATTGCCGCTCCGGGGAAGAAGAAGACGCATAATGGATGCAGGCGCCAACGCTGCAAGCCTATAGGGAGGAGAGCGGGGCCGAGCAGGTTCATCCACGTCCCAGCTCCGTTCCATGGGCACGACGTACCACAGATTGCCGCTCCGGAGAAGAAGAAGACGTGTAATGGATGTAGGCGCCAATGCTGCAAGCCTACATGGCAGTCACGACGGGAGAGACATAACAGCGAAAACTGACAGGGGGGCAACTTGACGGCCGTTAGCTTGATATTTTGTATTGAAACATAAATTTGAATTCTTTTCAAAAAAGACCCTCTGAGTATTTGGCACGCCAACTGTGGTCATCGCGGCTGATTACAGGCAACTTGGGTACCGCGTTGCCTGGGCGCCTCAACTTTTGGGCCACAAAATTATATTCTCCGGATAATCCGCCCCTGGTGATTTTTGACTTTTAAGGGCAGGGTGACAGGGGAAGGGCTCAAACAGAGCAGCTCTTTCACCCCGACCCCTTTCCTCTCCCCTAGCCACCGCATGCCGTCCCAGCCCTCCCCGGAGCCGTTCCTACCACCGGATTCTCCACGCCTCCCCAGATCTTCTTCCTCACGCATCTAGGTACCTTCTCCTCCGAGTTCTTCCTTCAATGAGTGAGGGTAACTCCCTCTCTATCATCTTTTGTATAGATGTGTTGGTTGTTGGTGGATCTTGGTCTAGGTGTCGCCTTTTGGTTCATATTCTTGATAGAAATCGTAGACTTGCAATACATGTGCTCGATCTACTTTGATGCACTTGATCCAGGCAATTTCTGAAATTTTCGCTAGGGCCGAATTATCCACCCCTGGCAGGGCCGGATTATCTAGCCTAGAAGGTTTGCCCCTGGTTTAGAATCTCACTGATTCTTGTATCATGTAGTTTTGAGTTGTGGATTGTTTTCCTATTGTTTCTACATTCCTCCTAGACTTGTGTGTGATAATCTACTTGCTATCCATCTTATTCGTTTCACAGGTGGCTCTCGTGTTCCTCAAACCTACAAGCGCCATCCTTGTGCTCGTTACTTCTGGCCTGACGGTGAAGGTGGTTCGATTGACGAGGTTGAGTTGCGTAGGCCAAAGAGAGAGGCTGAACGGATGGCTAAACAAGTAAGGAAAGAGAAGGCCAAGAAAGGCACGTCCAAGAGGAAGGGTCAGACACCAATGGTCAACTATAAGGCAATGGACCCCGTAACTTACTCCTATATTCCTCATCGTGATCTGTATGAGCAAGATGAGCGTGATGACCAGCTTGGGGATTCCCACTTTTGGTGTGTTGACCAGAAGTTCATCTATGAGGACAAGGACGGGGAGTGATTCCTTGGGGCGTTAACATCGCTCTTCTTCCTTTTTGGCGTTTCGATGCCAAAGGGGATAAGTAGTTCTATTAGGTATCGTGGATTTGCATGGGTCAAGCACAAGCATTTGCACTTTATTGTTTTGTTTTATTCTCGCTTGTGCTCATTTTAGCGTTGAACTTTAAATTTGCTATTTGGTTTGTATTAGACTATGTGTCTTGTGTGGTACTTTGGATTTATCCCGGTCATCATTGGAATTATTATTATTATGGATTTATCTATCGGGGAGTATGGATTCATCTAAGCATTATGGACTTATGGCTTTATCTCTATGGATACATCTAAATGGTACATTGCTTCGAAGTCTCAATGAATGATGACTATATTGGCTATCTATATACTATTGATAACTTCATCCTATCGGTGGTATGATTTATGTTTGTAACTCATCATTTTCTTATAACTTTCCAAGTCAATGAAAAGCCTTGTACCTACTTGTGTGCATTTGTATTCAAATGCAAACTTATAATATGCACACATTTAGGGGGAGTCTTTTTCTTCCTTGAAATGATGTTGTTAGTAGGTCCTTTATGCAAATCATAGTATTGTCATCTAACACCAAAAAGGGGGAGATTGAAAGAACATTTCTTAATCCCTATAGTTTTGTGTGTTAGATAACAATACTAAGAAAGACTTAATGTGTGTTAAGTGCTGCAGACAAGTGCTCATACAAAAAGCAGCCAAAATAGGTTTTGGGGGGCGGATTGTCCGCCCCTTTCAAGGGCCGAATAATCCATCCTAGCTCAATCGTCAAAGATGGCCAAGGTGCGTCATGTAGTATAGGGCGGACTATCTCTCGGATTATCCGGCCAGGGCCAGAGTTTTTTCCCAGGCCTGATAATCCACCCCCATGGGGGGGGGATAATCCGCCCCTCCAAGTTTTTTGTAAAGGGAGCAATGGCGCGTCATGCAGTAGGGGAGGGGTGGATTTTCCCCCAGAAAATTTGTCTCCGGGGTGGATGTTTTGCCCCGGCCGAGTAATCCGGCCCCCACTTGAGCCACATAATCTGGCCCCAAAAGTCTCCAACAACTGAGTTTTGACAGGGGCTATAAATACCCCATTTGATCCTCCTGTCAGAACTCTTGATTCATTCAAAAAAGCTCAGACCTATTCTTCAAGTTCCAAGCGAGATCTCCATCCTCACCCACCCAAAGGCTTCGATCTTTGGGGAGTTGAAGGAGGAGTCCTAGATCTTCATCAACTTCAATAAAACACTCAACTTCCCCTCCATTCACTTGGGGGATTCTTGATCTACTATTTCTTGCAAATATATAGATCCTAGATTCGATTATTTGATAATCTTTGTTCTTTGGCAGCTTGTTTTCATCACAGGAGCCTCCAGTTTAGAGTTGGATGTGTGCCCTGCTAGCATTGTAAAGACACTGGTTCTCGCCTCGAAGGGTGCCAACAGTGGAAAGGTGGATCAGGCCTTTGATGGCGAGATCTATTGGACAATAGGGTGAGGCCTATTGTGGCATTGTGGTCTTAGAACCGCTCACCCGTCCAACGCAGACGTACTTCCATTAACAAGGAAGGAACTGCGGTCAAACAAATCCTCGTGTCTCCGCATGCTCAACTACGTTTACCTTGCTCATTTTACACGCTTAGTAGTTAGGTTAGAATATAGGGAAATTCTCGTAATTTCATATCTAGAGAATTTAAATTTGTATCCAGCCTAAAATTGAAAAGGAATTAAAATTTGGAGTAGCACCTATTCACCCCTCCCCTCCTCCTCTAGGTGCCCATACGATCCATTTCAGACCAGGAGTTCCCTGAAGAGAAAAGTCGGCTCAACACCTGTAACACCCTCGAATCGGCCCTATGCAAGTTTTAGCGCTTCCCGCCAAACTCGCATAGAAATGATTCAAGGACGCCCACCAGGCACTTGCGCGCGGGTGGAGAACGAAGTAATACCATTACACATTAGTCCACGATGGAACCCTCAGAACATATATATATATACATACAACAACGACTCCATGAGTCAAGAATACAGATATACTATACAAAGATTCAAATCACCTTGAAAAAGATAGAGCGTCCGACTACGGACAAGATGCAAATGGGGCTAAGAGCCCTGAAGAATAACGAATGGCGTCCATAACCCTGCCCAGGCCAAGCCGGAAGGGTAACCCTGCTAACAACGTCGAACTCGTACCTGCTAAACAAAAGGGGTGCCGACAAAGGGTGAAGGAAAAAAGAGGAGCGTCAGTACTGAGGCCAGTACACTGCAAGGCTAGAATTCGGCGGCTCTCGCCTACATAGGTATGGTGGACTGAAGCGGCAGCGCAACTTGCACTAAACAATCTATAGAGACTCGATGCAACTATCGGCTATTAGAGAGGGATAAGAGAAACCTATTCGAATCCAACCTGATACTAACACCAATCATACCCATCCTGGTATTCCCCCTCGAGACCAAACGAGGAAGTCAAACCGAGGAACTCACACAGTTGGCAGTTTTATTCATTCCATTATAGTTGAAGCATTACTAGTCAGATATAGATAACATGAGTCATCCTGATAGCATAAGTAGTGGGCAGTTTTAGTTAACCATTCAGTGGTAGTTGCAATACTTACTAGTCAGATGCAATTAGCATGTGACATCACAAACCCAGCAGTTGTTGGCACTTTTATTTCATTCCATTGGAGTTGCGATACTTACTAGGCAGGTATAACAGGACAAGATACACCCCGGTTCCACCAGTTGTTGGCATTTTTATTATCTATTCCATTGTAGTGAAGCTGATTACTAGTCACATATTAAGTCAAATTTATAGCACTACTTTAGTTATGCTTGTCCATGATCGAGATAATGTGCTCCAAGTCATCCATAACCGCGGACACGGCTTTCAGAAAGATTTACCCTGCAGGGGTGCACAAATAGCAACACACACACGATCAACCTCGGAAAAACCAACTCAAAACCCAACGAGGCTTTCACGACAAAGAAATCACAGGATTCATAAATTATTTCAGGGGGCCACCCCATTAAGCTACCCGCAACGAAGTTGGCCGGCTCCGAGACGGACCCAAGGTTTGTGCCAATGGCTGTAAACGACTGGGAACCCGAAAGTGTGACTAGGCTTGTCGATAACGCGAAAACATTCCACATTCCTAAACAGTACAGGTGCTCCACGCACAATCGTAAATAAAGCAGTAAAGCATGGCATAAGTACAGGATAGTAATAAAGCCCCAAACTACTTTGTGGCCCCAAGAAATAAGAAATGAATCAAGCTCTGGCTAAGGGGATTCATGGTCCCATATGCGGATAGTGCGATAGTCAAGGAACAGGTATCAAGTACTCGGGGTCCTACGGGACATAAGTGAGCGTGGAAGAACCAAATAACATCTATTGCCTCTGCATTAGTTATATCTATTCCTAGCATTTTCATATCAAGTTGTAATTAAAGTCATGATCATCTCCACCATTAAGCATCTCCACCATTTATCATGTGCCAACTTGTCGTCAACGGAGGAACGACAACGACACGAAGCAACACAGAAGAAAGCAACTACGACTCGCAAGGCCGATTATCTGTCAAACAACAGGCAATAGGATGTGTCCATGGCAATATAGAGGCTGCAAGGAGTATAAATGGTACACGGAAACTAAAGCATCGCAATACGGGTAGCAATAGATCAACAGGAGGAAGTAAAGACTATAAATGCAAAATAGGTAGAAAGGGAGAGAATGCTCGCTTGGGAAACATAGCCGAAGATACATTATCCGAAGAACTTGTCGATACTCGCATCAACTCAACGGCCTAATCCGCAAAGAACCAAATCACTAAAACAAACACCAAATGCGATATTTAATACTATGGTAAAAGATCCGGCATGCTGCATGTATGATGCATGACATGGCAAAGATGCGGTGTAACTAGACAATATTAAGCGAAACCGGGGTCCCGACAATTAATTAGATGGTTCATGTTGTTTAGATACCCGCAATTTAAATGTTGTCTTAACAAGACAAAACATGGCATCGGTTCGCTACACAAATTTAAATGGAGCCAATATAAGACTAGAAAATTCAGCATATGGTTTCCATATTTAATTTAGGTGAATCATCGAAATATCCCCATCCACCAACAATATGTATGCAAACATGTTCAATTAATATGCAACAATTATATGTCATTATAAAATAGGGGGCTCAGAAAAGGGGGATCACATCATGGTCCGAAGATCTTGGGGCTCAAAGGGGTTCGACGGGATCAGTCTTCGGACTCCGAGATCGGGCTTCGGTTCGAGGCTTCGCGATTCGGATCCGAGAAGGAGACCTTGGAGGAGCGGGCCCGCGGCTGGCAGCGACGGGCTTGATGCAGGGACGCCGGACTGCAAGGTGCTCGGGCAGCGGGCTTGCAGAGAGGAGCCGAGCGGGGTCGGGACGGAGGCGTAGGAGGCGGCGCGGCCGGACGCGAACCCGCGCGTCAATGGCGGTGGTCGGTGGCCTTTGGGGCCGAGCGGCCCGACAGGTACTCGCAGGGCGCGGCGGCACCAGTCGAGGAAGATGGGGCTCGGGGAGGAGCTCAGTGGCGCATGGAGGTTGGTGGCCGGCGGAGCTCGGGGCCGGCGGCGAAAGGCGCGGAGGTTGAGGCAGAGGATCCCCGGGGCGGGCTCGCCTGGCTCCCGGCGGCGGCGGAGCTAGAGATCCTCCAGGCCGACGAGGGGCGCGCGGTGGCCAGGGATAGCAACAACGGCGCCTGGCGAGGCCGACGGCAGATCGGGGATGGGAGCAGAGGTGGTTGGTGGGGATGAGATTGATCAGGGAACGACGAGGTGGGGACGCAAGGAGAGAAGCGGTCAGCGGGGCTGGGCACGCGTGTACCGCGCAGGTGGGTACGACGCGGGGCAGGGTTCTCGTGTCGGTGTGCCTGCGTCGCGCAGGGCGTGGCGGTGGGGTGGCTCGGGTTGGGTCCGACCGGGTGGGCCCCGCGGGTTGGGCTGGGTACGGTTGGTGGCTTGTAGTGCTATAGAGTAGCGTGTCGGGTGGTACGCGGGCGGGTCGGGGTGATTTCCTGCGGTGCAGCGCACGCGGTTGGGGTGGTTGTGCAGGGCGGTGGTAGGTGGGTGGCGGCGGTGGTAGCTAGATGGTTAGGGTTTAGTTCTAGCTCTTTAGGGTTTGGTATGCCAGGTAGTAGGCTGCTGGCTTGCTGGGATTTTGGCTTAGCAGGCTGGCGGCCTCTCCAGTAAAACATTTATTTATCAGTTTTAGTTTAATAGTCTTTTGCAAATAAATTTTAGACAAATAAAATAATTCGGAAGAGACCGAAGTTTTGGGTTTGAATAAAGAGGACGATAATTAGAAAACAAAACTAGGCTTTTATAAAAATAGTTTTTGGCAAACCATGCATGATGATGACGATGCTCAAATGCAATGTGGCATGATGACATGAGCATGTAGTCATGATGATGCACAAAACAAAACATAGCGATTTTCTAGTAGTGGTTTTATCGGGGTGCTACAATTCGACACCACTAACAAGGGATCTCGCCCTCGAGATCCGCCTCATGGTACCGAAAAAAAAGGCCGGCGATCTGAATCTTCTCGCTTCGTATAGATCCTCGCGACACCACTAACAAAGATCCTTGCTCCATCTTGAAATCGACGACACCACCAACAAGGGATCGTTGCTCACATTTGTCGAGAGGATACTCCGGAGAAACAAAGATGAAGATAAAGGTATCGAAAGGTAAGGACACCTTTAACTTCTGTGGAAGGAGTGAATAAGTGCACTCTAATCCACTTCAATGTACAGGAGCGAATAGAATGAGTAATCGGCATGGGGGCCAATCCATCACGCACCCAAACTATTACTCCGCACATACAGTAGCAAATCGTACAACCCATTCTCAGAATTCAGACTGAAGATGTCGACAAGCGATGTTCGGAAGCTAACGAGTGATGCGGACTCTTCATTGGATCTAATGTAGATGATGTTGTCGCGTTGGAACACACCGAAAGATACAAAGAAATATTTCAGTGGGTTTTGATCCACCGAAAGGTACAATAGATGAAGGTTACCAGATAGCACGAAGACCAGATGTGGAAACACCATTGCAAGAGGAAGGAATCGAAACCCTGAAGGTACAACAGAAACCCAACCACGAGAAATCCTGGACTCAAAGAGAAGATAAGAGAGCAGATTCAAAACACGCAGAGGTAAGAGGAGAATAGCATAGGGGTAAGAAGTAAAAGCAGACCTAATCAGATCTATCCAACCAATTTTCAAAAATAGTTTGACAATCTACAACGTCCGTTAGCTAGGTTATCCTACAGGCTGGACCAGTGGGGTATCGCAACTGCTGAGCTCTGATACCACTTTGTAACACCCTCGAATCGGCCCTATGCAAGTTTTAGCGCTTCCCGCCAAACCCGCATAGAAACGATTCAAGGACGCCCACCAGGCACTTGCGTGCGGGTGGAGAACGAAGTAATACCATTACACATTAGTCCACGATGGAACCCTCAGAACATATATATATATATATACAACAATGACTCCATGAGTCAAGAATACAGATATACTATACAAAGATTCAAATCACCTTGAAAACGATAGAGCGTCCGACTACGGACAAGATGCAAATGGGGCTAAGAGCCCTGAAGAATAACCAATGGCGTCCATAACCCTGCCCAGGCCAAGCCGGAAGGGTAACCTTGCTAACGACGTCGAACTCGTACCTGCTAAACAAAAGGGGGGCCGACAAAGGGCAAAGGGAAAAAGAGGAGCGTCAGTACTGAGGCCAGTACACGGGGAGGCTAGAATTCGGCGGCTCTCGCCTACATAGGTATGGTGGACTGAAGCGGCAGCGCAACTTGCACTAAACAATCTATAAAGACTCGATGCAACTATCGGCTATTAGAGAGGGATAAGAGAAACCTATTCGAATCCAACCTGATACTAACACCAATCATACCCATCCTGGTATTCCCCCTCGATACCAAACGAGGAAGTCAAACCGAGGAACTCACACAGTTGGCAGTTTTATTCATTCCATTATAGTTGAAGCACTACTAGTCAGATATAGATAGCATGAGTCATCCTGATAGCATAAGTAGTGGGCAGTTTTAGTTAACCATTCAGTGGTAGTTGCAGTACTTACTAGTCAGATGCAATTAGCATGTGACATCACAAACCCAGCAGTTGTTGGCACTTTTATTTCATTCCATTGGAGTTGCGATACTTACTAGGCAGGTATAACAGGACAAGATACACCCCGGTTCCACCAGTTGTTGGCATTTTTATTATCTATTCCATTGTAGTGAAGCTGATTACTAGTCACATATTAAGTCAAATTTATAGCACTACTTTAGTTATGCTTGTCCATGATCGAGATAATGTTCTCCAAGTCATCCATAACCGCGGACACGGCTTTCAGAAAGATTTACCTTGCAGGGGTGCACAAATAGCAACACACACACGATCAACCTCGGAAAAACCAACTCAAAACCCAACGAGGCTTTCACGACAAAGCAATCACAGGATTCATAAATTATTTCAGGGGCCACCCCATTAAGCTACCCGCAACGAAGTTGGCCGGCTCCGAGACGGACCCAAGGTTTGTGCCAATGGCTGTAAACGACTGGGAACCCAAAAGTGTGACTAGGCTTGTCGATAACGCGAAAACATTCCACATTCCTAAACAGTACAGGTGCTCCAGGCACAATCGTAAATAAAGTAGTAAAGCATGGCATAAGTACAGGATAGCAATAAAGCCCCAAACTACTTTGTGGCCCCAAGAAATAAGAAATGAATCAAGCTCTAGCTAAGGGGATTCATGGTCCCATATGCGGATAGTGCGATAGTCAAGGAATAGGTATCAAGTAGTCGGGGTCCTACGGGACATAAGTGAGCGTGGAAGAACCAAATAACATTTATTGCCCACCGATGCATCTGCATTAGTTATATCTATTCCTAGCATTTTCATATCAAGTTGTAATTAAAGTCATGATCATCTCCACCATTAAGCATCTCCACCATTTATCATGTGCCAACTTTTCGTCAACGGAGGAACGACAACGACGCGAAGCAACACAGAAGCAAGCAACTACGACTCGCAAGGCCGATTATCTATCAAACAACAGGCAATAGGATGTCTCCATGGAAATATAGAGGCTGCAAGGAGTATAAATGGTACACGGAAACTAAAGCATCACAATACGGGTAGCAATAGATCAACAGGAGGAAGTAAAGACTATAAATGCAAAATAGGTAGAAAGGGAGAGAATGCTCGCCTGGGAAACATAGCCGAAGATACATTATCCGAAGAACTTGTCGATACTCGCATCAACTCAACGGCCTAATCCGCGAAGAACCAAATCACTAAAACAAACACCAAATGCGATATTTAATACTATGGTAAAAGATCCGGCATGCTGCATGTATGATGCATGACATGGCAAAGATGCGGTGTAACTAGACAATATTAAGCGAAATCGGGGTCCCGACAATTAATTAGATGGTTCATGTTGTTGAGATACCCGCAATTTAAATGTTGTCTTAACAAGACAAAACATGGCATCGATTCGCTACACAAATTTAAATGGAGCCAATATAAGACTAGAAAATTTAGCATATGGTTTCCATATTTAATTTAGGTGAATCATCGAAATATCCCCATCCACCCGCAATATGTATGCAAACATGTTCAATTAATATGCAACAATTATATGTCATTATAAAATAGGGGGCTCGGAAAAGGGGGATCACATTATGGTCCGAAGATCTTGGGGCTCAAAGGGGTTCGACGGGATCAGTCTTCGGACTCCGGGATCGGGCTTCGGTTCGAGGCTTCGCGATTCGGATCCGAGAAGGAGACCTTGGAGGAGCGGGCCCGTGGCTGGCAGCGACGGGCTTGATGCAGGGACGCCGGACTGCAAGGTGCTCGGGCAGCGGGCGTGCAGAGAGGAGTCGAGCGGGGTGGGGACGGAGGCGTAGGAGGCGGCGCGGCCGGACGCGGACCCGCGCGTCAATGGCGGTGGTCGGTGGCCTTTGGGGCCGAGCGGCCCGACAGGTACTCTCAGGGCGCGGCAGCACCAGTCGAGGAAGACGGGGCTCGGGGAGGAGCTCAGTGGCGCATGGAGGTTGGTGGCCGGCGGAGCTCGGGGCCGGCGGCGAAAGGCGCGGAGGTTGAGGCAGAGGATCCTCGGGGCGGGCTCGCCTGGCTCCCGGCAGCGGCGGAGCTAGAGATCCTCCAGGCCGACGAGGGGGCGCGCGGTGGCCAGGGATAGCGACAACGGCGCCTGGCGAGGCCGACGGCGGATCGGGGATGGGAGCAGAGGTGGTTGGTGGGGATGAGATTGATCAGGGAACGACGAGGTGGGGACGCAAGGAGAGAAGCGGTCAGCGGGGCTGGGCACGCGTGTACCGCGCAGGTGGGTACAACGCGGGGCGGGGTTCTCGTGTCGGTGTGCCTGCATCGCGCAGGGCGTGGCGGTGGGGTGGCTCGGGTTGGGTCCGACCGGGTGGGCCGCGCAGGTTGGGCTGGGTACGGTTGGTGGCTTGTAGCGCTATAGAGTAGCGTGTCGGGTGGTACGCGGGAGGGTCGGGGCGATTTCCTGCGGTGCAGCGCACGCGGTTGGGGTGGTTGTGCAGGACGGTGGTAGGTGGGTGGCGGCGGTGGTAGCTAGATGGTTAGGGTTTAGTTCTAGCTCTTTAGGGTTTGGTATGCGGAGTAGTAGGCTGCTGGCTTGCTGGGATTTTGGCTTAGCAGGCTGGCGGCCTCTCCAGTAAAACATTTATTTATCAGTTTTAGTTTAATTGTCTTTTGCAAATAAATTTTAGACAAATAAAATAATTCGGAAGAGACCGAAGTTTTGGGTTTGAATAAAGAGGACGATAATTAGAAAACAAAACTAGGCTTTTATAAAAAATAGTTTTTGGCAAACCATGCATGATGATGACGATGCTCAAATGCAATGTGGCATGATGACATGAGCATGTAGTCATGATGATGCACAAAACAAAACATAGCGATTTTCTAGTAGTGGTTTTATCGGGGTGCTACAATTCGACACCACTAACAAGGGATCTCGCCCTCGAGATCCGCCTCATGGTACCGAAAAAAAGGCTGGCGATCTGAATCTTCTCGCTTCGTATAGATCCTCGCGACACCACTAACAAAGATCCTTGCTCCATCTTGAAATCGACGACACCACCAACAAGGGATCGTTGCTCACATTTGTCGAGAGGATACTCCGGAGAAACAAAGATGAAGGTAAAGGTATCAAAAGGTAAGGCCACCTTTAACTTCTGTGGAAGGAGTGAATAAGTGCACTCTAATCCACTTCAATGTACATGAGCGAATAGAATGAGTAATCGGCATGGGGGCCAATCCATCACGCACCCAAACTATTACTCCGCACATACAGTAGCAAATCGTACAACCCATTCTCAGAATTCAGACTGAAGATGTCGACAAGCGATGTTCGGAAGCTAAGGAGTGATGCGGACTCTTCATTGGATCTAATGTAGATGATGTTGTCGCGTTGGAACACACCGAAAGATACAAAGAAAGATTTCAGTGGGTTTTGATCCACCGAAAGGTACAATAGATGAAGGTTACCAGATAGCACGAAGACCAGATGTGGAAACACCATTGCAAGAGGAAGGAATCGAAACCCTGAAGGTACAACAGAAACCCAACCACGAGAAATCCTGGACTCAAAGAGAAGATAAGAGAGCAGATTCAAAACACGTAGAGGTAAGAGGAGAATAGCATAGGGGTAAGAAGTAAAAGCAGACCTAATCAGATCTATCCAACCAATTTTCAAAAATAGTTTGATAATCTACAACGTCTGTTAGCTAGGTTATCCTACAGGCTAGACCAGTGGGGTATCGCAACTGCTGAGCTCTGATACCACTTTGTAACACCCTCGAATCGGCCCTATGCAAGTTTTAGCGCTTCTCGCCAAACCCGCATAAAAACGATTCAAGGACGCCCACCAGGCACTTGCGTGCGGGTGGTGAACGAAGTAATACCATTACACATTAGTCCACGATGGAACCCTCATAACATATATATATATATACAACAATGACTCCATGAGTCAAGAATACAGATATACTATACAAAGATTCAAATCACCTTGAAAACGATAGAGCGTCCGACTACGGACAAGATGCAAATGGGGCTAAGAGCCCTGAAGAATAACCAATGGCGTCCATAACCCTGCCCAGGCCAAGCCGGAAGGGTAACCCAGCTAACGACGTCGAACTCGTACCTGCTAAACAAAAGGGGGGCCGACAAAGGGCAAAGGGAAAAAGAGGAGCGTCAGTACTGAGGCCAGTACACGGCGAGGCTAGAATTCGGGGGCTCTCGCCTACATAGGTATGGTGGACTGAAGCGGCAGCGCAACTTTCACTAAACAATCTATAGAGACTCGATGCAACTATCGGCTATTAGAGAGGAATAAGAGAAACCTATTCGAATCCAACCTAATACTAACACCAATCATACCAATCCTGGTATTCCCCCTCGATACCAAACGAGGAAGTCAAACCGAGTAACTCACACAGTTGGCAGTTTTTATTCATTCCATTATAGTTGAAGCACTTACTAGTCAGATATAGATAGCATGAGTCATCCTGATAGCATAAGTAGTGGGCAGTTTTAGTTAACCATTCAGTGGTAGTTGCAGTACTTACTAGTCAGATACAATTAGCATGTGAGATCACAAACCCAGCAGTTTTTGGCACTTTTATTTCATTCCATTGGAGTTGCGATACTTACTAGGAAGGTATAACAGGACACGATACATCCCGGTTCCACCAGTTGTTGGCACTTTTATTATCCATTCCATTGTAGTGAAGCTAATTACTAGTCACATATTAAGTCAAATTTATAGCACTACTTTAGTTATGCTTGTCTATGATCGAGATACTGTGCTCCAGTCGTCCATAACCGCGGACACGGCTTTCAGAAAGATTTACCCTGCAGGGGTGCACAAATAGCAACACACACACAGTCAACCTCGGAAAAACCAACTCAAAACCCAACGAGGCTTTCACGACAAAGCAATCACAGGATTCATAAATTATTTCAGGGGGGCACCCCATTAAGCTACCCGCAACGAAGTTGGCCGGCTCCGAGACGGACCCAAGGTTTGTGCCAATGGCTGTAAACGACTGGGAACCCGAAAGTGTGACTAGGCTTGTCGATACCGCGAAAACATTCCACATTCCTAAACAGTACAGGTGCTCCACGCACAATCGTAAATAAAGCAGTAAAGCATGGCATAAGTACAGGATAGTAATAAAGCCCCAAACTACTTTGTGGCCCCAAGAAATAAGAAATGAATCAAGCTCTGGCTAAGGGGATTCATGGTCCCATATGCGGATAGTGCGATAGTCAAGGAACAGGTATCAAGTACTCGGGGTCCTACGGGACACAAGTGAGCGTGGAAGAACCAAATAACATCTATTGCCCACCGATGCCTCTGCATTAGTTATATCTATTCCCAACATTTTAATATCAAGTTGTAATTAAAGTCATGATCATCTCCACCATTAAGCATCTCCACCATTTATCATGTGCCAACTTGCCATCAACGGAGGAACGACAACGACGCGAAGCAACACAGAAGCAAGCAACTACGACTCGCAAGGCCGACTATCTATCAAACAACAGGCAATAGGATGTGTCCATGGCAATATAGAGGCTGCAAGGAGTATAAATGGTACACGGAAACTAAAGCATCGCAGTACGGGTAGCAATAGATCAACAGGAGGAAGTAAAGACTATAAATGCAAAATAGGTAGAAAGGGAGAGAATGCTCGCCTGGGAAACATAGCCGAAGATACATTATTCGAAGAACTTGTCGATACTCGCATCAACTCAACGGCCTAATCCGCAAAGAACCAAATCACTAAAACAAACACCAAATGCGATATTTAATACTATGGTAAAAGATCCGGCATGCTGCATGTATGATGCATGACATGGCAAAGATGCGGTGTAACTAGACAATATTAAGCGAAACCGGGGTCCCGACAATTAATTAGATGGTTCATGTTGTTTAGATACCCGCAATTTAAATGTTGTCTTAACAAGTCAAAACATGGCATCGGTTCGCTACACAAATTTAAATGGAGCCAATATAAGACTAGAAAAGTCAGCATATGGTTTCCATATTTAATTTAGGTGAATCATCGAAATATCCCCATCCACCCGCAATATGTATGCAAACATGTTCAATTAATATGCAACAATTATATGTCATTATAAAATAGGGGGCTCGGAAAAGGGGGATCACATCATGGTCCGAAGATCTTGGGGCTCAAAGGGGTTCGACGGGATCAGTCTTCGGACTCCGGGATCGGGCTTCGGTTCGAGGCTTCGCGATTCGGATCCGAGAAGGAGACCTTGGAGGAGCGGGCCCGCGGCTGGCAGCGACGGGCTTGATGCAGGGACGCCGGACTGCAAGGTGCTCGGGCAGCGGGTGTGCAGAGAGGAGACGAGCGGGGTCGGGACGGAGGCGTAGGAGGCGGCACGGCCGGACGCGGACCCGCGCGTCAATGGCGGTGGTCGGTGGCCTTTGGGGCCGAGCGGCCCGACAGGTACTCGCAGGGCGCGGCGACACTAGTCGAGGAAGACGGGGCTCGGGGAGGAGCTCCGTGGCGCATGGAGGTTGGTGGCCGGCGGAGCTCGGGGCCGGCGGCGAAAGGCGCGGAGGTTGAGGCAGAGGAGCCCTGGGGCGGGCTCGCCTGGCTCCCGGCGGCGGCGGAGCTAGAGATCCTCTAGGCCGACGAGGGGGCGCGCGGTGGCCAGGGATAGCAACAACGGCGCCTGGCGAGGCCGACGGCGGATCGGGGATGGGAGCAGAGGTGGTTGGTGGGGATGAGATTGATCAGGGAACGACGAGGTGGGGACGCAAGGAGAGAAGCGGTCAGCGGGGCTGGGCACGCGTGTACCGCGTAGGTGGGTACGACGTGGGGCAGGGTTCTCGTGTCGGTGTGCCTGCGTCGCGCAGGGCGTGGCGGTGGGGTGGCTCGGGTTGGGTCCGACCGGGTGGGCCGCGCGGGTTGGGCTGGGTACGGTTGGTGGCTTGTAGCGCTATAGAGTAGCGTGTCGGGTGGTACGCGGGCGGGTCGGGGCGATTTCCTGCGGTGCAGCGCACGCGGTTGGGGTGGTTGTGCAGGACGGTGGTAGGTGGGTGGTGGCGGTGGTAGCTAGATGGTTAGGGTTTAGTTCTAGATCTTTAGGGTTTGGTATGCTGGGTAGTAGGCTGCTGGCTTGCTGGGATTTTGGCTTAGCAGGCTGGCGGCCTCTCCAGTAAAACATTTATTTATCAGTTTTATTTTAATAGTCTTTTGCAAATAAATTTTAGACAAATAAAATAATTCGGAAGAGACCGAAGTTTTGGGTTTGAATAAAGAGGACGATAATTAGAAAACAAAACTAGGCTTTTATAAAAATAGTTTTTGGCAAACCATGCATGATGATGACGATGCTCAAATGCAATGTGGCATGATGACATGAGCATGTAGTCATGATGATGCACAAAACAAAACATAGCGATTTTCTAGTAGTGGTTTTATCGGGGTGCTACAATTGGACACCACTAACAAGGGATCTCGCCCTCGAGATTCGCCTCATGGTACCGAAAAAAAAGGCCGGCGATCTGAATCTTCTCGCTTCGTATAGATCCTCGCGACACCACTAACAAAGATCCTTGCTCCATCTTGAAATCGACGACACCACCAACAAGGGATCGTTGCTCACATTTGTCGAGAGGATACTCCGGAGAAACAAAGATGAAGATAAAGGTATCGAAAGGTAAGGCCACCTTTAACTTCTGTGGAAGGAGTGAATAAGTGCACTCTAATCCACTTCAATGTACAGGAGCGAATAGAATGAGTAATCGGCATGGGGGCCAATCCATCACGCACCCAAACTATTACTCCGCACATACAGTAGCAAATCGTACAACCCATTCTCAGAATTCAGACTGAAGATCTCGACAAGCGATGTTCGGAAGCTAAGGAGTGATGCCGACTCTTCATTGGATCTAATGTAGATGATGTTGTCACGTTGGAACAGACCAAAAGATACAAAGAAAGATTTCAGTGGGTTTTGATCCACCGAAAGGTACAATAGATGAAGGTTACCAGATAGCACGAAGACCAGATGTGGAAACACCTTTGCAAGAGGAAGGAATCGAAAGCCTGAAGGTACAACAGAAACCCAACCACGAGAAATCCTGGACTCAAAGAGAAGATAAGAGAGCAGATTCAAAACACGCAGAGGTAAGAGGAGAATAGCATAGGGGTAAGAAGTAAAAGCAGACCTAATCAGATCCATCCAACCAATTTTCAAAAATAGTTTGACAATCTACAACGTCCGTTAGCTAGCTTATCCTACAGGCTGGACCAGTGGGGTATCGCAACTGCTGAGCTCTGATACCACTTTGTAACACCCTCGAATCGGCCCTATGCAAGTTTTAGCGCTTCCCGCCAAACCCGCATAGAAACGATTCAAAGACGCCCACCAGGCACTTGCGTGCGGGTGGAGAACGAAGTAATACCATTACACATTAGTCCACGATGGAACCCTCAAAACATATATATATATACAACAATGACTCCATGAGTCAAGAATACAGATATACTATACAAAGATTCAAATCACCTTGAAAACGATAGAGCGTCCGACTATGGACAAGATGCAAATGGGGCTAAGAGCCCTGAAGAATAACCAATGGCGTCCATAACCCTGCCCAGGCCAACCGGAAGGGTAACCTAGCTAACGACGTCGAACTCGTACCTGCTAAACAAAAGGGGGGCCGACAAAGGGCAAAGGGAAAAAGAGGAGCGTCAGTACTGAGGCCAGTACACGGCGAGGCTAGAATTCGGCGGCTCTCGCCTACATAGGTATGGTGGACTGAAGCGGCAGCGCAACTTGCACTAAACAATCTATAGAGACTCGATGCAACTATCGGCTATTAGAGAGGGATAAGAGAAACCTATTCGAATCCAACCTGATACTAACACCAATCATACCAATCCTGGTATTCCCCCTCGATACCAAACGAGGAAGTCAAACCGAGTAACTCACACAGTTGGCAGTTTTATTCATTCCATTATAGTTGAAGCACTTACTAGTCAGATATAGATAGCATGAGTCATCCTGATAGCATAAGTAGTGGGCAGTTTTAGTTAACCATTCAGTGGTAGTTGCAGTACTTACTAGTCAGATACAATTAGCATGTGAGATCACAAACCCAGCAGTTTTTGGCACTTTTATTTCATTCCATTGGAGTTGCGATACTTACTAGGAAGGTATAACAGGACACGATACATCCCGGTTCCACCAGTTGTTGGCACTTTTATTATCCATTCCATTGTAGTGAAGCTAATTACTAGTCACATATTAAGTCAAATTTATAGCACTACTTTAGTTATGCTTGTCTATGATCCAGATACTGTGCTCCAAGTCGTCCATAACCGCGGACACGGCTTTCAGAAAGATTTACCCTGCAGGGGTGCACAAATAGCAACACACACACGGTCAACCTCGGAAAAACCAACTCAAAACCCAACGAGGCTTTCACGACAAAGCAATCACAGGATTCATAAATTATTTCAGGGGGGCACCCCATTAAGCTACCCGCAACGAAGTTGGCCGGCTCCGAGACGGACCCAAGGTTTGTGCCAATGGCTGTAAACGACTGGGAACCCGAAAGTGTGACTAGGCTTGTCGATACCGCGAAAACATTCCACATTCCTAAACAGTACAGGTGCTCCACGCACAATCGTAAATAAAGCAGTAAAGCATGGCATAAGTACAGGATAGTAATAAAGCCCCAAACTACTTTGTGGCCCCAAGCAATAAGAAATGAATCAAGCTCTGGCTAAGGGGATTCATGGTCCCATATGCGGATAGTGCGATAGTCAAGGAACAGGTATCAAGTACTCGGGGTCCTACGGGACACAAGTGAGCGTGGAAGAACCAAATAACATCTATTGCCCACCGATGCCTCTGCATTAGTTATATCTATTCCCAGCATTTGAATATCAAGTTGTAATTAAAGTCATGATCATCTCCACCATTAAGCATCTCCACCATTTATCATGTGCCAACTTGCCGTCAACGGAGGAACGACAACGACGCGAAGCAACACAGAAGCAAGCAACTACGACTCGCAAGGCCGACTATCTATCAAACAACAGGCAATAGGATGTGTCCATGGCAATATAGAGGCTGCAAGGAGTATAAATGGTACACGGAAACTAAAGCATCGCAGTACGGGTACCAATAGATCAACAGGAGGAAGTAAAGACTATAAATGCAAAATAGGTAGAAAGGGAGAGAATGCTCACCTGGGAAACATAGCCGAAGATACATTATCCAAAGAACTTGTTGATACTCGCATCAACTCAACGGCCTAATCCGCGAAGAACCAAATCACTAAAACAAACACCAAATGCGCTATTTAATACCACGGTAAAAGATCCGACATGATGCATCTACGATGCATGACATGGCAAAGATGCGGTGCAACTCGACAATATTAAGCGGAACCGGGGTCCCGACAATTAATTAGATGGTTCATGTTGTTTAGATACCCGCAATTTAAATGTTGTCTTAACAAGACAAAACATGGCATCGGTTCTCTACACAAATTTAAATGGAGCCAATATAAGACTAGAAAAGTCAGCATATGGTTCGAGGCTTCGCGATTCGGATCCGGGAAGGAGACCTTGGAGGAGCGGGCCCGCGGCTGGCAGCGACGGGCTTGATGCAGGGACGCCGGACTGCAAGATGCTCGGGCAGCGGGCGTGCAGAGAGGAGCCGAGCGGGGTCGGGTCGGAGGCGTAGGACGCGGAACCGCGCCTCAACGGCGGTGGTCGGTGGCCTTTGGGGCCGAGCGGCCCGACAGGTACTCGCAGGGCGCGGTGGCACCGGTCGAGGAAGACGGGGCTCAGGGAGGAGCTCAGTGGCGCATGGAGGTTGGCGGCCGGCGGAGCTCGGGGCCGGCGGCGGAAGGTGCGGAGGTCGAGGTAGAGGAGCGCCGGGGCGGGCTCGCCTGGCTCCCGGCGGCGGCGGAGCTAGAGATCCTCCAAGCCGACGAGGGGGCGCGCGGTGGCCGGGGACAGCGACAATGGCGCCTGGCGAGGCCGGCGACGGATCGGGGATGGGAGTAGAGGTGGTTTGTGGGGATGAGATTGATCAGGGAACGACGAGGTGGGGACGCAGGGAGAGAAGCGGTCAGTAGGGCTGGGCACGCTTGTACCGCGCAGGTGGGTACGACGCGGGGCGGGGTTCTCGTGTCGGTGTGCCTGCGTCGTGCAGGGCGTGGCGGTGGGGTGGCTCGGGTTGGGTCCGACCGGGTGGGGCCGCGCGGGTTGGGCTGGGTACAGTTGGTGGCTTGCAGCGCTGTAGAGTAGCGTGTCAGGTGGTACGTGGGCGGGTCGGGACGATTTGCTGCGGTGCAGCGCACGCGGTTGGGGTGGCAGTGCAGGGCGGTGGTAGGTGGGTGGCGGCGGTGGTAGCTAGATTGTTAGGGTTTAGTTCTAGCTCTTTAGGGTTTGGTATGCCGAGTAGTAGGCTGCTGGCTTGCTGGCCTTATCGCTTAGCAGGCTGGCAGCCTCTCCGGTAAAACATTTATTTATCAGTTTTAGTTTAATAGTCTTTTGCAAATAATTTTTAGGCAAATAAAATAATTCGGAAGAGACCGAAGTTTTGGGTTTGAATAAAGAGGACGATAATTAGAAAACAAAACTAGGCTTTTATAAAAATAGTTTTTGGCAAACCATGCATGATGATGACGATGCTCAAATGCAATGTGGCATGATGACATGAGCATGTAGTGTCATGATGATGCACAAAACAAAACATAGCGATTTTCTAGTAGTGGTTTTATCGGGGTGCTACAACATCCAGCTTGAGAAAAACCAGGATCTACTCAAGGACGCCGAGATCAAGTTTTACTCGGTGAAACTTGAGTTTGAAAGACTCCAAAAGAAACATGCGGGCTGGTTGACTGAACTCGCTAGAATCAATAACATCATGGCCCGTGAGTTTTGATATTTTCCTATTGGCCAACACTTCTCTTATGTCACTATGCTTCTTTACTAACTTGTGCTTTTTGCTCCTTCTCAGAAAATTTTCCCGAATCAAAACCTCGCATTGCTGCCATCGTAAGGAAATCCAGATCACAGAAAGGTGAGTCCAGTGCTGCCTCGGCCGAATATGACATTAATGAATCCTTGGCCAGTATCTTGGCTTGCCTTGGACCAGTAAAGACGTTTGGGGTTGATCTTCTAGATGCCGCCATCCGAGTATTCCACGTACTCTGGCTGACAGAAACTGCCCCTAAACATGCCTCCCAGCTGGCCGAGAAATTGATGGAGTGTCAGATGGTTGTGAGCCTATGGAGGGAATCTGCCGCGCGCGCTGGAACCGACATAATTCTAGCCTTCGTGCTATCATGGTATGAAGTTATCGATTTAGATACTCTTCAAAACATGCACACCGGTTCCCATGGATAACCAATCCAGATATCATCCAACAGCGCCAAGCTTGAGCCTATCAACTAATCCAGTATGCTAATATCCATGCATGGAATGAAGGGTCGAGCTTCCTCAATGATGTTGACGACAAGTATGTCAAAGACGCTGCTAATAACGATGAAGAGAACCTAGACGAGCATGAGGAAAACTCGGATGGTGAAGCGGGGGCCGAGGATCTTAATCCTGAAGTTGCCTTTCCTCCTCCTCCCGATGCTTAAAAACTCTGAATTCGGTTAAATCCCTGGTATGCCCGGCGCAAATGTATAATACAGTTTAAGTTGTTCTGCCACCAATAAGTTTTTTATGTCGGATTCCTTTGGGCAGAGTCCCCAAGTTTATTTTCTTGTTTACTAAATCTTATGATCTGGCTCATGTCTACCATTTTTTGGCGTTCTACTTATGAGTGACAGGATCAGAAAATTAAATTAACAATACACAAAACTACGAGAATTTAGCTCAGAGTTATTCGGCATAAAAATAACGAAAGTAAATACAGGGGTTAGTCCAAAAAACAAGTGTTGACTCACTTAGTTTTCTATCCTTAGTAGTTTTTCATGTGCACAACACTCACCAGCTTTTGCTCTTTCTTACCATGAAGCAGGGTTTTGGACAGCAGCAAGTCGAAGAGTGGTACTTTGGTGCCGACACAATACTAACTCGGCCTAAAGGGTAAGAAACTTAAGCCAACCGACATAAAACTGAAAGTACTGAAAAAGATAATTACTACTAAGGCATTCCCCGAGTCACTACTCGAGGTGCCGAGGTTTCATTAATGAACTCATTGCCGACATACAAACCGACATATGAGAGTTCGAGATACATACACTTCTCCTAAGTGTAAAATGGACGAAGTAGTGATACATTCCATGGCCTCTTTGACTCTTCTCCTGACCTGTTTGCCTTATTCTTCTCCTATGCCTGAGCATATATGAGATAATATGCATCACTGTGCAGTGCCTTGCTCACAATGAATGGCCCCTCCCATGGAGGTGATAGCTTATGCATGCCAGCAGTGTGTTGCACTAGCCGAAGTACCAAATATCCTTCTAAAAAAACTCGAGGGCTAACTTTTCGGCTATGATAGCGTCAGAGATTTTGCTGATACATCTAGACAATGCCAATTCTCTCGCTTCTTCCAGCAGGCCAACATCATTTTGTCTGGCTTCTTGCACTTCGGCTTCTGCATATTGGATGACTCTTGGCGAGTCATGCACTATGTCGGCTGGTAATACAGCTTCTGCCCCATATACCAGAAAGAATGGCGTATAGCCAGTTGATCGATTCGGAGTTGTCCTTAGGCTCCATAGTACTGCTGGAAGTTCATCAATCCAGTACCTAGTTGATCGCTGCAGCGGCTTGATACATTGCAAATGTATCTATAATTTTTGATGTTCCATGCTTGGTTTTATCTACTTTCTTATGTTTTGTCCACACTTTGGAGTACTTTTCATATGATTTCTTGGACTAACATATTAACAAGATGCCACGGTGCCAGTTGTCTGTTTTTTGCTGTTTTTGGTTCCAAGAAAGTCAGAAAATGAATATTCTCGAAATTGGACGGGACAAAAGCCAAAGTTGATATTCTACCGGAAGACTCACGGAGCCAGAAGACGAGACGGAGAGGGGCCATAGGGCGGCCACACCATGTGGTGGCGCGGGCTAGCCCTGGTCGCGCCACCAGGTGGTGTGGGCCCCCTGGTCGCCCACCGACCTTGCCTCTTCGCCTATAAGAAGCCTCCCGATGCATAAACCCTAAATCGTCAATCAGAAATCCACGGAAAGTTCCACAGCGCCGCCGACACCGAAGGGGAGATTCGGGGGACATAAAGTCTCTGTTCCGGCACCCTGCCGGGACGGGGAAGTGCCCCCGGAGCCATCTCCATCGATCTCCACCATCATGTCCATCGCTGTTGCTGATTCCCATGATGATGAGGGAGTAGTTCTTCCTCGAGGCTAAGGGTTTTACTGGTAGCTATGTGTTCATCTCTCTCTCTATGCATGATCATATTGTGATCATGAGCTTTGTAATCAAGTAGATCTACTTTTCTACTCAAGTGCTTTAATAGATCTCTGCTCTCCCCATGTGTGTGAAAGTGATAGCGTGCACACCATGGTGGCACTTAGGCTAGAGATTACAAATACTTGTTATGAGTTATATTTGGAGTTGGATGTCTTTATGAAATTGTGGTGTTTGTTGGAACCATCTAGTGCTCAAGGTGACAGTGTGGGGTTATCTAGATGTGGAAAGCAAACTTTGAGGTGTGCTATTATAGCCCTACCATGGATTAGAGTGTCCAACCGGAGAGTAGTTCAGAGTAGTATCATGAAGATAATATATTTATATGAGAGTGTTCACTAGTGAAAGTATGATCCCTAGGCCTTGTTTCTAAGCATTGATACACCATTTGCAATTAGATCTGTTACATGTTTGCTTGCTTCCATCTTTATTTCAGTTTGCCTTTAGTCTCTTCTACGCCATCAAGCTATTTTCTAGCACCGTTGTCTTTTATCCATACCACTTGTATTTCACTATCTCTTCGCCGAACTAGTGCACCTATATACCTGACAAGTGTATGGGGTGTGTTGGGGACACAAGAGACTTCTTGTATCTTGATTGCAGGGTTGTTTGAGAGGGGATACCTTTGACCACTTCCTCCCTAAGTTCGATAAACCTTGGGTGGTCCACTTAAGGGAAAACTTGCTGCTGTTCTACAAACCTCAGCACTTGGAGGCCCAACAACTGTCTACAAGAATATAAGTGCGTAGACATCAAGCTCTTTTCTGGCGCCGTTGCCGGGGTGGTAAGGTAAAAGGTACTCACATCCTCCGGTGTGAGTGCTCGAAGTTATTTTCTTTTAGATTCTGCAATTTTGTCTTTTTATTTCTTGTTTTCACTAGTTAGGCTTAATGGAAAACAACAAAAAATTAGAGAGCTTTATAGTATTTATCTTGAGTTAGGACATGAAGCGTTTGAAGAGAAAATTAAAAAACCTATGGAACTTTATTTGCATGCTAATAGCAATGTTATTAGTATGAATTCTTTGAACACCATTATTGCAAATGCTATGGAAAAGTCTAAGCTTGGGGAAGCTGGTTTTGATGAAAATAATCTTTTTAGTCCCCCAAGCATGGAGGAGAAAATTTACTTTGATGATACTATGCCTCCAATATATGATGATTACAATGATGAATATGATATTTTCAGTCCACCTACTATTGAGGATAAAATTAATTATGATTACAATATGCCTCCTATATTTGATGATTATGGTGATGAGAATAATAATGATAGCTACTTTGTTGAATTTGCTCCCACTACAATTAATAAGAATAACTATGCTTATGTGGAGAGTAATAATGATTATATGTGTGTGGCTCATGATAAGAATGTTTTATGTGATAGTTATATTGTTAATTTTATTCATGATACTACTAAAAGTTATTATGAGAGAGGAAAACATGGTTTTATGTATCTCAACAATATTATGTTCCCCCTCTTTATGTTGAAAGTCTTGAAGTTGCACTTGTTTTGCTTTACTATGCTTGTTGCTTTGTGCTTTCATGACTTGTTTATTTACAAGATTCCTATGCATAGGAAATGGGTTAGACTTAAATGTGTTTTGAATTTGCTTCTTGATGCTCTCTTTTACTTCGATTCATATTTCTTATGTGAGCATCTTCTCAAACTATCATGCCTAACTTAAAGGCGTTAAAGAAAAGTACTTATTGGGAGATAACCTAAAAGTTTTAGATGAGTCTTGTAAGTTATTACCTCTGTAATAACCGCTCCTTATCCATTTTATTTGCTTTTTGTACCAAGAGTAACCTCTAATGAGAGAGAAGTAATGATTGGGAAAGTTGCTGTTCCGAAACAGATTTTTGTGCTTCACCATAAAAATTCGTGTAAAATCTCTGTATGTCTATTTGAGACGTAAATTTTTTTGATTCTGCCCCAGGTTGTTATCTAACTTTCATTAGTTCAACACTTTTCGATTTGAGGAACAGAAGGTCTTCGAAAAAAATCGTCTTTACCTGCTGGTCTTTTTGACAGATTTCTGCCATTATTTGCATTTGCTTCTTGTTGGTTCCTTTTTGGGTTCTCTTTGGGGAATTGAGCTTTTTGAGGAAAGTGCTACGGTAGCTTGTGTTTTAATGGAAGTTTTTTTTGGTGTTGAAACTGAACCTAAAGACCTATTATCTTGAGTGCACTAATGTTGCTAATAAAGATTGTGTGAAGTTTTGTATTAAGGAAAAATTTCAGGTGTATGGAAAGAATGAGTAATGAGATGAAGGATGGACTAAAGCTCAAGGTTGGGGATGCCACGCGTGTCACCCCAATAAATATTCAAGAAGTACAAGCGTCAAAGCTTGGGGATGCCCAAGGCATCCCCTTCTTCATCAATAAAAATCTCAGGTTTCTTCCATACGCTTCATTTTTATTGTTTCATGCATAGTTGTGTTGTTCTTGAAGCGTCTTCTTTTTCGTTTTCGTTTTGGTTTGTCGTTTGCTTGGTTTGCTTAGTTTGCTGAATAAATTAGTTGGACCCCCTCTTTCATACATTGGTTTTCAAATAGTTTGGTTTGGTTTGGAAAAGAGTAGGAAAGTTCATGCTTAAGTGGTAAAGAGAGCTTGTTTTTGACTGTGGCCTATGCTTTGCCATGCCATGCTTGATATTGTTTTGGATTTATGCTTAGTATTGTTTGCTGTAGCATGACATGTTATAAACAATTGGGATTGCTTAATGTGCCTTGGATGAAGCATGCGTTGTTTTAGCATATTAAAGCATAGTATAGTGGTATTCTCCTTTGATGATTTATTTGGATTGACTTGGCACATGCTCACACCATGTTATGACTATCCAAAGTCACCATAGCCTTGATGATCCTTTAGTTTTTAACTTGTAATATCACTTTATGCTTTGATTAATGATGTTTTGTCGCTCTGCATGATTATGGCCATTATTGATCTCTTAGTTTCTCGCTCCCAGTCTTTTGCTAGCCACCGTAACCAAGTATGAGTTCCACTCATGTCTCCAACTCCCTAAACCAAGTTATTCCAAAGAGTCCACCATACCTACCTACTAGTTTATGCTATTCCAAGTATATTCATGTTTTTATCTACCTTCCGAATTAAACTTGTTATGTGAAAATTAGTGATTAAATCTCTCACAAACTTGATGGCACACTTTATTTTTCTTGCCCTTAATAAATTGAATCATTGGGTCCATCTTTGTTGCGTATATGCTTGCGCTTTATAAGTTGTAATTAGCAGAACCATGTATCATGGGGAACGCTTTCAACATTGCACTTGTACTTTGTACCGAGTTGATATCATGTTCTTTTGCTTATGGATCCCGGTGGTGTGAAATAAAAGTGGAACTTGTAAGATCATGGAGTTAGTATGTGTGTTAGAGAAATGCCCGGGCCGCTAGCCTAAGCCATGCCTAATCATGGTGTAAACTTGCAGCATCACCATAATGAGCACTCTATGAAGCATCCTCAATAAAAACCTATGCAAATAGCAAATAAAAAGATCGCTGAGATGCTCATTGTCTGCTTGCCTTGTCATTTTGATTATGGGATAGCTCATGTATCATGTGCAAGGGGTACCCCGTTGGCGGCTCTTTATCATACATATGTACTTACAATGACAAGAGCTTACTTGTGACTAAAGTTGAGTAGCATGAGGTTCGGTCTTCGTAAGTAAGGGGCATGAGATTTCAGCTTATAACTTGTCAAGCATATCCTCTTAGTTGTGTCACTTTAAACTTAATCACCTTCAAGATGCTTATGATAGGGGCAATGAGAGCTGAAAGCTATAAGTACCATAATTTTTGGAGCTCTTTATGAGACTTGAATCCCCACTTCCTTCTATGAAGGCCTTTCTTCCACCATTATATTGAGTCTCCACCTTCTACCTTTATGCACCTACTTTGAGAGCATAGTGGCCATTCTTAGTTCTATGTGCATTGTCCCAAGACTTGTTGATTGATGCATAACTTGATATTTCTTGTTTTAAACTATCTATATCTAGTCACTCTTATGAACTTTGAAGGTGTCCTATGCATTTATATTTTCTACTCTATGAGGGACAAGCTGAATACTATTATGCTATGTTTTCTTTATGTGAAACAAACAAACGTCTTGCAAAGCATTGTTATTCATGAATCTTTTGTTTGTGCCTTTTCATGTTGCATCATAGTTTCTTTGTCTTATTGCTAGAAATTTGACTTTCATGTTATGATTGAAGTACTATGATCCCAACTTTGAATGTTTTACAAATACTTTGATCAAGTTTATGATGGTGCATGTCACCTCAAAAATTATTCTTTCTTTTTATCACTTACCTACTCGAGGACGAGCAGGAGTTAAGCTTGGGGATGTTGATACATTCCAAATGTATCTATAATTTTTGATGTTCCATGCTTGGTTTTATCTACTTTCTTATGTTTTGTCCACACTTTGGAGTACTTTTCATATGATTTCTTGGACTAACCTATTAACAAGATGCCACAGTGCCAGTTGTCTGTTTTCTGCTGTTTTTGGTTCCAGGAAAGTCAGAAAATGAACATTCTCGGAATTGGACGGGACAAAAGCTGATGTAGCCCGACCTTCGGTCGTTACCACATCATGGTCTCCAACTTATGCCAAGTCATCATGGACTCCAAAGGTGAATCCGTTCCTCCATGCGAGCCCACTTCCTACCCTCTTGAATGGTATACTACTTCATACTCCGTCCCATATCAATGATAGGTTCACACCAACAAGTACGGAGGCATGGGAGGAAGCCTGGAGCACCAAGCACGACAAGACAAAGGCTTGGAAGAGAAGACAGAAGAAGCAGCAGCTGGAGCACCGGAGTCTCCGGCCTGCACACACCGGAGTCTCCGGCCTGCATACACCGGAGTCTCCAGACCCATCTCCAGACCGACCCCCCAGATCAACCTGAGGACAGTCTGTCTGCCACTCCGGAGGCGACACCGGAGACAGACCGGAGTCTCTGGCCTAGACCGGAGTCTCCGGACCCCACACCGGAGTCTCCGGCCTCAGCGTGTAGGCCTACGCGCCGCCAGCTGGGCCTTTGGCCCATGTACCCCTTAGTCCGCCCAGACTTTACCCTTTTATTCCTAAAGTACCCTTGAACTAGTGGCTGGCCTATATATAGTGCCCCCACCCCCTCATGTAACCCTAGGCATAGATGATAGACTAAAGAAAACCCCCTTTGTGGAATCTCTAGTTTTGCCTCATCCCCTTCTACCAAAGGGGATCGACTATCGTCACCACCTCGTTGGAGTTTGCATCGCGCCTCCCTCGTTGTACAAGGCCTTGGCATCGGTGTCCCTTTGCCAAGACGTCAAGACCCTCTCCAAGGTGTTCTTCCCTCTCCGCTTGGGATTGACGGGAGCACGTTGACCGATCTTTCCTTGCGAGGATTCTATCGGACCGGTGGCCACCGGTGAGAGCAATCGGCCTTGTATCGTGTGTGTTTTGCGTGTGTTCATCGTGTTCTTCGCGAGGTGTGTGTCCGCTTCCACTACCTTCTCCCTTTCCCCTCGCTTTCTCATCGATTTGACCACAATATCCGTGAAGATCGGGCCACCCACGGGGTTACCCCATAACATCTGGTATCAGTAGCTTTTGGTTGCCACGGATTTCTCCTTGATTTGGTCTTTTTCCCCATAAATTCGAAAATTCCACCAAAAACAGCCCCAATTCGTGTTTTGGATCGATCTGTGATTTGAGTGTGTTTTGGTAGGTTTTGATCCGTGGATTACTTGCTAAACTTGTTGATCTACCTTCCCCTGCGTTCCCATGGCCTAATTCCTTGATATCTCCCACCAATTTGAGGTTTTGGTTCGAGTTTTCCGCCCAAAATCGTGCCACGGACGAGTTCTGGACGTCCTAGAACCCCCGGACCGGAGATTCCGGCCCCCAGACCGGACACTCCGGCCCAGACCGGAGATTCCGGCCCCCAGACCGGAGTTTCTGGCAAAGTCTCCGCCCCCATTGCTGACAACAAATCTGTTTCACCGTTTTGGGCATAACTTTTGCATACGAACTCGGATTTTGGTGTTCTTTAGCTCGTTTTGAAGAGGAGAAAGAGCTGTACATCATCATCTCCGTGGTTCATGCTATCTACTCCATCCAAATTCCGTGAGCAAGGCGAAATCCACCAATAAAGGGTGAAGATCGGCGAAGAAAGGTATAAACATTCCGCGACTTCTCCCCACTTGCATCCCTTTGTGAGCTACACTATCTTTGCGGTCAACAAACACCTATTGAGACTAGTTTCTCCTATGATTGCTTGGGCTATACACATTTGATACCTTATAGAATTCCGAGCAAAAGTTGTGAGCGCGCTATCTCATATAGTTATCTTGTATAGTTGTTGGCACAAGGAAGAGGCAAGTGAAAAAGAAAGGAAAAAAAGAAAAAAAATAAAATAAAGAAAGAAACAAGTGCCTCATAGAATAGGAAGTGCAAGCTCGATGAACATCAAATAGGTGGTACTTATTGTGCATATCTTGTAGCCCACCAATTTATTGCAATCGAACTAGCGTCTCTCCTTGCACTTGTGCGACACGAGCTTATAGTCTTCGCTAGGCAATCATTTGGTTCTTAGCTCACTTTCTCTGTCGCACAAGTCCCATTTATCCCACCGTGTGTGTTTTCTTGTATATATTCCTATCTTGTGGATTGACTTGTTTTGCTTTGTGATCATCGTGGTTCTTTACTTGCCATTACAACATCTTGATTTCGGATTGGTTCTTGACATGCCACCTTCCATACCTATCCACCATAAGCTTTGTGTGTGTGTGTTTTTTAGTGGTTAGTTGGTTTTGGTGTTCCGCGTGAACTTCACTTTGCTTGGTTTTGATTGCTCACAAGTGTTGCCACTTGCACGATACTATCTTCCAAGGTAAAGTAAGGTTTGACGTTGCATTCCTAACCCCCTACCACTTCCATATACACCACTTGGTCTTGTGAAACATGTCTAGGGACTCCGGAACCGAGGATGATATCTATGAAGAATCCATGATGAGCCACCACGACTGCGACTCCACAAGTATAGAGGACATGATGGAGCACTACACCGACAATGGCTCCGCATGCTTTGAGGACCCGGAGCATTGCACCTATGACGGCTCCACATGTATGGAAGACATGGAGCACGTCATCAACTATGGCTCCTCAAGCATGGAGGAATTGGAGCTCTACATCGACAATGACTCCTCATGCATGGAGCACTACACCGACAATGGCGCCACATGCTTGGGTGACATGGAGTACTACATCAACAACGACTCCCCAAGCATGGATGACTTCGAGTGCTTCAACGACGATGCGTCACCAAGCACGAAGGACATGGCGAGCTTCACCAACTTCGAGCGCTCTTCCATGAGCCATGAAGAATACCTCCACCGCTTGAAGATGGAGGACTACTACGCCAAGCTAGCGAAGACGCATCATCAAGAAACCATGACCTTCAAGGACAAGCGTGGCACACCAAAGGGCACCACCTACTTCGATGATCCACCTCCAAGGCGTCAAGCGTCACCACCTACATGGCGTTATGCACCACCATCTCCAAGGCGACGAGCGCCATCACCTCCAAGCCACCAAGCACCACCATCTCGAAGGTGCCAAGCACCACAACCTCGAAGGCGTCAAGTGCATCTACCTCCTAGGCATCAAGTGCCACCAACTACAAAAAGAGCGGCGCCCCAACATCACCTTCCAAAAGAGGCGCCAAGAAGCAAGAATCTTCATCAACATACATCCTCTCGTGATCATCGCCAACATCAAGAGGATACAAGACATCGTTCAAGGCATGTTCGCCATGAAGACGAAGAATAAATGTTGAGCACCATCCATAATGCTCAACCAAGCTCAAGAATGCACCACCATCACAAGAAGAGCGCCAAGGACAAGGAGCATCATCGCGAGCATCATGTGGATGATCAAGTGCGCCATCTACATCAACCTTTGGCAAGGCAAGCCAATGACCTCCGTCGACACCATCATAAGGCACCTTCAACTACTCGTGCCACCACCAAAATGGCACCAAGAGCAAGCTCTCCTCCACGCCATCAAGCTTCAATTCCAAGACTTGACATCCTAGATGACGCATGCAACCTCATGGATGAGGAGGACGAAGACCTCTACTTCGCTAAGTTGGACGAGTACGTCAAGAGGACTACACAATCCAAGGTGCAAGAGGGCGACGACAAGGTCAAGAATGGTGAGCATGGGACTTTCCCTTCATCAAAGGAGGCGCATGGAGTTGAGAGAACCAAGCCTACCCCCATATGCTTGAGTGATGATGTGGTACCAATCCCATGTGAGTATGAGAGCCACTTAGCCCACTTGAGTGAAAACAAGAGTGAGATGAGCGACTCCACCATACGTGAGATTGAGTGCTTCCACTTGGAGGGCATGAGTGATACACCGAGTGAGTTGAGAGTGGTAGTTGATAGGTCATGTGAGACCACTTTGATTTCCAACGACTTACCCTCTACCTCTAGTGTGTTTCCTCATGTTGTGCTAGGTTCCATGGATCAAGAAGCGCCAAGCTTGGAGATGATGATGCCTCCAACCAAGAAGATGTACATGGTGGATGAAGATGATGCCATCCCCATATTGGATGAAAAAGTCGCCCACATGGAGGCCACTGCTACCACAACACCCACTTCATATGAGAGGTATGAACAAGGTAAAAATAAGGGTGTTGATGATGCCATGATCCCACTAGTGGACATGATGACTTGTGATGATTGGCATGCTATGGATGATGTTTGTGATATCACATATGCTTCATTGCTATTTCCATGTGATACTTTGACTTTGCATAATGTTGAGCATGTGAAATTATTTGATTGTGATGATGTTGCCATAGACATGCCATGCTCTAAACATTACGTTGATGATATCATTGCTTGCACTTTGTTGAATAATTGATCTTTCCAATGTTTTGCTTGCAATGATGTTACCAATGGTACCCCTCGAACCATGCTTTGTCATGACTGTTTTACAATTTCTCCCGTTGCTTGCAATAAGGTGAATAATTGCTCTTTCACTTGTTTTGCTTGCAACAATAATTCTCATATGTATTCTATTGAGATGGTCCCCATAGCTCTCTCAAATTTTGGAGATTTTGGTAAATGCCATGATAAGCATGTCCACCACTCGCATACTCACCATGAACCTATGTTATACCTGATTGACACTAATGGTGATGTGCACAAGAAGAGATACGTCATGATGGATGATGTGTTTCTCTACCATGCACACACATTCTTCCTTTTTTGTTTGATGTGTGTAGGTACCCACACAAGAATGTCAACCTCGGTTGAGCACGAGTTGACAAAAAGAGCTCTAGAGAGCATCCCCCAAGTGAGTTCAAGATCGAACCCAGCTCTGATACCTTTTGCATGCTTTGCATCTTTCATGTTGATAAATTGCTCTTTCCTATGGTTGGCTTGCAAGCATGTTGATGGTATTCTTTCACCTTGTGACAATCATGTTTCGTTGCTATTGGATATTGATACTTTGTGTGTTGCCACAAAAATGTTGAACAATTTCTCTTTCCAATGTTTTGTGTGCAACCATAATGCCATTTTGAGCATGTATTGTCATGAGAGCTTCCAAGTCTCTTGTATTGTTGTTGCAACAAACATAAGGACCACTTGCTCTTTCATATGGTTTGTTTGCAAACATGTTGTTTTTGCTACCACTTGCGATACTCATACCCCCATGATTTTGGATTTTGATGATATGTGTATGGCATCCAACATATTGAACAAATGTTCTTTCCAATGGTTGGTTTGCACACATAATGTTGTTCCTTTGGATATTCTTCCTCATGTGTTTTTGCCGAATTCTCCTAGCTTTGCATCAAAGATGTTGATCAAGATTTTAGTCACTTGCTTTGAGTGCCACACTAAGATGTTATATGGAGTTTTTGAGTTCCCACATTTGGATGATGTTCAATTAACTTCCATGCACTTTGACCTTGCATACACATTTCGTTTGCGATACTTGAGTTGTGCTAATAGTGTTGTGAACAATAATGGACATGCCACAAATGACATGCTCCTCTATCACACACAAACATAGGTTGCTTGGTCTTTGTTGTCTGAAGGTACAATTGCATACGCATCAACCTCTATGGATAAAGAGTTGACAAGACGAATCGAAGAGAGTTACCTATGGCTTCCGTTCAACAAGCCATCTCTACATCCTAAGGTGACTTCCTTCTACTTAAGGACTCATACTATAATCTTCATGAATTGGCTATGCTTTGAGTGTTGCTTCGCTTTTGTGGTGAGCTTTGCAGGCTTCATTGAAGGTGAAGGAACATTGAGGTGTTGTCAATTCAATCATTCCGAGGACGACTATATGGTGAACCCCAGGATCAAGAAGGTCTCTCGACATCTTCTACTTTGTGATGAGCGTGTAGAGTCGAGGACGAATCTTTTTGAAGGGAGGGGAGATGATGTAGCCCGACCTTCGGTCGTTACCACATCATGGTCTCCAACTTATGCCAAGTCATCATGGACTCCAAAGGTGAATCCGTTCCTCCATGCGAGCCCACTTCCTACCCTCTTGAATGGTATACTACTTCATACTCCGTCCCATATCAATGATAGGTTCACACCAACAAGTACGGAGGCATGGGAGGAAGCCTGGAGCACCAAGCACGACAAGACGAAGGCTTGGAAGAGAAGACGGAAGAAGCAGCAGCTGGAGCACCGGAGTCTCCGGCCTGCACACACCGGAGTCTCCGGCCACACCGGAGTCTCCGGCCTGCATACACCGGAGTCTCCGGACCCATCTCCGGACCGACACCCCAGATCGACCTGAGGACAGTCTGTCTGCCACTCCGGAGGCGACACCGGAGACAGACCGGAGTCTCCGGCCTGAGCGTGTGGGCCTACGCGCCGCTAGCTGGGCCTTTGGCCCATTTACCCCTTAGTCTGCCCAGACTTTACCCTTTTATTCCTAAAGTACCCTTGAACTAGTGGCTGGCCTATATATAGTGCCCCCACCCCCTCATGTAACCCTAGGCATAGATGATAGACTAAAGAAAACCCCCTTTGTGGAATCTCTAGTTTTGCCTCATCCCCTTCTACCAAAGGGGATCGACTATTGTCACCACCTCGTTGGAGTTTGCATCGCGCCTCCCTCGTTGTATAAGGCCTTGGCATTGGTGTCCCTTTGCCAAGACGTCAAGACCCTCTCCAAGGTGTTCTTCCCTCTCTGCTTGGGATTGACGGGAGCACGTTGACCGATCTTTCCTTGCGAGGATTCTATCGGACCGGTGGCCACCGGTGAGAGCAATCGACCTTGTATCGTGTGTGTGTGTTTTGCGTGTGTTCATCGTGTTCTTCGCGAGGTGTGCGTCCGCTTCCGCTACCTTCTCCCTTTCCCCTCGCTTTCCCATCGATTTGACCACGAGATCCGTGAAGATCGGGCCACCCAAGGGGTTACCCCATAACAAAAGCCAAAGTTGATATTTTACCGGAAGACTCACGGAGCCAGAAGACGAGACGGAGAGGGGCCACAGGGCAGCCACACCATGTGGTTGCGCGGGCTAGCCCTGGCCGCACCACCAGGCGGTGTGGGCCCCCTGGTCGCCCACCGACCTTGCCTCTTCGCCTATAAGAAGCCTCCCGATGCATAAACCCTAAATCGTCAATCAGAAATCCACGAAAGTTCCGCAGCGCCGCTAACACTGAAGGGGAGATTCGGGGGACAGAAAGTCTTTATTCCGGCACCCTGCCGGGACGGGGAAGTGCCCCCGGAGCCATCTCCATCGATCTCCACCACCATCTCCATCGCCGTTGTTGATTCCCATGATGATGAGGGAGTAGTTCTTCCTCGAGGCTAAGGGTTCTACCGGTAGCTATGTGTTCATCTCTCTCTCTATGCATGATCATATTGTGATCATGAGCTTTGTAATCAAGTAGATCTACTTTGCTACTCAAGTGCTTTAATAGATCTTTGATCTCCCCATGTGTGTGAAAGTGATAGCGTGCACACCATGGTGGCACTTAGGCTAGAGATTACAAATACTTGTTATGAGTTATATTTGGAGTTGGATGTCTTTATGAAATTGTGGTGTTTGTTGGAACCAACTAGTGCTCAAGGTGACAGTGTGGGGTTATCTAGATGTGGAAAGCAAACTTTGAGGTGTGCTATTATAGCCCTACCATGGATTAGAGTGTCCAACCAGAGAGTAGTTCAGAGTAGTATCATGAAGATAATATATTTATATGAGAGTGTTCACTAGTGAAAGTATGATCCCTAGGCCTTGTTTCTAAGCATTGATACATCGTTTGCAATTAGATCTGTTACATGTTTGCTTGCTTCCATCTTTATTTCAGTTTGCCTTTAGTCTCTTCTGCGCCATCAAGCTATTTTTCTAGCATCGTTGTCTTTTATCCATACCACTTGTATTTCACTATCTCTTCGCTGAACTAGTGCACCTATACATCTGACAAGTGTATTGGGTGTGTTGGGGACACAAGAGACTTCTTGTATCTTGATTGCAGGGTTGCTGGAGAGGGAATACCTTTGACCACTTCCTCCTTGAGTTCGATAAACCTTGGGTGATCCACTTAAGGGAAAACTTGCTGTTGTTCTACAAACCTCTACACTTGGAGGCCCAACAACTGTCTATAAGAATAGAAGTTTGTAGACATCACAGCTCAATAAGCCGAGGTTTTACCTCGGACAGTACTAGCCCATTGTATCTCTCCACTTTCCCATTCGATGCAGGGTGTGCGACTGACGCAACATTGAGTCTTATTATTTTCTCGCTATAGAACCGAGCAAATGCTCCCTCGCTAAAGTTCGTGCCATTGTCAGTTATTATACTATGTGGGTCAAGTACCAAAGCATATGATCCAGGACTCGACATAATCTTGGGATGATCCTTTATGCTCCAAGTGATCTCCTGGTCCGACTAGTACATGTGCTTCGGTACCGCCGGCATAACTGCGTTCACCTCCATATGGCGCCTCTACATGCTCTGCCTGTCTGTTTCCTCTGTCATAAAGACGACATAACTCTGATGGTGCTCCCTATATTCATTTCGACCTCCTTGGCCGGCATATCCATAATTCCCCTGGTTCTGATTCTGATTCTCCACTCTATGCACTTCCCTCCTCTGTTTGTTCTCATACCTCGGTGGAGGTGGCAATAATACCACCTACTGAGCATTTCTCCTGGTGCCTGTGGAGGTGTCCGAGGTGGACCCATGTTGCCCTGTCCTGCTCGTTGCAGCCATTCACACTACCGGGTCATGTGATTCGTCGGTTTACTTGGATTGGGCGTGTGCAATTTACACGGCTGATCCAGCATAGACTCATATGTATACTTTGGCCTATCTCGTTTTTCCTATCATTGTTTTTCTGTTTGTTGGTCCAAGTTTACTTGCCATCAGTTTTTTGTGTTCACTATTGGCCATTGACCTTTTAGCATTGGCTATTGCCGGCACCAGGTTGATCTTGACTCACTGTAGCCACTTGATTCGAACCATACTAGTAATCCGGCCTTTCTTCTCTTATTTTTCCTCGAAACTTATTCCTCCTGGATGATCCAGCCCCATCTCGGTAATAGTACTCCTCATTTGGCTCTGCCGACATAAGAAGGGGTTGAGTCGGATCACCCAAGGCATAGGAATTTGCTATCTTGATGGTCTCAGCCAACGTAGTTGGCATATCTCGTTACAGCCTCTACCACAATACACTTCCATGCCTACAGCCTTGCGTGAACCAAGCAATGTCTTGTGACTCGATTATCCCTTCGCAGGAGTTACGCAAGGTACACCACCGAGTCAAAAACTCTCTGTCAGTTTCATTGGGTCGTTGTTTGCACATTGACAGCTGCTAAGGTCTGTTAGGCCTCTTATAGGTGCTGGTGAAATTTCTCATGAACACTTCCTCGAAATCTAACCAGCAATTGATACTTCCCGGTGGCAAATTATTCAGACACACTCTCGCTGGACCTTCCAACATTTGCGGGACATATCTCACCGCCCATCTAAGGTTACATTGTGTTATGTGCATAGCACTAGCATAATCAATCAACCAATATTACGACTTGGTACTGTCGTCATACGTCTTGGTTCCTCTTGCCAACTGAAAGTTCAGCACCGTTGGTTCCCTCAGAATCCAAGGTCCAAAACATGCTGGGCCCGGAGGACCCTGTCCTTCCATTATTTCCGACATATATATTCTATCCAATTTTAGCCTAACATCATCCGGCTATAAGTTCATGTTTCCTAGCCGAGACCTTAGTGGGTTCCCCATCATCTGATGATCCGGCCTAGGAAACCCGACATTTGCCAGGGCCGAATAACTGTCATTGTACCAGTTTTGCCCTAGGTAAGCCTATTCATGCGCATGACTGGCCCTGCACTTTGTTGTTGCCTCGGCAGGTTTTGCACTTGATACTGTGGTTGTTGCTACTGCAACTGATGATGTTGCTGCTATTGTGGCCTCCCGCCAGCGGAGTAATGGACTTGCTGGTTTGGGCTATTCTGGCCAACATTGTGGTGCATAGCATTCCCCTGACTCATGTTTCCCTGGTCGGGGTTTCCCCATCTGACATTTCCTTGACCTGCATTGCTATGCATGGCCTTGCCTTTCCTGGCAACGTTCAGGTCATAGGACGCTAGCTGTTTATTCCTTTCCCGGAAGTCACACTTCCCTCTCTCCCTGGGGGTACCATGACCGCTCTAGGTGATGATGCAGCCCTAGCAGATTTTACAGGAGCACCCCTAGCTGACTGAACAACATGGGACCCACCTTCTCTCGTCGGGTTTGCCTTGAGGAGTTCCTTATTCTGCTGGTTCGCAATATGCACCAGTTCATTTACTCTATCCTATTTCCTGTGCCAAGCCTCACTAGATAAAGCATGTATCTCGGATGCGGCCGCATCTGCGGCTCTGTGGTTATTGGCCGGGGTGCTATACTTCGGCATCCTTATCCCTAAAGGGTTATCCGGTGCCACTGATTTGGATCCTTACTTTTCTAACTCCGAGAGGAGGTTCTTTCCCCTGTTTCTCAACTCATTCAGACATGTAGGACTCACAATGAATTTGTGAGCCTTACCATATTCATGGAGCGTGATATCTAACTCCTGCCGAGCCTGAGCTACTTGACTAGCTCCCTCTAGCACCTTCTATCGGGGTTCCTCCAGCTCAGTATGTGCTTGGGCCGGATCTACTATGGGAGCTACAGTAGTGGTCAATTTATCTATCGCCTCCTGGAGGATGTTCTGTGGCCTCTCCAACGAAGGAAATCTAGATCTAGCATCTCTAGGACTTACCTCTCCATCCTCTGTTGGGTCTTTGCTGTTAGCCTCTCCTGGTTCTACCATCATCACCTTGGAGCAACTGGCAGGGCGATTGATATGCTGACCACGAGCCATGTAGAGAGGAGGATCTTCCGCTACGATGACTCACTGCGGGTAGATGCACAAAACATCGACCGCGATGTAAATCTTGTGGGCACCGAAGCTGACGAACTTGCCATTGCGCGGGAGCGGGTGGTTGTCGAAGTTTCCCATGTTGTCACTAACAAAGTTTAGCGAGCCAAGTCGATGAACCAAGCCAGAGACGACGCGCTCGTCGGAGTCGATGAAGCTTCCCGTCTGGATGAGAACACCAGCTAGCGCCGCTGCTGGCCCCATGGTTGGCGCCAACTATCGTGGTGGTGTCACGGTAGATGCCATGGGATGGATAAACAAGGGGACGTATGGACACTGGTGGAATCCGGGGAGGGATAATGCGGTGATTCCACACATTATGAATATATCTTATATGGTGATCAATGGTTTAGTACAAATGCTCCTTGAACTGTATCGAGAGGAGGAAGGAAATCTCTTGTCTCTCCCTCTCTCACTGCTACTTGTGTGTATCAAGAATGGACCAACCCTCTTCTTGGAGGCCCTATCTCACCTTATAAAAGGGTAGCCAGGTTACAACTAGGGCATACGTGGCCCGGATATTCCTTGGAGATGCTTGTCCCGAAATAGTAGTTCGGTGCACTCCTTTCCTTAGTCTCCAGCCTCTGCATGGCAATTTCCCAGAGTCCATGATGTATGACCTCCAATGGTTAGATACTTTCATGTCCATGAACCATCGCTCAGACCTCGTTCCAGATTCCCCTGACTCTAGCGCCTGTCTCCTAGGAGTCCCGGGTGGCAGAGAGAAAAGCGTTGACCTCAGGGCCGGATCACTCCTTCTAGAGTAGCCAACCCTTGACTCGGTCATGCCCGGATAACTTGGCCAGGATGGTACCTGCATACATGAAACAACATATATATCGCGTCGACATACGATATATGTCGGCTAGGTCTTGTTGGGCCAATCCGGGCATGAGGATAACTCGGCCCTTACTCGGACGACCCGATTATACCTCGGACAAGTGTCACCTCGTTCGAGTTATATCTTGGTTAACCTTACCTTTATACCTTAGCTTGACCCTACCTGGGGTCCTCCCCCCAAGTGTCACCTCGGTCGAGTTATATCTCAGTTAACCTTACCTTTATTCTGTCCACAAGTGCATTAGGAGTTCGATGTGATCTCGCGCATCCGGCACATCTGGATTGGGCGCCCCTACCCACCCCGCGAGGTGAGAGGCAGTCAGCCGCACCGCCACATCCGGCGAAGGGGCGGCTAGTGGCTTGATGTACACCACGCATTGCTCGTTGTGTGGCTGGCTCTTGTGGACGGATCATGTGGCTTACTGCAGGGCTTTCCCCCTAGAGGAGACAACACTGCTGGGTGTGGTGTGGCTTGTTCCCCCAATGATCTGGCTGCCTGAGAGTTGTTCGACTTCTTGCATCCGCATGACCTCCTCGGCTTGCTGATCGGCAGTGTCGAGCAGCTCCTGCAGCTGACACTCTTGCTTGGCTCTCTCCTCGCCCTCCAAGCCGGGTATCTCTTTTGCGACGGCTCGAGCCGCGCGCAAGTTCTTGATGGGCATGTTGTACATGGGCCAGAAGACGGGGTTAGGCGGGGTTTTCTTGACCTCCCTCTCTATATGATCGGCCAACTCCTTTCGGTGGCGCTGGACTTGTCCACACTGGCTAGGCTCGTTTCAAGCCGACGTAAATCCCTAGGCACAGTTGTATTCGCGGTGCTCTCCAAGTGCCTCTGGGTCGATTCCATCTCGAAGGGCTCCTCGATAAGAGATTCTCGAGCCGCGTTGATAGCATCGACCACCACCTCCGGGTCATCTCCAGCGACAACAGGGTTCATCAACCTGTCGATGGAGAGCTTCTGGGGGTCACTTTCAGGGAGAGGTGCGAAAGTTCTGGCTCCCTCTTCCTCGCGTTTGAGCGGGGGGCGACGCTAATGGCTGGATGTGGAATCCGCCATCATGACCTCCATGCCCCGAGGCATGGAGATCGCGATGCCGGCTACGGGCGGCGGCTCGACGAAGGAGATGATCTCCTAGGGGAACCGCTCCGGAACGGTGGAGATGTAGACTGGCAAGGCACTGAACAGTAGCACGATGCCGTCCGTCAGAAAAGTGGAGCCGAGGAAGCACGGCGTGTTGTCGATAACGCAATTGAACTTGCCAAGAGTAAGCACGAGGCCGGAAGCCACACTCTCACTGGCAAAAGTGCAGGGTCCCGTGCGGAACGAGACTCTGGTCGTATCCATCTTGCCCCACGGTGGGCGCCAACTGTCGTAGTATGTGAAATGGCAGTGACTGAGAAGGCTTAATAGAGGTGTGGGAGCAAGCAGGGAAGCTAGCGACGGTGTCTACAGGCGGGATTCCATACGAGCATGCGTAGCAAGACACAAGACGTACCCAGGTTTGGGGCCCTCGTGGTGAGGTAATACCCCTAGTCCTTCCCGTACTGACTATCTGGATGAACACGATGAACTACAAGCGCTCCTCGAGATGTATGTATGCTAACAACCTAATAGAGACCAACCCTCGCTATGGATGCCCAGCTGCCCCTTATATACTGTTGGGGCAGCGGTCACAATGGCCCGGCCAGCTGGCGGGTCCCAGAGTCAGGCCCTAGAAAAACGACGGAATCGAGCGTTGTCATTGGGCCTGACTCTGGCCTACTTTAAGACACGCGCGGGCCACAACATGGGGATGCTGCAGGCAACCAATCAGCCAGTTTTATTCTCCAACGGGCATGTCCGGGAGTGATGCAGGCTACCAAACACGTCCCTTATATTGAGGAGAAAGTCACGGAAAACCAAGAAGCAAAGTTAGGGTATTGTAGCTTAAATATCTCATTAATTACCATAATTAAATATTGTAAGTAATTACTGTAGACATGAAAAGTTTAAATTAAATTTTTATTACACCATAATTTTGTCTGAATGTAATTACTCTAAATGCATAACATGACTTTGTATTATACGGTTTGGAAGAATTATAGCTAGGGGACCGTAGCGTCTCTAACTTTGCTTGGTTAAGTTAGAGGATCTAGTAATTACATATAGACAAAATTATTGTGTAATAAAATTTAATTAAATTTTTTATATCTACAGTAATTACCTACAATATTTAATTATAGTATATAATGTGTTAGAATTACTACAAACAAATAATGAAGAACAAAAACAAGATCGTAGCAAAGGAACACAGATTTAATGTGGAAAAACCTCTCCAATAAAGAGAGGGACGACGGGCACCAGCCAGCAAAATTTTATTATGACGAGGAGTGTTTACACAACGCCATGGATTTTCACATATGCAATTTATCCCAGCCGGCGGCTTACAAGAGGTATATATGGAAGCCTCCGGCGACGGATCTCGCTCCGCTCCATCAGATATTAGGCTCCTTAATTGAATTTAGATCATACTTCAACATAATGAAACGTACATGAGAGGGTGGCAAGTTCAGACTTTCGGAGATGATGCACGACAAACTTTGGGCTAGGGCTTTCATGTTGTTGTTGTATCTTCACAACAGTGTCCATGTCCACGTTGCAGGTATATTAGATAGCCCATGTGATAGGCTAGGAACATGTACTGGTATAAATAAGTTGTAGAAATTGATTCTTTTCACGCCTACAATTATGGCGATCTACAGTTGCATCTGGAAAATAGAATCTTCAAGAGATAAAAAGGTAAACACTGCAAGCATTTATAAATGACTAGTAGAAAGGAATGCTAAAATGGTTATTTCTACTCCTACATCATTTGTGTGAAATGCTGATCCACTATACACTTGGACCAGCATTTATAGAGACAAGGAACGTAGGTGGCCTCATTCAGAATTGAGATGCTCGGCACCCGCAAAAAAAAGAATTGAGATGCTTGGCATCAGAACAACACACAAGACAAAACGCCCGACATTATTCAGTGATATGAAATGCATTATCCTAAAGAAATTGCGGGACCATCAACTCATTGCAAGAACCACTGCATGTTTCATTTGTATGAAACACATGATATGCATCATCATTCACAAGGAGTGCAAGATTATTAGCTACTAGACGGTCACGCGAGCTTCACCTCGCCGCCTTCATGGCATTGCCACATGTCACGACTTGTTGCGATGCATTCCGTGGCGATAAACATTTCAGCTTTGTTAGAATATTTACTCGTTCTGTGTTGCTGCCTATTGTTGTTTACTCGTCTTGAGTTGCTACCTATGGTTATTTGGGTGAACAATACAGATTAGATAATATTCTAGGAGAATCGTTCTGTGTTGCTGCTTATTGTTGTTTACTCGTCTTGAGTTGCTACCTATGGTTATTTGGGTGAACAATACAGATTAGATAATATTCTAGGAGAATCGTTCTGTGTTGCTGCTTATTGTTGTTTACTCGTCTTGAGTTGCTACCTATGGTTATTTGGGTGAACAATACAGATTAGATAATCTTCTAGGAGAATCGTGGTGCAAATGCTATAGGAAGGATGCCGGCAATAGAGTTACGATTCATAATAGACAGGTAACCACAAAGTAGACTTGGCAACGACACACTGACACACATCAGTGGGGTGCTAGCCAATTTGACAGCACATTTAGGGCACATAGCAACGACAATGCACGTTGTCATCATACATGGAGTTTCAGACAACAGTTCAAAAAACCAAAGCAATCACTTCGTGACAACAGAGTTAAGATATGGTCCAGTTCATAAAGCCCATCACTCTCAAATAGAATCACCTGTTAAAGTAACTAAAAAATTTCTAGAATAAAACACGACCAGGAGGCATACTTAAATATGTCATGGGCAAATAAATAACTGACATAGAAGGCAATAGAGCGGGTTAGGTCTTTTAGCTTACCAAAGAAGTACTACTTCCTCCGTCCTAAAATAAGTGATTTGGATTTGTCCAAATTTGCATGTATCTAGATACTAAAATGTGTCTAGATTCGTATGAATCTAAACAAACTCACGTCATATATTTTAGGACGGAGGGAGTACATTATCTTTTGGAGGCACCTAGATGGTGAGCTGGTAGCTAAAGAAATATCCTACATTGTAGCCTTAGTAGGATGTATTGCAAAACTTCACATTTGAACTGGCCTTTCTTTCTAATAGTGCACTCTTCTTTGTTTGTTTCATGTTGTCTCATGTGTCGATGGCCTGGTCTCCTAGATGTATACTCTTCTAAACTTGTGATTTTATATGAAAAAATAGCGCACGATCAATAGCCATAATTGCAAGACGGAGATTCAGTGGCCAAAGCAACATGTAAATTTAAGTGATACCTTGAAGCTGTTTTTGATTCTATAATGTTGTGTAGAACCTTGTGGAGAAGCAGCTTCTTGGTCGCTTCCTTGTGGTGCAGAAATTGCGTGATAGCCAGAGCAAAATATTCTCATGTGTGAGCATCTAGAGCATCCTCCCACATGAACCCTCTTCTATAGCCTCACCTCCTTAACTGGGGCGGCGCTCCAGGGAGTTTTCGAGGCAGCCGTTACGTGGGATGGTTGTGGCTATTTCCATATCTTTTCTCTTGATGTTTAGCTGTAAAATAATTCCATGGCACATCATTTCAGAAGTCAATTGAGAAGGCACATATGATTCTCTATGGAAAAATAAGAACATTTGTGCATAGGTAAATATGATATATAAAACCTGAAAACTGTAGTGTAAATTTTAGCAAAAGATCTGTAATCAAATGAAGGGACGATAACAATGAACCAACTCACACAAAAGGTGAGAATAGGTAGGGATGCATCAAGTGCACATCAAACTTAATTGTGAATATCAAATTGGAAATATGTACCTTAAGTTGGCATATTTACATTTGTTCACTGTACCAAAAAAGAAAAAAAATGCATTGCCACTGGCTAGAAAGAAAAACTATGCATGCGAAATATCACTAGCCTTATATGTTGGTGGTGCTTTAAACCAGGAAAATTATTATATAAAGGACATTTCTTGCAATGGTATCTCCCAATCTATATGTTTAGAAAGGTTTAAACCAAAAATATTTAGCAGAACTTTATCAAAAAAAAATGAGACATTCAGGTGCAGATTTCATGACAACAATCTGCCAACTGAAATAGTGAAAAGAACAACACATTTTGATTTATAGAGAAATTATACTAATGAAACACACCTGTCAGAACCAATGTTTTAAATAGCGCCGCTAATAGCACCCTACAACGCTCTGAGCAATGTTTGTGTACAATTGTACGATCATGATTGTTGTATCTCAAAACTATAGTTCTCTAGAAAGGCATCATTCACATTAAAACTACAAAATTAAAATCTGAAATGATATATTCTGCAATGCACTAAATTAGCATAATGGGATCCAGTGCTTTATGGCATTTACAATGCACGATCTAGATGAAAAAATATAGTGGTTCTAGAAATTGCTAGTGCTATATGATTAATATCTGGTACCTACACCAGTTGAAAAAAAACTCAAATCTTGACTCCCTCAACATTCTAATAAATCATGACTCCCTCAACATGCTCTTAGCAAACAATATTAGATGGGTAGCTGTTGTTGTCTATAACCCATTGCCAAGTACACTCACCAATCATCACAGCTTTGGTTGGATGGGAAACCTACACCGCTTATCCTGCCGATCAGATCCTAAATAAGCATCATATGTACCAAAACACTAATTGGGAAAAGCCTATGAACATCAAATGATACAAAAATCATTACATATAAACAGAAAAATAATAATGTTACTATTTCAATCAAGGCCAGTTATGTGTCTTTGAAGTAACCTAAACACTGGGAAGCACAACACATATCAAGCGATCTTTTCCACATCGAAAACACTAGTGATGTGTCATTGAAATCCTTATAACCATAGAACAGATAAATGTAAAAGCATGTGCAACTATAAACTTCTGCAAACATCAAATATCATGTCTAACAGCGCAACAGGAAAAACAATATCTTGATATGCAAGTTAGAGATACAAGAGGTACTCCAGGGAGCTATCTTGAGTGGTCGTTTTCCAAAAAAATAGATACAAAGTTTCTGAGAGCAAGGAAACATTAAGTAAGCTTCTATTCAAAAGCTAAAGGAGAATTGCAATGGGAGCTTTAATTTCACCTGGGTTCAAAATATGGGTTGCTTTCTAACTTGGATTCAAAATTCAAGCATGCACAAAAGGAACAAATTGAAGTAACCCAGTGGAATGAATTACACAAGCCAATGACATCAAGTTGTAGCCACCAACCAATATCACTAATAAAATAGAGTGACATTGACTGTTATGGGGTAACCCCGTGGGGGGCCCGATCTTCACGGATCTCGTGGTCAAATCGATGGGAAAGCGAGGGGAAAGGGAGAAGGTAGCGGAAGCGGACGCACACCTCGCGAAGAACACGATGAACACACGCAAAACACACACACGATACAAGGCCGATTGCTCTCACCAGTGGCCACCGGTCCGATAGAATCCTCGCAAGGAAAGATCGGTCAACGTGCTCCCGTCAATCCCAAGCAGAGAGGGAAGAACACCTTGGAGAGGGTCTTGACGTCTTGGCAAAGGGACACCGATGCCAAGGCCTTATACAACGAGGGAGGCGCGATGCAAACTCCGACGACGTGGTGACGATAGTCGATCCCCTTTGGTAGAAGGGGATGAGACAAAACTAGAGATTCCACAAAGGGGTTTTCTTTAGTCTATCATCTATGCCTAAGGGATACATGAGGGGGTGGGGGCTCTATTTATAGGCCAGCCACAAGTTCAGGGGTAGTTTAGGAATAAAAGGGGAAAGTCTGGGCGAACTAAGGGGTACATGGGCCAAAGGCCCAGCTGGCGGCGCGCAGGCCCACACGCTCAGGCCGGAGACTCCGGTGTGTGCAGGCCGAAGACTCCGGTGCTCCAGCTGCTGCTTCTTCCGTCTTCTCTTCCAAGCCTCCGTCTTGTCGGGCTTGGTGCTCTAGGCTTCCTCTCTTGCCTCTGTACTCGTCGGTATGAACCTATCATGAATATATGACGGAGTATGAAGTAGTATACCATTCAAGAGGATAGGAACTGGGCTCGCATAGAGGAACGGATTCACCTTTGGAGTCCATGACGACTTGGCATAAGTTGGAGACCATTATGTGGTAAGGACCGAAGGTCGGGCTACATCATCTCCCCTCCCTTCAAAAAGAGTCGTCCTCGACTCTACATGCTCATCATAAAGTAGAAGATGTCGAGAGACCTTATTGATCCCGGGGTTCACCATATAGTCATCCTCGGAATGATTGAATTGACAACACCTCAATGTTCCTTAACCTTCAATGAAGCCTACAAAGCTCACCACAAAAGCAAAGCAACACTCAAAGCGTAGCCAATTCATGAAGATAATAGCATGAGTCCTCAAGTAGAGTGAAGTCACCTTATGATGTAGAGATAGCTCGTTGAAGGGCAGCCATAGGTAACTCTCTACGGTTCGACTTGTCAACTCTTTGTCCATAGAGGTTGACGCGTAAGCAATTGTACCTTCACACAACAAAGACCAAGCAACATATGTTTGTGTGTGATAGAGGAGCATGTCATTTGTGGCATGTCCATTCTTGTTCACAACACTATTAGCACAACTCAAGTATCGCAAACGAAATGCGTATGCAAGGTCAAAGTGTATGGAAGTTAATTGAACATCATCCAAATGCGGGAACTCAAAAACTCCATATAACATCTTAGTGTGGCACTCAAAGCAAGTGACTAAAATCTTGATCAACATCTTTGATGCAAAGCTAGGAGAATTCGGCAAAAACACATGAGGAAGAATATCCAAAGCAACAACATTATGTGTGCAAACCAAACATTGGGAAGAACAATTGGTCAACAAGTTGGATGCACACACAAATCATCAAAAGCAAAGATTATGGGAGTATGCATATCGCAAACGGAAGCAAAAACAACATGTTTGCAAACAAACCATATGAAAGAGCAAGTGGTCCTTATGTTTGTTGCAACAACAATACGAGAGACTTGGAAGCTCTCATGACAATACATGCTCAAAATGGCATTATGGTTTCACACAAAACATCGGAAAGAGAAATTGTTCAACATTTTTGTGGCAACACACAAAGCATCAATATCCAAAAGCAACGAGACATTATTGTCACAAGGTGAACGAATACCATCAACATGCTTGCAAGCAAACCATAGGAAAGAGAAATTTTTCAACATGAAAGATGCAAAGCATGAAAAAGATATCAGAGCTGGGTTTGATCATGAACTCATGTGGGGGATGCTCTCTAGAGCTCTTTTTGTCAACTCGTGCTCAACCGAGGTTGACATTCTTGTGCGGGTACCTACACACATCAAACACAAAAGGAAGAACGCGTGTGCATGGTAGAAAAATACATCATCCATCATGACATATCTCTTCTTGTGCACATCACCATTAGTGTCAATCAAGTATGAAAAATATGCATGGTGAGTATGCAAGTGGGGAACATGCTTATCATGGCAATCATCAAAATCTCCAGAATTTGAGAAAGCTATGGGGGCCATCTCAATAGAAAGCATATGAGAATTATTGTTGCAAGCAAAACAAGTGAAGGAGCAATCTTCCATATTGCAAGCAACGGGAGAAATTGTAAAACACTCATGATAAAGCATGGTTCGAGGGGTACCATTGGTAACATCATTGCAAGCAAAACATTGGAAAGAGCAATTGTTCAACAAAGTGCAAGCAATGATATCTTCAACGTAACGTTTAGAGCATGGCATGTCTATGGCAACATCATCACAATCAAATAATTTCACATGCTCAACATTATGCAAAGGCAAAGTATCACATGGAAAAATCAATGAAGCATATGTGATATCACAAACATCATCCATAGCATGCCAATCATCACAAGTCATCATGTCCATTAGTGGGATCATGGCATCATCAACACCCTTATTTTTACCTTGTTCATACCTCTCATATGAAGTGGGTGTTGTGGTAGCATTGGCCTCCATGTGGACAACTTCTTCATCATGTATGGGGATGGCATCATCTTCATCCACCATGTACATCTTCTTGGTTGGAGGCATCATCATCTCCAAGCTTGGCGCTTCTTGATCCATGGAACCTAGCACATCATGAGGAAACACACTAGAGGTAGAGGGTATGTCGTTAGAAATCAAAGTGGTGTCACAAGACCTATCAACTACCACTCTCAACTCACTAGGTGTATCAATCATGCCCTCCAAGTGGAAGCACTCAATCTCACGTATGGTGGAGTCGCTCATCTCACTCTTGTTTTCACTCACGTGGGCTAAGTGGCTCTCATACTCACATGGGATTGGTACCACATCATCACTCAAGCATATGGGGGTAGGCTTGGTTCTCTCAACTCCATGCGCCTCCTTTGGTGAAGGGAAAGTCCCATGCTCACCATTCTTGACCTTGTCGTTGCCCTCTTGTACCTTGGCTTGTGTAGTCCTCTTGACGTACTCGTCCAACTTGGCGACGTAGAGGTCTCCGTCCTCCTCATCCATGAGGTTGCATGCGTCATCTAGGACGTCAAGTCTTGGAATTGAAGCTTGATGGCGTGGAGGAGAGCTTGCTCTTGGTGTCATTTTGGTGGTGGCACGAGTAGTTGAAGGTGCCTTATGATGGTGTCGACGGAGGTCATTGGCGTGCCTTGCCAAAGGTTGATGTAGATGGTGCACTTGATCATCCACATGACGCTCGTGATGATGCTCCTTGTCCTTGGCACTCTTCTTGTGATGGTGGTGCATTCTTGAGCTTGGTTGAGCATTATGGATGGTGCTCAACATGTATTCTTCGTCTTCATGGCGAAGATGCCTTGAACGACGTCTTGTATCCTCTTAATGTTGACGATGATCACGAGAGGATGTATGTTGATGAAGATTCTTGCTTCTTGGCACCTCTTTTGGAAGGTGATGTTGGGGCGCCGCTCTTTAGGTAGTTGGTGTCACTTGATGCCTAGGAGGTAGATGCACTTGACGCCTTCAAGGTTGGGGTGCTTGGTGGCTTGGAGGTGATGGCGCTCGTCGCCTTGGAGATGGTGGTGCATAACGCCATGTAGGTGGTGGCGCTTGACGCCTTGGAGGTGGATCATCGAAGTAGGTGGTGCCCTTTGGTGTGCCACGCTTGGCCTTGAAGGTCATGGTTTCTTGATGATGTGTCTCCGCTAGCTTGGCGTAGTAGTCCTCCATCTCCAAGCGGTGGAGGTATTCTTCATGGCTCATGGAAGAGCCCTCGAAGTTGGTGAAGCTCGCCATGTCCTTCGTGCTTGGTGAGGCGTCGTCGTTGAAGCACTCGAAGTCGTCCATGCTTGGAGAGTCGTTGTTGATGTAGTACTCCATATCACCCAAGCATGTGGAGCCATTGTCAGTGTAGTGCTCCATGCATGAGGAGCCATTGTCGATGTAGAGCTCCAATTCCTCCATGCTTGAGGAGCCATAGTTGATGACGTGCTCCATGTCTTCCATGCATGTGGAGCCATCATAGGTGTAGTGCTCCGGGTCCTCAAAGCATGCGGAGGCATTGTCGGTGTAGTGCTCCATCATGTCCTCTATACTTGTGGAGTCATAGTCGTGGTGGCTCATCATGGATTCTTCATAGATAGCATCCTCGGTTCCGGAGTCCCTAGACATGATTCACAAGACCAAGTGGTGTTTATGGAAGTGGTAGAGGGGTTAGGTATGCAACGTCAAACCTTACTTTACCTTGGAAGATAGTATCGTGCAAGTGGCAACACTTGAGAGCAATAAAAACCAAGCAAAGTGAAGTTCACGCGGAACACCAAAACCAACTAACCACTAAAAAACACACACACACAAAGCTTACGGTGGATAGGTATGGAAGGTGGCGTGTCCAAGAACCAATCCGAACTCAAGATATTGTAATGGCAAGTAAAGAACCACGATGATCACAAAGCAAAATGAGTCAATCCACAAGATAGGAATATATACAAGGAAACACACACGGTGGGATAAATGGGACTTGTGCGACGGAGAAAGTGAGCTAAGAACCAATTGATTACCTAGTGAAGACTATAAGCTCGTGTCGCACAAGTGCAAGGAGAGACGCTAGTTCGATTGCAATAAATTGGTGGGCTACAAGATATGCACAATAAGTACCACCTATTTGATGTTCATCGAGCTTGCGCTTCCTATTCTATGAGGCACTTGTTTCTTTCTTTCTTTTTCTTCTTTTTCTCTTTTTCTATTTTTTTCTCTTTTTCTTTTATTGTTCACTTGCCTCTTCCTTGTGCCAACAACTATACAAGATAACTATATGAGATAGCGCGCTCACAACTTTTGCTCGGAATTCTACAAGGTATCAAATGTGCATAGCCCAAGAAATCATAGGAGGAACTCGTCTTAATAGGTGTTTGTTGAACGCAAAGATAGTGCAGCTCACAAGGGAATGCAAGTGGGGAGAAGTCGCGGGATTTTTATACCTTTCTTCGCCGATCTTTACCCTTTATTGGTGGATTCCGCCTTGCTCACGAAATTTGGATGGAGTAGATAGCATGAACCACGGAGATGATGATATAGAGCTCCTTCTCCTCTTCGAAACGAGCTAAAGAACACCAAAATCCGAGTTCGTATGCAAAAGTTATCCTTAAAACCGTGAAACAGATTTGCTGTCAGCAGGAGGGGCGGAGACTCCGGTCTGGAGGTCCGGAGGCTCCGGTCTGGAGGTCCGGAGGCTCCGGTCTGGAGTGACTCACACCGGAAACTCCGGTCCGGGGCCGGAGACTCCGGTCCGGTCGATTTCTGCGTGTCAAGAACACAAACGGGACGCGATTTGGGCAGAAAAACTCGAAACAAAACCTCAAATTGGTGGGGGAATCAAGGAATTAGGCCATGGGAACGCATGGGAAGGTAAATCAACAAGTTTAGCAAGTAATCCACGGATCAAAACCTACCAAAACGCACTCAAATCATAGATCGATCCAAAACACGAATTGGGGCTGTTTTTGTGGAATTTTCGAATTTATGGGGAAAAAGACCAAATCGAGGGGAAATCCGTGGCAACCAAAAGATGCTGATACCAGATGTTATGGGGTAACCCCGTGGGTGGCCCGATCTTCACGGATCTCGTGGTCAAATTGATGGTAAAGCAAGGGGAAAGGGAGAAGGTAGCGGAAGCGGACGCACACCTCGCGAAGAACACGATGAACACACGCAAAACACACACGATACAAGGCCGATTGCTCTCATCGGTGGCCACCGATCCGATAGAATCCTCGCAAGGAAAGATCGGTCAACGTGCTCCCTTGATCCCACGCGGAGAGGGAAGAACACCTTGGAGAGGGTCTTGACGTCTTGGCAAAGGGACACCGATGCCAAGGCCTTGTACAACGAGGGAGGCGCGATGCAAACTCCGACGAGGTGGTGACGATAGTCGATCTCCTTTGGTAGAAGGGGATGAGGCAAAACTAGAGATTCCACAAAGGGGGTTTTCTTTAGTCTATCATCTATGCCTAAGGGATACATGAGGGGGTGGGGGCTCTATTTATAGGCCAGCCACAAGTTCAAGGGTACTTTAGAAATAAAAGGGGAAAGTCTGGGCGGACTAAGGGGTACATGGGCCTTTGGCGGCGCGCAGGCCCACACGCTCAGGCCGGAGACTCCGGTGTGGGGTCCGGAGACTCCGGTCTAGGCCGGAGACTCCGGTCTGTCTCCGGTCTCGTCTCCGGAGTGGCAGACAGACTGTCCTCAGGTCGATCTGGGGGTCGGTCTGGAGATGGGTCCGGAGACTCCGGGGTATGTAGGCCGGAGACTCCGGTGTGGCCGAAGACTCCGATGTGTGCAGGCCGGAGACTCCGATGCTCCAGCTAGTGCTTCTTCTGTCTTCTCTTCCAAGCCTCCGTCTTGTTGGGCTTGGTGCTCCAGGCTTCCCCCCTTGCCTCTGTACTCGTCGGTATGAATCTATCATGAATATATGGCGGAGTATGAAGTAGTATACCATTCAAGAGGGTAGGAAGTGGGCTCGCATAGAGGAACGGATTCACCTTTGGAGTCCATGACGACTTGGCATAAGTTGGAGACCATGATGTGGTAACGACCGAAGGTCGGGCTACATCATTGACATGCATCCAAAAAGAAGGTCTTTGTCAGCCGCCTCGCCTCAGAACCTCTCCATGGCAAACATTATGGGTAAGAGTAGGGCGGAACTTCCAGATAATACTTAATGCACCCCTACAAACTAAAACCACTAAAGGATGCTTGGGCCAACATCATTAGCTCTAGGGGTTCACGCGTCTAACTGCTTTGTCTTGCGAGCATCCCGCAGATCTTTCTCAGTAGTGCTGTCAAGAAAGAAAGCTTTCCTGGTAGAATCCCTTGATGGTGGTGCAACAAACTCGGCATGGAATAGAAAGAGGGCTTCCTCGATTGACCCGATTTGGAGAACCCCCTCCACGGCGAGGAGCTGCAGCCATTTCACACAACATCTACTCAGCGTCATACGATCGTATATGGTTGACGGCGGGGCTGCTACCGTCTCCACATGGTGTTTGCTCTACCAGGACCGTCGCTATTGCTGCCATCCTCACTCACACGCAGAAAATACTATTTATCCACCATTGGGATTGTCGTTAGATGGTGAAATTTATAGCTGAATATATACTAACTACTTTATTACTTCCAAGTGTTTTCTCTTAACTTCAGAAAATTATTATGCTTCTGGTTAAGAATTTTTTATGTGCTTACTCTTGAAATATTTGGTGGAGTTGGCAGAGTAGTGTTTAGTTTTGTCTGAAAAACTGAGCATCACAATTCGGAAAATATTAATTGGATTTAGACAATGCTAGTAATTTGCAATCGATATTGGAACACCTATGACGCACTAGTTACATGTAAAGTCAGATGCTCTCCTATACTCTTCTGATATGAAACTTATTAGACCTATAAGCTGTTTAGAGTGTGCAGTTTGTAATAAGACTATAACCAAACTCAATTCTGCAATTGCGATAAGGAATGTATTCTGCTAGCATTCAGCTATTTAGGTCTAAGTGTACAATTATGCTCTTTTACTGCATATTTAAAGGATCTAGATAGTGCATGTATCACATATGGTGCATATGCATCAAGAACACCACGAACCACACAACATTCGTGATCTAAATGTGCCTAGAGGTGCAAAGGTGGGATCTGCACACTAATCCTAGCAGCAAGTTGTGGGCAGCCATGAATAGACGAACATACGGAGGCAGCCACTACCCGCACCCTTGCTTCCTGGGCGATTGGGTTGACGACGGATTCTCTAGCTCCTGACACAGATAGAGAATAAACGGTAAAGGAGAGTATGCAAACCTGAGATGGCGGATGCCGAGAATATCAGAAGTGCCGTGAGCAGCATGAATCAGTATGTCACGAATCTAGAGCACCATGCACCTTAACCAATTGCCCCTAATAACTTCCCACCCAACACCCGCCAACAAACTCTCCTACCCATTGATCCTTGTGAGGTATGCAGCTGCGAGCTCACTAGGATCTGGGCTCCTCTAGAAGAGAGGAGACTGAAATCTGAGAGGGGCAGCGGTGGTGGTAGGAGTTATGGTGATCTGCCGCACAGACTGCGGAGGCCATCGGCCAGAGGGAGGGGCGGTGGGAAACATGCATGATGGGTGGAGAAGACGCGCCAGGGAATGCAACGGCCAGAGTTGGGCGGTGGGTAGCAGGCGCCGCCCGAAAACCCTATCGCGCTGCTCAAGCATGCATGGAGCTCGGGAAAGAAAAGAAATAATTTGGTGCTCTTTTTGACCTACTTGTCTCGGGTGCTCGACGGCGACCCTGCAATGGCCTACATGGCACAGTCAGAAATCCGTAGATAGCCTCATTGCTCGTGCATGTAACCAAGATTAAGCCTATAGATAATGATCAATCGCACAATCTGTTTCTGTACCTACATGCCAGCTATGCAATAACCACTTTCGGTGCTAATATGTTGCCAAGCTATAAGGTTAGTTTGCTAAGTCAAAACCTTGTAAAATGTAGCATACCAATGATTAGTTGCTACTGAAGCCATTGCATCAATGACTTTGGTACTCGGCTCTTGTTCTAGCCTGTCTGACGAGTCTTCACGCGTCTGGTAGTCTTCAATGCATTACTTCCTTCTAGCTAGTTAATTATTCCCTAGACTGGAACTTCCATTGATTTGAAACTGCTGATGCTTTTTAAAACATGTCGGCCAAATAACTTAGTGTATAAAAGGTAACCTTTTGTCAAGCAACTCAAATTTGCATATGTGTGTTCAAGAAGATGCGAGCAACATGATTCTACTAATTCTAAGTCAGTGTTCTCAAATGTAACTAAGCATCAGTATATGGTTTCAGTTTTATTAATCTAGAAAGAGGTACTGTATAGTAATATTTAGAAATAGCACGACATAATATAGGTTTCTATAGACCATAAGCCATACCTAAATCAACCTAGAGTGACGAATTCATTATCATTGCCTTACCTGAAACATTAGGTAAAAACCGACTACCATCACCATACCCCTGCAGTTCCAGAGCCACTTGATGTAATTAGATTCATTATTGAAGCATCTCTAGTCCTCGGTCATCACCGGATCGCTACTTACTAACCGCAGCATGAGCACACAACTGATTAGCCACCTAGACAAAAAAAAGAATAAACAAAGGCATCAACATTTAACTACCCCACATTGCTTCGAGGTGTTGACCAGCACATGGAGATTAAAAGTATAACCAGTATCCAACTACTTCTCAGAAGCTGGGTGTGTCATATTACTTGTAATACAATGTGGAAACAAAAAGGGAATAGGAAGACAAACCGCTAGGTGTGCTCCAAGTGAAAAAACAGAGGGTTGGACCCAATAGCTCAAACCAATCCGAGCAGAAGTTGCTGCAACACGACATTGATGACCAGCAGAGGGTGCCATAGCCTGCCATGCATCACTATCAAGCGTAAATATCTACATGTATCATACGTGTAACCATGTGAAATGTAGCCGACTCCAAAGTATAACTGGATGACACGTGGAACAAACTTGGAAGCTGGGAATCCATAAGCATAGTTGTAGAATTGATATCAAGCATAGGCTGCATCTACGGATCTAAAAATAAAGAATCTCATATGTGACAAACAGAAATAGGAGGTTGCATAAATCTAAAACGAAAGAGCATGTCAGCCATGACAACACACACTGTTTGGTGTAGGACCTGGACTTGAAGAAGTGTAGTAGCCACAGTACAATCTGCTAAATATTCTTGGTTAACTAAAAGAAGCAGTTGGTATGATTATATAGAGATGTAACAGCGGCAACCACAGATAAACAATAGGAGATAGCTGAGACAATTATACGTGGTTATCTAGGTAGATAATATTACAGCATGTCAATAATATTCGCCAATAATATTCATACTTGGCAGTACCAGATACGCTAATGATATTACACATGACATGTGACAGGTGTCAGTAGAACGGCTGCTTTGTAGCCCGATTTGTTGATGCAGGTGAAATTTTGGTTCCCACTAAAAAGAAAACTGAATAAATGTTCTGATACACTGACATCTGGCTTCTTTACTTGACGTTTGTTTTGGATGCTTACCTGCCAAGTTGGATTTCCTTACTTAGGTGGGAATAATTCCTTAGAATCCTTCTTCTTTTCTACATCTGATTTGTTATAGATGGCTCCAAATGCTAAATAAAATCACCAGGTACTTACAAAAAATAATCCATACTACTGACATTACATCAGTCTAGAGTGATAATAGTCTAGTGTGCCAAAAGAGTGAGATGCATAATACTGCAGTCATGTGTGTTCAAAATTGATCAATCTACCATCTCGAAAATGTTAGATAGACATAGATCTATGAGCTTATTGGAAGGTAGCTTACCTCAGAAGCCACTGCTTCTATGCAAAAATATTTCAGCCTAGAAGGATATGAAAAGAAAGAATGCTAGATTGAAGAATCAACGACAAAGGCGAATGGGATTGATAATGTGCCTGAATAACTGTAGGTTCTTTTACATTTGAAGTGCTTTTATTTGATTTTAATGGAAAGTAAACAAATGGATATGTGCTCATAAGAAACTTAATAAATTACTTAGTGATTTCAGCACCCAGGAAATTATGGTTCCAAAATTTGGGATATAAGTACATGCTCCCACACAGGATACACCGTTGAATAAGCAACATACGGCCACTAAACCCAAGCAAAGAGAACTGGACAACAGTTAGTCATGTATGAATCTAGAAATAAACTATCTATTTTGCCTAACAAAAAATAACTATAGAAATTACATGACAGAAAACATAACCTTGTGTAGTACACATAAGCATACAATACTTAGAACCAATATATGGGAAGTTTGCAAACCCCTTACACAGCTTATAGCCTGATATCATCTTGCTACTTGTCTAAAAGCCAAAAAAATGTATTTGTTGTATACCAAACTGCAACATACCGTAAATAGCAAAATGTCACAACAAACACATGTAAAAGGAGGTCAATCCAAGTTAAAAACACGATGATGGTGTACTCCTTTCTGGATCATATTAAGTAAATAACCTAGGAACATGGGGGAACTATCATACTCAAAACATGTTTTATGGACATTGTCATTCCTAAACTTGTGAATGATGTTTTGGCCAAATATAAACCTATTTTAGTTCTAATAGAAACATTTCATGTAAGATAGAGTTCTATCCCTAAAATGTTCTCTAGTAGAGAAAATATGCAAATATAAACCTATTTTTTGTTGTCATAATATACACAAGCAGAGTATTTTAAGGAACAATCTAGGAACATGGGGAACTACCATACTAAAACTTTTTTTTTTGAACTCGTCATCCCTGAACTTGTGAATACCATTTTGGATATCTACATCAACATAAATCTTATTTTTAAACTAAGATGTAAAATCAAGTTGGCTTATATGAACTCGAAATAGAGAATTATTCAGGACCAGAATGTACGGAATCAAAATATTCATGCAATACAGCAAGCTCAATTTCAGCTCAGCTAGTCAATAACTAAGTTCCCATACAATAATAACATTTCCTGTAAGCTAGCGGGCTCTCCTTAAAATCCTCTCTGGTATAGAGAATATGCAAATATAAACCTATTTTAGTTATCATATAAACATTTTCTGAGATGTACTTCCACAATATCCACACACACATGTACTATCACAACCAATCTCTTCAAGGTAACAAAAATAAATATGACACCAAGATGCCATTATTTGAATAGAAAATTAAACCAATGGCTTATCTAGGAAATAGTACAAACACCTAGTGAGAAACCAGTTTTCCCCAAATCACAATTAAATCAAACTCACGAGATGGAAGGGGAGAGTAGTGGTGGCGGACTGAGCCTTCTCCCGTGATGATGGGGAGTGCGGCCGCGCTTACTATGGAGTCCGGTTGTCGGGGTCAAGCGCGGTGGCAGTGGAGGGGGTCCTATCCGAGATCCGCGTGGTGGATTTGGCCTCCGCTCTACCGAGCTGGGCCAGACCACGTCGATGCTGGCTGCAGAGAGGGTCCCGAGTCCGAACTCTGCTTCCGGCGCCCGAAGGAGGAGGCCCGAGCTCTGCTTCTGGCATGGAGGAATGGGAGGTGAGAGAGAGGAGAGAGACGCCGGTGTGAGAGGATAAGGAGGACAGAGATCAGGACGGTTGGTACCATGCATATACCCACGGAAAACTGGGAGGACGCCCACAGATGCCCTCAGCACGCGCGCCGGACACCACGCTTAAGCTATAGAAATATGCATCGTCGCCCCCGGCCGCACGCCTCCTGAGCCCCCGACTCCTCCCCTTCGAGCTCTCCATGCCACCGACCTAGGCCCTCCGTCGCCATGCCCCAACCTCGAGCAGCGGCTCCACGGCTGCGAACCTACGGTGGAGGAGTATCCCACGACGATGGCGGCCACGGACCAGGGCAAGAAGTCATCGAGGCCGACGCCAAGTATACGGTTGGACAGGAGAAGTCGAGGCGGCCGGCGGAAACCCTAGCTTGCCAGACGCAAGGGGCTCTCGGGATCGGGAGGAAGAGGAGAGAATAGAGGCATCGAGAGGGTGGGCGGTGAGCATCTGAGCAATGGGCCGTGGGACCGGCCCGGTGGAGTGGCTAGCTGGTTTAACCGGGTTTTTTTTCTTACACCTCAACATAGCTGAGCAGCGCGCACCACAAGTGGCTGAAAAGGCTCCCTGCCTCTCACGCTTAAGAAACTAGATAATTCAACCAGGAAGCGGTCGCAACCAGCTCTCGTCGATAGATGTCAGAAGAGCAACACTGCGGCGATTACAACCAGTACCCTAACTACAAACTAGTAGAAGGCACGTGCTTTGCACGTGTGCCATTTCTATACAACTATATTTTTTTTTCATGGAAATACATCAGATTTGGAATCAAAGGCACCAGCATGGCTTGTTAATCTCGTGTAAAGCATACCTATTTTCTTAGATCTTTTAAGATTTTAACTTATGTGTTGTTGCATCTTTTGTAATTTATACCCGACGGAATTATTTCTCAGAACGAGTGAAAAAATATCGGTGTTTGCAGAAAAATGATTAGATATTAGATAGATGTGCTCTGGAAAAATATATGTGCTCACTCATGTTGCTGGGATGCCTTTTTTTAGGGAGAGAGGTACCTCAGTTAATCATGTCATGTACCTTCAGGTCATTTAGAACAGAATTACAGGGACTTGAACTCCGGCCAGGTTTCATTAATCCCCTAAAATTTGGGAAAAGAACCTAGCACATGCGCAGCTGTACTGTACTCCCTTCCAATCTTCTTGACCTAAAAACCATTTAGTCAATTCTTCAGGTAGTTGATCTCCAAGCTCCAAAGACTGTCAGGTTATGCACTAAACTTTTACAGCAACTACGTTGTCGACTGTTGTTGACGTATACCAGAACGGTATGGGCATGAGACAAGTTAATGAAGAGCTTCAGGCACATTGGCCATTGCACAAGTCCTCCTATTTCTGGGATGCTATTAGGAAAAACAAAGGATATGTGCCCCGATGTATGCTACAACTGAAAAAATGAACAAGCTAACTGCCAATCTATAGAGCTAGTACTGTATGCCAAAATAGTATCAATAAAAATATTTCTTCCGGTCTATGTCTTTCTCAAGGGCCAAACCCAATTTAAATTTTGTCCCTGGATACTCGTTGCATCAATGCAACATAAAAGGAATATGGCATTGCTAAAAGAGCTTCAAGAAACCTGCCAATCACAAAAGAGTTTTAACTCACATAGAACCTTCTTAATTAATATCCTAATCTAAGTAAATCTGAAATGAGACACCTAAAGAAAATTGTATTCATATCGCCACCCCCCAATAGCTGTAGGAGATTCTAAGAAATTTGACAAACTATTCTATTGTAAAAAGGAACTGTCTTGCCATAAGACCACTATTATCTGATCAAGGATGGACACGCAATTCTTATTTAGAAATAAGGCACGATGGCCCAACTTTTCATTTAAAGCTCGAGCAAAAACATCATCATCTGTTGGGATACCAGCTACAATGAAATTAAGAAACTAAAACATACACCACAAGCAAAGGATTACAGGTTTTGCATCCAGATTACAAGAGGAAGACCGTGCACACGCAGGGCAGACCCACACTCAAACAAAAACATCTCCCCGGTTGAGTTGCTTTCTTTGGTTAGTCATGAAAAACATAGTGCAGTACCATAGTATGTACATTTTATTGATTTAGAAAAGTCACCTGTCATATATATGGTGGTACTATTTCCTGAAATTTTCTGCCGTGGTGTTGGTTTTGCATTTCTACAGCTCGCACCACAAGCATGCCTCATTCTTTTATACTCACGGTTCATTTGCAAATAGGCATCCCTCTGATTTGGAGTCATTCACATATTACTATCTCGGTCACGATAATGCCTACACTGAGAAGAACTCGTTCTTATAACAACTTCTCTTTCAATTAAAGGATTATTCTGCTCCCTAGTGATAGCTATTATTACACAAAATAAAACAGATAAAAACAAATAGATGGTTATACACAGAAGGGCAAGAGATTGACAAGGATAATTATTTAGAGAACGTGGTAGACATACATTGATTCCATTTATTTGAAGCTGTCAAGTGGACACTTGTGCTAGGGGACGGCTCCACAGCCCTATTTTGGCAGGACAGATGGCTGGACGGGAGGTGCATTGGAGATTTAGCGCGGATCTATTCGCGCTCATCCCAAGACACTCCAAGAAGCGCCGCATGGTGAGACAGGCGCTGGTTGATCGAAGCTGGATCACCGACATTTCGGGGGCGTTGAACTATGTCCAACTGTGGATGAGGCTTCGGGATGTGATCCTCACGGATGTGCCGGAGAGGCTGGTCTGGCGGTGGACGACCGACGGACAATATACTTCCAAGTCTTGCTACGACGCACTCTTTCCAGGGGCGTTGGGATCAAATTCCTGGAAGTTAAACTGGAAGTCTTGGGCGCCACCGAGGGTAAGATTCTTCATGTGGCTAGCGTGTCAAGACAGATGTTGGACGGGTGAGAGGCTGGAGCGTCGCCGGCTTCCGCACCGACCACGCTGCCCGCTATGTGACCAATCGGTTGAGACGATGTCGCACATTCTTACCGGTTGCCCTTTCTCGAGAACGATCTGGTATGAGGTGTTGTCATGGATCCGATCCATGGCAGCCCCCCCCCCATTGAGGAAGGTGACTTCGCGGACTGGTGGTCACTTACGGTGCGATCCACCCCTACACAGCTACGCAAAGGAACCTCGTCGCTGATCATGCTCACGGCGTGGTGGATTTGGAAGCATAGGAACACAGTGATCTTCAACAACGAGTGCCCATCGGTGGCCTCCCTCATGGAAATGATCAGGGAGGAAGCTAGATCTTGGGTTGAGGCGGGGGCACGAGGGCTACATCATATACTCCCTTAGTCTAGGCGCCTTGGGTTGAGTTGTATGGCAAGGGTGTTGGCTCTTCTTTGAGCTTGTACATTGTGTATTCTCTTTTTTCTATCAATGCATCGAAACGCAAAGCTTTTGCGTTTTCGCAAAAAAAAGTGGACATTTGTAATTTCTCTGAAAAGACCATTGCCTTCCATATTGTTGGATCTTACTGGATGGCTTCCAGTATTTTCTACAACAATCTGTGGTATAAGCATTAAATCGTTTTCATGTTGCACTAATAGAGAAAACCCCACAAGAAAAGCAATGATACAGAGACATTTCACGGGTAGCATTGCCTTTTATGGTCTACCAACATGCAGCAGTTCGAACAAAAACACAAGCACCTTGCAGGCAAGAAAAAACAGCGTAATCAAAAGGTACAATCAAACCAATCTCCAATTCTTGTTTGCTACTAAAGTGACACCTGATCTCTATTAACAAGAAGAATCACACGTGCAGGATTCATATGCAAGGTAATCTTCACAAAACTCACAGCCACCAGGAAAAGATGGGCAACCAAGAGAAGGAACAACTTACTCTGGCTTCCGGCACGATGGTCACCTGGTAATGGAAGGTTGCCCAGCTAGCACGAGACTGGATCCAGCAGGCATCAAGAAATTTCGAACCTGATGCAAGCCTGCAAGGAGATGGCGGCGGAACTGCAAGGTGGATGTCAGAGGCGATCTGGAGCGGTGGTGGTATGGAGAGGAGGCCACGATGGGATGGACTAATGGAGGCAGTGGTGTGTGACGGGCTAGAAGAGTATCTACAACTAACAGTGTTGCCAGGCAATGCTTCGGCGTGAGGTGGAAAGAGGGAGGTTGGGAGCTGCTTCACGTTCTGCTACAGGTGGCCATCGTCAGGTGTGGAGTATTCCAGAAAGGTCGACCAAGGCACAAGTTGGCGGGGGATTGGGGGTGGCGAATCCAGGTGAGTACAGCCGTTAGATTCAATAGAATGGATGGCTACTAACAAATTTATCTTGCTAGTTGCGGGTAAACCAGAGGAGAGAAAAGTAGATTCAAATATTCAAAAGAATGTGTACTATAGTAGTAGAGAAATATTCAGCCATTGCACCAACTCGCTTTCAGGAGTTCTGAATCTTAGAACCGAGGCCAAGACGGACAGTCAGGAGAGCAGATCAAATTTAACTAGCACAAGAAACACGAGAACTGCTGAGTTTTTCTGAACCTATATCTATCTATTTATTTCCAATACTAGGAGCCCAGTTCTGTTATCATCATGTCCGAGAGGGCAAAGCTTCTGAAGTGGCCAACTGTCAGGACTCCTGCTCTGATCTTTCTCTACTCCGCATCGACATACGGGTGTCGCAGCTCAGCGCTGCCTGTATTTAGCAGAGCACATTGAGGCAGTTAGGCACCAGATCAATAAGCAGAGCTTTGCAAAACAAAGAAAATCAGTATCAAGATCCACAAGACAAATATTGAACACGGTATAATCTGCAGAAGAACTAAGATTTTATGTACTACTGCAGGATACAACCTGGAGTTTCTGCAGATTCTAACAGAAAACTAGTATATTCTCCGGAGAAGAACTATGATATATTGAAACGTTTTCTTTTTTGACCTCCCCACGTATACAGGAAGACCAAGATACTTCTCATTCCATGCTTCCGAGGTGATCCTCAGCTCACTTTTAACCTCCTGGTTATTTCTACTCCTACATCATTTGTGTGAAATGCTGGTCCACAATACACTTGGACCAGCATTAGTAGACGCAAGGAACGTCTGTGGCCTCATTCAGACTTGAGATGGTCTGCGTCAGAACAACACACAAGACAGACACATGACACATTCATTTCCTGCTCTTTGGCAAACCTCAAAGCATAGCAATTGAAACATAATCATCTCACTGGAACCTCTCAAGATTGAGATGCTCGGTATCAGAACAAAACATAAGACAAAACAGCCTACATGATTTCACTGATATGGAGTGCATTATCCAAAAGAAATTGCAGGACCATCAGCACCAATGCATTTTTCATGTATATATATGAAACACATGATATACATTCATCATCCACAAGCATTATCAGCTATTCAACTCACTGCAACAGTTTAAATGCTTCATCCAGGAAGCAGTAGCAACCACCTCACGTCGAAGGATGTCAGAAGAGCAACACTACGGCGATTACAACCAGTACTGTCGCTACAAAAATGTTCAGCCATTACACCGAACGCTTTCAGAATCTTAGAACCGAGGACAAGACGGACGGTCAAGAGAGCAGATCAAGTTTAACTAGCACAAGAAACACGAGAGCTGCTGAGTTTTTCGGAACCTGTATCTATCTATTTATTTCCAATAGTAGGAGCCCAGTTCTATTATCGTCATGTCCGAGAAGGCGAAGCTTCCGAAGAGGCCAACTGTCAGGACTCCAGCTCTGATCTTTCTCTACTCTGCGTCAACATCTAGGTGTCGCAGCTCAGCGCTGCCTGTATTTAGCAGAGAACATTGAGGCAGTTAGGCACCAGATCAATAAGTAGAGCTTTGCAAAACAAAGAAAATCAGTATCAAGATCGACAAGACAAATCCTGAACACGGTATAATCTGCAGAAGAACTAAGATTTTATGTACTACTGCAGGATACAACCTGGAGTTTCTTCAGATTCTAACAGAAAACTAGTATATTCTCCGCAAGGAGAAATGAGATGACTAAACTGATTTGATTTTCTAGGTACGAAATGAATGAACTGAATAATTTGAATCAAGAAAATGCTACTCTTTCCCTCGACAATCAGATTAGCATTCTGCTACAATAAGAGTGCACACATCTAAACCAACATCTTTCTGCATAACAAATTCAAGACTACTACTCCCTCTGTTCCAAAATATAAGATGTTTTAGCTTTTGTGAAATCAATGTATCTAGACGCCGCGTCTAGATACATTGATTTCACAAAAGCTAAAACATCTTATATTTTGAAACGGAGAGAGTAATATGTATCTCACAGCCTCCAAGAAGATCAGGGGAAGCGGGTCAACAATCTAAATCTTTCACTTTCCAAGAAGATCAGAGTGGCTGAATTTTGTTCACTGATTCTAACAGAAAAATCAGTATCTTCTCTGCACGGGTGAAATGTGATGACTGGCCTATTTCATTTTCTAGGTTCCAAAACTCCTACTAGCAGTAGATAGTATGAACTGAACAAACTGGGTTATTTCAATCAAGGACTCATGTGCAGATACGAATATGCGACTTATTAAAAATATTAACAATCTTTCCAAGGATATGGACAGAATAATGAATCCACAGAGCATGAGTTCCAGAATACCTGAGTTTACTTTTCTACAGTCGGAAGCATCGTATTGCTCTGGCAACCTTGGCCCATGTGCCACGACGGAGCTGCACACGAGCAGCGAGCAGAGGTGATGGAACCTTTTCACCGGAAGTAAATGGCAACGATGTCCTGTATGGATTTAGTTCAGCTGGTCTCCTTCGGTTAAGAAATTGTTTTGCGCTCCAATGAGCAGGTCCACCGACACGGTTTCCAAGGAAGTATTCAGTCTCCCTCTTGAACTTTTCTTGGTAGGAGGGAGAATATTTCGAAAGGTCAACGTTTCCCAGCAAACAGATATCCTCATCGCCTTCACCATTGTCAACACGGCTCCAGGTGGTCATTTTTGTTGGCTGGCGTCGACACATTCTGTTGTTCACTGACATATAAGGAGCAATGTTGACAATCTTTAGAGCTTCTTTTATGGTTTTGACCCCTCCATATTTTTCACCGAATCTAAAAGGTAGCATGGGAACACCATCTTTAATGAAGCTGAAGAAGGATGAATTTGAAGCTGTACAGATTCTGCTCCACCCTTTTACATAACCCGCGGTCCTTGGCTTGTCACTATGTCCAATTGTTGTAGTTATCCCTCTCCTCATCACACTAAGGTTGAGCTCAAATACTTCACGGAACTTAAATCCTTCACATACAGCAAATATCACTCGGCCAACAGATATCATAAGCTTCTTGAGAACTTCAGGCTCTGTACTTCCATCATACTGTGACATATCAATGCAGGACTCTATCATTGGATCTATCCCAACCTCAATGTTCTCCCTTAGTCCATCAGGGGAGATTTCACTGTAAATAGCTTCAACTGGGAGAACTGTAACACCAGTGTGCTGAATGTAGTGCGTGTATGTGGGCGCAAGTGTTTTACTGGGTTTGAACAGCCAGATCCCATTGGAATTGATAAACCCATAAGCCCATCCAGTCTTCCCATCAATAATCATGTTTGAACCATCAACTTCATACTTCAGAAGAAAGTGGAAGGTACCACTTGGAGGAGTCGTGAACATGGATGCCTTCTGCTCAAGAATGCTGTCGTAACATACTTCAGTTCCACGCAGTTTGTTCCAGTTTAGCAGATGCATAACGGACTCACCAAAGCTTCTGCATGCTTGTTCACGAGTTCCGTTGAAGGAGCACGTCACAGTGTTCTGCCAATTCCGGAAAAAATGATCAGACGTTAGCTAAAATAGTGTTAACCACCGTACTAGAAATTCTGAACTAAATCGAGTAAAGTACTCACTCGGATTTTTATTTTTTTGCTTCCAAGTGTTGTCGCTGCTTCACATCTCTTTCTTTTGTGATTTCCTGAGATTCCATCTTTTGGATATTTTTATTGTAACTGAATGCACTGGCCAACAGCTGTCTCACAGCTGGAGCTCAAGTCTGTGCCCTGCTGCATTTGATCATACCATATGTCAAGGCAACAGGAACAATAGTTCAATCAACAAATGTTAACCAAATATTATGTATTACATATCAGCAGATGTCATTTTAGATCTATTATTACTAGCATGATAAGCATATGGACTCCACACATCTAAACCAACATCATTCTGCATAACCAGTTCAAGACTACCAATATACTTAGGACTGTACGATACATCCTAAATTATGTTCACAGGTTATTCAATACAAGAGTAGGCTAAACTTCTCTGTCAGTTTGAAACAGAGATGACTCAACTATTTTGGCTTTTATAATTCCATAATTTTTACTAGGTTTACTCAAGAAGTAATGTTTACTAGCAACAGTCAGCTGTTCCAGTAAACTGTTTGTCAGACCACACAGTTTCAGTCAACTGTTTTTTCAAGCACAGGTAAATTCACATCCCATTCCAAAATATCAAAACTACCAACATCAGCTCATAGTGCACAAAAGATTCAGTAGGGAAATTTCTTGCCAAAAGGAGATCAGTAGGGAAATTGGGGACATAGAGAGAGGTTCTCACCTGGTGTCCCGTCCATGAAGACGACGATCTCGACGGTAGCACCATAGCCGTCCCAGGGTAGGTGTCCCGGGGTAGGTTGATGACGAGTGGGCTCAGCCTCCCGTAGCGGCCCGCTAGGACGCCCGGGTGTCGCAGCTCTGTTCTGACTGAATTAGCAGAGGACAATGAGGCAGTTAGGTAGTGCAGATACGAACCAGTACCAGGATCGACAAGACAAATCCTGAACACAATATATAATTTGCAGAAAATCTAAGATTTTATGTACTACTGTAGGATACAACCTGAAGTCTCTTCGCAGATTCTAACAGAAAACTAGTATATTCTCCGGAAGGGCGAAATGAGATGACTAAACTGACTTGATTTTCTAGGTAAAAGAACAACCTGAACTATTTGAATCAAGGACAGTAGTGCTAGCGCAGATAAGAATATGCGACTTATGAAGAAAATATTAACAATCTTTCCAAGTATATGTACAGAGAAAGGTAAATCCACAAGGCACCTACTATTTCCCTCAACAATCAGATTAGCACTCTGCTACAATAAGACTGCACACATCTAAACCAACATCTTTCTGCATAACCAATTCAAGACTAGTAATATATACCTCGCGACCTCTGTCCTAAAAAGATCAGAGGAAGCGGATCAACGATCCAAATCTATCTGTTTTGCTGAAATAAATAAAAAACTCTAGAAGAACAAAGAATACAGCTCATGTACAAAATGTAGAAACATTATTATGTGCATAATCTAGCTTCTACTTAGTAATGAACCATAGAACCTAAATTTTGTTCATGGGTTATTTGATACAAGTAAGTGTAGGCTAAAATTAAATGGTTGTCACCAACGTTTATTGTCAGTTTGGCTTTTATGCTTTCATAATTTCTACTAGGCTTACTCAAGAAATAATGTTTCCTAGGGGCAAATAGTACCCAAATGGAGGAAGTGAATTATCTGAATCAAGGTAATAGCATGAAACCAACAAGTTCCATATCAAGTTTGACTCCCAGTATGTGGTTTGTAAACTAAAGTACCAGGTACAGAGACTTATAATCCACAAGGCACTCTGCTAAAATAATACTGCACACATCTAAACCAGCATCATTCTGCATAACCAATTCAAGACTACAAATATGAATCTCTCGACCTCTCGGCAAAGAAGATGAGAGGAAGCAGATCAACGATCTAAATGTACCAGTTTCGCTGAAATTAGAAACCTCTAACAAAACAAAGAATACAGCTCATGTACAAAACCTATAAACAGTATTATGTACATAAAGTAGCTTCTACTTGGTACTGTGGGATAGAACCTGAAATTTGATCAGAGGTTATTCAACACAAGTAAGAGCAGGCTATAATTAAACAGATATCACCAACTTCTCCGTCAGCCTGAAACAGAGACGACCGAACTGTTTTGGCTTTTACAGTTCCATAATTTTTACCAGGTTTACTCAAAAGTAATGTTTACTAGTGGAAAAATAGTACCAATGGAGGAAGTGACTTATCTGAATCAAGGTAGCAGCAAATAGTATGAAACCAACAAGTACGATATCAAGTTTGATTCTATTCACAAGGCACACGGTAAATACCTACTATTGATTAATATTCAACTATTTTTGCTTATCTACAGGACTACACCAGTTTCAGGTATATGTCCCAAGTTCTACAGAAGCAGATTAGCAACAGTTTCAGGCCACAGCTGTTTCAGTAAACTGTTTATCAGACAACAACAGTTTCAGTCAACTGTTTATTCAAGCACAAGCTATGGCATTCCTAAATATCAGGACCAGGTACCAATATCTGCTCATATTGTGCAGAACAGATTCAATCAAGGCTACCAGCATTACCAAAAGGAGACGAGTAGGGAGTTGGGGACATAGAGAGAGGCTCTCACCTGGTGTCCCGTCCGTGATGACGACAAGTGGGGTCAGCCTCCCTTCACGGCCCGCTCGGACGCACATGATGAAGTCGAAGACGCCGAACTGCTTCCACAGGCGGGTGGCCAGCTGCTCCCTCAGGCGGTGCACGGACCTCCCCATGAAATGCAACAGATCGACCACGCCCTCCGCGCGGTAGGATCCGTCGTCGGCCGCCCGCACGTACAGAATCGATCGCCACTCTGCCACCGGGCGCCCCAGAATGACCACGGAGAGGTCTCCCGGGAGGCGGTCCTGAAGTCGAGTCGTAAAAGAAGCACACGGTTATAGTCAGAATTTTGTGGTTGAATTGGAAATCCGAGAAGTGGTTGATTCCGAGAAGCGCAAGTTTGGCCAGAACAGAAGCACGAATTGCTGTCGGACGAATGAAATCGACACATCCAAGAAGCAATTTCGTGCCGCCAAATGAATTGGAGAAGAATCCAGAAGCGAACTCACCCTGATCGGACCTGGAAGGTCAGGCATGCCCGGTCGGGGGCGGATGGGCTCCACCATCCACTGCATCATGGAGCTGATGTTGATGGACTCGTCGACGGTGACGTCGTTGATCCAGCGGAGGCACTTCACGTTGGCGCGGAGGTAGCGGTGGCGGGTGCCGACGTGGCGGAGCACGATGTCGTCCCTGTGCACCCCCCACCCGACGCTGACGGCCTGCCCCCTGATGGCCTCCATATTCGGAGGCTGTTCGTAGTTTCGCTGCGCGACGCGGAAGCCGCAGAGGCCGAGCGGCGCCGAGGCGTCGGTGGCGGCGAGGTAGCGGCCGTAGGCGGCGCTGCGGAGGAGCAGGTACTGGACGTCGTGGTCGTCGTCGCGGTAGAGATGCACCGCCCACGCCGCGTTCATCGACGCGCGACTCCTGCGGAGGGAGACGCCTGCTCCGTCGCCGTCGTCAGCGTGGAGGTAGGTGCCGCGGACGCGGCTCCGCCGCAGTGACGGGCGGAGGGAGACGCCCTCCCCGTCGTCATCGTCGTGGAGGTAGGTGCCGCGGACGCGGCTCCGCCGCAGTGACGCGGAGAGGGAGACGCCCTGCCCGTCGTCGTCGGCGTGGAGGTAGGTGCCGCGGACGCGGCTCCGCCGCAGTGACGCGCGGAGGGAGACGCCCTCCCCGTCGACGTCGGCGTGGAGATAGGTGCCGCGGACGCGGCTCCGCCGCAGTGACGCGCGGAGGGAGACGCCCTCCCCGTCGTCATCGGCGTTGAGGTAGGTGCCGCGGACGCGGGTCCGCAGCCACACATGCTGCCTGTCGTGGAACTGGTCCATCGCTCGCTGCCGCTCGACTGCTGGATAGGGCAGAGAAGGTGGGCGCTCCGGCGAGGGTGAGAAGAGAGGCCGAGAGGGGGAGGTGCGCGCTCCGGCGAGGGGAGAAGAGGAGAGACGCTCGGGCGGTGTCGGTTGAGACGGTTACGCTTGGGCGCCAAGGCGAGTATTTCAGGGTGCCTGGCACGCCATCGCCGTCCTCGCCTTGAGCACCAGGTGGGCTCACAGGCTGTTTTCTCCGCGCAGCCCATTAGCCCAAGCGAGGGGGAGTCCGCCCAGCCCATTAGCCCAAGCGCGGGCTCCCCTCTATGAGCGGGCCCACAAGCGTTACCTTTCTCTCCCGATTTCCCCACATACGCGCGGCAGCGGGGATCAGCGCCGCTCCTTCCCGTCCCCGGCGAGCCTCTCCCTCCGTGCTGCCCAGCTCTCCGACGCGGGGAAGATACGACCGGTGGCATTGCTCCCTCTCCCCCTTGCTCGGCTGCCCTGCAGCGAGGGGGGAGCAAACAACTATCAGATCCAGCGAGACTGCTAGGGTTTGGGTGTTCTTGCTCCTCGCTTGTGGCTTGCCGCTTGCTTCTAGAAAGTGCTGGTCCATCATTAGATCCACTGGCGTGGTTATTTTGCTGCTGTGGCCTGTGGGTGGTATATGCTTGCTGGCTTGTGCTCCCTTGGTTGGAATGCTGGGCCTGTGTTTTTGTTATTGCCGACCAGCCCCGCCTGAATGCTTGTACTTTCGTGTGAATGTGCCTATCGTGGTTGCTTATGATGTTAACCTTTTGATGTTTCACATTTTCGTGTATAATTGTGTCACGTAGAGTTATCCGGTTGTATGGTATCAAAATTGTGTGATGCCAAGGAGGCCGGGGTGGCGGGCCCGGATAGGTGGTCGTGGCTTGGGCGTGACCGGCATGGCAATCGCTGTGGCGTGAGGTGCCACGGCGGTTGTAGCCTGTGGTGGAGTTTGGTGGTCGGCGGAAGAGTCTCGCTATCCGTTTTGTTACTCCTATCGCTTTGTGGTCGAGTCGACCTCTGGGCGAAACCCTTCACGGACTCCAGTCGTTGCTGACAAGGCGACGTTTTCGAGTGTCCTTCTCCTCTTCTTTGCGTTGTTTTGAAGTTCTCGATCTTGACCGACTGTAGTGGTCCTAAGATCTCCGAGTGAAAATATAAAATCCATCTGGGCGACGGACGCGTCACCACCTTGTCGGAGGCGTCGCCTTGGAGTTTTCTTAGCCATCACGGTGTGACTGATTCGTGGCAATAGGTGGGGTGACTCTGTGGCCTTGGGAGGCAGATCCTAGGGCGCTGGCCTTGGACGATGGTTGGGTGTCAAGGCGGCGGCCTCAAATCTCTATGCAGCGATGGTCCTATGGGGCTTCGATGGCGACTTGGAGATCTGTGTGGAGTTCGTCGACCCAACTATTTCTTCCTAGCTGTGTTGGGGTGGTGGCCCTGGAGCCGGATGTGTGAGTTTGTTGTGTTTGGTAGGCTAGTATCATGTGGACAATGGGTCTCCTTACTTGTGCGGTTTTTTGGTCCTGTTTTTTGGTAAGTTATTAGCATAAAACTATCACTTTGACAGTAAAATTTTGGAAAACTACCACTTTACGTTTTAATCGTAAAAAGCTACCAAATTTTGCTCGAGAGATCACAAAAAACACTAAACTCGGCTTTAACCCGAATTGATGGCGAATCTGACGGGTGGGATCCACCTGTTAGAAGTTATTTGCTCACGTGGGCTGGGTCCCACCTGTCAGCTCAATTAAAAAATTAAAAAATATACAAAAATAATAAAAACACAAAAAAATCTGGAGGTCTTCTCCTACCTTCGTCGGGGTCCTCCCGACCCTCCTCCCATGCCCCATCCTTGGCCGGCGCGCCTCCCCGGAGCTCGCCCCTTGTGGTAGCTCGCCGAAGCCTACCACGACGGGCAGCAGCGGCTCCGCCACGATGGGGAGCAGCAGCAGCTCCGCCCGGCGGCCATCAGCAGGGCGGGGGAGGAAGGGGCGGCCGCTGCTCGCAGGAGGTGCGACAGCTCTCGCTACGGTGCTCCACCATGCGGCGGCGAGCAGGGGGACGGCGGCTCACATGGGGGTCACGACGGCGGCCGGCCCGGTGGCGCGACGGCGAACGGGGACTCACATGGGGGTCGCGACGGCGGCCTGATGTCTACGCACGCTTTTATTCTTGTAGACAGTGTTGAGCCTCCAAGTGTAGAGGTTTGTAGAACAGTGGCAAGTTTCTCTTAAGTGGATTAGCCAAGGTTTATCGAACTCAGGGAGGAAGTGGTCAAATGTATCCCTCTCAAGCAACCCTGCAATCAAGATACAAGAAGCCTCTTGTGTTCCCAACACACCCAATACACTTGTCAGGTGTATAGGTGCACTAGTTCGGCAAAGAGATAGTGAAATACAAGTAATATGGATGATTATAAGTGGTAATTGCAGTCTGAAATAAGAGTGGCAGCAAGCAAACATGTAACATGACTGATTGTAAATCGTGTTTCAATGCTTAGAAACAAGGCCTAGGGATCATACTTTCACTAGTGGACACTCTCATATAAATATCTTCTCTTCATTATGCTACCTTGAACTACTCTCCGGTTGAACGATGTAGGGTTATAAGAGCACACCTTAAAGTTCGCATTCCCCATGTAGATAACCCCTCACTATCACCTTGAGCGCTAGATGGTTCTAACAAACACCACAATCTCATAGAGACATCCAACTAAAATTATACTCATGATAAGTATTTCTGTAAGGTTAGCCTAAGTGCCACACGGTGTGCACACTGTCAACTTCACACACGTGGGGATAAGTAGAGATTAATTAAAGCACTTGAGTAGCAGAATAGATCTCAACTAGATTACAAAGCTCATGATCTCAATAAGATCACGTACAGAGAGAGAGATGAACACATAGCTACCGGTAGAGCCCTTAGTCTCGAGAGAGAACTATTTTCTCCTCATCATGGGAGTCAGCAACGGCGATGGAGATGGCGGTGGAGTCGATGGAGATGGCTCCGGGGCCACCTTCCCATCCCGACAGGGTGCCAGAACAGAGACTTATGTCCTCTGAATCTCCTCTCCGGTGGTGGCGGCGCTGCAGAACTTTTCGTAGAATTCTGATCCTCCCATTAGGGTTTTCCACTACTAGAGAAAGCCTTATGGATAGATTTATTATCAGTGGAGCATTTTTTTAAATATGTTCCACTGATAATTATCAGTTGTGCATTTAAAAATATGCTCCACTAATATTTTGTTTAACCAATGGCGCACATCGATAAAAATGCGCCACTGATAATGTGGGACCGGCACCCCGGAGGGCTGTGGACCAAATATCAATGGCGCATATCACCAAATGTGGCATTGATATATCCACTCCAATGGAGCATATTCCAAAAAATACGCCATTGATATTTTGTGGGCCCCACCTGGATCCCACCACTCAGAAAGGTGGTAGGATTATCAATGGCGTATATTAGAGATGCGCCACTGACATTTTGTTGAGCATGTTGTAAAATATGCGTCACCGATAGTGTATGGATATATACTGAAGTTCATGTGACTAATATTTTTAAAATAAATTAATAGATTTATTTAAAATAAATGGACTTGCAAATAGATGTCCTTGTTTTAAATAGATTTGTGAATGTTAAACTTAATTACTATTTGTTACAAAATATACTAGATAGCATTAAAGAAATATTAATGACAAGTAATATTTTAATATTTTTACATACTAAACTACCTCAGTTAAACCTCGTCGTCCCTTGAATGAAATAAGCCAATCAAATTACAAGGTTACACTCCACACGGATCAGCCCGTGCAAAACTACCTGAGCCGTCAAAACACCAGGCGATCGAACGATCCCAAAAATAAGCACCGCTGCCAGAAACACAAAACGTAGGAGCCCAACTTCTCCCCACCCATCCTCTCTGCCTAGTCACCTCCTCCTACGCCAGCGCTCCCGAGATCCCCTTTGCGTCGCCACTGTGGCCGAACGATTCCGGCGATGCCACGCGCCGGTGACCTCCACCCCAACACCACCAGTTCCTCCTCCTCCATCAATCCCCCGGCGTGGAGCCTTCGATCTGTAGCCCCCCGACGAACCGTAGTCAGGGAGCTCGATTCCGGCTACTCAACTCCGGTCAATGGACCACCTCGCCACCGACAAGGCTACCAACGCCGAATGGGACGCCGCGCTGGTGCGCCTCCTCCGCATCGTCTCCTCCTGCTGACCGCAGAGCAACCACGGGTGGGAGATGCGCGCCAGGATCCACGCAGGCTGGACACCATGGTCGAGCTCGGTCCTATGGCCGGATGAGCCACGGCAGAGAATGAGCGACCAAGGGCACGGGAGGGGCGCAGCTGCATCCGTCGTCCTGCCAACCGATGGGGCCGAGAACTGCTGGTGATGGCCATGCCCGGCGGGAGGAGCTCGTCTCGGTGTAGGCATGGCGGTGGGGAGACACGGAGGGCGAACTGCGGCTGCAAGCGACCATTTCTCCGAGCTCCTATTGTCGGCCATCTCCACCACCTACTGCCACTCGTTGAGGTTTCTCTACTACTACTCCATTTATTCTTGCATAAAAATCATGTACGTATTTATTCCTGTTGAATTTGTTAGCTGCGTAGAATCTATGCTTGTATCCTCGTTAGTCTGTCTTGTGTTATTGCTGTCGTGTCGTGGTGTTATATGTTCAGAAACAAAGATGTCATATATGTTGTTTTAGTCGCTCATGTTAAGATTTGGTAGGTGCCAATGATATTCTGATTGTTGCTAGTGTACATACCTGTGATGTATAATTCTTTGATTTCTGAGCATGGCCTCAAGATTTGGATAAAAATGGAGCTCATTCCAGTTGTTTATCTATGCCTGAGAATTCCATATATGCAAACTTATTGTGGGCTGCTGTTTTGTTTGGTTTTTCCAGTGAGGTGAATGTCTTATATAATATGTACTGATTAATCAAGTATCTGATCTATTTGTACTTGTTTGTCAATGATTAGTTTTGTACTACCTATTACTAGAAGAAACAAAGCATATGCATACAGATGCTCCCACAAATATCATGATGTAATCATGTCCAAAGCGAGTAGACCCTGAACCGAAAGATGAACTAAAAAACATATCATTTGCCATGTCAACATCAGGCTTTGTGAATCATCTTCAGGTCAAACAAAGGATGTAAGATGTTGCTACACAGTAACAAATTAGTTAGCCATAAATTCTTGACAGGAAATTAACTATCTGATACGTTCAAAACGTATCTACTTTCCCGAACACTTTTGCTATTGCTTCTCCTCTAAACTTGTGTGATTTGAATACAACTAACGCGGACTGACGTTGTTTTCAGCAGAATTGCCTTGGTGTCTATTTTTTGTGCAGAAAACCAACTATCAGGAAAAATCCCGGAAAATATGCCAAAAATCCTATTTCACCCGAAGACCCAAGAGCCAGAATACGAGACGGATAACAGCCAGGGGGTGGCCACACCACCTGGTGGTGCGGGCCAGGCCAGGCCGCGCCAGGGGGTGGTGTGGGTCCCCCAGGCACCCCCTCGGCCTCTCTCTTCGCCTATAAGGAGCCTTCTGACCTAAAAACTTCGGGGGGGTCGACGTTTTTCCAGAAGGAGTTCCGCTCCGTCGCCACCACCAGATTCCATGAAACAGCACCAGAAACTCCGTTCTGGCACCTTGCCGGGACGGGGAATTGGAGGAGATCATCGCCATCATCATCACCATCGCTTCTCCATCGACCATCCATGTTTCTCCCATCTATGAGTGAGTAATCCCCCCACTGTAGGTTATGGGGATGGTAGGGATTGGATGAGATCGTTCATGTAATGGCATCAGATTGTTAAGGCATGGTGCCTAGTATCTTTTATTAGTGCTTTATGACTTTGTTGCGACTTTTTGTGCTTAATGCTTGTCACTAGGGCCCGAGTGCCATGATTTCAGATCTGAACATGTTATTGATTCATTATGATAGTATTGTTTTTGGTCTTATCTACAAGTTGTATACACATGTTGTTGTCCAGAACCTATGGCCCCGAAGTGACAGAAATCGGGATAACCGGAAGGAAATGGCTTTGATGTGAGGATCACATGTGTTCACGGAGTGTTAATGCTTTGCTCCGGTGCTCTATTAAAAGGAGCACCTTAATTGCCAGTAGTTCCCTAGAGGCCCCGTTGCAAACAGGCTGGCAGGACAAAAGATGTTGTGTAAGTTCTCATTGCGAGCACGTATGACTATATATGGAACACATGCCTAGGATTGTCTAGTACTTGGGTGTTTTATCTTATTTATCTGCAATTGCCCTATGTTCTGATTGCTATTTGAATTGTCTTGTCCATGCAATGCCCGTTCATCCATCCCTATGCCTACCGCACTCGAATCGCACTATTACTGCTTTTTTTACTACTGTCTTTGCTTTACTACTGCTGTTACTTTGCTATTCCTACTACAAAACTGTTGCTACTGATAAACTGTTGTGAGCAAGATTGTTTCCAGTTGCAGCTGAATTGACAACTCAATTGTTAAGGCTTATAAATATTCTTTGGCTCCCCTTGTGTCGAATCAATAAATTGTGTTTCACTTCCCTCAAAAATACTACGATACACCCCCTATACTTGTGGGTCATCAAGACTATTTTATGGCGTTGTTGCCGGGTAGCATAGCTTTATTTATCAAGTTCACTTGGATTTTCTATTGTTCGCTGCTATCCATCCATCATGGGTAAGTCTCGTGATGGCAAGGTTCCTATTTTACCATCCACTACAAGAAGAGGTACGGTTCTGAACACCTCTATTGCTCTTGATTCACCGTCTGTTATGAGTAAGTTCCTTATACCACCACATACACATGCTACACACACTGCTACTACTACTGAATCTGAAACTTCTGATGCTTATGATGCTGCTTCTACTGTGCTTGATAAGAGTGGTTCATTAGGTCCTTTCCTAGATGCTACGATTGCTAGAACTATAGCTAATGAAGACACTACCACACTTGTTAGCTCACCTGAGTCTAGTGAGAGTTGTGATATTGAAGATGGTTATGTTGAGATGACCGATGAGTTTATTAAAGAATGTAAAAACACCCATGATAGGAGCGCTGCTAAGAGTCTCCTTGAGAGGCGTACTATTAGACCCAAATTGTCTCTTGATGCTAAGTTTGCTGCTTCTCCCATAAACATTATAGATGAAGATTATGATTTCTCTCTTGATCTATCTTACATAGCTATTGTCGAGAAAGAACCTTTTTGTGGGACTAAGAATGAAAGTGTGGTAGCACATATGAATGAACTTTCTACCATGAGTGGTTTGTTTTCTGATGATATTAAGATGCGTACTTACTTTGTTGCTAACATTTTCCCCTTTTCACTGAAAGGAGAAGCTAAAACTTGGTTTGGTAATTTACCTCCTGGATCTATTGATAGGCCTGATTGCTTGATTAGTACTTTCCTGCAGAAATATTTTTCTCGCAGTGCTAGACATGCTATTTTGTAGGAACTTTTTGATTTTAAACAGGGAGAAAAAGAGATTGCCCGAATCTTGGGCAAGGTTTTGTGCTTTGATGCATGCACAGGCTGGAAGTCCATTACCTAAGAATGAGCTTCTTGATATATTTTATAATGGACTAACCAAAGAATCTAGGACATACCTAGATAGTTGTGCTGATTGTGTTTTCAGGAATAGGACTCCTAAGGAAGCTGAGGAATTAATGGCTAAAATAAGCAAGAATTCTGAAGATTGGACTCCTCCTAAACAAGCTATACCTAAGTAATTGTACCTGAACCATCTATTCACGTGCCTATTCCAACATCAAAGAAGAGGGGAGTTATTGAATTAAATGATGAAGTGATGAAGGAAGCTAAGAAATGTCTTAAGGAGAAGGGAATTAAAGCTGCAGATGTCAAGAATTTACCTCCTATAGAAGAATTATGTAAGCCTATTCCCTACTCATCCACTATTGAGGTACACTCTCTCCAACACTTTGATGAAGGTGATATCCCTTACTCTAAACCTCCTGATCAATGCTTAGAAGAATTTGATATCTTTATTGTTAAGCAAGATAACTTTAATAAAAGGATGCAGAATCATCTAATGGAAAACACTAGAGCTATTGTTGAGTTGAAAGATATTGTAGAAAGAACCTCTAATGATGTTAAAATGATTGTTAAACACTTTCAAATGGTTCAAACTCAAATAGATCAACTCGTTAAAGTGCAAACCAACTTGCTAGTTAATGCTGCTAAAGAAAAACATGCTTATGAAATTAGAACTAGAAGTGGAGCTGCTACCCAGGATCCTCTATATCCTGAGGGGCATCCCAAAAGAATTGAGCAGGATTTTCAACAAGCTAAAAATAATGGTTCTACTCATAAGAAAAGGAAAAATAAATATAAAACTGTTGTAGAACCCTCTGAACCTGCTATAGATCCTAATAGTATATCTATCTCTGATGCTGAAACTGAAAGTGGTAATGAAGAAAATGTTGTTCCTAATGAAGAAAAAGTTGAAGAAGAACCTGAAAACCACACTAAGAATATTAAATACACCAAAGAAGATTTTATTGCTAAGAAACATGGTAGTGAAAGATAACCTTGGGTCCAAAAACCTATGCCTTTCCCTGATAAGAAACACAAGTCAAAGGAAGATGAAAACTATAATAAGTTTTGTGAGTGGATGAAGCCTTTATTCTTTCAAATTCCTTTGACTAATGCTATTAAATTGCCCCCTTACTCAAAGTATATGAAGGACATTGTCTCGAATAAAAGGAAGATCCCTAATGAAGAAATTTCTACTTTGCTTGCTAATTATTCCTTCAATGGTAAGGTTCCTAAGAAACTTGGAGACCCAGGGATTCCAACTATCCCTTGCTCTATTAAGAATAGTTATGTTAGAACTGATTTGTGTGATTTGGGAGCTGGAGTTAGTGTTATGCCTTTCTCTCTCTCTATAAGAGGCTTCAGCTTGAAAAATTGATACCAACTGATATATCTTTGCAAATAGCTGGTAAATCTACCACTATTCCTGTGGGTATATGTGAGGATGTACCTGTTCAAGTGGCTCATAATTGCTTGATATTAACTGATTTTGTTGTGCTTGAAATGCCTGAAGATGATAATATGTCTATTATTCTTGGGAGACCTTTTCTTAATACTGCAGAAGCTGTTATTAATTGTAATCAAGGAAAGGTGACTTTCAATGTTAATGACAAGGAACATACTGTCTATTTCCCCAAGAAGATTGAAAGGACTTATGGTTTGAATTCAATTGAACATGTTGAGGGCATTCAAGTTGGAGAGATATATTGTCCCATACCAAGAGAAAATTTTGAAACTATTATGATTGGGACCATTGCTATAAAGGTTGGGGTAACATAATCATTAATGGAATACAAAGTTTTGTTTCATATGGAATTATTTTGGTAGCAAGACTTGATCAACCTTGTTAACAAAAGGATTTCATTGAACAAAAGAATGTTTTCATTATGATTATCTCCATTTATTTCTATCTTTTGTATTTTAGTTTTTTCTTTCGTTTAGTTTACTTTTTGTTGTTAGTTTCTTGCATGTCAGAGTGTCTTAGAACTTCTGTAGTTCTAGCTTTGTTTTTCCCTTTCATCATGTTTCCAAAAGAAAAAAAATCTGTCTGTCAGAAAAATCATTCTTCTATTTCTGAAAAATGCCCCAAAATAAAGTGTCTCGAAAAATTCCAGAAAATTCATATTAAATTTTTACGTGAAAAAAGGGGCAGAGGAGTACCTGGGAGGTACCAGGGGGGCCCACCAGGCAGGCACACCACATGGTGGCGCGACCAGCCTTGGGTGGCGCCATGCCCTGGTGTGGGCCACCCTGGCCCCCCACTAACTCTCTCACCTGCCACTTTCTTCTCTCTCCCGAGTAAGCTCCAGTTCATATCTCAAAATCGCATTCTTGTTGTGCTTGCTCTCGATTTTTTCGATCTCCTTGCTCAGCCCATCTTTCTTGCTGAAATTTGGAGCATTTGTTCCCTGGTATGTGACTCCTCCCCTTGTCCAAGTAGATTTGTGTTTAGTGGATTATATGTTGAGTGTTTTGCTGCTGTAGGTGACTGGTTATGAGGGCTTGTAAGATTCTTTGATGCTTAGAGATATAGTTTTGATGCATGTTTAGGCCTCTTGCAAGTCCCTATAAGTAGAATCCTTCATTATATTTACTTTGCAATCACTTGTTTAATAGGTGTTTAAATTTCAGAATAGAAGATGAGTGAACACCACCTAAACCAACATGAGCTTTGGGTGCCTGAGGTCATGAAGGTCCACCGGGAGGAGGAAGTTTTTCCCTCCATTTATCCATGCTCTGAGTTCATGAGACCTGCAGGAATTTCTACAAGATTTCCACACTTTGGTTTCTAATGCAGGGTTAGAGCACTTTTTGGAAGATGAACCTTGTCAATTTGTGAAGCTAACCATGTCTGTGGTGCAGGACTTCCAATTTAGTCACTCTTTGCCTAACCCCATGGTCCATTATAAAATTTACAATATAGCTGTCGACCTTTCTCTTGATGATTTTTGTGCAACTATTAAGGTACCTCAATGGGGATCATGTAGAAAGATTAAGGAGAGACCTGAACCACTCATGGATTTATATGCAGAAATTTGCCAAGGGAGTAGCTTTTCGAAGGAGAGTGGAAAAATCCGTAACATTCATTTTCCCTCCATTCGCTACTTTGCCTACTTTATTGCCAAGTGTGTTCTTGCTAGGAAAACTGCCAATAAGTTATCTTCGTTTGATCTAGCATTTATCTCTACTGCTCTTAAACGAGATAGGTCTTACAACTTAGGTGCTTTGATAGCTTTCCGTCTTGCTACTAACCGTGAGAAAGGTGGAATTTGTGGAGGCCTCATTGCTTCTCGTTTACTAGCATTGCATGGTTTAGTGCCTCATCATCTAGACCTACAGTTTCCCATAGAGAGGCTTGATCTTAATTCCATGATACAACATAAATTTGTTTCCTCGTGGGCTAGTATGAGTGAGTTATATTATGAAATAACCTTTCTCAAAGTTGGTTGGAGAAAGAGCAAGTCCGAGCGTGTTGTTCTTTTGCCTGCACCTGTTTTGTTTAACCTTGATAACAGGGAAGGATGGTCCCTCACTGAGGAGGAGCTTGACATGTACCTAGGAGAGCTTTCCCAACAGGAGCAGGACACTAGAAGGGAGGTCACGGATGATTCGGTCCAGCCCTCGAAGGAGGGAGAATCTTCATATCAGCAGCCCGCTTATGATTGGGGAGCTTCTTCTTCTTCTCATGGGCCCAGCTACGACCATTCTTACCAAGATCCACCTGCTTGGAACCCCTATTTGTACATGGATTGATACTCACTTAGGCCAAAAGCCTAAGCTTGGGGGGAGGTACGCTGACACCACACTCATCTCCATATCATGTTGCGTCGGTACTTTGTATATTCATGTTTTCGTTCTCTTTTTAGTTTTCGTTCTTCTTTGCTTTTGCTTTCTAAAAAACACAAAAAGACCAAAAATATTTCTGTTGTTTCTCTTTGGTTTGCTTCTTCTTTTTGCCTACTTTGTTTGAACTTTTCGAAAAACCCAAAAAGATTTTTCTTTGCTTTGTTTTTCCCTTTTGGTTCTTGTTTAAAAATCGAAAAAACCAAAAATATTTGTCGTTCTTCTTTGTTTTTTGCGAGTTTGCTACAGGGTTCGGCAGTCCTCAGTGGATATTGGTTTCATATTATTATTCAAGCTACACAAGTTAAGAGAAATAATGAGGATCAATGACAACTTGAGGTGTGGTAAGAGGCTGGTAACGAACTCTATTTGTTTTCATTTTGTACATATACTCATCATTGTGAGCTTGCTTAGTCCGTTCAAGTAGGGTGTATGTTATCTTTGGATGCTTAGTAGTTCTTGCTTTCTTATGATTAGCTCCAGCTCGCTAATAGTTTGTAGCATGTCTTATGAATGTTTGCTTGCATTGCTCTATTCATAAATTGGTATGACATCACGGTATCCTCCTCTTCATGTTTCATTTGAATTGACTTGGCACATGCTCATGCCTGCACATGACTGTGATAATCAGTTAAGCCTTGATGAATTATTTTGCCTTGAGGATCTTGAATCACTTTCATGCCATGAGTAGTCCTGTTTTGTTGCAAGCATGATAATGACAGCTATTGCTCTCTCGTTTGTCGCTCCCTTACTATTGCTAGCCTTCACTTTCACTGAGTATGTTTTAATCAAGTTCCCAACTCCCTAAACCAAATATTTCCAAAGTGTCCACCATACCTACCCATTAGCATCATTTGCTACCTCCGTGCATATTCAATATGCCTTGTTTTCTTCCGAATAAAATGTTTGCTTGTTATGAGAAAGTTAGTTAGTAAAGCTCTCACAAACTTGATGGCACACTTTATTTTCTTGCACTTAATAAACCTGAACCATTGTGTCCTTCTTTGTTGTGCATATGCTTGCGCTTTATGAGTTAAAGTTAGCAGAACCATGTATCATGGGGACCGCTTTTAACACTTCATAGGTACTTTGTACCTAGTTGATATCATGTTCTTTTGCTTATGGATCCCGGCGGTGTGAAATAAAAGTGGAACTTGTAAGATCATGGAGTTTGTATGTATGTTAGAGAAACGCCTGGGCCGCTAGCCTAAGTCATGCCTAATCATGGTGGAAACTTGTAGCATAACCATAATGAGCATTATATGAAGCATCCTCAATAAAAATCTATGCACATAGTAAATAAAAAGATCGCCGAGATGCTCATTGTCTGCTTGCCTTGTTATATTGATTATGGGATAGCTCCCGTGTCATGTGCAAGGGGTACCCCATTGGCGGTTCTCTATGATACGTATATACTTACAATGACAAGAGCTTACTTGTGACTGAAGTTGAGTAGCATGAGGATTGTTCTTCGTAAGTAAGGGGCATGAGACTTTGATTTATAACTTGTCAAGCATATCCTCTTAGTTGTGTCACTTTCACCTTAACCACATTAAAGATGCTTATGATAGGGGCATTGAGAGCTCAAAGCTAATGAGTACTATATTTTCAGTATTTGGAAGCCTTTCAAATTATTCAAAACCTTTTTCTTTACTTGTTGAGTCTCCACATATTCTTTGAGCACCTTCTTGAGAGCATAGTTGTCATTCTTTGTGTTTGTTCCATTACTTGATTATTTGTGTATGACTTTGATGCTTGTATCCTTGATATATTTACTTCTAGTCATCACTTGAACTTCAGAGGTGCCTTGACATTCATAATCAAAGGAAAGCGAGATACCACTCTATCATACATTTTTATGAGCATTGTAATGTTGCTTATGTTTGTGCTTCATGCTACTTATTATTCTTGAGTTGGAATCTCTTCAGAGCTTGCAAAGACTATTAAGTAGACTTGGTTGCGTACTCTTTATTATGAATTGTCCAAGTAGTTGATCATATTGCTGAGAATATTTACATCATATGAAGCAAATGTGTTCGTGAAAGTTCTTTTATCGCACTCAGTTTTCAACCGAATTGCTTGAGGACAAGCAATAAGCTAAGCTTGGGGGAGTTGATACTTCCAAAACGTATCTACTTTCCCGAACACTTTTGCTATTGTTTCTCCTCTAAACTTGTGTGATTTGAATGCAACTAACGCGGACTGACGCGGTTTTTAGCAGAATTGCCTTGGTGTCTACTTTTTGTGCAGAAAACCAACAATCAGGAAAAATCCTGGAAAATATGCCAAAAATCCTATTTCACCCGAAGACTCCAGGAGCCAGAATACGAGACGGAGAAGAGCCAGGGGGTGGCCACACCACCTGGTGGCGCGGGCCAGGCCATGCCACGCCAGGGGGTGGTGTGGGCCCCCCAGGCACCCCCTCGGCCTCTCTCTTCGCCTATAAGGAGCCTTCTGACCTAAAAATTTCAGGGGGGTCGACGTTTTTCCAGAAGGAGTTCCGCTCCGCCGCCACCACCAGATTCCACGAAACAGCACCAGAAACCCCGTTCTAGCACCCTGCCGGGACGGGGAATTGGAGGAGATCATCGCCATCATCATCACCATCGCTTCTCCATCGACCATCCATGTTTCCCCCATCTATGAGTGAGTAATCCCCCACTGTAGGCTATGGGGATGGTAGGGATTGGATGAGATCGTTCATGTAATGGCATCAGATTGTTAGGGCATGGTGCCTAGTATCTTTTGTTAGTGCTTTATGACTTTGTTGCGACTTGTTGTACTTAATGCTTGTCACTAGGGCTCGAGTGCCATGATTTCAGATCTGGACATGTTATTGATTCATTATGATAGTATTGTTTCTTATCTACAAGTTGTATACACATGTTGTTGTCCGGAACCTATGGCCCCGAAGTGACAGAAATCGGGATAACCGGAAGGGAATGGCTTTGATGTGAGGATCACATGTGTTCACGGAGTGTTAATGCTTTGCTCCGGTGCTCTATTAAAAGGAGCACCTTAATTGCCAGTAGTTCCCTAGAGGCCCCGTTGCAAATGGGCTGGCAGGACAAAAGATGTTGTGCAAGTTCTCATTGCGAGCACGTATGACTATATATGGAACACATGCCTAGGATTGTCTAGTACTTGGATGTTTTATCTTATTTATCTGCAATTGCCCTATGTTCTGATTGCTATTTGAATTGTATTATCCATGCAACGCCCGTCCATCCATCCCTATGCCTACCGCACTCGAATCCCACTGTTACTGCTTTTGTTACTACTGTCTTTGCTTTACTACTGATGTTACTTTGCTATTCCAACTACAAAACTGTTGCTACTGATAAACTGCTGTGAGCAAGATTGTTTCTAGGTGCAGCTGAATTGACAACTCAGTTGTTAAGGCTTATAAATATTCTTTGGCTCCCCTTGTGTCGAATCAATAAATTGGGTTTCACTTCCCTCGAAAATACTGCGATACACCCCATATACTTGTGGGGCATCACTATCCCTAAGGGAGCTATGCTATTTTCTTTCTTGTGTGAAACATCATTAGTTTCTTTCTTGTGTGAAACATCATTAGAGGTCACACGATGGGCACACATCCTATTGATTGCAGACAGTTTAAAAAGTTACGGTAGGAGTGTTTTTTTAAATCTTTTGGTAATTTCCTTGTTTAGGCTTCACAGAACTTGATGATATTTCCTTGTTGCTCTGTTTGTCCTTTAGATTTCAGTCCACAATTAGTGAATTCTTACTTGGTTCTTTTTCATCGCTGATTTCTTACAAAAATTATGTGATCTCACCTTGCAAGAGGTTTCCTATCATTTATCCATTTTAAACTACAGTGCCACTTCTTCATTTTCTTTAGTTTAGTACTTATGGGTTCTTCTTCTTCAGTGCAGTACCATTCTTGTTCAGTTCTTCAGCCAACAACTAACAGGTCTAGGAGGAGCAACGACTCTGCAGGGGCGTGCTGTTGAGTAGGACCATCGGTGAGCGCGCGAAGCAGTGGCGCAACGGAGGACCAGCGGAGCAGGAGGAGGTCGAGGACAATGGCGAGCTCAGGACCAGAGGTGGGAAGCCATGAGCGCACCCACTTACAGCTTGAAATGATGATGATCAACTTGTTGTAATGTGTAATGTATGAGATGATGATCAACTTGTTGTATGCAAGACTTGTATAATATTCGGGCACTTGTCACTATGTCGGGTTCTAATTGATGTGATGATATATAATTTTATTTGTACTATTATCTCTGTTTCTATACTGCTGTGTATATGTATAAATACCTGAGAACCCTGTATTCTATATACCTGTACAAAACATCAGTGGAGCATCTTTTATTCAGCCAGTGCCGCATCTAACATGAGTGGCGCATTTGGATATATGCTCCATTGGTAAAACATCAATGGCGCATATTGAGGACGCGCCATTGATAGCAAAAAATATGCTTCACTAATAAGCAATTCTCCACTAGTGTTCGTCTCGGAAAGTTTATATAGGCGAAGAGACGAGGTAGGTGGCTGCCCGAGGGGCCCACACCAGGGTCTGGCGCCACCCTATGGTGTGGCCGCCTCGTGGCTCTCCTCCGTCTCTGCTTTGGACTTCTGTGTCGTGTCGGGAAAAATAGGAACTTCGGCTTTTGTTTCGTCCAATTCTAAAAATATTTCTTTACTAGATTTTGTGAAACCAAAAACAGCAGAAAACAGACAATTGGCACGACGGCATCTTGTCAATAGGTTAGTTCCAGAAAATGTATAAAAATGCCTCAAAGTGTAGACAAAACATAAGATAGTTGATACAAAACAAGCATGAAGCATCAAAAATTATAGATACGTTTACGGCGTATCACGACTGGCCTATGGTGGCGATGGCGGGCGACCCGGTGGCGTGACGGCGAGCAGCCTTGGGGCGCGACGGCGGCCCGTCCCGGTGGCGCGACGGCAGGCGGCGGCTCACATGGGGGTCGCGATAGCAGTCATCCCGGTGGCGCGACGAGCAGAGCCTCTCGCTTCTGATTATCAGTCATATCGTCGTCAAGCAGAACGCGCAGGGAAGGAATCGTCGAGTTCACTGGGAAGAATCACGTCCATGCCAACGACTAAGGAGAAGGGTGTTTGACCAGTGGCTATACAGATTGACGTCCGATAAGCCCAGAGAGCCTCAAGAAGGCGATCTGGCCAGTCTCCTCCGACTCTAAAGTGTTTGTAGCTATGGTATGGGTCTGGTCTGAAGACCAATGGGTCAAAAACAAAAAAGGGGATATCCTCTTCTTTGGCTACACCAACTAATGTAGTAGATTGCGTTCCCGGACGGCCTCGAGGCGCAATGACAGGCGGCGGCGCCATCACAAGGAGGGACTGCCGGCGATTGGGGTTGCACGGGGCTGGGATATTTATTTTATTTTTTCTAGATATTTTTATTTCTTTTAGATATTTATTCATCTCAGACAATTGTTTATCGTATTTTTTCTTTTCTTTTAGAATATCTAATTTTTTTCTAAATTGGGCTGACAAGTGGGGCCTAGTCCAGCTCATCAGTTTGGTCCTGACAGGTGGGCCACGTATGTCAGAAACACCGTCAATTCGTTATCAAGTCGTGTTTAGTGCGATTTGAGAAAACTGACTCGAAATGTGGTAGATTTTTGCTGCGAAAATGTAAAATGATAGTTTTCCGGAATTTTGCTCTCAAAGTGGTAGTTTTATGCTAACAAGTTTTTTCTGGTAAACAGATGTTTTTTGAGCCCGTCTGCCATCTTCGAGAGGCTAATCGAAAAAATTGTGTGATGTGGAGTTACTCTTGACGTGGCATAGCGTCGACGTCCATGCTTTGGCACACAAAAGGTTAACGACCTACAAGTATGTTTGACGAGCTGTGATGGGCTGCCTTGACCTCATTGCCATGGTGTCTAGTGTTTTTTTTTTGGCCATTTTATTACTTTTGGTCATTTTCCTCGACGACAAAGAAGCGATTTTGGTAGCTTGCGATCTAAAGGAAGTTCCCAGCAATCCTTCTGGTGGGCTCTTTGAAACCGTTAGTTAAATCCAACATAGTCGTGTGAATGTTGATCAGCCGACGTAAATGGATGAATGCTGATGAATATTTCAGTTTCACATAAATATTTTCATATCTGTTTATATTTATACATTGCTTTGTAGTACAAACAACGAACCTAATTTACAGATCAAATATACATGTTTTAGTCAAAAGACCATGGCTATGTAGAGAACTTATTATAGTATGCTATGATACACAAGAGACTCCTATGATTTGAAAGCAGTGTAGATGTTGCGCTCGAGAAAAATAAAACAGTGTTATGGTTGCTGGAAACTGAATTTCCAATGCACTTCATACAGCCAAATTCAACATGTGATTTCAAGCTTAGCTATCAGAAACTTGTCCAGAGCCCTGCCTCGAAAAAGCATCCCGAATTTAAACATCCCAGTGGTTCCTGAACATGCACGCAACGAAAAACATGCCGCTTTAACAGCTACTCTAGTAATCAACGGCAGTGCTAGAAATGATTTTAGGCCAAGCTGTAGCATTTTATGGACACATTTACCCAGCGCCAGGTCCTGGAAAGACACTACTTGGCAAACAAGCTGGAGGCTAGAACAACATTGAAATTACAGGCACTTTGCAGGTAAACATGATTGTTTAGTAAACATGCAAATGACCAATCATACATCCAATGTTTGGTATGTTTTTCGGGAAATCTATGTTTAGAACGGTCGGTAGGTGGCCAAACCCGGCGGGCTCACGTCTATCGTTGAATCCTGGGCGAGCGGATGAGATCGACTACCATATTCTCTAGTCAACCGGTGCCCAGAGCCCGGACTCTATGCGCGGAATCGATCTCAACTGATCCCGATCGAGAGCGCATGATTCCCCTCCCGACCTAACCGCGTCTTACATGATATAATATGCGCTGCTGTCGTGTTCCTGCTGCTCCTCCGCACGGTCGAGCGCTCGTGCGCTCCGCCGGCGCTGGCGCCTTCCCACTGCTCCTCCGCACTGCCGGGTGCTCGTGCGTTCTACCGCCGTTCTCGGCTTTCTGCTCCGCAGGGCGTCCGTCCCCGCCGCTGAAGCTCCTGCTATCCTTCGCCGCCACATCCCGTGTCTTTCCTAGCCGTAACCTCAGCGAATCCAATAGTCAACCAAGTGAAGATGTTATACTATGCACTGCTAGCTGCTTCCCAGTCGCATGTGCTACCATCACCATGCAGCTAACAGTCCCGAGTTCTTTTTTCCTTTAGCGCACACAAACTTCTAGACTGCTTGGAGACAGACCATGCAATATTGCTTCAGTTCAGTTTTCTCCAAACAGTGGATGAGAGGTGCTCCATTAATTACACACTACATTTTTTTGTAAAATATTGCTTCATTCGTTTGTACGTGTTGGCTCATTGGTTGAAACTCAATATACTACTCAAATAGATGTCGAAGATTTGTTTAGATTCGTATGTATGTAGATATATTTTAGTGACATATACATGTGTATTTAGACAAATCTTCGACATCTATTTGGAGACAGAGGGTAGAAAAAGTGAAGAGTTACTATCTTTTTTGCATAATCTATTTCAAGCATCATAGTAGTTGGTTGATGTATATACTATAAAAGGTTTTTCTTGTTCATAACGGTCTAAGAATATCGGTGGACTCACGTGGGTCATTCGATCTGTTTTCAACTGATGGTTGAGATCGGCATGGAACGGACTACTCATTGTACCAACCTAGAATTGATGGAGTTAATTACCTACGGAGAGTGTTTTAGGATATAGTTATCGACAAGATGTCAATGTAGTTACCCCGTCTTTTGGCTAATAGTTGTCGGTCTTGCTCTGATAGAGTTACCAATATATTCATGGCATAGTTATCATCACGAAGTTGACATGGTTATCCTTCCTTTTAGCTAATAGTTACCAACATAGTACTGATAGAGTTACCCTGCTTTTTAAGATATAGTTACAATTTAGTGCTTATGAAGTTATTCGGGTGTTCAGGATATAGTTACCTACAGATTATATATGGGATTATCGAGGTGTCAGGGTAGAGTTACTCAGGTGTTTATGATATAACTATCATCTCAAAATAGATGCATTTACCATGGATGCTCTCTATGTAATATTTATTCACTCATTACATGTGAAGTTACCCATGCATTTAAGGTACTTTTACTAACCCAGTACTTATAGAGTTACCCATGCATTTAGAATATAGTTACCAACCGATTATATATGAAGTTATTCAGGTTCAAGGCAGAGTTACCCACGTGTTTACAGTCTAACTATCATCGCTAAACCGATGTAGTTATCATGATCTCTTGATATTTGTTATCCACACATTACCTATGTATGGAGTTATCCAGATGTTCATGTTAGAGTTATCCAGGTGTTCACGATATGCTATCACCACCAAAGTAGATGAAGTTACCATGCACTCTAGCCAATTGTTACCAACCCACTATTGATAAACTTATCTAGTTGTTTAAGGTGTAGTTACATATTTGTTCAAGGTATTGCTATCACCACCAAATCAATCCACCCATTTCTTATGAAGTTAACCATGTGTTGAAGGTATAGTTACCAACCCAATACTTACAAGGTTACCTATGTGTTCATGGTATATTACCAATCGATTAGATGTAGAGTTATCCAGGTGTTGATGGTATAGTTATCCATCCATTGCTTATGGAGTTATCCAGGTGTTGATGGTATAGTTACCCATCCATTGCTTATGGAGTTACCAAGGTGTTAATGGCATAAGCATCATCACCAAATCGATGTAGTTATACACTTGCTGGTAATACTTATCCACCCGTCATCTATGGAGTTACCATGTGTTCCATGTATATTTCCAACTCAATACTTATAGAGTTACCTAGGTGTTCAGGATATAGTTTATAAGCCGATCACATATAGAGGTATTCAAGTGTTCATGGTAGAGTTACTCACCCATTAATTATGGAGTTGCGATGTTTTTATGGTATACATATCATCACAGTCATTGTAGTTATATAATGCTCCCTCGGTAATACTTATCCACCTTGTACATATGGAGTTACCCATGTGCTCAAGGTATAGTTACCAATCTGATACTTATAGAGTTACCATGTTACTCATGGTATAGTTATCAACCAATTACATGTGAAGTTGGGTGGAGTTACTCAGGTGTTTACGGTATAGCTATCATTACCAAATCGATATAGTTATCTTGGCCTATAGGTAATAGTTTCCACCTGTTTACTTATGGTGTTACATTGCCCTCCAGCTAATATTTATCAACTCATTACTAATGAAGTTATCTAGGTGTTTAAGGTATAGTTACCAACCCAGTACTTGTAGGGTTACCCATATCTTCAGTGTATAGTTACCAACCTAGTACTGATAGAGTTATCCAGGCATTTAGAGTATAGTTACCAACTGATTACACTAGGAGTTATCCAGATGCTGATCGTCACCAAATTGATGCAGTTACCATTCTATATAGATAATAGCTAGTCATCCACTTATTACTTATAAACTTACCTAGATGTCTACGAGAAAATATATTCTCAAATCGGTCGTTGGTTGTCCAAACCTGGCGGAAAGTGTGAACGCGCTTTATCAGCCATCTTAGGATCAAACCGAAAATTTAAAATGTATTGTAGATCGAACCATTTGTCCTATTTAGGATCCATTTTCACCGTTGGACTATTCGCGATGAGATCTTCAAAACTAGATCCTATGTTGATATGTTTCGATGAAAAAAAATCGGACCAAAACCCATCCCTAACACGTGAGTTATCCATGTCATAATATGTACGTTATCCACCATGTAACACATAAGTTATCCACCATATAAATGTGTTGGATAGAGGTGTTCTCGCATACATGTTAAGCAAGTTTAATTGGAACACGGTAGCCTAGGTGTTAGGGTACCGAGTCTTCATCGCTCGTCGATGCACTCGGTACCCTAACACTCTTCGAGGCTTCATCACTCATACGCCACGATAGTAGCGACGGACGATGAAGCCGAGCCGCTAGACTATTGGTTGTGCGTTACGTTTATTCACTAGAAGTTAGGGTAGTGGATGGTAGGGTATAAGATCCCATTTTATTATATCATATGCAAAAAAAGTTTAGATTTAACTTCTTAAAAAAAATATGCCTGAGGTTTGACGTAGTAGCCTTTCGAGATTGAGTCGCACGCTCGCGGCGATGGACAACAAAACCGAGCCGCTAGAATAACTTTTATAATTAATCTATGGGTAAATTTTTATAGTGGTGGATAACTTACATGTTATTTGGTGTGTAACTTACATGCTGAAGCCTAGATAACTCTCATATTACTGGTGAGTAACTTTTGGGATAAACAAAGTCGTGTTACCCACTCCTAACACGTGACTTATCCATGTCATAGTAGTTAAGTTATCTATCATAATACATATAAGTTATCCAACATATAAACGGGTTGGGTGGAGATCTGTATCTGGAGAGCAGCAGGCCTTATTGAGGGAGATACCGTCGATGTCGGCCGACCCCGCCTCCGCCTCCAACCATGGGATATCTACGATGAAGAGCAACACAACCAGAAGTTGCCAGATGCACCCCGCAAGATCATACGAGGTACGCCAAAACAAGGCATAAAGCCAAGATGCCACATCGGTAAAACCTAACCTAATCCTAGATCTAAGAGAGGAACTAAGTACAGAAGGGGGAAGGGAAGACCGGCGTCCTACTCCATCTCTGCACCAACCAGCGCACACGCCAGCGGCGAGAGGGACCGGAGCTGGGGCCTGTGGTCGGCTGTAAAGGAGAATGGAAGGGGCTCTCGTTGGGGAAGGGCTAGGGATAACTTATGTACGATAGCTTAGATAACCTACGTATTAGCGGTGGTTAACTTTTAGGTTAACAAAATTGTCGGAACATATCAATATTGAATCTAGTTTGAAGATCTCGTCGTGACTAGACCAGTGGTAAAAACGGATTCGAAATTGGATAAGCGATTTGAGCTACAACTAATTTTGAATTTCAAATTTTCGAGTTTAATTCCAATAACATCAGCTGATCCTGTGCAAATTAAGAGATTTTGCATGCTCATCCATGCGGTGTAAGGAAGGAATGCTACAGCATGCTGGCTCATCCATGCGATGGAAGGAAGGAAACTCGTCTCCGAGAGTTTGGCTACGCGACGCGGCGACCTGGTTCCGCGCTGTCCGATCCGCCACGATTTTCAATTTTTAGAATGGTCGTTGTGTATTCGCGTCCATGTTTTTACATCATCATACAATTCACCCTACGTAAACATTACTGGTGTTAACTGAATGACCAGTGAATCAGATTCCAAACCAAGCAAAAACACCGCTTCTTGCATCGGACCATCATCATCTCTCTAATGAGCATCCACAGGCCGCATGAGCAAAATGACTTTCATTACTGCCATAACTAAACCGTTGCATTACAACCAGTTACATCATCATATTCCTCAACAGTCCTCTTTCAGGACTTGCCCGGCCATCTAGAATTTATCACGTTATATCTTGATTGTCGACAGTTGTGTGATCTTATATATTCTTCTCAACGTTAACGTTGATATCCCTAGATATCCTTTTGCCACTGGAAATTTTGAGGAAATCTTTGTAAAACAAGCTTGAAAAATGTTGTATGGATCAACATGTCAGCTAAAAAAGCAACTTGGAGGCATGTGTTCCCATATCCATACCTGTAAATTTCTGAAGCATATTCAGTATCATGTACAGATAGCCAAAGCATGGATCCAGTGTGAGGTGGCACTAAAGATCCCGTTATATGGCAATTCATTTCTGTGTCCACACTGTAAATGAATATCAGTGAAGTCACATGATCAATTTATCTAACTCAAAATACAGACCAATATACTAACAACTTCCAATTACTTCACCTTCTTTTATTGCAGGAATGAGATCCAGACCATTTTCCATTACATGATTACGTTGCATTCACAAGATAGCTATATATTATTACTGTGTAGTTGCATGCATTTTGAAAAGTTATCATCTCGTACATATCATTGAGTTCTACTGACATGTTATTTAAAGTGTATCACTCTTGAAAGGCTGTAATGAAAGGCTAGTTTTCGGCACCCCTTCTGAGAATAGCAAGGTAAAATAACAAGAGTAAAACGCCTCGGTGGTACATGAAGTTGCCACGCGGGAGCGTATAGGTCACGAACTGGAGAAATTCAAACTATCAATCACATAGTTGCGAGGTTGTGCCCCGTTCGTTGATCCGTCAGTCTAGACGTTAAGTCGATCACGTGACACCGTTTGCGGTCACATTTTTTTTGCAAAAACACCCTGAGAGTATTTCAGATGGAGGAAATAGGAATTAGCAAGAACTTAAGCACAGGTTCCCAACCTGTTGGCCCAGTCTAGTTCTGTCGGTCACTAAATTTACTAAAAGAGAAAGTTTGCAATAGTAGATTCACTTAAAAGAGACAACATTTTAACAACACTAAATTTTGACAGCAGTTTGCAACATTTACAGAGGAGACAAACAAAAAGAACAATAGGTGCAATACAAGAATGACCATTTCAGATTGCAACGTCATTACTCTAGTAATTTTAGTTAGTTTGCGTCATCAGCACATTACATCAGTTTGCAACAAAAGTGAGAACAACGTAACTCATTCCAAAATGACAACATCAGTACTGGATCAGTTTTCATCCGACCAATCAGCAGGTGCAGTTTGGCTATTTTTCATTTGACTGCTCTGATATTCTTCAGGATTTGGTGTCACTTGATCCGATGTGCTGGGTGCTCCCTCACCCCACAACCAATATGGTGCTGATCCTCCTCTTCTTCCTCTGCCTCGGCCTGCTGCTGCCGCCTGTCCTCTGCCTCGGCCTGCTACAGCCGCTTGTCCTTTGCCTCGGCCTCTACTTGATCGTGCAACAGCTGCCTGTCCTGATGCAGTAGCTCTCCAAGCTGCCAAAGCTGTTGTGGTTCTTCCAAGACCAGGTATCTGTTGTCGGTACGCTGCTACAAATGATGATTCTGGCATTCCCTCTTGTTGACGAATGGCTGCCCTTGTTGGCACCTGCAATAGGAAAGGAATTAATGTGTTGCAACTTGTAGCAGCTAGCACTAATTTAATTCAGTCAACAATCAAGAAAAAATACTTACATTATGATGCAACTGGTAAACTAGTATGCTCTTCACCTGAGAAGGATCATTGGACTGAACAGTTCGCCGGGAAATGATGTGCTATAGAATTCAACAATTACATGGCAGCTCCTGAGATCTCAATAAGTCAACATGATCAACATATAGTATCTGCTCCTTGCAATACACTGCTGATTCTGCCATTTTCCTCGCATCTCTTTCAAAACTCATTGTCTTCAACCCATTTGCCATACCATATCCAGGCTCTAGCCAATATACATGCTCTAGCCATGATGTTGGATAACCCAATTGTTTCAGAATGTCATCAATTACATCCTGACACCATGTATCGGTATCACAATCATCAAAATAATCCATCGTCCCATCAATGTATGCTCTGTTTGTTCCAATGCCGCAAAAAAACCCACCGTGATAGATTTTAACACTGAACTTGGTAGGCCACAAGTCTACAATGGAAGTAATGGGATTTTAGCTCAGTTTAACCGAAACCCTAGATATTACAGGACCAAACCAAATCAATCGATTCAGACCTAAATTAGACTGAAGAAACGGAGATCTAACCGACCTAATCGACATCCACTACATTACTACAGATCTAATCAACCTAAATCGACCGAATTTGTGCAGGAAACCTTACCATAGTTGGGTTCAGGGGCGCTGCTCCCTCTACGACGAGGAAGGACCAGATCGACGATGTTTTGAGAAGCCATCGCTCCCGTCCGCCAACCGCTGGCCGCCAGCCGCAGTCATCGACCTCTTGCTTCCCCTCCTTCAACGCAAGATCGAACTCGCCATGACGCTGCCCCTGACTATGCGCAAGCTGTGTGGGGAGATGGAAATGAGAAGAAAATAACTCCCAGGGAGTTTTCTAGAAAAAACTGGCAGCGGCTCGTGCGCACGTGCAACTCACGTGACCGCAAACGGTGCCACGTGATCAACTTAACGTCTGGACTGACGGATCGATGAACGGGGCACAACCTCGCAACTATGTGACCGATAGTTTGAATTTCTCCAGTTCGTGACCTATACGCTCCCGCGTGGCAACTTCATGTACCACCGAGGCGTTTTACTCAAATAACAATATGGCAGAATAATATAGAGGCACATCAGCAACATCTTGATAGTAAGTAACATAGGCAAAGTGAAACATATTAATATCGACTACGTGATAACACTGATGTCTAGACAAGAAATAGAATATCGACTGAAATATCTTGAGCCTGACAATAAGAGAACCAGATCAGATCATACCTTTTGACAGAAAACCATATCATGCTTCCTTTCTTAATCACATTCAACTTCTCTAATTGGCTTATAAATTTGCCGCCGTCTCCTCTCTGTGAAAACAATGTAAATCTCATGAAAGGGGAAAATGAAGCATTACATGTTTGAGTGATTGGTTGGATTTGTTGAGAAATAGTATACATATGGAATTATCAAGATAGAGAAGTTGTTTACGATTCACCAGCCCACTCAAGTTGGAAGTATCAGCATTTATTTTTACATTGCAATAAAATCAAGGCATCTTACCACTTTTTGGGTGTTTTCTTTACAGTCTTCCCAGTGATATGGAAGTTCAATGAAGAATCCGAGTTAACTTATTTTTTTGGCAACATGAAGCATTTGATGCTGCACATAAAACTGCAAGAAAGCTAAATAGCCGCATAGCCGGAGTTCCACAGATTGGAAAGTATTCTGAAAATATGATCACACACAATCAGCTAGCTAGTTTTTTATTCTTGTATAACTGTTGGAGGAAAATAGGGAAAAATGGTCCTTATATTCGTCAAAAACATCGAGCATTGTGCTACAGCACCAGCTACTGTATACTTTCAAGCTCCAACAATTCAAGATCAACATGAGAAGAGGCAATGCCCTTGTAATATTATGCAAACATACACTAAGCATTGGTGAATGTGTTAAAAAAATGTGCATATATACGAATGGCAGAAGTGGAGAACAATCAGGATGGCTAATGCGTAACAGTAACACACAATTCCTCCCAGGTTCATTTCCCACTTCCATAGGTACCAGTAGAGTACAACTTATGAAGCATCAAAGAGTGACAAGAATACCATTAATAATCAGTTACTAAGATCAACTAGAAAAGAGAAGGCTTCTGCTATAAAGTTACATGTACCATCACAAAGATTGGATTCAGTTCATTAAATTATATCAATATGAATAAGAGTATTCCCGTTGAGTATCAAGAGAAGTCGATCTTACTCTTTTGAATTTGAACTTCTCAGGAATCTCGGTTGACATTATGGCTGCGGAGAAAAGTCCAAGGACAATGACATGAATCGATTCCTTTCCAAGCATTTCAACCTTCCCTTCTGAAGTTAAAAATACCAATACAAACTATAAAATACATATTTTTAACTTGCAGTATTTACCTTTTTTACTGAACAATAGACAAAAAAAAAATCAGCCATTATAAATTCACTGACACATTCTATTACAACTGAATGCAAAAGATGTGGTATCTTATACTCCCTCTGTTTCATAATATAAGATGTTTTAGCTTTGTGAAAAGAGTGTCTCTAAACCTCATTTAGTGTATAGGTTCAGAGGTCTAGATACCACATCTTTTCACCTAGTGTGTAGGTTCATAATCTACACACTAAAAGAGGTTTAGATACACTCTTTTCACAAAGCTAGAACATCTTATATTATGAAACGGAGGGAGTAGGTGATGAGATTTGATATAGCTATCGAATCAATAACATGCAAATATGAGATGGTACAAAGAGTGCCATTGAGAATAGTTATATGGAGTAGTACTTATGGGCACCTATCCAGGATCATGTCTGACTGGGGAGAAAAGAGCAGCAGCTTGGCATGCACCGGCACACCGAAATACGGTGTCAAACCATTCATTATCTGGGATTTCACACCTTCGAGAGAAAATTCATGAGCTAGCAACACGCCGTCAAAGCGCTCTTCATACCTGCATAGCAATGCCCTTTATCCAAACTGATATCACACATACTTTTTAGAACATGTAAGAGCTATATCTTGATCAGGACACATACTAAACACTGCAAAGAAAAAACATAAAACTGAGGAGCATAAGAAGTTTGGGAGCATAATGATCGGTTAGCTAGATGTACAGTTGGATACACAGACACGACATTGCATTGATGGTCCATGAGAGAGCTAGACGGGAGGGAGGCAGGGATAGGGGTCGCACGAGTAGAGGAGGGTGCTAAGCTGCTGGGCGACGGCGCGGCCGACGTCGGCTGCGTTCGAGGGGTGCACGTACACCGTAAGTTTGGCCTCTGCCTGCCGGAGCGCTTCCATCGCGGCGTCGGCGTCGTCGGCGGCGAGAGGCCCTAAACGCTTGAGACGCCGGGGATGGTGGCGGCGGCGTTGCTGCGTGAGGGATATTGGCGGCGGCAGTGCTGCGGCTGTAAGAGTGGACTTCTCTCGTTGTATTTGGGCTTAATTAGGCCATGCGTGAAGAGGCCTGCTTCGCCTTCAGATTAGAATAGCCCCCAAATACTTCGGATTAAACTTTCCTCTAAAGAGGAACTTTGGAGTTTAACAAATCGGACAAACAACCTCTAGGAAAGCTCTACCATCTATAGAAAAAAATTGCGAAAAAATGACCGATCTATTAACATCAACATTAGTATAGTGAGCCTAAAAGATAATAAAAATTACAAATAAGTTCTTGGACCACTTAGACAACTACAACCACTAGGGCAAGCCAAAGACTCACCCCTCCATCACAGGAGTTGGACAAAGTTTGTTGTAGTAGAGCTTGTTGTAATAGACATGAGGGAAGTCGTGTTAAGACCCTAAAGGAGCACATTAGAGCGGCAACTAACGTCAACGATGACAATCGTAGATCAGAAAAAATAATTTAAAACCACGCCAACGAACACGAAAACCAACTAGATCCCACGAGATCCGTCGGATATATGACTCCTTGCATCTTTCATGGGTGCTACAATCACCAACAAACCAATGATAGGGTGGGAGGAACTTATTCTCACTTTAACATGTAGCCGGCATTTCAACGTCTTAAAGAAGACACTGGAAAATAAACTAAACAAATAATAAAAACCCTCCCGCTAACAAGGGCCATGATCTTTTTGACTCAGAATAAAAAGTTCATATGGATCACGGGAATGCTTTCATAAAAGATATATGGTATTAAATAATTTGTTTTGCCTATGCCATAGAAAATGTTTATTTTTATGAACAAAGTTAAACATACTTGTGGATTTGTTTTTCCATTCTCCCGAAATATGTTAACCTCGTCACTAGTGACGTATCCATATATATACACGCCCCCATAAATTCAGAAAATGCAAGAAAGGCTCTCACTCTCCTACTCCTCTCTCTTCATCACTACCACATCATGGGAGAATGCCACCATCGCATCGCCACCTCATTAGTCCCGAGACTCACCAAGGGACGTAGAAGAGTAGCCTCCACGCTATCGTCCTCCTCGCCAAAGAAGATTGTCGGAGCCGAACCGTCATGCTACTCCTCCATCTATGTCGGTGCCACACGTCTCCTCTTGTATCTCCACTAAGCGGCGTAGAAGAGAAGCCTCGACACTGGCGTTCTCCTCGCCAAAGGAGTTGGCTGGAGCCGTCTCAAATCGGCGCTGCTATTTCGTTGGCATCGGCACCACGCGTCTCCTCCCCCGTCTCCAAGCTCGGCCCTGTGCGCGACCGGTGTCTCGTAGACGTCGACGTTTCTAGTTCCAACGACTAGGAGACTGCAAGCGTCAACAACCAGGAGCTCGCCAGCATTGACAACCGTGAAATGGCGGGCAGATCCGATGTTGTACGGGCATGGGAGGCTATACTTTTTGTTTTTGGATTTTCTTATTAGTGTTGTGTTATAGACACACCACTGATTTTTGCTTGCAAATGGCGTGTCTCAAACACGTGGCTCGTAAAAAATACTAGTGCCATGTCTTCAACATGTAATATCGGCGGAGGTCTAACACACCCCACTAAGGCTAAGGCTAGCTATAGTGGAAGTATCATAACTAGTATCATGTATGTTATGTTAGTAAAAATCTGATGTGACACAATATAATTAATAAAAAGAGATGGTTAGAATATCATAGGTAGATAACGTGTCATACCATATAAAACTAGAAATCATAATGCAAGTAAATCTTGTACACAATTTTACATAGAGATTCTATAAATTATTAAATATAGTACTAATATGATACTACCACATGATACATGCATTATAGAGATTGTACCATACACTAATATCATATGCATGGTACTAGTAGTATGATACCCTCACTATGACCAGCCTACCGGTATTCTGACATGTGACCGGTAGCCTATTCTACACTAGTGTCGCCTCTCTCACCATTCCTATATATATTTATTACTCACATTTCTATATAGCTATCATCTTTTAAGTAATCCTCTCTCTGTCCAAATTAGGTTTCGGGTAGTACCTTTTTGCCTGTGACATCCCAACAAGTTTGAGTCGATCTAAACTCATATATATGTTTTAGGTGCGATTATTTACATGCACTTCCTTAATTGATGTGAGCATCAATGTGAGCATGTACTGGTAAAAAGGTGAAATACAATTTAATGGTATAACTTTGAGTGTACTACTCTCTCCCATCTAAATTAATAGAGTCAAATTTATCTAGATACGGACATACTAGATACATATGAATGTAATTCAATTAATTTTGGTGTGTGTGTGTGGGGGGGAGTATAACACTTCTTTTCAAAATGAGGGAAATAGCTTTCCCAGTCTATTAGTTAAGAAGGAGTTTGACAAAAAATAAATGTGAATATTACAAAGGGTCCACTCTCTTGGCATTACTTCTCTCAAATGCTTAGCACCCGCGATCACCCACAAACGGGCTTTCTTCTTAATCTTATCTAGGAAAACTAGGGTGACACATGCTTATTGTGGAAAACCCGAGAGATGCGCTGGTTCAAAATTTCTCAAGTGGTTAACAAAGGGAGGGGAGTTATGGCCTTGCAGTTTGGCATTCATGTTTTCACCATCATATTCCACCAACTCTGATTGCGTGCCCCTGAACATTGCCTAGGGTGAAGTTCGGGAAAGCCCATATAATCTTTTAAGTAACAACAAAGCCGAATGGTGAAGCATAGATGACAAAGAGATGAGAGATGGATTTCGTAATTTGCTTGAAAAGAAGGCACCACCCACCAATTGGTCATCCTCTTTTTCTAGCTGGTCCGCCATCTAAAGCTTATTTTGCGTTGCAAGCCAAGAGAAATTTTTACTTTTGGAGGTGCCCAACCCTTCCAAACCAACTTGTTCATGTTGGGTAAAATCGATCTAAAAAATTGAACTTCATATGTCCCTGCCACTGAATATTGACCATTTACCGTAAGCTTCTAACTAATATCATATTCCACATCCTAAACAAGGTTCATGATGTGAAGTAGCACCAAAATCTCCACAACTTGGGTGAGCTGATCAAAGTACTTTTTCTCCCAACTCACTTTTACAACCCAACCAGTGTCCTTCATGTCATGAAATATCTCCCATGTCTTCCTTTTTGACGAAGCAAAAATGAGCGGCACATCTCTTTCGGCTTCCTCCTACCAAAACGGGGTACTGCAGCCATTACCATCATTACCAACCATGATAGTAGTGGTGGCGTAAGAATATCCATATCCTCATTGGTGCTTGGATTTTGGGATCCCACCCAAATTTTATCAGGGGCCTTTCACTCGAGCCATGGCCACTACATGCCAAGATCCATCGCAAACCGGTCTATGGAGCACACGTAAACCGCCAAGATCTTTGGAACGTCACACTATTTTTCCCCAATTCACCTTACATTTGCCACCGGTAGTTGAGTCCTTGGCTGACCAAAGAAAGGATCGCTCTAGCTTGTTGATAAACTTTAACGTGTCCAACGGAATGATAAGGGGTGTTAAATTAAAGTGGCTTGCGAATATATGACCGATTTAACAAGGGAGGTGCAGCCCGCCGTGGTGATATATTTTCCATTCCATGTTGGAAGCTTCCCAACACACTTATCCTCAAGGTGTTGGAGTTCAGTTCTAAGATGCCAAATCAATAGCCCGAGCACCAAGATATCTCAAAGGGAAAGAAGCTCGTGTCGCCGGAATGCCCGCAAAAATGTTATCAAGGTTGATACGCCCACATCTAATGGAAATGTTCTTTGCTCCTATCAAGGAAGACATTCAAAAAAAGTCCGATTCTACAAAGTTTTGGTAAGGTGACCGACCTAGTGTACTGCAACGTCAAAGCAATATTGACCGATCTGTCAACCAAATAATTTTTCAATGTGCAACAAAATTCGGATCCTGGACTATTTCTTTCAATAGTGGATTAGTGGTCATGACCTTACGGTCAACGGCAACCCTATTGCCCATATGGAGGTGAGCCATAGGTAGAGAAAGATGACCGATGTCGCCTCTTACCCTACAACGACATAAGAATCTCTAAACTAGTTTAATGCATTATTTCTTTGTATTCATAGAGAAAATAAGTTAAACAAACATAACATGCAAACATCGAACTAGGGGTGAATTTTCCGAACTAGAGAATGGATTTTGTGCTTGTACACATGGGTACAAGATCTATCTGTCCATCCGTCCAATCTTTGAGATTCTAGTCCAGAGTGCACCTAAATGTTTTGTGATTTCCTGGCTGAATTTTCCAAGTCACGTCCTAGGATGCTTTTCTCCTTTTTTTTCCTCCGTGTGGCAGCCGGATCTTACTAGCCTTTCTTGCCTATGCCCTACCTCACATGCCCATTCTAGTGCTAGGTCAAATCAGTTTTCCCTTTCACCATCCTCGCAGTTGATTAATCTTCACAGTTTTTACCATATGGTTGATTATAATTCACTTATGTAGCAAAGTAACATAAACTAATTATTATTGACAGAATCTTCAACAAGTTATATGCCTCTGTCACTAACAATTACAACAAGCCAACAATACTGCCGAACAATGTTTCATTCACCATAGAACATTGTTAATAACAGAATAAAGAACAAATGGACAAACAAGTTCAGTTCGGATCCAAAATATCAGGAGAAGGCAACAAAACTGAATTACAGAGAACACAGCCAGGCGCAAAGCTCGAACAGCTAGGCTCAAAACTGAATTGTAGACAAACCAACCACGTCGGATGCGCTGTCGTTGGAGAGAAGCTCGAGCTGTAGGTAGGCTTCGAGCTCCTCGCCACTGCGTTCGCACAAGCTGTGTAACACACAGCAAGCGTCGATCATGTTCTGGAGTTCCGCCAGCCTGGGCTAGGTGCGGAGCCGCAGGCAGCACAACCGCGCCTTGAGCTTCTGGAACACGCCCTGCGCGGCGGCGCACGCGGTGGAAACACGCTCGTTGAAGGCGTGCTGCGCCCACATCAGGTTCTGGTGCGCGTACGGCACCGACATCTAGTCCGTGAGCGCGTAGCTCGCGGCGCCGACCAGCCGACACTGGTCTCCGAGCATCCAGGTCTGGCAGCTGGCGTGCGGCGCCAAGTGCTCGAGCACGGCGGCATTGGACAGCGAGCCCGGGAGGCCGATGGACACGTCGGTGAAGGCGTCGTCGGAGTCCACGACGGCCTGCACGGCGACGGAGTAGGATGCCTTTGTTGTTGCGCTCCGTGAGGCGGCGGTTGTAGTAGTCGGCGAAGATCTCCTTGGGTGGTCCGATGGGATGTGGTCGATGCACAATGCGCCGACAATGACGAGATCCCAGACTGTTAGCTAATTTGGATCACTAGTCGTCGATCTAGAGAGAATAGTGTTTAGAGAAAATGTACCGTCGGCCTTCGAGGTTGACGGCGAGCTCGTCATGGAGCTCGACGGAGTGGTGGCGGCGGTGAAATGGGTTATTCCCGCCGCTACAGCGCTAGCCCAATCGGAGGCTCTAGGGTTTAGGGTGTTCGGTGGGGTGAGTGAGCACGACGAACCTTGGCGTTCGTGCCCCGGCCCCCACCTCTTTTATGTGCGCTGCGCGACGGGGGCCCACCAACGACGGTAACGTTGGGCGCCCCCGATTAGGGCGCGAGACCGAGTCGGTCGTCCGTTGGGACGACCGTGGAGATCAAACTAATATTCTCCCCTTGATCTCATCTTCCATTCAACTTATATTTTTGTATCCATTTCATCACATATCAGCATACAAAGCATGTCTCATCATAATGGTCAGGTACGCACCATAGATTCAACAGCCACTATACACCTCTCTATTTTGAAACAGACTCTTGTTCTTAGGCCCTTAATATCCAGGTATCATAGGCTTTCCCTTAAACCCATGCCGGCTAAGTGCTCTCTGAACACACTGGGTGGTAAGCCTTTTGTGAGCGGATCCGTGAGCATTTCTTTTGTACTTATATGCTCCAAACTTATGGTATGATTCTGGATTCTTTCTTTCACAACATAAAACTTAATGTTAATGTGTTTGACAACAGCACTTGACTTATTGTTGTGAGCATAGAATACTGCTGGCTCATTATCGCAGTACATTCTGAGTGGTCTTTGAATGCTGTCCACCACTCTTAACCCGGGTACAAACTTCTTTAACCAGTTTGCGTGTCCCGTGGCCTCATAACATGCTACATACTCAACTACCATCGTGGACGATGCCGTGATGGTTTGCTTGGAGCTTTTCCACGATATAGCTCCAGCTGCGAGAGTAAATATGTATCCTGACGTGGATTTTATTTCATCTATATCTTCCGCATAGTCTGCATCTGAATACCCTTCTATCTCAAGGGAATCAGATCTTCTGTATGTTAACATGAGGCCTTTTGTGCCTTTTGCATAACGCAAAACCTTCTTTACCATTTTCCAATGATCTATTCCTGGATTACTTTGAAATCTGCCAAGTATCCCGGTAACAAAAGCTAAGTCAGGGCGTGTACATACTTGAGCATACATCAAACTTCCAACAGCTGAAGCATATGGAACCGCTTTCGTTTGATCGATCTCATATTGGTTCCTGGGACACTGAAAATTCCCAAATCTATCACCCTTGACTATAGGAGCAGGCGTAGCATTACTCGCATGCATACCATACTTCTTCAGAATCTTGTCTAAGTATGCCTTTTGCGATAGCCCTAAAACCCCCTTTTCTCTATCTCGGAGAATTTCAATTCCTAGAACGAATGAAGCTTCACCAAGATCTTTCATATCAAAGTTCGAGGACAAGAACTTCTTCGTCTCCAATAGTAGACTAACATAACTACTAGCAAGTATCCACATACAGGATGAGGAAAATGAATTTCCCATTCTTGAACTTTGCATATACACAATTGTCCTCCTCATTCTCATTGAAACCAAACTTTCTTATTGTTTCATGAAACTTTAAGTACCATTGCCTGGAGGCCTGTTTTAATCCATAAATGGATTTCTTCAGACGACATCCCATACGTTCTTTTCCTTCCACAACAAAACCCTTGGGTTATGCCATGTAAAACTTTTCTTCTAGGTCTCCATTTAGGAAAGCCGTCTTTACATCCATCTGATGCAATTCTAAATCATAGTGTGCCACTAAAGCCATTACGATTCTAAAAGAATCCTTACTTGAGACTGGAGAAAATGTCTCATTATAATCTATTCCCTCTCTTTGGGTGAAGCCTTTAGCAACAAGTCGTGTTTTATATCTTTCAATATTCCCTTTAGAGTCACATTTTGTTTTGTAGACCCATTTACAGCCTATTATTTTGGCTCCTTTAGGAATTTCTTCTAAATCCCAGACTTTGTTACTACTCATGGATCTCATTTCATCTTCCATGGCTTCAAGCCACTTCAATGAGTGAGCACCTTTGATGGCTTCTTCAAATGTGGTGGGATCACCCTCCATTTGAACTTCTTCACTAACATAGACTTCAAAATCGTTAGGAATAGCTGGCTTTCTAGTTCATTGAGACCTTCTGAGGGTCTCGCCTTCTGGCACATTCTCTGTTTGGGGCTGTTCCAGCTCCCCCTCTTGTGTGACAACAGGGTCTTCATATTCATTCATTGTTACCACAGGAGAACTAACAACAGGTGTCACATCGACATTGTCCTGTGTCGGTGCAGCAGCAGGTATCGAGAAAAACGGTTCCTGAATCATCGGAGTGGGTGCATGCACCCGCTTCTCCTCAAGGTTGATTTCTCGCGATACCGTGCTCCCCCTGATCAACTGATCCTCCAGAAACACAGCGTGTCTCGTTTCCACAAACTTAGTAAATCTGTCTGGACAATAGAAACGATAACCTTTTGACTTGTCTGGATAGCCAATGAAATGGCAACTTACTGTTTTAGGATCTAACTTTCCAAGGTTTGGGTTGAAGAGCTTGGCCTCAGCTGGACAGCCCCACACTCGCAGATAATTGAGTGAAGGTTCACGACTAGTCCATAACTCATATGGTGTTTTAGACACCGACTTACTGGGAACTCGATTAAGTATGTAAATGGCGGTTTTTAACGCCTCCATCCACAAAACAACTGGTAAGGTAGAGTAACTTAACATGCTTCTTACCATATCCATCAAGGTACGGTTACGTCTTTCAGCTACTCCATTCTGCTGAGGCTTGCCCGGCGTTGAATACTGGGCTACTATACCATGTTCCTGTAGAAACCTTGCAAAGGGTCCAGGAACCTGGCCATATGGGGTGTGCCGCCGTAGTATTCGCCTCCACGATCGGACCTTACTACTTTAATTTTTAAACTGTGCTGATTTTCAACTTCAGCCTTAAATATCTTAAATTTATCCAATGCTTCAGAACGCTCTCTAATTGGATAAATGTAACCATAACGCGAATAATCATCCGTGAATGTTATGAAAGAATCATATCCATCCACAGATGTCATAGGAAACGGACCGCATATATCCGTATGAATTATTTCTAAGACTCCTGTGCTTCTTTTGGCGCCCTTTTTAATGTTCTTTACGAACTTTACTTTGATGCAATCGATGCATTGCTCTAAATTTGAAAATTCTAAAGGCGGTAGAATTGATTCTTTTACTAAGCGTTCTATTCTCCCCCTCGAAATATGGCCTAAACGACAGTGCCATAATTTCGAAGAGACATTATCAATTCTTTTCCTTTTATTCTTTCCATTCAGGGATGAGGAGGCATTCTCATTCTCAGCGCTTAGTGCATACACATTCTCACAAAGTGATAACAAATAAAGCTTGTCTTGTCTGAAGGCAAGACCAACAATCTCATTATTACGCTTGAGTTTATATTGTCCATCACCAAAATGGCAAGCAAAACCATCATCATCTAAGCGCGATACACTTATTAAATTTCGATGCAAAGAGGGTACATAAAGTACATCTACTAGTAAAAGTATAAATGTTGGAGATATGCCCAAGAGGCAATAATAAAAGTGATTATTATTATATCTTTGTGTTTATGATAAATGTTTACATCCCATGCTATAATTGTATTATTAGGAAACACTAATACACGTGTGTTTTGTAAACATATAAAAGTCCCTAGTAAGCCTCTTGTTGAACTAGCTTGTTGATTAATTGATGATCATGGTTTTCTGATCATGGACATTAGGATGTGATTAATAACAAGGTCATATCATTAGGAGAATGATGTGATGGACACACACCCATAGTAAGCGTAGCATAAGATCAAGTCATTAAGTTCGTATTGCTGTAAGCTTTCAAACACATAGTAACCTATTCCTTCGACCATGAGGTTATGTTAATCACCATCACTGGATGAATACTTTGATGACATCAAACGCCGCTTCGTAACTAGGTGGTTATAAAAGTGTCATTGGGTATTCTGAAAGTATGAGTTGAAGCTCATGAACCAAGATTGGGATTTGTCCATCCATATGACGGATAGATATGCTCTGGGCCCTCTCGGTGGAATGTCATCTAGTTAGCTTGCAAGCATGTGACTAGGTCACAAGGGATGACATATCACGGAACGAGTAAAGAGTACTTATCAGTAACGAGGTAGAACTAGGTATGGAGATACCGACGATCAAACCTCGGATAAGTATAATATCGTGAGACAAAGGGAATTAGTTTCGTATGTAAATGGTTCAATCGATCGCGAAGTCATCGTTGAGTATGTGGGAGCCATTATGGATCTCCAGGTCCCGCTGATGGTTATTGATATGAGATGTGTCTCTATCATGTCTACATATTCACGAACCGTAGGGTGACACACTTAAGGTTCGAAGTTATTTTAAGTAGATATGGAATGTGCGTTGGAGACCGAATGTTGTTCGGAGTCTCGGAATGGATCCGGGACATCACGAGGAGATCCGGAATGGTCCGGAGAATAAGATTCATATATAGGAGATCATTTTATGAGATAGGAAATGTTCCGGAGTGTTTGTATGAGAGTTCTAGAAGGTTTCGGAATGTTCCGAAAGGTTCTAGAAGATATCTTGGAGTTTGCTTGAAAATCAAGATAGGGATCAAGGAGTCCTGGTGGGTCAAGATACGGATTCGTGGGGGAGGAGGACTCCTCCCCCCACCTCCAATCCGCCGGCCTAGGGAGGAGAGGAGTCCTACAAGGACTCCCCTCCCCATGGCGCCATCCCCTCTTTAAATAGAGGGGCAGGGGGCGCCCCCTTCTCCCTTGCTCTCATAATCCCCAATTTCTGCCGCCTCTCTCCTCCACCATCTTCTGCACAGGCATAGGCGAAGCCCTGCAGAATTCTCTACTCCACCACCACCACCACGCCGTCGTGCTGCTGGGATTCCGTGGAGAAGATCTACTACCTCCGCTGCTCGCTGGAACGGGGAGAGGAAGGTCTGCTTCGACTCCGCACGTGTGACCGACTGCGGAAGCGCTGCCGAATTGCGGCGCCGGAAGGATCGTCTACTTGACCGAAGGCGGAAGCGCTGCTGGAACGCGACGCCGGAAGGATCGTCCACACGATCTTGAGATCGGCAAGTGATCGACTACATCAACCACGAGATCTAATCTCGTTAACGCTTTCAGATCTACGAGGGTTAGTTCCCATCTATCTCGTTGCTCATGTCTAATAGATTAGATCTAGGTTTTGTTCGTTCTTGCGGTAGAATTTTTTTGTTTTCCATGCTACGAACCCATCAGTGGTATCAGAGCCGTATCTATGCGTAGATCTGTTGCACGAGTAGAACACAATGTTTTTGTGGGCGTTGATGCTTTTGTTGTCGGTGTCTTAGCGTGTACTTTGCATCTTGCGGCATGGTGGGATGAAGCGGCTCGGGCTAACATTACATGTCATCGCACATGAGACTTGCTCCACGCTTGACGTGCAACTTGCTTTGCACAAGTGGCTTTGCGGGTGTCTGTCTCTCCCACCATAGTTAAGATTCAATTTACAATGAGCATCTTGACAACACTTGTATCAATGTTGTGGTCCTTGTTCGTGTTTGCGTACCCAGACATGGTGAGCACGTGCTCGCTAACGGAGCTTCCTTCTTCCATCTTACAGTTAAAGAATTTCTCGGAGGCCTCATAGCTCTCCATGGCCGCGCGAGTCTCAAAAATTAGCCTGAGCTCCTTAATGATCTCGAACGGGTCGTGGTGCTCAAAACGCTGTTGGAGCTCCGCTTCTAAACCGTACAGGATGGCACACTGAACTGTGGAGTAATGATTCTTCCGAGTGGCGAAAACATTCTTTTCGTCATCGGTGGCATTATCTGCAGGTGGGTCACCTAGCGGTGCATCGAGCACATAGGTCAACTGACCAGCCCTGAGGACGATCTTCAGTCCACGGAACCAGTCCGTGAAATTGCTTCCATTATTTTTAAGCTTTTCTTTCTCTAGGAACGCATTGAAATTGATGGAGGGGGTCGCCATAATCTACAACAATTTGCAAGTAGTTTAGACTAAGTTTATGACAAATTGAGTTCAAATTTAATTATTAAACTAACTAGGTGAACTCCCACTCAAAACAACATCCCTCACATTGTCTTAGTGATTACACGAACCAAGTCCACTACACCAAGTCCGATCTTCACGAGAGAAGATGTAGTTTCATCGGCGAACAATCTTCATGTTCATCATATCAATTATATGACTCATGCTCTACCTTTCGGTATTCCGTGTTCCGAGACCATGTCTGTACATGCTAGGCTCGTCAAGACAACCTTAGTTCCCGCATGTGCAAATCTGGCTTGCACCCGTTGTATGCACACGTAGAATCTATCACATCCGATCATCACGAGATGCTTCGAAACGACGAGTCTTAGCAACGGTGCCAACTAAGGGTGAACACTTTATTACTTGATATTTAGTGAGAGGGGTCATCTTATAATGCTACCGTCGTGATCTAAGCAATACAAGATGCATAAAGGATTAACATCACAGGCAATTCATAATTAGTGTGATATGATATGGCCTTTTCTTCTTGCGCCTTTGATCTCCATCTCCAAAGCACGAACATGATCTCCATCATCACCAGCATTGCGTCAAGGTCAGTGGCGCCGCTTCATGGTTGTCCATCATCACCAGCAACTATTACAACTACTTGGAATAAAGCTATTACAAGATGAATAGACACGCAGGTCTTAACAGAATTAAAGACAACCATTAGGCTCCTGCCGGTTGCCATATTACAACAAGGATCATTGCATACATCAAATACAATCACAATCACATGTTGGCCATATCACATCACAAAGCCCCTGCAAAAACAAGTTAGACGCCTCTAATTTTCTTTGCAAGTTTTACGTGGTTTGGGGCTTTCGCATAAGACCGATCTTACCTAAGCTCCAAGAGTTGGGAATATCGATTCCTAATGAATTGGGGATTCACCGTCTCCTTCAATCACTGCCACCAAGTTACAAGAACTTTGTGATGAACTACAACATGCACTGCATGAACAAGACGTTGCCTGAACTATCGTCCATGCTGAAAACTGCTGAAGTGGAGATCAAGAAGGAGCACCAAGTGTTGATGGTCAATAAGACCACCAATTTCAAGAAACGGGGCAAGCCTAAGAACAAGGGCAACTTCAAGAAGGACGGCAAGAAAGCTGTCGCACCTGCTAAGAAGCCCAAGGCTGGTCCTAAACCTGAAACTGAGTGCTTCTACTGCAAGGGAGCTGGTCACTGGAAGCGTAACTGCCCCAAGTACCTGGCGGATCTGAAGAATGGCAACATCAAGAAGAAAGGTATATTTGATATATGTGTTATAGATGTGTATCTTACTAGTAATCGTAGTAGTGCCTGGGTATTTGATACTGGTTCGGTTGCTCATATTTGTAACTCGAAACAGGAGCTGCGGAATAAACGAAGACTGGCAAGAGACGAGGTGACGATGCGCGTTGGAAATGGCTCCAAGGTTGATGTGATCGCCGTCGGCACGCTCCCTCTACATCTACCTTCGGGATTAGTTTTAAATTTAAATAATTGTTATTTGGTGCCTGCGTTAAGCATGAACATTATATCTGGATCCTGTTTATTGCGAGACGGTTACTCTTTTAAGTCTGAGAATAAAGGTTGTTCGATTTATATGAGTAATATCTTTTATGGTAATGCACCTGAGATGAATGGTTTATTCTTACTGAATCTCGATAGTAGTGATACACATGTTCACAACATAGATGCCAAACGAATTAAATTGAATGATAATTCTACATACATGTGGCACTGCCGTCTTGGTCACATTGGAGTAAAGCGTATGAAGAAACTCCATTCAGATGGACTTCTTGAATCATTTGATTTTGAATCACTTGAAAGATGTGAAGCATGTCTAATGGGAAAAATGACTAAGACTCCATTCTCTGGTACAATGGAGCGAGCTACAGACTTATTGGAAATAATACATACCGATGTGTGCGGTCCAATGAGTGTAGCATCGCGTGGTGGATATCGTTATGTTCTCACTTTCACGGATGACTTGAGTAGATATGGGTATGTCTACTTCATGAAACATAAGTCCGAAACTTTCGAGAAGTTTAAGGAATTTCAAAGTGAAGTGGAGAATCATCGTAACAAGAAGATTAAGTTTCTGCGTTCTGATCGCGGGGGTGAATATCTAAGTTACGAGTTTGGCATGCGTTTAAAGAAATGTGGAATACTTTCACAGTTGACACCGCCGGGAACACCACAGCGTAATGGTGTGTCCGAACGTCGTAATCGAACTCTCTTAGATATGGTTCGGTCTATGATGTCTCTTACAGATTTACCGTTATCATTTTGGGGCTATGCATTAGAGACAGCCACATTCACTTTAAATAGGGCACCATCTAAATCCGTTGAAACGACACCGTACGAATTGTGGTTTGGTAAGAAACCTAAGTTGTCGTTCCTTAAAGTTTGGGGTTGCGAAGCATACGTAAAGAAGTTACAACCTGATAAGCTAGAACCCAAAGCGGAGAAATGCGTCTTCATAGGATACCCTAAAGAAACAATTGGGTATACCTTCTATCATAGATCCGAAGGCAAAGTTTTCGTTGCAAAGAATGGATCCTTTCTTGAGAAGGAGTTTCTCTCGAAAGAGGTGACTGGAAGGAAAGTAGAACTCGATGAGGTTATTGAACCTCCTCTCAGATTTGAGAGTAGCGCAGCACCGGAAGATGTTTTTGTGCCGCCTGCACAAATTGGAGAGGAAGCTAATGATAAAGATCATGAAACTTCGAACGAAGTTACTACTGAACCTCACAGGTCAACGAGGGTTCGTACCACTCTTGAGTGGTATGACTCTGCCTTGAACTTCATGTTGGTGGACAACACTGATGACCCTGCGACGTATGAAGAAGCTATGGTAAGCCCAGATTCCGACAAATGGCTAGAAGCCATGAAATCCGAAATGGGATCCATGTACGAAAACCAAGTGTGGACTTTGGTGGACTTACCGGATGGCCGTAAGGCTATCGAGAACAAATGGATTTTCAAGAGAAAAACAGATGCTGATGGTAATGTTACCGTCTATAAGGCTCGACTTGTCGCGAAAGGGTTCCGACAAATTCAAGGAGTTGACTATGATGAGACATTATCACCAGTAGCGAAGCTAAAATCTGTGAGGATTTTGTTAGCAATTGCTGCACATTTCGATTATGAGATTTGGCAGATGGATGTCAAAACGGCGTTCCTTAATGGTGACATTGAGGAAGAGTTGTATATGGTACAACCCAAAGGTTTTGTCGATCCTAAAGATGCTGACAAGGTATGCAAACTTCAGCGCTCCATTTATGGACTGAAGCAAGCATCCCGTAGTTGGAATCAACGTTTTGATAAAGTAATCAAAAACTTTGGATTTATACAAACTTATGGAGAAGCTTGTATTTATAAGAAAGTGAGTGGGAGCTCTGTAGCATTCCTAGTACTGTATGTAGATGACATATTGTTGATTGGGAATGATATAGAACTTCTTAATAGCGTCAAAACCTATTTGAATAACAGTTTTTCAATGAAAGATCTTGGCGAAGCGGCATACATTCTAGGCATCAAGATTTATAGAGATAGATCAAGACACCTAATAGGGCTTTCACAAAGTACATACTTGGACAAAAGTTCTAAAGAAGTTTAGAATGAAAGATAGCAAGAAAGGGTTCGTGCCCATGTTGTCAGGTAAGACCTTGAGTAAAACTCAAAGTCCAGCTACGGCAGAAGATAGAGAGAAAATGAATAAAATTCCCTATGCCTCGGCCATAGGTTCTATCATGTATGCCATGCTGTGTACAAGACCGGATATAGCACATGCTGTTAGTTTGACTAGCAGATATCAAAGTGATCCTGGAGAGGAACACTGGACAACGGTCAAGAATATCCTAAAGTACCTAAATAGGACTAAGGATATGGTTCTTTCTTATGGAGGTGATGAACAGCTTGTTGTAAACGGTTACACCGATGCTAGTTGGAACACCGATCCGGATGACTCGAAGTCACAGTCGGGATACGTATTTATTTTGAATGGTGCTGCAGTGAGCTGGAGGAGTGCGAAGCAAAGCGTTGTGGCGAAATCTTCAACTGAATCGGAATACATAGCTGCGTCGGAGGCTGCACAAGAAGCCGTTTGGATGAAGGAATTCATTACTGAACTCGGCGTGGTTCCCAGTGCGTTGGACCCGATGGCCATCTACTGTGACAACACAAGTGCCATAGCTAATGCGCAGGAGCCAAGGTCACATAGCAAGCTGAAGCACATCAAGCTACGTTTCCACGCTATTCGCGAGTATGTCCGAGATGGTGACATAAAGATTTGCAAAGTACACACTGATCTGAATGTGGCAGATCCGTTGACTAAACCTCTCCCTAGGGCAAAGCATGACCAACACCAGAACGCCATGGGTGTTCGGTATATTACCATGTAATCTAGATTATTGACTCTAGTGCAAGTGGGAGACTGTTGGAGATATGCCCAAGAGGCAATAATAAAAGTGATTATTATTATATCTTTGTGTTTATGATAAATGTTTACATCCCATGCTATAATTGTATTATTAGGAAACACTAATACACGTGTGTTTTGTAAACATATAAAAGTCCCTAGTAAGCCTCTTGTTGAACTAGCTTGTTGATTAATTGATGATCATGGTTTCCTGATCATGGACATTAGGATGTGATTAATAACAAGGTCATATCATTAGGAGAATGATGTGATGGACACACACCCATAGTAAGCGTAGCATAAGATCAAGTCATTAAGTTCGTATTGCTGTAAGCTTTCAAACACATAGTAACATATTCCTTCGACCATGAGGTTATGTTAATCACCATCACTGGATGAATACTTTGATGACATCAAACGCCGCTTCGTAACTGGGTGGTTATAAAAGTGTCATTGGGTATTCTGAAAGTATGAGTTGAAGCTCATGAACCAAGATTGGGATTTGTCCATCCATATGACGGATAGATATGCTCTGGGCCCTCTCGGTGGAATGTCATCTAGTTAGCTTGCAAGCATGTGACTAGGTCACAAGGGATGACATATCACGGAACGAGTAAAGAGTACTTATCAGTAACGAGGTAGAACTAGGTATGGAGATACCGACGATCAAACCTCGGATAAGTATAATATCGTGAGACAAAGGGAATTAGTTTCGTATGTAAATGGTTCAATCGATCGCGAAGTCATCGTTGAGTATGTGGGAGCCATTATGGATCTCCAGGTCCCGCTGATGGTTATTGATATGAGATGTGTCTCTATCATGTCTACATATTCACGAACCGTAGGGTGACACACTTAAGGTTCGAAGTTATTTTAAGTAGATATGGAATGTGCGTTGGAGACCGAATGTTGTTCGGAGTCTCGGAATGGATCCGGGACATCACGAGGAGATCCGGAATGGTCCGGAGAATAAGATTCATATATAGGAGATCATTTTATGAGATAGGAAATGTTCCGGAGTGTTTGTATGAGAGTTCTAGAAGGTTTCGGAATGTTCCGAAAGGTTCTAGAAGATATCTTGGAGTTTGCTTGAAAATCAAGATAGGGATCAAGGAGTCCTGGTGGGTCAAGATACGGATTCGTGGGGGAGGAGGACTCCTCCCCCCACCTCCAATCCGCCGGCCTAGGGAGGAGAGGAGTCCTACAAGGACTCCCCTCCCCATGGCGCCATCCCCTCTTTAAATAGAGGGGCAGGGGGCGCCCCCTTCTCCCTTGCTCTCATAATCCCCAATTTCTGCCGCCTCTCTCCTCCACCATCTTCTGCACAGGCATAGGCGAAGCCCTGCAGAATTCTCTACTCCACCACCACCACCACGCCGTCGTGCTGCTGGGATTCCGTGGAGAAGATCTACTACCTCCGCTGCTCGCTGGAACGGGGAGAGGAAGGTCTGCTTCGACTCCGCACGTGTGACCGACTGTGGAAGCGCTGCCGAATTGCGGCGCCGGAAGGATCGTCTACTTGACCGAAGGCGGAAGCGCTGCTGGAACGCGACGCCGGAAGGATCGTCCACACGATCTTGAGATCGGCAAGTGATCGACTACATCAACCACGAGATCTAATCTCGTTAACGCTTTCGGATCTACGAGGGTTAGTTCCCATCTATCTCGTTGCTCATGTCTAATAGATTAGATCTTGGCTTTTATCTAGATTAGATCTAGGTTTTGTTCGTTCTTGCGGTAGAATTTTTTTTCCATGCTACGAACCCATCAATAAAGCCATTTGATAATTCTAATGGGAGATCTCCAATAGCTTCGACTTCAGCTTGGACGCCATTTGCCACCTTAATTCTTCTTTCTCCTCTTTGCAGGGTCCTTCTCATACAGAATCCCTATAATGAATTTGCAACGTAGACAGTTGCACCTGAGTCAATCCACCAAGTAGATTTTGCATAACTTAAAAATAGTGATTCATCAACAAAAGTAATTAAATCCTCACCTTTCTTGCACAGATGCTTTAGGAAGCTCACACAGTCACTCATGTAGTGGCCCTTTTCCTTGCACCACCTGCAGGTGTCCTTGTCCACCTCCTGCTGTCGGTGATCATCATCCTTTCCATGAGGCTTAGAAGGAGGGGGATGCCCCTGAGGTTTCCCTTGTGGCCTCCCTTGTGGCCTGGAACCCTAAAAATTCCTCTTCTTGGTTGGGCTCAGGTAGTTCATAGAATCACCAGATTGCCCCTTTAGCCTCTCTTCTTCTTGTACGCACATGGCCATCATCTTCTCAATGCCCCACTTTTCTGGCTGTGCGTTGTAGTTCACAGCAAAAGTCTCAAATTGGTTTGGTAGTGAGGCAAAGATCAGGTGAATGATGAACTCGACTGGGAGCTCCATGCCCATGGGCTTAAGCTTGGAAGACATGTTGCTCATTCGCAATATGTGGTCCCTTACTCCACCACCAGTGTACCTTGTAGTAACAAGTTTCTTAATGAGAGAGCTCGCATAGGCCTTTGAAGACCCAGTAAACTGACTCTCTACCTTCTTCAGGTACTCACTGGCAGTGCTACATTCTGAGATTGCTTCCCTTATTGCTTCCATAATGGAGCTCTTAATGACCATCAAGCACTTTCTGTTGGACGAGTCCCACTTAGCACGATCAAGGTCGTACTTCATTCTTATTGGTCCATGGTCATGGATCCTTTTGTTGAAGTCATCTTCACTTTCTTTTTCGCCCTCACGGGGTCCTCAGGTTCTTTGGGACAGGTCTCAATCAGTGCCAAGTCGAGGTCAAGCAAAGCAAGCCCCATCTCAACCTTCTCTCGCCATGAGCCGTAGTTCCCTCCATTGAGGGGCTCAATAGCCGAGATGAAACTCATAGGATTGCCTGAAAACAAAATATCACCAAAATGAGTTAATTCAACGTCGGTCAAATTAAATCATGAAACTTCTCAATATTAATTCGGTGTCACCGTTGGGTAAAATTAGAACTAATAGTAATAAACTTATTCATAGTAAAAATCTTACTAACAACGTTGGTCATCAAATAAAATCATCACTTTATTGCATTTAAGCAATTACTTTTAACTATTTTGCAGCGGAAAACCATGAATAAAATTCATCAACTTTCTAATTTACAGAAACTTTAGTGTTACTTTATTATTTTTCTACATAAAATTTCGTTGGACAATTTTGCTATAGAAAAACTGTGCAAAAATAAACAGAACAGATAATTAAAATGCCCCAAAAAGTTTCTGTAAATAAAAGGATAAAAAAATAAAAATAAAACCAGAAAACTGGTACTGCTCACATGCGGACAGCAGATAAAAACAGCCCACTCGCTGCCTACGCGTCTGTTACACGTCGCCCCCGCGCGGCCGACGCGGCCCACGGCCTGGCGCGGCCCAAATGGCCCATGCACCGCCCCACCCCAGCGCAAGCTTGATCTCAGTCGTCCGATTAATCGGACGGTCGCTCGGCGCCAGCGGAGGGACAAAACCAGGTGCCCCGACCCAGTTGCTAACCCTAGCCCATTCGATCCCCCACCCCGTCGATGTCTCCCCGCGAGAGCCCGCTCTCTGGCGGCGCTGCTCCTCTGCTGTGCTCGAACGAGCGACGACGAGGAGTGGCTCCGCCGACCGTGAGGCCGCGTCAGCCCCTCCCCTCCTTCTGTCCCGACCACACCCCCACCCCGCAACGAGCAGGACGAGAGAGAGAGAACGGCGACGACTGGCGGCGTCCCCCTGCCCCCCTTGCCGACGGTGCGTCCACCCGCGGGTGAGCGCACCGCCGTCAAGCGGCGCAGCGGCGGCGCCCTATGCCGGCGCACGGCCGGTTCCCCTCCCCCCTTTTTTTGTGTTCTTGTTTGATTCGGATTCGGGAGGGGAAAAAACAGGGGATGTTCTTTTGCATCTAGGGTTCGTGGATGGGGAAAACTGAAGGAAAAACGGGGCTTTCCTTTTCTTTTCGATTTCTTAGATCGATTTGATCCGAGGAGGAGGGGATCTGTGGCTTTGGGGTTCATTTTTCTTCACCCCAGAGGGGTTATGTTCTTCTTCCCGACCTCGGCTTGCCGATGCGTCGGGATCAAGAGGAACGGCGCGGCCTTGCGTCGGCGCTTCTGGAACCCTAGCCTTTAACTTTTCTTCCTCGGATTTTCTGCTTTCTCTATTAGATCAACTAGAACTAGTGGCTCTGATACCATTGTTAGCTAATTTGGATCACTAGTCGTCGATCTAGAGAGAATAGTGTTTAGAGAAAACGTACCGTCAACCTTCGAGGTTGACGACGAGCTCGTCATGGAGCTCGACGGAGTGGTGACGGCGGTGAAGTGGGTTATTCCCGCCGCTACAGCGCTAGCCCAATCGGAGGCTCTAGGGTTTAGGGTGTTCGGTGGGGTGAGTGGGCACGACGAACCTTGGCGTTCGTGCCTCCGGCCCCCACCTCTTTTATGTGCACTGCGCGACGGGAGCCCACCAACGACGGTAACATTGGGCGCCCCCGATTAGAGCGCGAGACCGAGTCGGTCGTCCGTTGGGACAACCGTGGAGATCAAACTAACACAGACATGGTCTGGAACCTGCCGAAGCGGCAAGAGACCTCGCGCACGAGCTCGCCCGTGGCGAGGCGCCAGAGGCAGGCGGCGACGCGCAGCGCGGTGTCGTCAGCGACGACGGCGCTGAGCACATTACGGAGCGCGGGACATGCGGAAGGTGGAGATGCCGAGGACGTAGCAGCAGGAGACCTCGCGTACGAGCTCGCCCATGGCGAGGTGCTAGATGAAGGTGGCGACGCGCAGCGCGGTGTCCTCGGTGATGGCGGCGCTGAGCTCGTCGCGGAGCACGGGACATGCGGAAGGTGGAGATGCCGAGGCCATAGCGGCGGGAGACCTCGCGGAGGGGCTCGCCCGTGGCGAGGCGCTGGTCCACGGGCATGGCGGCGCCTAGCACGGTGTACTCCTCAGCGACGGCGTTACACGCGTAGAGCAATGGAGGCAGAGCACGATGAGATCTCGAGGGGAAGAAGAGGATGACGTAAGACTGGAGAAAGCGAGGGACGGGGTATGGGTGAGAGGCTCGGACGGTTGAGTAATAAATAAGGCTATGGGTGAACGTAGGTCACGTAAGCACAAATGCATTTTCGAACTAGGGGTACATAAAAAGAAAGACTAGATCAAGTAAAACGGCGAGTACTTCTACGCATCAGCCGGTGACAGGCTGACAGCAGCTGCGTGTCAGCTTGCGCTCTTCAACTTTTCAGTATCACCACCATCCTTGTGTGGGTGCTTTCCTGGACTCACCGCCAGCAAGTCACGAGAAGAACATACGCCCTGTGGAAAACGTGGTGTCCCATGGCAGTGCGTATGGTTTTCAGTGGAGGTGGAATTTCTGGTGGCTGTACAATGGAATGGAGTAGCCATGTTGTCAACAAGTCGATCACAGCCGTCCCTAATAAGCATATCTCAATTCTCCCTGCCTCCCAAACCTAGAAAATCGTTAGTAATTCTACAAATCACCTTGAGAATCTTTTTAGTTGGCCTTCATGAAGCTCCCAAAACAATCACGAGTAACTATCTAACCTATCGACTGCCTGAATTTATATTCATTGCACCGAGATGCCACCAATAGAAAAGATGTACAGAATTCACCTAGTTTAAATACTTAACTAGATACATAGGAAAGATGTACAGAATTCACCTAGTTTAAATACTTAACTAGGTACCGAAATTGCCTCATATAAATTCACCTTATCGATCACAGCCTACACCTTATGGGGCCGCATCGCCGCTGTACAGACGGGCAAAAAAGGGCCACATCGTGAAAATACTTACAACCAATAGGAAAGATGTGCAACAATGGATTCTCACACAAGTACAGACGGGCGTGGGTGAAAATACTTACAACCTTTCACCCAGAGAAGTCCAATCTCTAGACAATGCGTTCAACAACGAAACGACTAGAGAGCCGTCAATGATAGGTACAACTAGTAAATGTCAGACCTAGGGACTTCACCCCACCTGCCAAGAATACTGCTGCAACATGCCGATCGTCCGGCTCACAGTCATCACGTGCATAGTTTAGATGTGGACATCAACACATTGAAGCGCATGCACACAATGAGCAATTAATCATCATCTTGTCCCCATCGTTTGCAAGTACCACTAGACAGCGTCCTGAGTAAGCGATCTCTAATCAATACGAGCATGCGAGATGTTACCTCTTCAAACATGGCCATCTTAATCTCCACGCCATCACCTTGATAATCTTGGCCATGGAGGTACCTATGCCGATGTACACAGTGTAGCGACATTATGCGGTTGACGGTCGCCAATCACCCAAGCACACGTAACCTTCCACGGTGTTGGTGATGCATCCGCACAGAGGCACGCATCATGGTAGATCAGGAGGCGGTGGGAGGTTTCCTTGAGGGCATGAGCCACCCGCGACCTTCTGACGTCAACCGAAAGACGCCATCCTAGATCATGGATGCAATGCATCTGGCGGTGGCACACCACCAATGACCAATCTAACGGTTGGGTTGCACGTCAGCAGTCGTACTAGTCTGATCTGGCCGACTGGACGCCTAGCCCTGGTTCAAAACCAGCCATGGAAACCATGTATGACAAGATGCAAGGTTGTCGATCTGGCGATGGGTCTAAAGCAGATCTTGAGGAGGACGAGGGGCTGACGGAGACGCCGGAGGAGGCTGCGGCCAAGGCGAGGTGAGGGTATAGGTTGGGATGGGCTTTTTTGTGGTGGCGGCGTCGGCGCATCGCGTGCAAGCGACCCGGGAGTCGGGTGTTAAGTGGGACAACACTATGCTCCGTACAAAAGACTGCCTCGAGTAAACCAGGAACCACTTTTGTGTCCTCGCTCTCACTTTTATGTGGGGGCTTTTCCAAGTGAGTGTCCGGCGGCAAACTAGAATCAACTAGTATGTAGTGGACGAACTCATACTTGCCCATGGCGGTGCATATGGCATGGATATAATCAATGATGTACTGACGCCGATCAGGGAGGGAATGCTGTAGCCACGCGGTCAGTGAGTCGTGCAAGCGAGTCTCTGGTAGGCGTATTTCTATTCCCCGTGTCTCCCAATCCTACGAAATCATACTAGTCTACAAATCACCTTGAGAATATTTTTCGTTGACCTCTCCCTCCTCCCTACATGTATGATGCATATGACTATATTAGAGCTCTTATTTTCATGAGGCTCCATATACAATAGTGAGTGACTACCCAGCCAGTGGAGTGCCTGAAAGACCTGAACTACTTATACTCCTTTGTGCAATAATGTGCACATGCATTGCTGGCATACTCGATCAGCCACTAAAGGCAAGACGGACGGGACGGTGAAAAATACTTACAGCTATAGTGTACTATATCTTCAGCAATGCTAGACTTCAATGTCTGGGTTCCTTTGCTCGTTGAAGCTGTTACAAGAGGTAAACACTACAAATATATAGTCCGATCCCAGGCTAGCGATCGGCCATCTTTACAACCGTTGGATCTCAATATCCATCTGACGCCTAACAGCCGGCCTATATAACCATGTGAATTCCCACATTGCACACAACCACAACCTAGCCATAACCCACCACAGCCGCGGAGCAGAGACAAGAGGAGGGCGATGTTCAAAGCTGGAGCAACTGCGACCAGCGGCGAAACTCAAGGAGCATGACCTCCAGATTTATCTGTCAAGAACAAATCTGTTGCTTTTGGTAGTGGTTCAGTGTTGGCATCCAGTTTAATGTCATATCGGCTGACTCCAGCAAAAAAATTGGCTATAGTATCAGATCTGCAACACAATATTAACTGGAAAATGGGTCTGACATGCCTGTGCAGTTTGCATGAAGCCTGGCATAGTAAGTAATTACCTTGATGGCCACCTAAGATAGAGCTGGTTGTTGCAGTTACAAAAACATAAGTAAAGAGTAAGGTTCAAAGGTCGCAGTCATGATAGGATTCGTAAGTGCAAAATCGAAATGAGAATTCTAATAGTGCACTAAAGGTAACATGAAGTTGCGAGAAGATAAACAGATTCTAGTTTAGCCAACAACTTCAGGATATCAAAAAGAAGGGGATGGAAGAAAATACCCAGTCTTTTTCTCCTCTCTGAAAATTCCTAGGCAAAACAGGCAGATCAACGTGACCAAAAATAAGGGGATGGAAGGAAATACCCAGTCTTTTTCTCCTATTTGAAAGTTCCTGGGCAAAACAGGCATATCAGTGTGACCAATAACAATCTGAACACGCCGAGAGCATTCGCAATAAGGTCCTAACATCTAATAAGTGCACAGATCCTATTATTCAGGATATGGCTATCCAAGCCGTTGTTTACAATAACAAAAGTGAAGTTTTCAGTAGCAATCAGCAGATCAGCATAACTAGCATGTGAATCTGGTTGAACATAATGCCATAGTTAAGTCCTAGCCAGCAGGTACAGATGATTTTTCCTCCTTCACGAAAAAAAAAACAGGTACCATAGCTGGAAGGTAGCAAGCAAGAAAGTAAGGAAGTCCTATTAAAGTCGAGGTCTTTATATATTGTTTGTAGATTCTCCTAAATGCAATAATGCTTTATAAAACTTGACTCTAAAATAAAATATTGGATAAACACCATATATGCATCAACCATACCATGCCAATAAGACGATTATGTAGCTATATTGCATCGACATTTGTTGTAGAAATATACATCGGTATGGCAATCAGTGAACATGCAACCTCAATAGATCTGGGAGAAGCAAGCATTGTGCCTCAAACTGCATGAGATTTACTAAAGCTATCAACTCATGCCATCATCCCTGCTATGCGATAATCTAATCTTCTGTAGTATCCAGCATAAACAAAAACTATGTGTTGTGCAAGCTCATTATTATTAGGTACCAAGTAGTATATTCAATCAGAAAATAGCTGCCTGCATATAATACTATAAATCTATGAACCTCTTAAGCTATACTATATCATAAGCACATTTTCTGAAGGAAGAAGCAAGTATATGAATCAATGGTAATTTTTCCCTTGAGTGCATCTCTTTCCAGAGTCTATTGCAAGGAAACCAACTTACATGATGTAACAAATAAATTATAATTTTTTCCTGGAGTACATCTCTTTTTAGAGTTTATTGCAAGGAAATCAACTTACCCGATGTAACATGAAGTGAACGGATAATTTGAACTCCTTAAACTGAGAAAAGTCTTGATAAACTAATGAAATCTTGAGAAAAGTCCTGATGTAACATCTAAGCAAAAATGTGAAGTCACAGAGAAACTAATCAGAAGTACTCCCTCCGGTCCAAAATAAGTGACTCGGATTTATCTAAATTTATATGTATCTATATACTAAACCATGTCTAGATACATGCGAATCTAGACAAATCCATGTCACTTATTTTAGCACGGAGGAAGTATATGAAGTACCATATCTCAATGAGATTCATGTAATCACGAAATTGTCATCAGGACCTGCATAGTTATGCTATTATTACCAACATCTGAATAGTGAGAAGATGACATATACCAGATTATAATTAGTGATGGAGATGATTTTAGGAGGGCGGACACATCGCGAGTGTACATGTACCCGCATGTGCAATGTGCATGTACATTTCCTTTTATGTATAATCTTAATCCAGATTACAAAGTCCCGAATTTCCTCCTATAAACAAATGAAAGAAAATACGCATAGGAGCATCATATTCCAGGCACCAGAGAAAGTCATGACCGATGAATGTTACGAATGGCTGCATTTACACTTTTACAATCAAAATCCATGATCTTCATCCAGTTCTCAAAATCTCCAATTTCCTATAAACATAAGTATGAGGGGATGTTTTAGAAATATGAAATGACACAATAGTTAATTCTAAAAAGGTTGAGAAAAGGAATTTTTTGGTTTGTTCAACACTGCACCCTTCTCAATATATTTTGTATTTAATTATCATCTCTACTACAGTGTTACGCAATGATGATAGCTTTTGGTAGAAAAAATGCCAAACATGACCGATTTAATGGCATTTCACATTTCAAGCTTTAGTGATCACTGATCGGTGAGATCATGGCATTATTTTTAAGTGATCATGATCACAACATCTGATTCATGCACTAATCAGTTCAATGGTAGGTTCTGTTATAAAAACAAAATATTATAAGATAACTGCTCCATTTTAATGGTAAATTCTAGTGTGGTAGTTTTTTAATATATATGCATTGCGCCATTCACCTTCTATTTTGCCTAAAAATAAAGTAGTGTCCGCTGAATAACTGTTTACTAGTATTACCTCTGTTCCTAAATGTATGATGTTTTGATAGGCTATTTTAGCCTACTAAAACATCTTATACTCCCCTCCATCCAGAAATAACTGATTTAGATTTATCAAGATTCAAATGTACCTAGACATGTTTTAGTGTGTAGATTCAGTCGAATCTAGATAAATACAAGTCAGTTATTTCTGGACGGAGGGAGTATTTAGGAATGGAGGTAGTAGTAGTTAGACATCACATGTTTCATAATGCCATGCCAATGTTCTATACTTGCACCACTAAAATGACTCATGGCTATTTCGAACAAAAGAATAATGCATAAGATTGTTACAACAAGTGAATTAGGAAAATCATTTTCTATACAATAATAATAGTAATAAAAATAATGTAAAAAATCTATGGATTAAACAAGAACATAAAGGTAGCAGCTGAGTATCCACACCTTTAGGACCGAGTTGACCGCGTTGGTGGCAGCCATCCACTGGTCGGTCTGCTTCCTGTACCTAGCGATGGTCCCCAGCAGCGCGCGGGCCTCGAGCTCGATGCGCTTCTCGTTCACGAAGAGCTCCTGCACGCCGCCGTCAACGGCTTCCACGAGGTGGCCGGCGACCCGAGACGCACTCCTCATGGCATTCTTCTTCGCCCTCTCTGCGTGCGCGTTGTGTGCAAAGTGCTTAGCAAGAGAAGATGAGGCTGCTGACCACCTCGTGGACGCCAACAGGGGGGATATTGGGAATTTTGAAGAGATCGTTGGTTGATTGTTACCGGTTTGTTGGCGCTGGCGGAGGGATTGGTGGTGGTGGTGTTGCTGCATGATCTGGAGGAGCGCCGATTCTAGCTGCCCTTCCATCTTCTCCTCCGATCTCAGCTGTCGTTTTTCTTTGAAAGAAGTCTATATAACCCCCACAACTATCAGATTAGGGACAGAGCACCCCCCCTAAGTTTAAAGTGGTGCACTTCACACCCTTAAGTATGCAATATCAGGTAATTAACCCCCTAGCCTGTGATAAGCAGTTTTGTAGGCCAGTTTTTCCATGTGGCACTCTTTCATTCGCCCACAACATCAACGATGCTGGAGGGAGCACGGTTGGGAAAGATCATGGTACGTCGTGACCTCCAGCTGCTCCCACGCTGTTTCCGCGCTTAGGGGAACCCACGTTGATGGTGGATGACCTATGGCAGCGGCAGCATTGCCGGAGATGCTAGAGCGGCAGCAGGCGGTGCTTGACGAGGTGGGCCACTTCGATGGTCGTGGACAAGGGAAGAAGGCAGCGATCAGGCATTGAGGGCAGGAACTAGCGGAGCATGGGTCCTCACTGTCCGCGCAGAGCCCGTCCTCACCTGGCCTTGGGCTGCAGGTTCCACCATGTGACGAGGATACAAGCTTAGGCGTCAAAACTGACGGGAGCAGCTTCAAATCCTCCAAAATTATCCAATCTGATTGATTATCCTCAAAAATTAGCTTCACAAATTTACTTATTACCTCCCTGCATCCCCAATCTAGTATTCTTTTATTCGATTTATTTTGTGGACAAGGTGAGCTTTGCTGATTTATAGCGCTGCCGCTTCTTGGGATATGAATCAAAGATGTGCATACAGGAGACAGAGGCACTGCCCCAGCCTGCCCCAGCCACTACCGTGCGGGAAAGAGAACACAGAAGTCATTGCCACTACTAGAATGCGAGCGCCACTGCTAGTCAGGACGGGAGCACTGTGCCGTTAGGCTCGACCATGGATTCGTCCTTGTCTTACCAAACCTGGTTTTGGCGGAGCTCCACGTCACTAAAACCGGACTGTAAACCATCTTAGCAGGGGCAAGGGGGCCAATTACCCGGTATTGCATAGTTGAGGGGTTAAGTGTACCACTTCAAACTTAGGAAGGTCCTGCGTCTCAGACCTAATATTTGTGAGGGTCATATGGACTTCTTTCTTTTTCTTTTGTCAGACCTAACGTTTTCATCCTCTGCCTACTTTTTGCCAGTTTCTTCATCGTTATAGGCACGTGTGAAGCCCATCTCAAAAATGTAAGCCGACGTATGGCCCGGCCCACCATTTTCATCTAGAATATTATTTACATATGTTCCTGAATATGAAAACGCTCTGCAAGTTTAATTCAAACTAACTCCTCCGTCTTGAAATAGATGTCAGAGTGTCTACATTCGCACACACGTCTATTTTACAAAAACGCATTCACACATTATCATTTCTAATAATGCAGACTTTGCGGGGCCATCTGCCTCGTTGGGCGCCGTTGACGACCGACGTCAGCAAGAAGGGCACCCCAACAACATCGGAATCCTAGCCTGCGAGGTCGCCAACCTCTTCTCCAAGTTCCTCCGCCTGTGGTATGCCATTGGGACGCGCGGTGGCGCAGCTCAGGCACAAGACACTCCACCTCAATGGCGTTCACAAGGTGGTCTCCGAGGACGATGCCTTCCTCGTCGGCCTCGCACAAGGCGATCTCGTCAATTCTAATAATGCAGGCTTCCCGGGAATCATCTGCATAGTTGGTCGGCCTTACCGATCAACGTCAGAAAGAAGGGTGCGCCAACAACGTCGGAATCCTAGCCTCCGAGGTGGCCAACCTCTTCTCCAAGCTCCTTCACCCGTGGTACGCCGTTGGGGTTGCACGGTGGTGGCATGACTCAGGCACAAGACACTCTACCTCGACAACGTTCGCAAGGTGGTCTCCGAGGACGATTCCTTCCTTGTCAGCCTCACGCGAGGCGATATCACAGACATGCTCCGTGCCACCGCTGACACCTACGGGGCAAGCTCGACCACCGGAGCATGGGCGCGCGACGGCGCACATCGTTAAGGCCCTACAGAGAGCTAAGTTGTATTAAAAATAACCGAAAAATCTATGTGGAATATTTCTGAAACAACAACATTTTATTAAGATTTTATTTATAGTAAATAAATTTTAAGATATGTCATATCAATGTGAAACAAGTTAAATACTGTATGACGAGGGGTTTGGCAGTCTACTAAGATTTAGTTGGTTCTCAGTCCACTAAGAATTAGTAAAAAAAAATAATGATTATACAGAGTGTATTTTCTTAAATACTTCATTTTTTATAGAATTTCTTCAAAATATTATTTCCTAAAGCCTCGTGCCCAATCTGTCCATTTCCTGGGGTATTTTTGCAAAGGGCATTTGCTGAAGGCGGTAAATAGCTTTTCGTCAACCCCGACCAAACGCATAACCAATTGATGATACAGTAAAGAGAGTTCTCGGGGACCTGTCGGCGAAGTCACCATGGCCGCCGCCGCCGCCAGCTACGACGACGAGCTTCGCAGCCGTGAGGCGCTGCGGGAGGCTTTCGGAGACTCATCGGAAAGCGAATCCGATGCGCCTCGCGAGGTGGCTAGCCCCGCACTGGTTGGCGGGGCGGGCCGCGAGCGGTGGAGATGGGAGGCGGTGGCGGGGGTGAGGGGCCTGTGGCTTTGCCCTGAATTCCTCTCTTCCGATGATCAGTCGCGCCTCCTCGCTGCCATCCAACGAGGTCAGCCGCCGACCTGTCGCCCCACTTCTTACTCTAGACATCTGTAACCTGCTTGGAACTGAGTCCTATTTTATCACAGCCATCAAAATCTCAGACGAAATTTTGGGTCTAGCTCGTTATTGGTTTAATGAATTCTAAGTATGAATGAGATGATTCAAAGTGTTTTTTTTAGATGATTCAAAGTGTTGATGTGCCCATTTGTCTTATTTTGCAGAAGGATGGTTCAGTGATGCGAACAACCAAGTAAGTTATTTCCCCCTCGATGGTTTCAGAATCTGGCACGTTGCTAGCTTGTACACTAGGGTTCCCATGAGTGTTCAATTTTGTCGTGTACAAGTTCTTTGAAAGCAGCCGAGGCCTGCTTTCTGTCATCAAATGGCAAGAATTTACAATTATGGAGTTTTCGTTAAAAATTTAATGTTTAGGCAATGAGATTTGGTGACCTTCCTCCTTGGGCTGTCGAACTTTCTGCGCTTGTTCGTGAATGTATTTGCATTGGTGATGTCAATGTTGGCATCGGCCCGGGGTGGATGAACGAGGATGAAGATGCATGTCCTTTGCCGCCAGATTTGCTGTGGAGGGAACCGCTTTTTGATCAACTGATTGCAAATAGATACAAGCCAGGTGAGGTGCGGAACTGTTCTTCTTCAAAATAATTTGAAACCCTATGTTCAAGATCAAGCATGCACAATAGTGCTATAATTCAAGCAACATTGATTCAATTCATATCCAGATACACAACTACTATACAAGTAAAATAGCCAGGTGCACTTTTTTTTATTCCAGTGATCTATTGTAACAAATTGATTTTGCAATCTAGGGTATCTGTGCTCATGTTGATCTGATGCGCTTCGACGATGGGATTGCAATAGTCTCTCTTGAGTCTGCATGCGTGATGCGCTTCAGTCGAGAATGTGCTGCCTACGATATGCAGAAGCACGGGGAGAATGAGCTGACCAACGTTCCTGTCTACCTCAACCCAGGTTCACTTGTCGTAATGTCAGGCGATGCACGGTATCACTGGAAGCATGAGATAAACCGCAAGCCCGGTGCTCAGCTCTGGAATGGGAGAGAGCTTGATCAGGATAGAAGAACTTCAGTTACTCTGAGGAAACTGAAGGCTTCTCCCAACTAAAGTTCACAGGGTTAACATTTGTTGTATAATGTTAAACGTTTTGGCGATGTTATTGCTGATTATTTTGCTAAAGATGACCACCTAAATGTTCTTGGCTTGTGATTATGATGTTATTGTATTTGAAAAATACTGTACTTAGACTATTCTAAATTTAGTTTCGTTGTGGAGCACATGATTTTGGTTGCCTACAGCAAAGAAAGAGATGTATTGAGGAACCAGGCTGTAATACATGCATACACGAATTCTCCTAATCCTTGCATCAGTTGTTGATTTTCGTTTTTTCAGTCAGTGGATCCTGATATTTGCATCCACCCTAGGAGGAAATGTTTTTTGAACACAAACTAGATAGAAAGCGCATCCATTGCTGGATGGTGAAGTAAGTAAATCGTTCAAATGATCGTTCGGGCAACATTCCTGTTCGTTGGAACTGCAAAAAAGCGCTGGGACGACAAAAAGCAACGCATTTCAGTGTCAGGGGTAGCAGGCACATGTAATTGCAAAGTGGTGCGACATTAGCATATTATTACTACAAACACAACTAACTGGTCTACCATCCCTACCAGCTCAGGATCAGCCGATCAGGGAACTCTTTAGTCTTAATAGTGCATGCTCATCGCCAGACAGCAGCATTGCCATACTGCTCGATGTACACCTCCTTGAGAAAGGGTAATGCTATCAGCATCATAATAAAGTAGGGACTCGCGACGCCAACAGCTACCAGTGCCAGCAACAGAGGGCAGTAGTTGAACGCCCAGAGCACGGTGAAGACGTAGGCAGCAAGCGTTGCCACAAAGAACAGGTTCTACAAGATATTTAAAAAAATGAACTAACATCAGAAAATGTTATACAGATAGCAAATAAATACATTCAGGAACATTGTGGGAAGCATTTGGTATTTAGTGTACACTTTGCTAATTTTGGTTACCTGCAATTATCATACATCTCAGTCACCTCAGATATTGCACGTTAAACCAAAAATTGGATCCAAAAAATGTGCATCTTGGCTAAACATTCTTGTAATATTCATTGTTTTATTTTTGCAAACAAGCAGGATTTATCCTCTCCAGTAATTCACTCTAAACTTCAGTCAGGGGGCAAATCAATTCCACAAATTCATATGACAAGGAGTAATGCTACGTGCATGGCATGTGCGGCAGCGTTTCAGATGAAATTGTCGAGCGCAGATTCGGTAATGCCTGCACCTACTAGGGCTTGACTAAGAGGATATCACGGCTCCTGCGGTCAGATGATACTCGGCCACCTTCTATGGCGGCTTCAAAGTAAACTGCAGCGCATGTACCCAGTACCCTAATCAAAGTATCTTGACTGTTTTGTCAAGAAACAGAAAAATGCAGTGGCCGGCACGGCAGCAACACGCCCAGACTGACTGACTGAGCATACATATGGCACCGTCAATGTGCGTGCGCCTGTGCATCAAACTTACACTTAACACTTTGCAATGTTCTGCTTCAGTAAGAAACACCTGTGGTAACATCCAGTTTTCCGAAATGTTGGTAAACCTGAGCCCTGAGTTATCGCAAATTGCACAGTTCTAAACCTGAATTTGTAGTCCATAGAAAGGCCGAAGTTTAGCAGACTTACTGGCTTATCGCCAGTTTTGTTTTTCATTATTTAATCAAGGTTCCTCCTCTCCAGCACTCCATTCATTATAACTGAGATTATTTCTATTTCACACCACATCGTTCATATTCTCTGGCACACTAAGTCTCAACTTGGAACTATACAAGAACTTCCAAAGTATAGAAATTTTGAAAGCGGAAGGCAGTAAAAAACGCTAGGATACCACTGTAAGGCAATGCTTGTGAAAAACAATGTTTTTTGCTTCAAGTTCCTCCTCGGTTGCAAAAAGGAGGAGCGAGCGAGCAGTAAGGATGTACGGCGGAGAACTGAACGAGAGAGGGGAGAAGGATGTTCTTACAAAGATGTACTTGATCAACGGACCCAGCAGGTTCCTCCGGAGCCGTGCCTCCGCCGCCGTGACGCCCTTCTCGGCGAGGGACAGCGGTGGCTCCTCCGCTCCCTGCTCCCCCGCCTGCTTCTTCACGACCATCTCTGATTGCAAGCGGGTTGCGACAACCCTGCCGCCGCTCCTGTCCGACTCCCCGCCGGAAATTAGAGCAAATCCCATATTCGCCTATCCAGGCCATCCAAACATGTTTTGGCGGTCAAAAAACGGCCGCGCAGACGCGCCAAACACAGCCCGCATAACAGCATATTCGGGATGAGCAAGGTGTGGCCGAGGGCGCGGTTTCGCGGGATGCACAACCGTCCCATGGTCGAGCCCTTCCGCTTCTTCGGCCGCACGTCCGTGACCGCCGCCGCCGCGAGTATCACCGTCGTCTGCTCCAGCTCGTCGTCGAGCAGCTCCTCCAAGTCCGAGTCGTCGGAGGAGGACGAATCCTCCAACAAAAACAACGCGCACGGGTCCATCTGCAAAGGCGCAACAACCGCGGCAAACCATCAGAGCTACGGCGGCAGATCCGCGGCTGGGACGAGCTTGGGAAGAAGCTTACCGGCGGTGGCGAGGCGTGCACGGCGGCATCGATTCCAGCCGATTGGTGTCCGATTCGCGCGCGCCGGCGGGCAGAGCGGACGCGGCGGGCCCGTGTGCGTGCTTCTACCGGTCGAAATCATAGGGGAAGGGCGGGGGAGGCCGGGATATGCGGCGACGACGGCGGTTGGCGGGAGGAAGAGAAGAAGGGGAGAGTTGAAACTTCCTTCGCGCCAAGGGGCGGAAATGGATGGAGGCCGGCCTCGCACAGCCCCTCCGACCCGGGAACTTGGGGGTCGCGCGGCGTGAATCGGGGCGGTCCGGATTTTTTTTTTTGAAAATGGGGGTCCGATGCGGGATCTGAACGGTGCCTTTTTGCCCTCCGAACCGGAAATCGACTGTTATTATGCAGATGGAGGATCTGCTAGAGATCATCTTATAGCACCTCCACTCGAGTTGGGCCGAAATCCAACGTCAGATGGAAGAAACTTTCGGTCGGTCTAAAAATGATCTGGTGTTCTTAGGGTCTTTTCGTGAAAATTAGAAAATTTGACAAAACACGACAAATTTAATACTCCCTACGACCCCAGTTTTTTAAAAAAAAATCCCACCTATCTATTAATAATCATCAATAGTAGTACAAACAAAGCTAAAAATAATAAAAATTACAAATAGGTTGATGGACCACCTAACGAAGACTATAAACAATAACACGAGCCGAGGCGCGCCGCCATCCTCGCCCCTCCATCACCGGGGCCGGACAAAGCTTGTGGTAGTAGAGCTTGTTGTAGTAGACATACGGGAAGTCGTCGTGCTAAGGTCCCAAAAAACCAGCGTACTAAAGCAACAATCACCACCAATGATGACATCAATAGAATGAAAGATACTGGCCTGAAATTAACACAAAAAATGACTAGATCCCAGGAGATCAGTCGGACACACGACTCCACACGTCCTCCATCAGCGCTAGGCGCACCACTGGATTAAGGATAGAGCAGTGAGAACTTTATTCTCACTTCAGAATGTAGCTGTCACCTCAACATCCCAAAAAAGATTCGAGAAAACATCCTAATCGAAAAACAAAAACCTCCTGCCAGCGAGAGGCTGTGGTCCGCCATACCTCTAAGGCCCTAAGGCCATCGGAGACGGAACGGACAGACGACATCACCAACGGAGCGAAGGAACCCTAGATGGGGTGTTCAGCCGCTAGCCTAGGAGCAGCCATATGCACGTACCGGTTCGTTTCCCGACCTAAATTAATTGACTTAGATTGCCTAGATTCGGCTATATCTAGACATGATTTACTATTAGATACATCCGTATCTTGATAAATTTGAGTCAACTAATTTGGGTCGGAAGGAGTACTAATTCATGTGATTGAATTAAAATATAGACGGGTTCATATGTCTTGTGTCAAATTTGGACATATACCCGAATTCGACTTGCAGTAGCTAAAAAACTTGAAAAACATAGAAATGGCGGCAGGATGCCGATGCCGGGCCATTCACATGCCGAGGCGCTTGTAGAAGACGGTGTAGTCACCGTCATCACTGCCGTCTTCGTCGTCATCGTCACTCGGCGATCCCGGTGGCCAGGAGCTACCCTGGCCGGCGTCCCCGCAATACCAAGACTACGATGAGGGCTCGACCTCGTCTTCGTCATCGTCGAGGATGACGAGCAGCGTGCCCTGATAGGCGTGTTGTGGCGAGCGTCGTGCGCGACTTGGCGCTCGGCTTGCAGATGCACACGGCGAACGTGCTCGGCCTCCTCCCGCTCCCAGTCCTGCTTGGACCAGGTGCATGCGTTTGGCCCTGCTCGGCGAAAGACACTTCTCACTCCACCGGATCCCGCTTCGGCGTGTGCAGGACAGGATCCTTCTTCGGCCTCCCACGCCTGAAGGGAGCAGTGGCCAAAGCCGTTCGCCGCCGCTGGATCGCTTGGGAATCTCTTCGCCACAAGTTTGCCGAGTTTCTGCCTTGGTCGTTGACCCCGTCCACTCCTGGGCCCGGAGGGTGTCACTCCTGGCAGGTTAATAGGATATCTAAACTGGCCCCACAGACCAACACTAGTCTTTTCTGCGCACTTTGTCCTCACTCGTGCGCACCCGGTTATCCACTTTCCGGTCGGTCCCCCATCCTAGAATTGATCTAGGCCAAACACGCTTAACCTTAGAGTTATTTTCGAATGAGCTTCCGCAAAAGAAGTTGCAACTTGTTGATATGGGTATCCTATCAATCTTATTAAGCCATGTGCCTGGATCTCACATACACCCACCCTTTAGAAGATCGATGCCCTCATCGATCAAGCACACCCCAGGAACGTTCCCTCTTGGCACACGTCTGTGCATCCAGTGCCGGCACATGTGCCATGCCGTGTCCACTCTGGGCCATACGCGCCATGCTCCACATGTCCCGCCACCCGCACACACCCGTGTAATCGCAAGGGTCGGCTCTGATACCACTTGTAACACCCCGTCCACTCCTGGGTCCGGGGGGTGTCACTCCTGGCAGCTTAATAGGATATCTAAACTGGCCCCAGAGACCAACACTAGTCCTTTCTGCGCACTTTGTCCTCACTCGTGCGCACCCGGTTACCCACTTCCCGGTCGGTAACCCATCCTAGAATTGCTCTAGACCAAGCACGCTTAACCTTAGAGTTCTTTTCGAATGAGCTTCCGAAAAAGAAGTTACAACTTGTTGATATGGGTATCCTATCAATCCTATTAAGCCATGTGCCTGGATCTCACAGTCGTTTGGGGAGAGGAGGTGGATAAGTGGTGCCGAAGACGGCGAGACTAACGGCTTTTATATCCATTTGGGGTATTGGCAGCGAGGGCGGGAGGGGTGTAGCGGCGAGGGCAGAAAAAGGGGATCGGTGGGAAGGTAGGTGGAGGGTGGCGCGCCATTACAGCGACGCGTGGGGCGAGTGGACAGGAGGCCATTGCCCGACAGTCTAACGCGGGAGTCGATGCGAAGGGTTGAGGAAGAGTCGTCTTCACTCGCTCAAAGGGGGGAGGCACTATCACAGATGTTTTTCCCCGCTAATTCAGCTTCATCTGGCGTTCCTAGTCCACACCCAGCGCCTTGGGTGCGGATAGAAACGTCGGATTAATTTAGCCCAAATCCGGCGAAAAATTGGGTCCTAAAAATGCGAGTGGACCAAAACTTGCCATCCGGATTAAAAATACAGCCTAAAGGCCTCTGGGAATCCGAGTGAAGATGCTCTTATGCTCTGGTGAGTGGAGTTTGGAGAATCTTGAAGAAGGCGGCGTCCAGGAGGGACGATGCATATTTAGCAAGCTATGTAGCCCACTCTAAGATTTATTTAGCAGGCTGGTCTGCCTTATGCACAGCCGAGGCCCATGTAACGCCATAGCAGCCTAACCAACAGGAGGGTAGAGAATTTCCAGATTTTATAAAAAATGACCGACGATTGCTGCGACTGAAATGCAAGACAAGAAGTTTGACGGTAGTATAGGCTACGTATAGAAATCGGTGTACTACACCGTATTTCTATACATACATAGCATCTATTAAAAGATATACATCTAACTGTCCCCTTAATCTCAGCCTATAGAAATGTTGAGATTACCCTTGAATTCATCTAGCAGCTTGAGTGATAGAGCCTTTGTAAATCCATCTGCAATCTGGTCTTTGCTTGAAACAAACGAATGGCTAAATTATTACTAGCAACTCGTTTCCTAACAAAATGAAAATTAATCTCAATATGCTTGGTCCGAGCATGAAACATAGGATTTACCGACAAATAGGTAGCACCTAAATTATCACACCAAAGACTCGGTTTTTCCTTCAGTTTAACTCCAAGTTCTAAGAGAAGAGGTTTGTGGCATCCCGCAAAAACCACTACTAGAAAATCGCATTGTTTTTGTGCATTGCATCTTCATGACCGCATGCTCATGTCATCATGCCACATTGCATTTGAGCATCGTCATGTCATCATGCATTTGTTTGTCTAAAACTATTTCTAAAAGCCTAGTTTTGTTTTCTAAATATTCCCCGTCTTAATTTCAAATCAAAACTCCGGTCTTTCCCGGGTCTTTTAATTGTCTAAAAACTATTTACAAAAGTCTATTTTAAATTAAAATAAAAGTTTATATTATTTTTGGGAGGCAGCCAGCCAGGCCCGAAAGCCCCGCCGACCACCTCCAAACCCTAGTCTAAATACCAGACAAACCCTACCCTAAGAAAACCCTACCTACCCAATCCCACCTACTCCCTCCCCTCTCAACACAGCCACCACCGCATGCGCCGACCAACTCCCTCCCGACCCTCCTGAGCCACACCCAGTACCACCAACCCCTGCCTCCACCCTCCACATCACCCCAACCAACCCCGGTTCGCCACGTCAGCCGCCTGGTCGCCACCTCCTCTCTCTCTCTCTCTCACCCGCACGCGGACCCCGCCCAGCCTGTTTTCCCGCCCACACCTGCCGACCGACCGTCCCCCACCTGGATGCGCCCTCCCACGCACGCCTCGTCCCCACCCCGTCTCTGCATGCAACCCGCACCTACCCCCGCTCCCGACAACTGCACACCACACACGCAGCCGCTAACCACCCCGCGCGCAGCGACCCCAGCCCACCCCGCATCGCGCTCCCCTGTCCCAACCCGCGCGCGTCGCACGCCACCTGCACCGCCCAGCCCCATCGCCCGTATCCCTGGCGCGTCACACACGCACACGACACCACGCCCACCCTGTTCTCGCTCAGCCGGTCCCACCCTCACCGCGAGCGGCCCACCCCACCAATCTCTCTCCCTCGCGTCCTCGTCTCTCCCCGCAAGTCACGCCCCTCTCCCATCCCAGGCGCTGTCACCTCCTCCCTATTCGCCACCGGCCGCCGAGCGCGCCGTAGACCACCGTTGTCCCCGGGCTCTTCCTCCCCAACCTCCGCCGCCTACCTTCCTTTCCCGCATCGGGCCCTCCCGTTGATCTCCCCTCCTTCTCGCCGCCCTCTGCACGTCGTCGCCGTCGCCACGACCCCGTCCGCCTCTCCGCGTCGCCTCCCCCGAGCCCGGACACGGCCCCGAGCCCGACCACGACCCCACCGCCCGCACGCCCCAGCGTCGGCCCCGCCAGCAAGACCTGCCGCCGGCCTCCCCGTCTCCTCCTCCGCCCGTGCTCGCCGTCGCCGTGCTCGTCTCCGGCCGGCCTCGCGTGCCCCGCCTCCCCTCCGACGACATCCTCCCGAGCGGCCGCCCTCCTTGTCGCCCTGCTGCACGTCTCCCTGTGGCCACGTCTACCCCTGCACGGCACAGACGACGTACCCTCCGCTGGCCCGTTCAGTTCTGGGTACTCCCATATGTTGTTTGGCGGTGGTTTTATTTTTGGTGTTTTCGGTGCCCGTGCAGATGTGAGTGCAAGGTGTACAAGAGCTACACGAGCCCCTCTCTACGAGACCTTCGGTGATCGAAGTCGCACCCGATGAACCGCGTCAAAAGCCCGTGTTACCCAAGACCATAGTGACGCCGACACCAAGTCCTCCAACAATCATCGAGACGGAACGCCGAGACCCTGAGCGCGCCGACATGGAACCCGAACGCCAAGATCGCCGACGCGGATACGCCAAGTTCGTCTACCCGGACACCATGCGACAAGATCTACTTCACGGATCCGAAGACCCCGATACCCGATCCACTCACGTTCGCCATCGACGACAAGATCGACACCAGACAGGGCGAACCCGATGATCCTCCGACGCCAAACCAAGTCCTTCGACAACCACCGTTGTCCGAGAACGTTCCCGCCGAGACCGATCCCCGTCGAACCCTGTCGAACCCCAAACCCCCGGAACCCAAGATCTTCCGGACCCAGATGTGTGAACCTTTTTCCCGAGCCCCTATTTTATAAATGCTATATGCAAAACTTGTTGCATATTAATTGTTCATCTCGCATGCATATCATGTGGTTTGGGGGCATTATGCCGATTCACCTCATAATTAAATATAGAGTCCATATGCGGATTTTTCTAGTCTTATAATGGCCCCATTTAAATTTGTGTAGTGAACCAATGCCCTGTTTCGGCTTGTTAATCCAACATTTAATTTGCGGGGTAGCTAAATAACTTGAACCGCCGAATTAATTGTCGGGACCCCGGTTCCGCTTAATACTGTCTAGTTGCACCGCATCTGCATCATAGCATAATCATGCCGGATCTTCTGCCGTGGTATTAAATATTGCATCCGGTGTTTCTTCTAGTGTTTGCTTCTTCGTGGATTAGGCCGATGAGTGGATGCGAGTATCGACAAGTTCTCCAGATATGATCCGTCGGCAGTGTTTTCCCAGGAGAGCATCTCTCCCCCTTCTACCTATTTTGCATTTATAGTCTTTATTTCCTCCTGTTGATCTATTGCTACCCGTGTCGCGATGCTTTAGTTCCGTGCACCAGTTATATCCCCTGCAGCCTCTATATTGCCTTGGACACCTCCTATTACCTGTGTTTGGTAGATAGCTAGCCTTGCGAGTCGTAGTTGCTTGCTCAGATGCGATCTCGTGTTGTCGAGTACCATAGTTGTTGGTATGCTGGCAGATGTTTATGGTGAAGATGCTTATCGGTGGAGATGATCATGACTTTAATTACAACTATTAAAATGCTAGATATAACTAATGCAGAGGCATCAGTGGGCAATAGATGTTATTTGGTTCTTCCACGCTCACTTGTGTCCCGTAGGACCCCGAGTACTTGATACCTGTTCCTTGATTTTTCGCACTATCCACATCCGGGAGGCCGTGGACCCCCCTGAGCCAGAGCTTGATTCATTTCTATTTCTTGGGGCCACAAAGTAGTTTGGGGCTTTATTACTATCCTGTACCTATGCCATGCTTACTGCTTTATTTAAGATTGTGCGTGGAGCACCTGTACTGTTTAGGATTGCGGAGTGTTTACGCGGTATCGACAAGCCCAGTCACACTTTCGGGTTCCCAGTCGTTTACAGCCATTGGCGCAAACCTTGGGTCCGTCTCGGAGCCGGCCAACTTCGTTGCGGGTAGCTTAATGGGGTGGCCCCCTGAAATATTTATGAATCCTGTGATCGCTTTGTCGTGAATGCCTCGTTGGGTTTTGAGTTGGTTTTTCCGAGGTTGATCGAGTGTGTGTTGCTATTTGTGCACCCCTGCAGGGTAAAACTTTCTGAAAGCCGTGTCCGCGGTTATGGACGACTTGGAGCACAGTATCTCGATCATAGACAAGCATAACTAAAGTAGTGCTATAAATTTGACTTAATATGTGACTAGTAATCAGATGCAACTATAACGGAATGGATAATAAAAATGCCAACAACTGGTGGATCTGTGGTGACCTGTGTCATACTGTACCTGCCTAGTAAGTATTGCAACTCCAATGGAATGTGATAAAAGTGCCAACAATTGCTGGGTTTGGGATTCCTCAGGACAATGATATCTGACTAGTAACTGTTCCACTACAACAGAATGTTAACTAAAACTGCCCACTACTTATGCCTCAGGATGACTCATGCTATCTATATCTGATTAGTAAGTGCTTCAACTATAATCGAATAAATAAAACTACCAACTGTGTGAGTTCCTCGGTTTGACTTCCTCGTTTGGTCTCGAGGGGGAATACCAGGATGGGTTGTTTGGTGTTAGCTCCAGGTTGGATCCGAATAGGTCTCTCTTATCCCTCTCTGATAACCGCCAGTTGTATCGAGTCTCTATAGGTTGTTTAGTGCCGCTGCGCTGCCGCTTCAGCCCACCATACCTATGTAGGCGAGAACCGCCGAATTCTAGCCTCGCCGTGTACTGGCCTCAGTACTGACGCTCCTCTTTTTCCTTTGCCCTTTGTCGGCACCCCTTTTGTTTTAGCAGGTTTGAGATCGACGTCGTTAGCAGGGTTACCCTTCCGGCTTGGCCTGGGCAGGGTTATGGACGCCATTGGTTATTCTTTAGGGCTCTTAGCCCCATTTGCCTCTTGTCCGTAGTCGGACGCTCTATCGTTTCAAGGTGATTTGGATCTTTGTATTGTATATCTGTATTCTTGACTCATGGAGTCGTTGATGTATATAAATCTGTCTGTGGGTCCCATTGAGGACTGATGTGTAATGGTATTACTTCGTTTTCCACCCGCACGAAAGTGCCTAGTGGGCGTCCTTGAATCGTTTCTATGCGGGTTTGGCGGGAATTGCTAAAACTTGCATAGGGCCGATTTGAGGGTGTTACAAGGTTCAACCCATAAGAGCTCAGATGTGGGATTATCTAAGAGCATCTCTAGCAGATACCGTATATCACAGTACTGCAAAAGGCGGATGCGGTAAACCGGAAACCTTGTTTGCGGTATGGAAAACCATGGGGATGAATAGATACCCTAATCCAAACTGCATATTTAAAAATCATTGCACATTGGCGCCAGATTACATAGAGGAGGTTTTGATCATCTAGATCTACATATAAAGTTTAACAGAATTTGATGTCGTGTCCTGCATCCAGACTTCACCTAGCATCTACGGAGCTTTACCGGCGGTACCTACTCACCGGATCATCAACGGTGACGGTGGCGCGCGCTTACTCCTCGTCGGTTTCAGCACTGCTGAAGTCGTTGGCCATGAAGTAATCGTTAGGTAAGTGGGCTTCCAGGGCCTCGAGCCGCCCCATGTGCTCGCGGAAGGACAAACGGCAGACATAGAGAAACTCGCGTTTCTCCGCCCTGCGCGCGTCGCTGCGGCGCTTCCGGCGCTGCACGATCTACCTGACCGTGGTGCACAGCGAGTGGAACTTGGCCTCGGTGACCAAGACCTCCTCCTGCTCGTCGTTGATAGCAGGCTTGCGGATGACCGGCGGGAGGGCACACATTTCCGCCAGCAGCAGCTTTTCTGCCTCGTCTGCGACATCGTCGGGCGGAAATGGGTGGCGGGGCTGATGCCATGTCCCTACACAGGGACGCGCTCACGCTCCTCCTCCGAAGGCAGCGGCGAGTGAGCTCGCATGCAGGAGCTCATCCTGCTCTGATGGCAACCGCGACCGCATCCGCCCAAATGTCAAGTGGGGGGGGGGGGTGGACACTGAGGTTGGCGACAATGACGTGTTTTCTGTCGGTGTAGTCGGCCGGAATCGAAGACAGGGGCGGGCGGTGGCAAGGGTTTCTAGGCGGGGAGGAAGGGAAAAATGGATACGGTATCCCGCATCCAGCGCCCCCGTACCGAATATATGTGGGACGGATGGGCCGTTTTGCGGGAAACGGCAAAAAATTGCATTACGGGCCGTTTTACGGTATCTAGAAAGGCCACTTTTTTGCCAAGGTACCGCATATCAGTGCAAAAATTTGCGTGTCGGCCGATATGCGGTATCTGCTAGAGATGCTCTAATGCCTTATATTCAGCCTCAGTACTAGACCGAGACATTGTAGCCTATTTTATGGCACTCCATGTGACCAGATTTGGTTCAACAAAGATAGCAAAACCACTTATGGAGCGCCTGTCATCAAGCAAAAAGCACTAAGAAAGGTGGATGAAGATTTGGTGAATGTGATTCCAAGTTTCAGTGTATTCTTCACATATCTGAGAATACGTTTTGCAGCTGTCCAATGTCCTGTAGTTGGAGCATAAGGATACTGGCAAACCTTGTTTACAGAGAATGCCAAGTCTGGACGTGTGAGAGTCAAGTACTGTAATGCTCCAACGATACTTCTATACCGAGTGATATCATCAGGGCCAAGAGGAGTACCATCTGTGAGAGACAACTGCTCCGTTGATGACAGAGGTGTGGGAGCAGACTTGTAGCTGCGCATTGATAGCTGTGAGATTCGACATATTTTTGATGGTTTTTATTGATGGTTTTCTTCTGGATTTGATCATTTTCTAGCTTTACCTAACGCTAATACTTTGGTAGCGAAGAAAACTTGGTTTTTAATGTGTCTTTCAGGTTCTGAACATCAACAGAGGGTTTTAACAAGAGAAACACAATATTCAGACGAAAACAAGCAAGTCTCTTTTTGAAAGCAATCGAGGGAGGCAGACAGAAGCTTTAACGAGCAACTATACGGCAGGAATATTTTTCCGGCCATATAGTTCTTGCTGTATAGCTGCCGCCGCCTCCTTCTTGTCAAAAGGGACAACTTCCGTGAAGAGGCCAGACACGAAATCATAACACAGCCGCTGTCATTCCATCCAGAAGGGAGAAAGAAGAGATCCGCAGAAGAAGGGGAAGACGTTCTTCATCTCGCTCCACGATCTTCGACCTCCTAGCCATCACACCCTCATAGCCATTACTTGTACTTGAGAGAGAGAGAGAGATCTCTTCACCTTGCAAGATTAAGGTTTGCGATTGTTTCTTCCTATCTTGAATTGTGTTGGGTTACTTTTCTATTCTTATTGTGGATCTCTACGGTAATATCGAGAAGAACTCTCTTTATTTAATTATATCGATGATGATTTCTTCTCTCATGTGTGAGTAAGTTACTTGGGCGTGGGAGATGGAAGGGATTGGTGAGATGTGATGTGCCTCCATATATTTTCCATTAGTTTGTGATTGGTTTTAATTATTATATTTGTGTGCTTGACTATCTGTGGGATGTCTAATGCTTGTTGTCCAATTAAGGGCCCATACAACATGATGCTTTGTTCTACATAGATAGGATCTTGTTTGCTAGCAGACCGATGACCCCCCGAGTGACGCGGGGATATCAATGGGAAACTAGTTTGACTCGAGGATCACGAGGAACCACTTTGCTTATTGGATTAGTCCAATCCAAGGAGCTTAATTGCTAAGCAACCTGAAGGATCTTAATCATCTAGTGACTGACCATGGTTTTGGTAACAGACTAGTAGGATTATTGAAGTTGGGATGAAATCTACCAAGAGGAGTTCTAGCTAATTATGGGTTGCTCGCCTACACATATATTTCTAAGATTACAATTGTTACACTTATCATTCATCCACCTGGCACAGTCACTAACACCATGAACTGTATCTCCCCGCACCTTCTTCGTCATCTGCAGAAAACCAAAAACAATCGAATCGTTCTTTACTTTTATGTTTTTTATTCCCGAAGTTTACATTTTAGTTTTATTTAAATACACCCAGTTTAATGCAAATTTCATTCTTCCACACTTGCAGTCAATTCACTCGAAGACCTGTGATAACTTTGAGTATGACATAGACTTAACTCATATACACTTACCTTTGGGCTCCATGTGGGGTCAATATCTATACTTCAAAACTAGCTACAAACGATCTGTGCACTTGCAGATATCAAGCATACCAATTATGTCAACAAAATATGTAGCATATTTTTCCTAAGTCAAGAGTAAGCCATTGTGCACCTTTTTCACTTCCATACTAAGAAAGTAGTGAAGGTCACCTAGATCTTTAATTGCAAAATTCTTATTGAGATCTCGAAGAATGGCAAAAATAGCATGATCAGAAGAGCTTGTAACTATGATGTCATCAACATAAATTAGAGAAAACATAGTGATGCCTAACTTATCAAAAATAAATAGTGAAGTATCAGCCTTTGATGGTGAGAATACAAGATCACACAACTTGGAGTTTAGCCTAGAATACCATTCTCGAGGTGCATGTTTTAATCCATAAAGAGCTTTGTCAAGTCTGCAAATATAGCGCATAGAGTGGGGATCCTCAAAACCTGGTGGATGTTTCATATATACTTTCTCTTCCAGAACACCATGAAGAAACACGTTCTTGACATCTAGCTACCATAGACTCCATCATCGAGATACAGATAGAGCCAAAACAGTTCTAATGGTGGAAATTTTCACCACGGGACTGAAGGTATCTTCATAATAAATTCCATACCTTTGTTTGAAACCTTTTGCAACCCATCGTTCTTTATATCGATCAATAGAGCCATCTGCTTTTCTCTTGATGCAGTATACCCATTAGCAATCAATTATATTTTTGTTGCTGCTTGGAGGAACAAGATGCGAAGTCTTGTTCTCAAGCAATGCCTTGTACTCCTCCATTGCTTGACGCCAATGAGGGTCTCCAAGATCCTCGACAAGTTTGGTTGGCTCCCCTATATAGGAGAGCATACCATAGCGAACTGTACCATCAGTGTATTGTTTCGGGTGTCGTATACCTTTCTGAAGCCTGGTGCAAACACGGGGAGGTGATGCAGTTGGTTGCTCAACAGGAGGAAGCGAAGGAGGCGCATCATTTTCATCAGCAGATGTCGCCGCAGACTCGGCCTCAGGAGCACCGGCCGCAGAGGATCCACCAGGTGAGTCTGGTGCAGCTGACAGTGCAGGGGAGGTAGGCGGCGTCAACTCGTCGACATGTGAGGAAGATGGGGTGGTGGTGTCGGCTGTCAGGGGGACAACGGGGTCCCACACAGGAACCATGGGAGCGGGTGCGCGCGCCGGCGCACGAGAAGCCAACGACGACCCAACACGTGGCGGGGACAGAGTAGCCACGGGGCGCGATGCAGGAGTGCGAGGCATCTTGACGCGCGGGAAGGCAGGGCCATAATCCTCCACGGGATTTGAGCCTGACGCAGCAGGAGAATGTTTTGCCTCGTGTTCTATGGATATTTCATCATTTTATGAAGCACTTTCAACATGAAATTGTGAGCTGTTTTCTGCATTGTTTTGAACCAAATTTTCTTCTACAGCTGCTGCAACTTGATACACATCAGTAACAGGAACAACATTAGGCATATGATCATCAATAATATGGGCACCTTCATGAGAATTATCATATGGAAGGACTAGAATTTGTTGTTTAAGAAGGGCACCAGCATTAGGATGAAGAGATGCAAATGGGAAGACATTCTCATCAAACACAACATCACGAGATATATAGATACGTCCTGTAGAAACATCTAGACATTTGACACCCGTATGGAGGGGACTATACCCAAGTAAAACACACCTTGTGGAGTGGAAGGCAAGTTTTATTTTGTTATAAGGATGGGGATTGGGCCATGGTGTCTACGCACTTCTATTCTTGTAAACAATTGATGGGCCTCCAAGTGCAGAGGTTTGTAGAACAGTAGCAAGTTTTCCCTTAAGTGGATCACCCAAGGTTTATCGAACTCAGGGAGGAAGTGGTCAAAGGTATCCCCTCTCAAGCAATCCTGCAATCAAGATACAAGAAGTCTCTTGTGTCCCCAACACACCCAATACACTAGTCAGGTGTATAGGTGCACTAGTTCGGCGAAGAGATAGTGAAATACAAGTGGTATGGATAATTATATGTGGTAACGGTGCTAGAAAATAGATTGATGGCGTGGAAGAGACTAAAGGCAAACTGAAATAAAGATGGAAGCAAGCAAACATGTAATAGATCTAATAGCAAACGTTATTTCAGTGCTTAGAAACAAGGCATAGGGATCATACTTTTGCTAGTGAACACTCTCATATAAATACCTTCTCTTTATGATACTACTCTTAACTACTCTCCGGTTGAACACTCTAATCGATGGTAGGGCTATAACAACACACCTCAAAGTAAGTCTTTCCCATCTAGAAAACCCCACACTACCACCTTGAGCTCTAGATGGTTCCAACAAACACCACAATTTCATAGAAACATCCAACTCCAAATATAACTCATAACAAGTATTTGTAATCTCTAGCCTAAGTGCCACCATGGTGTGCACGCTGTCACTTTCACACACATGGGGAGAGCAGAGATCTATTAAAGCACTTGAGTAACAAGGTAGATCTACTTGATTACAAAGCTCATGATCACAATATGATCATGCATAGAGAGAGAGAGAGATGAACACATAGCTACCGGTAGAACCCTTAGCCTTGAGGAAGAACTACTCCCTCCTCATCATGGGAATCAGCAATGGCGATGGAGATGGCGGTGCAGATCGATGGAGATGGCTCTGGGGGCACTTCCCCGTCCCGGCAGGGTGCCGAAACAGAGACTTTCTGTCCCCCGAATATCCCCTTCGGTGGCGGTGACACTGCGGAACTTTTCGTGGATTTCTGATTGACCCCTTAGGGTTTTGGTATCAGGAGGCTCTTATAGGCGAAGGAGGCAAGGTCGGTGGCTAGCCAGGGGGCCCACACCATGCCCTGGCACGGCCTGGGGGTACCCGCGCCTAGGGGGGGTGGCCAGGCCCTAGCCCTCCGCCGTCTCGTATTCTGGCTCCGTGAGTCTTCCGGTAAAATAGGAACTTTGGCTTTTGTCCCGTCCAATACCGAGAATATTCATTTTCTGACTTCCTGGAACCAAAAACAACAGAAAACAAGCAGCTGGCACTGTGGCTCTTGTTAATAGGTTAGTCCAAGAAATCATATGAAAAGTACTCCAAAGTGTGGACAAAACATAAGAAAGTAGATAAAACCAAGCATGGAACATCAAAAATTATAGATACATTTGCAATGTATCAGGCCAAAAAGCACAGCCAAAAGTTCTGAGTGCATCATAATTAGGTGTGACATTAAGAAGGCGTTCAGTGGGAGTTGAAAAATCAAGGACCTTGCTAGGGAGAAAATTTATAATAAAAGTGGCTGTAAGAAAGGTTTCATCCCAAAATTTGAGAGGCATAGAGGCATTGGCAATTAATGCAAGACCAACTTCAACTATATGACGATGTATTCTTTTAGCTAACCCATTTTTTTAATGACCATGGGGACATGAAACATGATGTGTGATGCCAACTTTCTGAAAGAAGCTATTGAGTTTTCATACTCACCCCCCAATTAGTTTGCATATTAAAAAATTTCCTATCAAACTTACATTCAACATACTGCTGATAATTAAGAAAAGCTTGATACACATCATAACACTTTTGAGCAAATAAATCCATGTGAACTTGCTAAAATCATCAATAAAGCTTACATAGTATGCATGTTTCCCAATAGAAAGTGGAGCAGGACCCCATACATCAGACAAAACTTGCTCAAAGGAGTAGATACACTGATGGATACAGGGTATGGTAATTGATGGCTCTTGGCTAACTGACAAGAGTCACAAACATAGGGAGTACTATCTAGGGTGTAAGATATTTTATTCCTTTTAAGAACTTGTTGAACAACAAACGAAGACAGATTGCCTAAACAGCGATGCCATGTAGAGGATCACGACTTTATTGTGATGAATGTATGCTTGGCGGTCTCATGAAACATGGGCACCAAGGGATAGATGTTGGAAATATGCCCTAGAGACAAATGGTATTAAGGACTATTATCATATTTCATATAGTTTATGATTAAGTTTTATATCATGCTATAACTGTATTCAGTGGAAACATCAATACACGTGTGATATACAAACAACCAGGGGTTCCCAGTGAAACTCTAGTCATTGGTTCATTGGTCAACAGATGATCATGTTTCCTGATCATGTGGCATTTATGCTAGTTGGAAATGAGGTCATCTCATTCGGAGAATGAGATGATGAACCAATAGCCAACCTAAACATCGTGACCCGATCATGCCACGAAGTTCAAGTTACGATGATTAGAAATGGATCCTCGTAGACTATTCCTTAGACCGTGAGGCTATATCAATCACTGTCTCCCGAGAGTGCTTAGATAGCATCAAATGCCATCTGGTAAAACGGTGGTTATAAAGGTGTGTTCAGGTATTCGGAGGAAACCGTAGAGGCAATATATGTCAAGAGCGGGATTTGTCCGTCCATGTGATGGGAAGATACTCAAGGGTCCACTCGGAGAAGTTATATCCAATAGCTGCGTAGCGTGTGATTAGATCACGCGGATATCACTTGTCGGAACGAGTCAAGTAGCATTGTTTAGTAACGAGATTGAACACGACATGGTGATGTCATTGATCAGATCTCGGGCAATGCAAGTATCGAGTGACAAATGGAATAATACACGACTGTCCTGGTTCAACCGATGAAAGATCTTCGTGGAACGCACATGGGTCACATGGCCATCCAGGTCCCTCTGTCGATCATTGGTGCGGGAGTATCCTGACCATGTCTAGAGTGTGCCTGAACCGTGGGGTATCACGCTTAAGGGCTTGATGATGCTTAGAGAGTGTTTATAGGATCGGTAGAATCACCGAAGAAAAGTAGGGAGAAAACGGGAAGGGTTTCGGTAAATCCGGAGTGGAGGTGGAAGGTGTTCCATGGCCACGGAGATTGAATAATATTTGAATGAATGTTAAATGTTGATTTAATCATTTATTCGTAATTATTTAATAAAGAGAATCAATTAAAGGTCAAAAAGGCTTAATGGGCCAATTCCGGAGGGAGAGGGCCCATTAGGGGAAAGGAGAGAGGGAGAAGGGGAAAGGGGGAGGCCGGCTGGGCTTAGCCCCCCGCGTGGGGCCCACTAGGTGGCCGGCGGCCACCTCCCCCCTTCCTCTCCTTTAGTCCCACCCCGGGACTTTAGGGGAGGTAGTACCTCCCCTCCCCCTATATAAAGTGGGGTATTTGGCCTAGAAAAATACACCAATAATCAATAAAGGTCTCCCCACTTTTGAGAGGACCTCCAATTGATATTTTCCCTCTCCCCTCTCTCTCTCATGACCATGGTCCCAAGTCTGGACTGCGCGAGCGAGAGACATCTTCACCGCGGAGCGCCGTCGCGCTGCGGGATTCGGATCCGGGAGCTTTACTTCCGCAACTACTGCTGGATCAGGGAAGCGGGAGTCATCGTCAGGCACCGGACATGTGTAACTCCCCACAAGGTGTCGCACTTGAGGCACTCAAGTCGGTTGAGCCAGAAGGAGCGCAAGGACTTCATCACGACCTTGAGGTCGGCTTTGGCTCGTCTACATCAACCACGCTCTCCTGAGCATTGACAATGGTTTTCGGTCTTCAAGGGTAAGTTCGCGAAAAGCCCCTCCCGTTACTGTATTACTAATAGATAGGTCCTGGCAACTTCAGGGGTTTAGGGGCGTAGAGTAAAATTTATTGTTTTTATGCGCGGAACCCCTACAGTGGTATTAGAGCCAGATCTATGCGTAGTAATGCTAGTACGAGTAGAACACACGAGATCTAGCGTGTGGGCGTTGATCTTTTAGTTGTTACCCTCCCACGTGTACTTGTGTATACCGCAGTAATGCTTGATGAAGCGGCCCCCAACCGACTTTACGCGTTCATTCGTGAGACTGGTCCACGCTTGACATACGGCTTGTACCGTATAAAGTGGCTTAGGGGGGTGTCTGTCTCTCTCGCATTAGTTGGTATACCATTTGAAACGGAGGGCCCCGAAAGGGGTGTAGTAGAGACAACTACTTGATCAGCGTTGTGCTGAAAGTTCGTAGGTAAGAACGGTTCTTGTGCGAAAGCCCATTCAACCACGTAAAACATGCAAAGATAAAGTAGAGGCGTCTAACTTTGTTTTGCAGGGGGCGTTGCTTTGTGATATGGTTGTGGCAAAGGTAAAGTAATTACCTTTTGTTTCATAGTAGTAGATAGTCATGAAGGTGACGAACTACCACGCCGGAATGACACCGGTACCCTGGTGTCTACGGCGCCGGAACCCTGGCGCCGGAACCCGGTGACGGCGGATGGAGATCACGACGTGAAGGACCATATCACATAGCATTTACATTCAATATTGTTGTTTGTATGTCTTATTGTGTGCTAGTATTAGATACTCGACGGTAGCCTAATAAGATGATCCCTGTTAAAATTACCAACGATTGTGTTCCCCCTTAGTATGCACAACCAAGAAAGTTCTTCGGTATGAGGCAGGCCGTGATGATCTGGTGTCAGACATATCTACGTTCACATACAGTGGGTGCAAGCCATGTTGCATAGCGAAAACACTAAGGTTGAGTTGGCGAGCCTAGCATGTACAGACATGGCCTCGGAACGCGGATGGTCGAAAGATCGAGCACGAGTCACATGAATGATGTGACCGACGTTTAGCATCCACCCTTGAACCCACATTGATGGCCGTGATGATCGGGGGAGATGTGGCTGATAGGGGTCGTGTTATCACTAGGAACCCTTTTGGGGATAGGTGTTTCTGAGTGGAGTTATTATTAACTCATTTAATTATAAACTTAGTCTAAATTCCTTTTGCAATTATAAATGTAGAAAATGGTTCTTCTCGAGATTACCTTTCCTATCAACCATTGGTTAAAAGGAGAAAAGCTCAAGTTAGATGGATCCAACTTTTCTGCATGGGTCATACGCCTATTTGATCTCCTTGGGGAGAACAATGTAGCTGACTACATGACCTGCGAGATGTATTTGGAGCCACCCTATTCTCATGAGACCCAGGAGCAGCGGGATCTGCGTTATCGTCGTTGTGTGATGGCCATGTTTATATCAGTGACCATGCGCCTCAGAATTGAGGATGGGCTATGGCCAATGGTGGGGAGTCTCAAGCCCCAAATGTTCATGGCACATCTGAGAGCACATTTCGTGGAACAAGTGCGCATGTGGGTGTATGAGCTGATGGGGGACTTCCTCTCCATAAAGATGGAGGAGGGCTCCTCACTGGATGAGCACTTATTGCGCCTCTATGATGCGTACATGAGTCTGGCATACTACGTGGACAACTGGTACTCAAGCTCATTTACGATGGGAGTTGTGCTGCGGTCGCTTCCTCCAAGCTTCCAAGCACAAGTCAGGATCTGCGTTATGAGAGGCGACATGGAAACACTTGATTTCCTCGAGTTCATATCACATTTCAGAAATGTGATAGATGAACCCAATGTCACTTGGGTCATCAACGACAAAGGTATATATTTGATATACAGTTTTATAAATGTTATAATCTTGCAAACACATTGCAGTGTTAAGTATATCTGATACTTGTTCTGTTTTACTGAAAACAGGTCCTTCTGCATGAGAGGTGCTTGCTGGAGAGGAGGTGACATTGCATGTTGATGGCGAGCATGATGATGATGGCCGACGACACTCTCCCTTGACATTTATCACTTAGTTTGTGTTTTAGGATGATTAATGTAATCGAGAGATTTGAACTTCTTTAGTGTGTCTCACACTTCGTGAGACGGTTATTCATATCAGTTTGTAACAAACTGTTGTTCCACTTTTATGAATGATTTCTATTCGTGTTCATATCTTGTTTGATTACTTGTGAATTATCCTTGTTGTTTGAAACTAATTGATAATTTATGAACATTTGTAAAAACATTAAAATGCCTTGTTTAAAATACCCAATTTAATGATATGTTCATTAATGAATGAAACCATTGTTTAAATTCAAAGTTATGTGATAATATGTGAAAGTCATTTGATTTCTTGTCACATATAAATCATGCCTAAGTTCGGCAAAATAACTTGAACACCGTGTATTACTTGAATACAAAGTGTTTAATGAATTGTTAAAAGTGAATACATATTCGATGTATTGTGTTTTGATGAAAATGGTAATTATCATTAAATAATTGTTTAAATTTGTAAAGTAGTTTACCAAAGGAAACATGAATATGAAACTATTTGATTTGATCAAAGTGTTTCATCAACAAAGGGTATAAATGCAAAAAAGAATCCAATTACTATGATTTGATCAATAGTAATGAAATTCGAATTTATAAGAATGTCATGAAAGAAATTGTGAAATGCAAAGTGTTTTGAAACGTCAAAATACAAAGCATCACAATGTGATATTAGATATCAAAGGGGTTGAATAGAAGGCACCAAATAAATCGTTGTAGTGTATATGTAGAGACCATTAGCTTAGAAATAGTTAGCACTCGATTAGAATTGGTAAACCATTTGAATTCGTGAAAGTTTTGGGGTTATTCGATATAACCAAAACAATAGCGAATAAGTCCTTGTGGTGTATTCATTGGAAACTTTGAATACGAAATCCATAGCTGAGACCAAAAGTAAAGCAAGATTCATATTGCTTGGATTTTGGTACATTCTTGAGAAAGCTCACTTCTAGTGATGTTTCTCAATTATGAAGCAAATGGAAATTAGTGAAAAACACGATGAGGATTCAAAACCCTGCATCAGAGTGTTGAGAAGCGCAACGGACAATGTTCCTGAATGATTCTCTACACAGAAGGAAAGAATCAATGATATTGATCATTGTGTTTTTCCCTCCACTATTGTTTTTCACTACATGAAATAGGATTCAAAATGTAAATCCATATCTTGTATGGAGACATTTGTGAATCACTTGTCATGAATTTTGGAATATGACATACCTACGAACTATAGAGGAAATAATGGTAAACTAAATTATGAGAAATCCTAGAAGCAAACTTCCCTTGAGATTAGAAAGCAATTCGTTGCTGAATCTCACAAGTAAAGGGGTTACTTGGAATTATCCCAAATGACTACAAAGCCATAGTGGAAAAGGGGGTGAATGACAAAAGCACAATTTGTCAGTATTGGACAAATTCAAATGAATTTGATTCAAGTGTGCTGAATGTCTAGAGGATTTAAAACTAGTAATAGTACTAGTATATCATAGTAAATCTCCAAGTTTGGTATTTGATCAAAGGATTTTGAAGTTGTTCAAAATAATAAGGAGATATGCAATTTGCATAAAATTGAGTGGGAGCTATCAAAGTCTTCCTAAAACAATATGTGATTGACATATTTTTGAGTGGGAGCTTATAGGAGTAATTCTTAAGCTTGTTAAGAATGAGGGCGCAAATACTTATAAATAATGATTTATAAGATGTAGAAGTTGATAATAAGTGTATTATGATATTATGAAGTATTCCTCAAGGGATTCTGAAAGGGGTTTTCGGAATAGAAGTTGATTAAGGAACCAGTCCTTAATAACTCAAATTAGGAATAGTATTAAGTTTGACATCAACGGTTGAAAGAAAGAAAATGATGATCATCATCCACTATGTTGAGGCATAGGTTCTATCTTAGAAAACCATGATGATAACTTAGCATAATATGTAATCCAAATAAGGAACGTTTGAAAGTGATTAAGTTCGAATCACAGAACGTTGAGCTAAGTTTGTCCGCAGTGTCTAGTAGAGAACTGTAGACATATTTTCCAAATCCATAAAGGATAACATATCTTAAAGCATAAAGAGTTATGTTATAAGGGAATATGTTGGAAACTCCTGTAGATACCAATTAAAGTCAAGTAGGAAGCGAAGTGAACAAAACATCGAAAGTTGCACAGAGTGCACTAATGTTTCGATGAATACATTTATAATAATAGATAAGGGTACCATCTAAAGTGTTGTATAATGTTATGGCGGGGCTAGTTCTCTTTTAACATAGAATGATGTGTCCCACGGCACAGTGCCCATGAGAAAGCCCTCGAGGTTGATCTAACGTCACTGTAGGCTCCTAGAATCAGGCCTCGTTCTGCTGCCATGGCGATGATGCATACACACAGATGCTATCATGTGATGATAGAGTATTAATGTCAATCAAGGTGACATTAGTAAGTTGCAAAAGATTTGGGACTGTAAAGTACAGACCCAAGACTCAACCTCTTCCATGAGCAAGCATGTTCAGGGTACCGGCTATATGGTGCCAATGTTTTAGAACGAATGTAGGTAGTGTATTTGTACTTTAGTGCAAGTGGGAGACTGTTGGAAATATGCCCTAGAGAAAAATAGTAGTAAGGACTATTATCATATTTCATATAGTTTATGATTAAGTTTTATATCATGCTATAACTGTATTGAGTGGAAACATCAATACACGTGTGATTTACAAACAACCAGGGGTTCCCAGTGAAACTCTAGTCACTGGTTCATTGGTCAACATATGATCATGTTTCCTGATCATGTGGCATTTATGCCAGTTGGAAATGAGGTCATCTCATTCGGAGAATGAGATGATGAACCAATACCCGACCTAAACATCGTGACCCGGTCATGTCACGAATTTCAAGTTACGATGATTAGAAATGGATCCTCGTAGACTATTCCTTAGACCATGAGGCTATATCAATCACTGTCTCCCGAGAGTGCTTAGATAACATCAAACGCCATCTGGTAAAACAGTGGTTATAAAGGTGTGTTCAGGTATTCGGAGGAAACCGTAGAGGCAATATATGTCAAGAGCGGGATTTGTCCGTCCATGTGACGGGAAGATACGCAAGGGCCCACTCGGAGAAGTTATATCCAATAGCTGCGCAGCGTGTGATTAGATTACGGGGACATCACTTGTCAGAACGAGTCAAGTAGCATTTTTCAGTAACGAGATTGAACACGACATGGTGATGTCATTGATCAGATCTCGGGCAATGCAAGTATAGAGTGACAAAGGAAATAAGACACAACTGTCCCGGTTCAAACGATGAAAGATCTTCGTGGAACACACAGGGGTCACATGGCCATCCAGGTCCCTTTGTCGATCATTGGTGCGGGAGTGTCCCGACCATGTCTGGAGTGTTCCTGAACCGTGGGGTATCACGCTTAAGGGCTTGATGATGCTTAGAGAGTGTTTATAGGATCGGCAGAATCACCGAAGAAAAGGAGGGAGAAAACCGGAAGCGTTTCGGTAAGTTCGGAGGATGTCCAGAGTGGAGGTGGAAGGTGTTCCATGGCCACGGAGATTGAATAATATGTGAATGCATGTTAAATGTTGATTTAATCATTTATTCATAATTATTTAATAAAGAGAATCAATTAAAAGTCAAAAAGGCTTAATGGGCCAATTCCGGAGGGAGAGGGCCCATTAGGGGAAAGGAGAGAGGGAGAAGGGGCAAGGGGGAGGCCGGCTGGGCCTAGCCCCCCCGCGCGGGGCCCACTAGGTGGCCGGCGGCCACCTCCTCCCCCCTCCTCTCCTTTAGTCCCATCCCGGGACTTTAGGGGAGGTAGTACCTCCCCTCCCCTATATAAAGTGGGGTATTTGGCCTAGAAAAATACACCAATAATCAATAAAGGTCTCCCCAGTTTTGGCAGGACCTCCAATTGATATTTTCTCTCTCCCCCTCTCTCTCGTGACCGTGGTCCCAAGTCTTGACTGCGCGAGCGAGAGACATCTTCACCGCGGAGCGCCGTCGCGTTGTGGGATTCGGATCCGGGAGCTCTACTTCCGCAACTGATGCTGGATCGGGGAAGCAGGAGTCATCGTCAGGCACCGAACGTTTGTAACTCCCCATGAGGTGTCGCACTTGAGGCACTCAAGTCGTTGGAGCCAGAAGGAGCGCAAGGACTTCATCATGACCTTGAGGTCGGCTTCGGCTCGTCTACATCAACCACGCTCTCCTGAGCATTGACAATGCTTTTCGGTCTTCAAGGGTAAGTTCGCGAAAAGCCCCTCCCGTTACTGTATTACTAATAGATAGGTCCTGGCAGCTTCAGGGGTTTAGGGGCGTAGAGTAAAATTTATAGTTTTTATGCGCGGAACCCCTACAATATAGACCACCATAGCAGGGACCTCTAAACAGAAATCTTTGGGTCTTTAGGTCCTTGATTGAAAATAAGAAAGGATGAAATTCAATAAAGACATGATTATCAAGTGTAAAATGATGAACATATAGTAGATTCTTAGAAGCACTAGGAACATGTAGAATATTTTTAAGATCAAAGGAACCATGAGGGGTACGCAATATTGAATGAACAATATGACTAATGTTCATACCTGTGCCCTTAGCAGTGCGGACACGACCGTTCCCGTTATACTTTTCATGTGTAGAGAGCTTGTTCAACTCGTTGGTGATGTGGTCTGTGACACCTGTATCAGAGTACTAGTTGGTGTCTACGCCGTAGGAAGAAGCGATGTGGGCACCTTTTCACCATGATCACTGATGACCCACAAGTATAGGGGGTGTATCGCGGTATTTTCGAGGGAAGTGAAACCCAATTTATTGATTTGACACAAGGGGAGCCAAAGAATATTTATAAGCCTTAACAACTAAGTTGTCAATTCAGCTGCACCTGGAATAAATCTTGCTCATAGAAGTTTATCAGTAGCAACAGTTTTGTAGTAGGAATAGCAAAGTAACAACAGTAGTAAAGTAAAGATAGCAGTAACAAAAGCAGCAAATAGTGGGATTCGAGTGCGGTAGGCATAGGGATGGACGGGCGTTGCATGGATAAGACAATTCACATAGCAATCAGAACATAGGGCAATTGCTGATAAATAAGATAAAGCATCCAAGTACTAGATAATCCTAGGCATGTGTTCCATATAGAGTCAAACGTGCTCGCAATGAGAACTTGCACAACATCTTTTGTCCTGCCAGCCCGTTTGCAGCGGGGCCTCAAGGGAACTACTGGAAATTAAGGTGCTCCTTTTAATAGAGCACCGGAGCAAAGCATTAACACTCCATGAAACATGTGATCCTCACATCAAAGCCATCCCCCCGGTTATCCCGATTTCTGTCACTTCGGGGTCATTGGTTCCGGACAACAACATGTGTATACAACTTGTAGATAAGACCATAAACAATACTATCATAATGAATCAATAACATGTTCAGATCTAAAATCATGGCACTCGGGCCCTAGTGACAAGCATTAAGCATAACAAGTCGCAACAAAGTCATAAAGCACTAATAAAAGATACTAGGCACCATGCCCTAACAATTTGATGCCATTACATGAACGATCTCATCCAATCCCTACCATACCCATAGCCTACAACGAGGGATTACTCACTCATAGATGGAGGAAACATGGATGGTCGATGGAGAAGCAATGGTGATGATGATGGCGATGATCTCCTCAAAATTTCTCGCCCCAGCAGGGTGCCAGAACGGAGTTTCTAGTGCTGTTTCGTGGAATCTGGTGGTGGCGGCGGAGTGGAACTCCTTCTGGAAAAACGTCGGACCCCCCGGAGTTTTTAGGTCAGAAGGCTTCTTACAGGCGAAGAGGGAGACCGAGGGGGTACCTAGGGACTGGCCTGGCCCACGCCACCAGGTGGTGTGGCCACCCCCTGATACATTGCAAATGTATCTATAATTTTTGATGTTCCATGCTTAGTTTTATCCACTTTCTTGTGTTTTGTCCACACTTTGGAGTACTTTTCATATGATTTCTTGTACTAACCTATTAACAAGAGCCACTATGCTAGCTGCCTATTTTCTACTGTTTTTGGTTCCAGGAAAGTCAGAAAATGAATATTCTCGGAATTGGACGGGATAAAAGCCAAAGTGCCTATTTTTCCGGAAGTCATCAGATGCCAGAATACGAGACGGAGAGGGGCCAGAGGCCGGCCACACCACCTGGCCGCGCGGCCAGGCTGGGCCCGCGCCAGGGGGTGGTGTGGTGGCCCCTGACACCGTCTCGGCCTCCCCTTCCGACTATAAGATTCCCACGGGACGAAAACCGTAGCCCGATCAAAAATCCATGAAAGAGTCTGTAGCTGTCGTCATCTCCATCCCTAGATCGGGAGGGATCTGAAGCTCTTCCTGGCACCCTGCCGGAGAGGGGAATTCACCCTGGAGGCCTTCTTCATCACCATGCAAGCCTCCGGTGTGATGCGTGAGTAGTTCATCCTTGGACTACGGATCCATGTAGTATCTAGATGGCTGGTTCACCTCCTTTGTGCTTTCATGTCTAGATCTTGTGAGCTCCGTTCATGATCAAGATCATCTATTTGTAATTCTGCATGTTGTGTTTACGGGGATCCGATGGATATTGAGATGCTATTTCAGATTGATTATTGATTCTATCATGTCTTTGTTAATTGTGATCTTGCATGCTTTCCGTTGTTAGTAGCTATCTTGGCCAAGTAGATGCTAGCAACTCCAAGAGTTAGTATTTATGCTCGATAGTGGGTTCATGCCTCTGGTAATCTGGGGAAGTGACAGAAATCTCTATGGTACTAGATGTGCTGTTGCTACTAGGGAGAAAACAACAATCCTTTGTTCATAGAACAATCATATTGTTTACTTTACACGCAGTTCGTAAAGCAATAATCTGTTGCTTGCAACTTAATACCAGAGGGGGTTCAGATGATAACCTGAAGGTGGATTATTAGTCATAGATGCAGTTGGATGGCGGTCTATGTATAGTGTTGTAATGCCCAATCAAGTCTCAAAGGAGTCAAGATGATTAGTATATGCATTTATTGCTTTCTCGATGTTTTTTAATTGCCCCGCTGTAATTTGTTCACCCAGCATGTTATCTATCTAAGGAGAGCCACCTCTAGTGAACTATGGATCCCGGTCCTTTTCTTTACATACAATCTATAAACAGTTTACTTCTCTTGTGTTTACTTTCTACAAACTTTTACTTCTTTCCATTCGATATGTTTAATCCTTTGTTTTCTGCAAAACACGGTGAGATTGACAACCTCATCGCAAGTTGGGGACAAAGTTCTGTGGTTGTGTTGTGCAGGTCTCCATGTTGCTACTAGCACTGGTAGTGTGCCCTGCCAAAGCTCAGCTAGTAACACCTTTGGGGTGTTTCCTTGCTCCTACTGGTTCGATTAAACCTTGGTTTCATTACTGAGGGAAACTTGCTGCTGTGCTCATCATACCTTCCTCTTGGGGTTCCCAACGAGCTCTACATCAACACCGCTCCAGCATTTTTCTGGCGTCATACACAGAGCCATCAAGCATTTTTCTGGCGCCGTTGCTAGGGAGTCAAGGACATCTTCACAAGGGGAGTCCCTCATAACCAATCTCTTTACTTTGTTATTTTTGTTTTGCTTAGTTTCTTTTTGCTTTGTTTGCTTGTTTCTTTATCAAAAACACACAAAAATTAGTTTTACTAGTTTGCTTTCTTATTTGAAAACCCCAAAAAATGACTACTCTTGAAAACACTAAGTTGTGTGACTTCACTAGCACCAACAACAATGATTTTATGAGCACACCTATTGCTCCACCTGTGCCTAAAGATACTTTCTTTGAGATAAAACCTTCTTTGCTCAATCTTGTTATGAGAGAAAAAAATTCTGGTATTGGTAATGAAGATGCTGCTTCAACTTTGTTGAAATTTGTGAGATGCAAAAGCATAGGGATATAGATGGTGATATTATTAAGCTGAAATTGTTTCTGCTCTCTTTGAGAGGAAAAGCTAAAGAATGGTTGAATTCCTTAACTAGGAATAATATTGATTCTTGGACTAAGTGCAAAGACGCTTTTATTGGAAAATACTATCCTCCTACTAAGATTATATCTATGAGAAGTGAAATAATGAAGTTTAAACAACTTGATAATGAACATGTTGCTCAAGCTTGGGAAAGAATGAAATCTTTGGTAAAGAATTGTCCCACTCATGGACTGACTGCTTGGATGATCATCCAAACTTTTTATGCAAGATTGAACTATTCTTCAAGGAACCTATTGGATTCTGCTGCTGGAGGTACCTTTATGACCATCACTTTGGGTGCTGCCACAAAACTTTTGGACAATATGATGGTTAATTATTCTGAATGGCATACTGAGAGAGCTCCACAAGGTAAGAAGGTAAATTCTATTGAGGAAACCTCCTCCTTGAGTGATCAGATTGATATTATTATGTCTATGCTTGTTAATGGGAAAGCCCATATTGATCCAAATAATGTTCCTTTAGCCTCTTTGGTTGCTCAAGAAGAGAAAGTTGATGTGAACTTCACAAGAAATAACAACTTTGGTAATAACGCTTATAGGAACAATTTTGGTAACAACAATTATAAGCCTTATCCTCCCAACAATGGTAATGCTTATGGAAATTCTTACAACAATAATAGGAGTGCTCCCTCTGAACTTGAAGTTTTGCTTAAAGAGTTTATTAGTAAACAAACTACTTCCAATAAAACTATTGAGGAAAAACTCTCTAATGCTGAAAGAAATATAGCATCTTTGGCTGAAGCTCAATCTTCTTTGAATAAAATGGCTGCTAAACCTGAAACTAATGATAATCCCTTTGCAGATACTAATGCTATACAAGTAAGAATTGATGAAAATGTTAGACTATTAGCTGAATTACATGCTAAGTGGGAAAGAGAAGATGAAATTGCTAGAAACATTAGTGTTTCTACTATCACCACCACTAGTGTTGAGGATAGTTATAGTTCTACTACTATAGATGATAAATTTGATTTTGATCTTGATGGTTGCAATATCTCTAAAGTTATTAAGTTACTACAAAAGTTTGCTAAAAGTCCTAATGCTAGTGCTATGAACATGGCCTTTACAAAACAAATTACTGATGCTCTCATAAAGATTAAAGAAGAAAGGATGAAACATAAAGCTTCTATTCTTATAAAACAAGAAGATGGTTGGGAACCCATCATTCATATGAAAGTGAATGACTTTGATTTCAAAACTTTATGTGATCTTGATAGTAGTGTTTCTATTATGTCTAGAAGGATTTATGATATGTTTGATTTGCCTCCTCTTGAAGATTGCTATTTGAATGTCCCACTTGATGATAATGCTAAAAACAAACTCATGGGGAGTCTTAATGATGTTCTTATTATGGTTAAAAATGCCTATGTCCCCGTTGATTTCTATGTTTTGGATGTTGAATGCAATGCTTCTTGTCCTATTACTTTGGGAAGACCTTTTCTTAGAACTGTTGGTGCCATTATTGATATGAAAGAAGGCATCATTAAATATCAACTCCCACTCAAGAAAGGTATAAAAGACTTCCCTAAGAAGAGAGATAAGATTTATTTTGCTTCTCCTATAAAAACAAAATTTGGTCTTAATGCTTCTTCATTTGAGAACACTTGATTCTTTTTCTTGCTTCTTATGCCTAACTTAAAGGCGTTAAAGAAAAGTACTTACTGGGAGATAACCCAAAAGTTTTATATGAGTATTGGAAGTTATTACTTCAGTAATAACCTCTCCTTATCCTTTTTATTTGCTTTTTGTGCCAAGAGTAACCTCTAATGAGAGAGAAGTAATGATTGAGAAAGTTGCTGTCCCGAAACAGATTTCTGTGCTTCACCGTAAATATTCGTGTAAAATATCTGAACGTCTTTTTGAGGCATGGATTTTTTATCTTCTCCCCCAGGTTGTTATATAACTTTCGTTAGTTCAACACTTTTTTATTTGAGCAACAGAAGGACTTAGAAAAAATTCGTCTTTACCTGCTGGTCTGTTTTGACAGATTTCTGCCATTTTCTGCATTTGCTTCTTGTTGGTTCCCTTTTGAGTTCTTTTGGGGAATTGAGCTTTTTGAGAGAAGTGCTACAGTATCTAGTGTTCTAATGGAAGTTTATTTAGTGTTATAACTGAACCTTAAAACTTATTTATCTTGAGTGCACTAATGTTGCTAATAAAGATTGTGTGAAGTTTTGTATGAAGGAAAAATTTCAGGTGTATGGAAGGAATGAGTAATGAGATGAAGGATGGACTAAAGCTCAAGCTTGGGGATGCCACGCGTGTCACCCCAAGAAATATCCAATAATTACAAGCGTTCATCAATAAAAATCCCAGGTTCCTTCCAAACGCTTCATTTTTATTGTTTCATGCACAATTGTGTTTTTCTTGGAGCGTCTTCTTTTTCGTTTTCATTTTAGTTTTTCGTTTGCTTTAGTTTGCTTAGTTTTCTGAATAAATTAGTTGGACCCCCTCTTTCATACTTTGGTTTGCAAATAGTTTGGTTTGGTTTGGAAAAGAGTAGGAAAGTTCATGCTTATGTGGTAAAAAAAGCTTGTTTTTTGACTGTGGCCTATGCTTTGTCATGCCATGCTTGATTTTGTTTTGGCTTTATGCTTAGTATTCTTTGCTGTAGCATGACTTGTTATAAACAATTGAGATTGCTTAATGTGCCTTGGATGAATCATGCGTTGTTTTAGCATATTAAAGCATAGTATAGTGGTATTCTCCTTTGATGCTTTATTTGGGTTGACTTGGCGCATAATCACACCATGTTATGACTATCTCAAGTCACCATAGCATTTATGATCCTTTAGTTTTCAACTTGTAGTATCACTTTATGCTTTGATCAATGATGTTTTGTCGCTCTGCATGATTATGGCCATTATTGCTCTCTTAGTTTGTCGCTCCTATTCTTTTGCTAGCCTCCACAACAAAGTATGAGTTCCACTCATGCATCCAACTCCCTAAACCAAGTTATTCCAAAGAGTCCACCATACCTACCTACTAGATTATGCTATTCCAAGTAAATTCATGCTTTTGTTTACCTTCCAAATTAAACTTGTTATGAGAAAACTAGTGATTAAAGCTCTCACGAACTTGATGGCACACTTTAATTTTTTTGCATCTAATAAACTTGAACCATTGGGTCCTTCTTTGTTGCGTGTATGCTTGCGCTTTATAAGTTGAAATTAGCAGAACCATGTTTCATGTGGAACGCTTTCAACATTGCACTTGTACTTTGTAGCCCGTTGATATCATGTTCTTTTGCTTACGGATCCCGACGGTGTGAAATAAAAGTGGAACTTGTAAGATCATGGAGTTTGTATGTGTGTTAGAGAAACGCCTAGGCTGCTAGCCTAAGCCATGCCTAATCATGGTGGAAACTTGCAGCATCACCATAATGAGCACTCTATGAAGCATCCTCAATAAAAACCTATGCAAATAGCAAATAAAAAGATCGCTGAGATGCTTATTGTCTGCTTTCCTTGTCATTTTGATTATGGGAAAGCTCCCGTATCATGTGCAAGGGGTACCCCGTTGGCGGTTCTTAATGATACACATGTACTTACAATGACAAGAGCTTACTCGTGACTGAAGTTGAGTAGCATGAGGTTCGGTCTTCGTAAGTAAGGGGCATGAGATTTCGGTTTATAACTTGTCAAGCATATCCTCTTAGTTGTGTCACTTTAACCTTAATCACCTTCAAGATGCTTATGATAGGGGCAATGAGAGCTGAAACCTACAAGTACCATAATTTTTGGAAGCTCTTAATGAGACTTGAATCTCTACTTCCTTTTATAAAGGCCTTTCTTCCACCATTATATTGAGTCTCCACCTTCTATCTTTATGCACCTTCTTTGAGAGCATAGTGGCCATTCTTAGTTCTATGTGCATTGTCCCAAGACTAGTTGATTGATGCATAACTTGATATTGCTTGTTTTAAACTATTTGTATCTAGTCACTCTTATGAACTTTGAAGGTGTACTATGCATTTATATTTGCTACTCTTTGAGGGACAAGCTGAATACTATTATGCCATGTTTTCTTTATGTGAAACAAACAAACGTCTTGCAAAGCATTGTTATTCATGAATCTTTTGTTTGTGCCTTTTCATGTTGCATCTTAGTTTCTTTGTCTTATTGCTAGAACTTTGTCTTTCATGTTATGATTGAAGTACTATGATCCCAGCTTTGAATGTTTTACAAATACTTTGATCAAGTCTTTGATGGTGCATGTCACCTCAAAAATTATTCTTTCTTTTTATCACTTACCTACTCGAGGACGAGCAGGAGTTAAGCTTGGGGATGTTGATACATTGCAAATGTATCTATAATTTTTGATGTTCCATGCTTAGTTTTATCCACTTTCTTGTGTTTTGTCCACACTTTGGAGTACTTTTCATATGATTTATTGGACTAACCTATTAACAAGAGCCACAGTGCCAGCTGCCTGTTTTCTGCTGTTTTTTGTTCCAGGAAAGTCAAAAAATGAATATTCTCGGAATTGGACGGGACAAAAGCCAAAGTGCCTATTTTTCCGGAAGTCATCAGATGCTAGAATACGAGACGGAGAGGGGCTAGAGGCCGGCCACACCACCTGGTCACGCGGCCAGGCTGGGCCCGCGCCAGGGGGTGGTGTGGTGGCCCCTGGCACCCCCTCGGCCTCCCCTTCCGACTATAAGATGCCCTCGGGATCAAAACCCTAGCCCGATCAAAAATCCACGAAAGAGTCTATAGCCGTCGTCATCTCCATCCCTAGATCGGGAGGGATCTGAAGCTCTTCCCGGCACCCTGCCGGAGAGGGGAATTCACCCCGGAGGCCTTCTTCATCACCATGCAAGCCTCCGATGTGATGCGTGAGTAGTTCATCCTTGGACTACATATCCATGTAGTAGCTAGATGGTTGGTTCTCCTCCTTTGTGCTTTCATGTCTAGATCTTGTGAGCTCCGTTCATGATCAAGATCATCTATTTGTAATTCTGTATGTTGTGTTTGCGGGGATCCGATGGATATTGTGATGCTATTTCAGATTGATTATTGATTCTATCATGTCTTTGTTATTTGTGATATTGCATGCTTTCCGTTGTTAGTAGCTATCTTGGCCAAGTAGATGCTAGCAACTCCAAGAGTTAGTATTTATGCTCGATAGTGGGTTCATGCCTCTGGTAATCTGGGGAAGTGACAGAAATCTCTAAGGTACTAGATGTGTTGTTGCTACTAGGGAGAAAATAACAATCCTTTGTTCATAGAACAATCGTATTGTTAACTTTACACGCAGTTCGTAAAGCAATAATCTGTTGCTTGCAACTTAATACCGGAGGGGGTTCGGATAATAACTTGAAGGTGGATTATTATTCATAGATGCAGTTGGATGGCGATCTATGTATAATGTTGTAATGTCCAATCAAGTCTCAAAGGATTCAAGATGATTAGTATATGCATGTATTGCTTTCTCGATGTTTGTCAATTTCCCCGCTGTAATTTGTTCACCCAGCATGTTATCTATCTAAGGAGAGCCACCTCTAGTGAACTATGGATCCCAGTCCTTTTCTTTACATACAATCTATAAACTATTTACTTCTTTGTGTTTACTTTCTGCAAACTTTTACTTCTTTCCATTCGATACATTTAATCCTTTGTTTTCCGCAAAACACGGTGAGATTGACAACCTCATCGCAATTTGGGGACAAAGTTCTGTGGTTGTGTTGTGCAGGTAGTGCGCCCTGCCAAAGCTCAGCTAGTAACACCTTTGGGGTGTTTCGTTGCTCCTACTGGTTTGATTAAATCTTGGTTTCATTACTGAGGGAAACTTGCTGCTGTGCTCATCATACCTTCCTCTTGGGGTTCCCAACGAGCTCTACATCAACACCTCTCCAGCATTTTTCTGGCGCCATACACAGAGCCATCACCCCTGGCTCTTCTCTGTCTCATATTCTGGCTCCTGGAGTCTTCTGGAAAAATAGGCACTTGGCTTTTATCCCATCCAATTCCGAGAATATTCATTTTCTGACTTTCCTGGAACCAAAAACAGCAGAAAACAGGCAACTGGCACTATGGCTCTTGTTAATAGGTTATTCCAAGAAATCATATGAAAAGTACTCCAAAGTGTGGACAAAACACAAGAAAGTGGATAAAACCAAGCATGGAGCATCAAAAATTATAGATACATTTGCAATGTATCAACATCCCCAAGCTTAACTGCTGCTCGTCCTCGAGTAGGTAAGTGATAAAAAGAAAGAATAATTTTTGAGGTGACATGCACCATCATAAAATTGATCAAAGTATTTGTAAAACATTCAAAGCTGGGATCATAGTACTTCAATCATAACATGAAAGACAAAGTTCTAGCAATAAGACAAAGAAACTATGATGCAACATGAAAAGGCACAAACAAAAGATTCATGAATACAATGCTTTGCAAGATGTTTGTTTGTTTCACATAAAGAAAACATAGCACAGTGGCATTCAGCTTGTCCCTCATAGAGTAGCAAACATAAATGCATAGGACACCTTCAAAGTTTACAAGAGTGACTAGATACAAATAGTTTAAAACAAGCAATATCAAGGTATGCATCAATCAACAAGTCTTGGGACAATGCACATAGAACTAAAAATGGCCACTATGCTCTCAAGAAAGTGCTCATAGAATGTGTGGAGACTCAACAAGGAAATGAACAGGTTTTGAAAAGTTTGAATGGCTTCCAAATGCTGAAAGTATGGTACTCATTAGCTTTGAGCTCTCATTGCCCCTATCATAAGCATCTTCAATGTGGTTAAGGTGAAACTGAGGTCCAATCTGAGTTATATGCTTGACAGACTATAAACTGAAAATCCCATGTCCCTTGAGTACGAGGGCCGCTCCTCATGCTACTCAACTTTAGTTACCGGTAAGTTCTTGTCATCGTAAATATGTGCGTATCATAGAGAACCGCCAACGTGGTACCCCTTTCCCGATGATACAGAAGAATCCCCATATCAAAATGACAAGGCAAGCAGACAATGAGTATCTCAGCAATCTTCTTATTTACCATGGGAAAATGGTGCTTTTTTCTCTCTTTCCTCTTTTCATAAATCTCTTTTTTCCCTTTTTCTCAATAGCTATCTCTCTTTTTTTATAAGAAGAATGCTTCATAGATATCATTATGGTTATGCTGCAGGTTTCCACCATGTCAGCATGGATAAGACCAGGGGCCCAGTCGTTTCTCTAACACACATACATAACTCCATAGACTTACAAGCTCCCCTTTTATTTCACACCGACGACATCCGCAAACAAAAGAGCAAGGTATCAACTGGGTATATATTTACGAGTGTTGAAAGCGTTCCCTGTGACAGCATGGTTCTGCTAATCCCCAGCCTATAATTTGCAAGAATATAACTTTCATGGAGAATCACAATGGTTCAGGTTTATTAAGTGCAGGAAAGAAAGTGTGCCATCAAGTTCATGAGAGCTTTACTAACTAACTTTCTCATAACAAGCAAACATTTTATTCGGAAGAAAACAAGGCATATTGAATATACATGGAAGTAGCAAATGATGCTAATAGGTAGGTATGGTGGACACTTTGGCAATATTTGGTTTTAGGGAGTTGGAAACATGAGTAGAACATACTCAGTGAAAGTGAAGGCTAGCAATAGTAAGGGAGCGACAAACAAGAGAGCAATAATGGCCATAATCATGCAGATCGACAAAACATCATTGATCAAAGCATAAAGTGATACTACAAGTTGAAAACTAAAGGATCAAAAAGGCTTATGGTGACTTGAGATAGTCATAACATGGTGTGAGAATGTGCCAAGTTAACCCAAATAAAGCATCAAAGGAGAATACCACAATACTATGCTTTAATATGCTAAAACAACACATGATTCATCCAAGGCACATTAAGCAATCTCAATTGTTTATAACAAGTCATGCTACAACAAAGAATACTAAGCATAGAGCCAAAACAATATCAAGCATGGCATGACAAAGCATAGGCCACAGTCAAAAACGAGCTCTTTTTACCACATAAGCATGAACTTTCCTACTCTTTTCCCAACCAAACCAAACTATTTGCAAACCAATGTATGAAAGAAGGGGTCCAACCAATTTATTCAGCAAACTAAGCAAACGAAAGCAAACGAAAAACCAAAACAAAAACGAAAAAGAAGACGCTACAAGAACAACACAACTGTGCATGAAACAATAAAAATGAAGCGTTTGGAAGAAACCTGGGATTTTTATTGATGAAGAAGGGGATGCCTTGGGCATCCTCAAGCTTTGACGCTTGTACTTCTTGGGTATTTCTTGGGGTGACACGCGTGGCATACCCAAGCTTGAGATTTAGTCCATCCTTCATATCATTACTCATTCCTTCCATACACCTGATGTCGGGGGGATGATCCCCAGATACCCCAATCGGACAAGAAACGTGCAGTCAGATCGCGCCCGGCTGACCAGATGCAGACGAACAAGGCAAGCCAGGCCATCTACCACACGGTAGCCGGATCAACAAGAGGCAGCCAGCTATGGCGATGTAGCCGGAGCGAATCAAGGAGACAGGACGACGTGCGTATCAGTGCACGGTACGCCCTGTACGATGACAAGACTGGCCATTACTCGGCCATACCGGAGACTTTGCGAGGATGACACAGGAACACTGGCCTGGTGTTGACGACATCTCGCGCGACGTCCACTGTGCCTACGACAGCCATACCGCTCATACTCCGATGGGACATACCATACCGGATACTGTAGATGACCAGTCGGCTGGGACCCACATGTGGGGCCCGCTAGTCGGATTGGCCAGTGAGACCGTTGCCTCTCTGCCTATATAAGGAGAGGCAAGGCCTCAGTAGTAAGGGTTGGTCTCATTGCATTTAAGGCAGTAGCTAGAGAATACAGCTCAAGGAGCACTTGTAGTTCGTATATCACCCATAGTCAGATCCGGCAGGAGTAGGAGTTTTACCTCATCACGAGGGCTCCGAACCTGGGTACTTCCTGCGTCCAGTTACACTTGCTTGTATCCAATCCCGCCTATGGACGCCGTCGATAGCTTCCCTGCTAGTCCCCACACCTCTATCTAACCTTCTTAGGTACTTCCGTTCCCAATACAACGACAGTTGGCGCCCACCGTGGGGCGAGATGGCTTTGACTGGATTCACGTTCCGCACGGGACCCCGCACTTCAGCCGGTGAGCGCGTGGCCTCCGGCCTGGTGCTCATGCTCGGCAAATTTGACTGTGTCATCGACAACGCTTCCTGCTTCGTCGGAACGTCCTTCCCGACGAACGTCACCGTCCTGCTATTCGGCAACCTCCCCATCTACGTCGCCACCGTTCCGGAGTGTTTCCCTAGGGAAATCGTCTCTGTCGCGGAGCCGCCGCATCCGGGCGGTAGCGCCTCCGTCGCGTCCTGCGGCGTGGAGGTCATGATGGCTGGCTCCAGCTCTCACCCCGCCAGCTGCGGGAGCAAGGCACGAACGAGGTAGGAACTTAAGCCCCTCCGCAGCCTCGGAACCCAGTGGAGGATGCCATTGATCGGCTCCTAACGCTGGTTAACCTCGGGGATAACCCAGAGGAGGCGGAGACCAACTTCACCATGGAGAGACAGATCCTCCTCTAGGAGGTCATGGAGCTGGCGGCAGCCCGCAAGCAACTCGATATCACCCGGCGCGAGTACGACCGCGTGCATGGTTTCACTCCGGCTACCGCGGAGCCGAGCCGGCGCAGCCAGGTGCAGCGCTGGGGCGGCGAGCTAGGCGGTAGGATGGAAAAGGATGGGGAGCCAGATCCCGCGCCCGCCCTCATCCGGCCCACCTACAGCATGCCCATCAAGAACCTGCACGCGACGCGAGCTGCGGCAGAAGAACTGCCCAATCTGGGGGGCAAGGAGCAAGCCCGCCAGCACGCTCGCGTGCAGGAGCTCCTCTACATCGTGGACGAGCAGGCTGATGCCAGCCGTCAGATGCAGGAGGACCCCAGCTACTCCAGGGGGAGCAAGCTGCCTACCAACAGCACGGGCGCGCCGCGCGACACCCAGAAGGTGTCCTCCCCTCAGCCGGCTAAGGCCCACAGCACGCATCGCAGCTCTGGCAACAGGGGCCAGCCGCGCTAGGATCAGACGGTGAACATCAACCCGCCGCCTCCCCCTCCACCAACCGGAGTGCCCAGACCCGCCGGTTCCCGTCTCTCGGGCCGGGTGGGAGTGCCCAACCTGGATTGTCCGGATGCCCGTGACCGCATCGAGCTCCTCGCTCAAGTGCGCGTGACGGAGGAAGAAGATTCTACCGGTCCGGTTTGTTTCGGACCCGCATCCGGAACAAGCCGTTTCTGGATAAGTTCTCCCTGCCCAGGGACACACCCAAGTACGAGGCAGCATGAAGCCGGAAGATTGGCTGACCGACTATGCTACGGTAGTAGGCATCACCCATGGGAACAAGCGCACAGCCGTGCGCTACATCCCTCTCATGCTAACGGGGTCGGCAAGGACGTGGCTCAATAGCCTTGCACCCAATAGCATCAACGCCTGGCCAGACTTCGAGAAAGTATTCGTCCACAACTTCAATGGCACGTACAAGCGTCCAGGGCGCCCACGCGACCTGGCCTTGTGCGTCCAGGGTGACCGCGAGACTGACTGCGAGTACCTCGCCAAGTGGACAGAGCTGCGCAACACCTGTGACGGCATCCTGGAGAGCCAGGCCATCAGCTTCTTCATCAAGGGTTGCTGAGAAGGCACCATGCTTCGCCACCGGCTACTGTGTGATGAGCCGAAAACCATGGCGGAACTCATGACTGTTGCGGACCAGTACGCCACGGCGGATGCCGCCATGAAGAAGCCCCTTCGAGTAAATGCTGACGGGCGTCCGACTCCTATGGAGCCGGCTCGCGACCGTCCGAGCAATCCGGCTGGCGAAGCCGGATCCTCCAGGCGCCACGGCAACGACAACCGGTTCCATGGGGACCGCCAAGCCGGACAACAGAAGCCCTGCTACCACGTGCGGCAGGTCAATGCCATGGAGGGTGCGCCCGACGCACCGGGTAATGATGCAAGGAGGCAGAAGCCACGGCTCACCTTCGACCAGATGTTTGACGGCCTGTGCAAGTGGCATAGCGGTCCCTTCAAACCGGCGACTCACACCACTCGGAATTGCAGCTGGACCCGCCAGCTAAAAGACCAGGGTAACCAGCCTCGTCTCCCCCCGCCCCCTCTCGGTGGGCCACCACCCTAGCCGGTAATGATGGTAACGGTGGCAACAACGGCAACAACAACAATGGCTACTCCTAGCCGCACGCCGCCTACCACATCTTCGAGACAGAGCTGGATGACAAGCACAGCCGCAGGCGACGCTCCAAGGAGGTCAACGCCATCGTCTCTCCGGTCCCCTAGTACCTGAACTGGTCGGAAACCCCCATCACCTGGAGCCACGCAGACCAGCCGGAGCAGCTGCCGACTCCCGGGGGCTACGCCATGGTGCTCGACCCCCTCATCGTCTCCAATGCGCGTACCTGCCGATTATCGCGCGTCCTCATCGACGGAGGCAGCAGCCTCAACCTCCTCTACCAGTCCTCGCTAGAGAAGCTGGGCATTCGTGAAAGCGACCTGCGCCCGACTACCACAACGTTCCACGGTGTACTGCCGGGGCCAGCCTGCGCCCCGCTGGGGAAAATCCAACTGGACGTCATCTTCGGGACCGAGGAGAATTTCCGCCGCGAACCAATCTGGTTCGAGGTGGTAAACCTGACGAGCTCCTACCATGCTCTTCTCGGGCGCCCTGCCCTCACTAAGTTTATGGCCATCCCCCACTACGCGTACCTCAAGACAAAGATGTCGGGACCCCACGGCGTGATCACCGTCGTCGGCTGCATCAGGCGGTTGATGGAGTGCGCCTTGGTTGGTTCCAAACTGGTAGAGGCCCTCATCATAGCTGAGGAGAAGCACGTGATCATGCGCAATGTGGCCATGGCCTAGCAGGACATGCCGGCTAGCAACAAACCGGCTGGAGAAGGAACTTTCAGGCAAGGGAGACGAAGAGGATTCTGCTCGACCCCACCGACCCGACTAAGTTCGTCACCATCGGTGCTGGCTTGGACAACAAATAGGAAGGCGCGCTCGTCGAGTTCCTCCGTGAGAATCGGGACATCTTTGCATGGTCCCCCAAGGACATGCCGGGTGTGCCGAGGGAGTTCACCGAGCACTCACTTCATGTGCGGCCGGATGCCAAGCCGGTCAAGAAACCTCTGCGCCGGTTCATAGAGGAGAAGAGGAAGATAATCGGTGATGAGATCACCCGGCTCCTTGCAGCCGGGTTCATCATGGAAGTATACCACCCGGACTAGTTGGCGAACCCAGTCCTGGTGCTGAAGAAGAACAAGACCTGGCGCATGTGTATCGACTACACCAGCCTGAACAAGGCGTGCCCAAAAGACCCCTTCGCCTTGCCCCGTATCGATCAAGTTATCGATTCCACGGCCGGCTGTGATTTGTTGTCTTTTCTAGATTGCTATTCCGGGTACAATCAGATCCGGTTAAACCCGGCTGATCAGATTAAGACATCATTTATCATCCCCTACGGCCCTTTTTGCTACGTAACCATGCCTTTCGGTCTAAACAATGCAGGTGCTACCTATCAGCGCTGCATGCAGAAGTGCTTGCACTCACAGATAGGCCGAAACATGCATGCTTATGTGGACGATGTGGTCATCAAGACCAAGGAGAAGCGCACCCTCCTCGAAGATCTGGGAGAGACATTTGGCAACCTCCGCTAGTACCAGATGAAGCTGAACCCAGAGAAGTGCATCTTCGGAGTGCCATCCGGTCAGCTCATGGCTTCCTCGTATCACAACGAGGCATCGAGGCAAATCCGGAGAAGATCGCGGCCATCGAGAGGATGCAGCCGCCCAGGAGCCTGCTTGGAGTCCAAAAGTTCACCGGATGCCTGGCCTCCCTCAGCCATTTCGTCAGCCGGCTGGGGGAGAAGGCACTCCTGTTGTACCAGCTGATGAAGAAGACGGACAAGTTCTCCTAGACTTCGCAAGCCGACACCGCATTTCATGACCTCAAGCGCATGCTATCCACAGCGCCAGTTCTAGCCACGCCGGCTAGAAAGGAGCCGATGTTGCTCTATATAGCAGCCATCAGCCAGGTCATTAGCGTCAGCCTGGTGGTGGAGCGCCCCGAGGAAGGCAAGGCTCAGCCGGTTCAGAGGCCCGTCTACTACCTCATCGAGGTTCTGTCCCTCTCCAAGCAGAACTACCCCCACTACCAGAAGATGTGCTACGGCATGTACCAGGCATGCAAGAAGCTCAAGCACTACTTCCAGGAGCATCCGATTAAGGCCGTGTGCACCGCACCCCTTTCGGAAATCATCGGCAACAAGGACACCACCGGCCGAGTCGCCAAGTGGGCCATCGAGCTCGCCGCCTACTCCATCCAGTACGATCCCCGGCTCACGATCAAGTCGCAGGCATTGGCGGACTTCCTCATCGACTGGGCTGAGACCCAGTATCTCCCACCGGTTCTGCATTCGGACCACTAGAAGATGCACTTCGACGGGTCGAAGATGCTCGAGGGCTTGGGAGCCGGCATGGTGCTCACCTCGCTCAAGGGAGACCGACTTGAGTACGTGCTGCAGATCCACTTCAAGGCCTCCAACAACGTAGCCGAATACGAGGCACTGGCGCATGGACTCCGGCTAGCGAAGGAGATCGGTGTCAACCGGATCCTATGCTTCGGTGATTCGGTTCTAGTGGTGCAGCAAGTGTCCGGAGAATGGGATGCCAGAGATGCAAACATGGCCCTCTACCGGTTCCACATCCAGAAGCTTAGCGCCTCCTTCGACGGATGCGAATTTCACCATGTCCCCTGCGTCAACAACGAGGCAGTCGATTTGCTCGCCAAAATCGGATCCACCAGGTAGGCGATCCCACCAGGGGTCTCTTTGGAGCACCTGCGCAAGCCCTCCATCAACCCGTCACCAGAGTCAGACTCCATCACCTGGGCGGGAAGCGCTCTGGCTGACGGAGCGGTAGAAGTGGAGCTGGTAGAGCCGCCAAAGAAGAAGACCCGCACCAACTCTGGCAAGGAAGTACCCTTTGGCTCGCAAGACCCGGGGGCTGCCGGTTCGTCAAGCAGCTCGGGGGCTGCCGTCCCGAGTACGTCATCCGGACGACCCCCCGACATCCGTCAACCGGAGAGCGGGAGAATCCTCGTCATTCGGGAAGTGCCATCCTGGGCACAACCCTTCATGAACTACATCGCCAACGGAGAACTTCTGGATGACGAGGTGGAAGCCAGACAAATCCGGCGCCGCGCGCACACGTACACCATCATCAATGGCGAACTGTACAAGCGCAGCGTGCCCGACATTTTTCAAAGGTGTGTCGATGTAGACACGGGCTACCGGCTACTCAAGGACATCCACCAGGGCGAGTGCAGGCACCACGCTTCATCAAGGGCGATAGTCGCCAAGGCGTTTCGCCACGGTTTCTATTGGCCCACCGCCCATGAGGACGCTGAACAGCTGGTCCGCGCGTGCAATGGGTGCCAACGCTTCGGGCAGCTCAGGCACATGCCAACTTCGGTACTCAAGACCATACCAATCACCTGGCCCTTTGCGGTTTGGGGCCTCGACATGGTTGGTCCCTTCAAGCGAGCACGCGTGGGAATGACCCATCTGCTGGTGGCGGTGGATAAACTCACGAAGTGGATCGAGGCCAAGCCTATCCGGAAGCTGGACCGGGTGACAGTCGTCACCTTCTTCACCGACATCATCAACCGATTCGGCTACCCCAACAGCATCATCACCGACAATGGCACGAACTTCACCAAGGGGGCCTTCGCCCGGCTCTGCAGCAACAAGGGCATCCGGCTGGACCTTGCCTCCTTCGCGCACCCGCAGTCCAATGGGCAAGTCGAAAGAGCAAACGGCTTGGTGCTAGCTGGTACCAAGCCGCGTCTCATGGAGCCATTGGAGTGGTCACCCGGATGCTGGATCGAGGAGCTTCTGGCTGTGCTGTGGAGCCTCCGCACCACGCTGAATAGATCAACCGGCTACACACCGTTCTTCCCGGTCTACGAATCGGAAGCTGTCCTCTCCGCGAACATCGAGTTCGACTCACCACGCAAGCTCCTATACGACGAAAAGGCCAACCAGGAGGCATGGGAGGACGGAGTGGACCTCCTGGAGGAGGCCCGCGAGCTGGCTCTATCCAGGTCAGCCCTGTACCAGCAACGACTACGCCGCTACCATTCAATCCGGATCCGCCCAGTCGTGTTCCGCGAGGGCGACCTGGTTCTCCGACTGGTGCAAGACACGAAGGGCATGCACAAGCTATCGCCACCTTGGGAGGGCCCCTTCATCATCAGCTGGGCGCTGCCCAACGACTCCTACTACCTCATCGACGCGCAGCAGCCGCGCAAAAACAAGATGGACAAATCAGACGAGGAAACTGAGCGTCCCTGGAACGCGGCCCTGCTGCGCCCGTTTTTCACCTAGTCGCTAGACAGTATATGCATCCCGCAAACCCGATGAATGAAAATGCGGACCCCTACGAGATGCTCGGGGGCTCCTTGCTAGAAGTGTGCTTTGCATCTGTTTTTGGTTCTGGTTTCCGGCTCCGGCAACCCCTACCCGGGGGCTCGCCGGCTGGCCCGGCCTGCTAAGTCAACAAACCGACTGAGTAGTATGCGACGATGTCAAAGGCCCACTCTTCCTCTCAGTTACAGACCGCAACCCGACTGTCCGGCTAGCAAGAGCAAAAGCCTGAGACATCCCACACGAAAAAGGGGGAGGAGACGCGACAGACCGGGCGTCCCGGCCTCGCAACTAGCTTAAGCCAATCCAATTACTAAGACGTTAGTACCGTGCGCAATGTATTGTCAGCTCCCTTCGATTCCGGCTGCAGACCGCAACTCGGCTGCCCGGCAAGGACGTAGCGAAAACAACAGAGCACACGGGAAAGCGACCAAGTGTCCAGAGAGGCACAAGCTAGTTTTCGAAAAAACAAGTCTGTTTTCCGGCTACAATTTGGCAGACTAACCTATTAACCTGCGAGGATGTATGTGTATGTGTATGTATATTCTTGTCCGACTACCTTGAGTTGGAATTCAGGAAGGAAAGGAGAAGAAGATTCGAAGTCCTTTCCTTCATCAAGCGCTCCGAATCTCGGGGGCTAAACCCACTGGGTGCGCTTGCGCGCCCCCAGTGGAATCTTGTAGTTCCTGACCGGCTAAAGGCGGTTAGCCGGCCATTCGGAGCCCAGGTGAGGGCAAGGGCAGGAGCAAGAGAAGGCAAGAAAGATTCGAAGCACTGGCTATGCCAGCGACTCCGAATCTTGGGGCTACACCCAGTGGGTGCGCTCGCGCGCCCCCACTGGAATGTTAGTTCCCCCGGCTGAAGGTGTTCAGCCAGTGAAAGCAGCCGACTAAGACGAGTCTAGTCGGATAAAGTTAGAAGGCTTGGGAAAAAGAAGAAAGATTCGAAGCACCTGGCTACACCAGCTGCTACGAATCTCGGGGGCTACACCCAGTGGGTGCGCTAGCACGCCCCCACTGGAGGTGCAGTTCCCTCGGCTAAAGGTGTGTAGCCAGACAAAGTAAGCCGCATAAAGTCAACCGGCAAAATATTTAAAGAAAATTTGAAGCACACAAGTTGAAGGAAACTGAAGCAAGTTCAATATTAACGAGCAAAGAAAAAAGGAGGCGAAGCTCCCATAAGTTTACCCGGCGTCAGAGACAGTCGTACAGACGAACGATTTTTAAGCAAAACTAAAGCAAGACAAATACACCCGGCATCCTGGGGAAACGACTAAGCGGCAGGACCCTTGCCGTGAGGAGCATCTTGGCCGGCAGAAGCTTCAGGCGGAGGAGGAGGCGCGGCGCTCGATCCGGTTCCGGCGCCCGTAGGTGGCTGCATCGAGCCCTCCACATCAGGAGTACCGACGGACTCTGAGTCGGTGAGCACCTCGTCGGGGTCCACGTAGTCAGCAATCTTGATGGTGGATCAACGGAGCTCCGGATGGGCTTGGCGGATGGCGGCAAGGTCAGCGCCGGCACGGAAGCCTCCGTCGATCTTCTCGACGCGGGCGTCCTTGTACCAGGAGAGCATGAGGGCCAAAGCCATCTCCGCTCCGGCCCGCGCCGCCAAGTCCCGCAGCCGGTCCACCGCAGCCGGCACCTCCCCCACCCTCGCAGCCAGCTGCGCCATCGTCTCCGGAACCGGAGCATCCGGCCACAGGAAGGAGAAGACGTCCCGCGCCGCTTGATGAAGCTTGGCAGCTTCTTTGCCAAGAAGGACGACGAGCTCCTGGGCCATCGGCTGCGCTCCCGGCCAGTTCTCCTGCAGCCGGTTGTAGGCCAGCAGGTCTATGCTAGGATAAAACGCTGTTAGAAAAGAGAGTCAGATCCGGCTACCGAATCCGGTAAGAAAGGGAAACGGAAAAGAAGAACTTACCCTTAGCCGTGTGGCCAACCTGCATCAGCTTCTCCACCAGAGCCTTCTCCTTCGTCGCCAGCCGTTTGATCTCCTTCTCTTGGTCCTTGTTCTGGGCCTCGAGAAGGTTGAAGGCTTTGGTCCGGCTGGCGAGCGAGGCGTCGCGCTCCTTGATGGTGGCCTCCAGGCCGTCTACCCTCGCGTGCCAATCCTTGTTCTGTAGCCGCAGTGTAGAGTTGGACTTGCTCAGCCGGTCGTTCGCTTTCTTCAAGCGATCAATCTCGCGCTGAGCACACACGAGGATAGCTGCGACAAAATCGGCTATCAGCAAAAAAAAGAGAGAAATCAGATGAAGCAAACTTACTCTGGGAAGTTCCGTTGGCAGCAGCAAGCTTCTGCTCCAAGGACCGGTTCCCGCCGGCTGCGGCCTCCAGCAGCCGGATCTCCTTCACTGCCAGTTCGAGGGTGGCGGCGAGGTCCGTCAGCGAGGCGGCGGAGGAGACATCGTCATCCATGGCGTTGGCGGCCAAGGACTCCTTTGCGACAACCACCGCTGTCCTCCACTCCTCCCCCGGCTCTTCGTCAGAGTTGTTGTCGCCAACAACCACGAGCTCCTTGTCGGTAGCGGCCCCCGCGCGCCCGTGGAAGATCCAACCGGTTGAGATCCCTCCGCCTCCGACTGGGGACCCTCCGATCCGGCTGGGGCAGCTAGTTCAGCTCGACGCGGAGGTGGAGGCGGTACCTCGGAAGAAGGAGGGGCGCTGCCAGGCGTAGTCAGAGCACAAGGCGGCGACCCGGTTGGCATCGAGCCGAGCTCGCGACTCCAAACGAGACTAGCGCGCTAAGAAGACATAAGACAAGAGGAAGGAAAGAAAAGCAAATAAGTCAAAGGCAGAAAGGGAGGAAAAGCAAGCAGGCAGAAAATGGCGAAAGAAAAGGGGAGGAGGAATGTACCCCGGCACAACTGGAGGCGACCCCTTCTTCCGGCCAAGGCGGCTCGGTGGCAGGGCGTTGGTCCGGCTCCTCTTGGGGGCCGGCTCCTCCGCGGCCGGCCGGCTGGAGCCGGAACGGCTGGAGCCGCTCCCGCCAGCTTCGCCGTCCATCGTAGGGCGCGGCGCTGGATCGGTGGTCGGCGCGGCCTCCTCCTCCTCGTCAACCTCCGGGTGGGGGTCGGCAGCCAGCTCGTCGTTCCGGCTGGGGAAGGCATCCCCATCCCCGTCGGACTCCTCGCCGGACCGCCAGGCACGTGGCTCGGGCAAGTCAGGCGTGAACTCCTCGAGGGGAGCCTCACCCTCCTCGCGAAGGATGCAAGGAAACATCTGCCGAATACAAGAGATCGGTCGGATAAAACAAGAAAGAAGGGCAAGAAGTACGAAAGAAAAAATCCGGCTAGAGGGACCTACCCGGGGAGCGCGGTTCTCCCGACTATAGGGCGCCAGACTGAACTTCTAGCCCTCCGGCAGCCGCTCCTTGGTGATCGTCCACACCCACTCCTTTAGGTTGTGGTAGCGGGGATCATGACGCGACAGTCGGGTCGGGTCTAGCCAGCCGGAATAGAAGCACATCTTGTGCGCTCGCTGCTGCAACGGCATCATCAGCTGGGACATCCAGCTGAGGGTGACGTCCAGGCCAGTCAGCCGGCAGTGGACGAGGGAGCACATGCGTTTCAGCATCGCATCCAACTCCGCCTTGTCGCCATAGATCTTCAAGTCCCAGTGCAGCCGGCTGGACTCGACATCCTGGAAGGCCAAAAGGTTGATCCGGTCGACGTTGGTGAGGTTCTTGACATAAAAGTACGACTGCTGCCACAATCGTACCGTGTCATGCAGAAGAAACTTGGGGTAGCCGGTCTGCGCATGGGAGTAGATGGAGGCGCCGCTGCAGACGACTAACGGCCCTTGCGTGAACTGCACCTACGACCGGACTCGGAAGAGCCGACAGAAGAGCCCGAGATCCGGCTGGATCCCGAGGTAGCTCTCGCAGAACGCCACGAAGTGCGCCAGTGTGCCGATTGCGTTGGCGCAGAGGTGGTGGAGGCGGAGGTCGAAGAACGCCAAGAAAGTGAGGAAGAAGGGATGCACCGGCAGTGCGAACCCACGCGACAGGTGTGAGAGAAAGATGACCCACTCCCGCTCCGCAGGGTGCGGCGAGACCTCTCCCGCCGGCGTGAGCCGCACCGCCACTTCCTCCTCCGGCGGGAGAACGCGGGTGGCGCGGTACTTCTGGATCTGATCCTCGGTGACGGAGGAGCCGCACCAGGCCCTGCGATTGGCTGCCATCTCCGGCTGGCAGGGGAGCAGCGACGAAGGAGTGGCGGTGGCCCGTAACGTCGATGACGACGAGCGGGCGACGCAGAAGGCAGGAGCACGGAAGGGAAGGGGCAACTGGCAGCGGGGGAGCGAAGGAAGGGAACTGCCTCCCCTGCGGTGTCCCTTTAAAGGGCCGAAAGAGGAACCGTCCACGATGCCACGTGGCGGCCATCCAGGCAACCCCATCCCAACCGCCGCCTAGATCCCGTGCGCCGACGCGGGATGTGCAGAAGATCCGGGAGCGAGAACCGAAGCGCCGGGCAGCAGCTTCCCGAGGCGACGTGCAACGGGACGTTACGCTGCCCGCCGCAGTGCAATGATAGCGCGTGCGCGCGTGGCCAGCGTCAGCACTGACGTCACGGGTAGCGCAACCGCCAGGCGTAGCCTGACACAAATTCAAAACCAGGAGGGAGCGCGCGCACATTTCGCCTAAGGGAGGAATCCACACGCGCTCGGGGGCTAGTGTCGAGGGGATGATCCCCAGATACCCCAACCGGACAAGAAAAGTGCAGTTGGATCGCGCCCGGCTGACCAGATGCAGCCGGACAAGGCAAGCCAGGCCGACTACCACACGGTAGCTGGATCAACAAGAGGCAGCCGGCTATGGCGACGTAGCCGGAGCCAATCAAGGAGATAGGACGACGTTCGTATCAGTGCACGGTACGCCCTGTACGATGACAAGACCGGCCATTACTCGGCCATACCGAAGACTTTGCGAGGATGAGACAGGAACACTGGCCTGGTGCTGACGACAACTCGCACGACGTCCACTGTGCCTACGACAGCCATACCGCTCATACTCCGATGGGACATACCATACCGGATACTGTAGATGACCAGTCGGCTGGGACCTGCATGTGGGGCCCGCCAGTCGGATTGGCCAGTGAGACCGTTGCCTCTCTGCCTATATAAGGAGAGGCAAGGCCTCAGTAGTAAGGGTTGGTCTCATTGCATTGAAGGCAGTAGCTAGAGAATACAGCTCAAGGAGCACTTGTAGTTTGTATATCACCCATAGTCAGATCCGACAGGAGTAGGAGTTTTACCTCATCACGAGGGCTCCGAACCTGGGTACTTCCTGCGTCCAGTTACGCTTTCTTGTATCCAATCCCGCCTGTGGACGCCGTCGATAGCTTCCCTGCTAGTCCCCACACCTCTATCTAACCTTCTTAGGTACTGCCATTCCCAATACAACGACACCTGAAATTTTTCCTTCATACAAAACTTCACACAATCTTTATTAGCAACATTAGTGTACTCAAGATAATAGGTCTTAAGGTTCAGCTCTAACACCAAATAAACTTCCATTAGAACACTAGCTACTGAAGCACTTCCCTCAAAAATCTCAATTCCCCAAAAGAACTCAAAAAGGAACCAACAAGAAGCAAATGCAGAAAATGGCAGAAATCTGTCAAAACAGACCAGCAGGTAAAGACGAATTTTTTCGAAGACCTTCTGTTACTCAAATAAAAAAGTGTTGAACTAATGAAAGTTAGACAACAACCTGTGGCAGAAGCACAAAATTTCACGCCTCAAAAAGACGTTCAGATATTTTACACGATTTTTTACGGTGAAGCAAAAAAATCTGTTTCGGGACAACAACTTTCCCAACCATTACTTCTCTCTCATTAGAGGTTACTCTTGGCACAAAAAGCAAATAAAAAGGATAAGGAGCGGTTATTACTGAAGTAATAACTTCCAAGACTCATCTAAAACTTTTGGGTTATCTCTCAATTAGTACTTTTCTTTAACGCCTTTAATTTAGGCATAAGCAAAAACTAAAATGGATAGAACAGAAGTAAGCGGAGATAATCATGGTGAAAACATTGTTTTGTTCAATGAAATACTTTTGTTAACAAGGTTGATAAGGTCTTGTCACCAAAACAATTTCATATGAGACAAAACTTTGTGTCCCACTAATGATTATGTTACCTCAACCTTGATAGCAATGGTCCCAATCATAATAGTTTCAAATTTTTTCTCTTGGTATGGGACAATATATTTCTCCAACTTGAATGCCCTCAACATGTTCAATTGAATTCAAAACCATAAGTACTATCAATGTTCTTGGGGAAATAGACAATATGTCCTTGTCATTAACATTGAAGGTCACCTTCCCTTGATCACAATTAATAACAGCTCCTGCAGTATTTAAGAAAAGGTCTCCCAAGAATAATAGACGTATTATCAACTTCGGGCATAATAGTTTGAGAGGATGAACACATAAGAAATATGAGTTGAAGTAAAAGAGAGCATCAAGAAGCAAATTCAAAACTCATTTAAGTCTAACCACTTCCTATGCATAGGAATCTTGTATGCAAATAAATTCACAAAGAACAAAGTGATAGGCATAGGAAGATAAAACAAGAGTGACTTCAAAACCTTCAGCACATAGAGAGGTGTTTCAATACCATGAAAACTTCTACAACCATATTTTCCTCTCTCATAATAATTTTCAGTAGCCTCATGAATAAACTCAACAATATAACTATCACATAAAGCATGCTTTTCATGATCTACAAGCACTAGAGCTTTATTATAAACATTTTCAAACGAATCCTTAGGAACATAACATTCATCCTCCTTTACTAAGCATGGGGGACAATCAAATAATGTAAGGGATAAAGAGTTACTCTCATTAGAAGGTAGGCATGGGTAGCTAATCCATTCTTCCTCCTTTTGTTCATGACTCTCCTCCTCTTTTTCATCTAATGAGATTTCAGGTTCATCAATTTCTTCTTCCATAGGATCCTGCAAGGCATTAGTCTCTTCCATTTGTGGAAAGCATATATTAATATATTCAAGAACATAGCCATTTTCATCCTTGTAATTATCAAAGCAAAATGTAAGTATACCATACACCTCATATTTGTAAGGTGAATCATCAATATTTTCAAGCAAACTAGCAAGTTCAAAAGCACCCTTCCAAGCAATAAATTCTTCAATTTGTTCCGCATCATAAAAGTCATAAATTCCTTTAGCATAAGAAGATATGGTATCATTATCATTATACTCACATTGAAAAGGGAGGTGTTTATACCTCTTTCTGCAACAAGATTTATCACAACAATAAGTAACATTATAAGTAGAGCACATGTTTCTAGCAATGGTATACAATTTATCAATTTGTTCCCATAAGTGTTTCCCTTTTTGTGACAAGCGATGTTCCTTATAATAATATTTTTGATCTTACGTGAACCCACCTTGCCAATAAGCTTCAGTTTCAAAGAAACAAACCATTGACAACAAGCATGATAAAGCAACATAATAACAGACAACCGAAAATAACAACTAGAGTAGGAACTACTTTTTTTGTATTTTTGATAAAGAAACAAGAAAACAAGGCGAAAATAAACTTAGCTTGAATAATAGTGAATCCAAGTGAACTTGATAAATAAAGCTATGCTCCCTGGCAACGGCGCTAGAAAATAGTCTTGATGACCCACAAGTATAGGGGGTGTATCGCAGTATTTTCGAGGGAAGTGAAACCCAATTTATTGATTCGACACAAGGGGAGCCAAAGAATATTTATAAGCCTTAACAACTGAGTTGTCAATTCAGCTGCACCTGGAAACAATCTTGCTCATAGCAGTTTATCAGTAGCAACAGTTTTGTAGTAGGAATAGCAAAGTAACAGCAGTAGTAAAGTAAAGACAGCAGTATCAAAATCAGCAAACAGTGGGATTCGAGTGCGGTAGGCATAGGGATGGATGGAAGGGCGATGCATGGACAAGAAAATTCACATAGCAATCAGAACATAGGGCAATTGCAGATAAATAAGATAAAGCATCCAAGTACTAGATAATCCTAGGCATGTGTTCCACATATAGGCATACGTGCTCGCAATGAGAACTTGCACAACATCTTTTGTCCTGCCAACCCGTTTGCAGCACGGCCTCAAGGGAACTACTGGAAATTAAGGTGCTCCTTTTAATAGAGCACCGGAGCAAAGCATTAACACTCCGTGAACACATGTGATCCTCACATCAAAGCCATTCCCTCCGGTTATCCCGATTTCTGTCACTTCGGGGCCATTGGTTCCGGACAACAACGTGTGTATACAACTTGTAGATAAGACCATAAACAATACTATCAGAATGAATCAATAACATGTTCAGATCTGAAATCATGGCACTCGGGCCCTAGTGACAAGCATTAAGCATAAAAGGTCGCAACAAAGTCATAAAGCACTAATAAAAGATACTAGGCACCATGCCCTAACAATCTGATGCCATTACTATTGGGTCCGCAGCATAGAAAACAAAAAATTTCCTACGGTGTGAACTACACGCCAAGATCTATCTACTAGGTACAAAGCAACGGGTGGACATACATCCAACGAGAACTTACCCTCGAAGACAACGAGTTTTGTTAACGAGTAGGAACTCGTGGTTGATGTAGTCGTACACTTGTCGATCTCAAGATCGTGAGGAAGTCCGAGCGCCGCAACTCAGCAGCGCATCCGCACTCGCACACACGTTCAAGCCACCGGACAACCTCCACCTCCTCGCTCCAGCGATCCAGTGGAAGCAGCAACTCCTTCCAGATGAAATTCTACTGGGAACATGTATCTCGCTAATCCGAGATCATGGGGGAATAATTCTAGAGGGGGAGAGAGATCCTTCACAAGGAGGTGTAAGGATGAAGGAGGGAATGGGTGGCCTTTTATAGGAGGAGGGGGGGTGCCCCCTCTCTCCATGGCTGGCGCATGGGGGTTGACCCCTCACCTCCCCCATTCATGTGGTGGTAACCCCTCCACATTAAAATGCCTCTTCACATTCCCTTTTAAAGTCTCCACTTTAAATGCATTAAATTTCTCCAAATTTAATGCTCTCTCATTTAATAAAACTCTTTTTATTAAATTTATTCAGAATTTTGTTAATTACTTTAATTAACAAACATTCACATATAGTCCCTTGCAATATTTCAATATCACATGCATAACCACTTTCTGCAATTTCATGCGAAACAATTTCCGGTTTCTATTGAAACAATTCCTGCGCTTTGCAATTCTTTCATCTGAAACATATGTGCTCCAAAATGGTGTCCGGTAACTCTGAAGTGTGCCACCCTACAGTTCATGAATAATGCAGACATAATCGAGACCCTTCTCCGATCAATAATCAGCAGCGGGACCTGGAGATCCGTACTGACTCCTACACATTCAACGATGACTTCTGTGATCGTGAGAACCTTTAATGCTTGTAACTAAATCCCTTTGTCCCTCGATATATTACATGTCTGAGATTCGATCATCGGTATCTCCATACCTAGTTTGATCTCGTTACCGACATGCACTCTTTTCTCGTTTCCGTGATATAACATTCTAGTGATCACATCACTTGCTTGCAAGCTATCTTAATGTGATATCACCGAGAGGGCCAAGAGTATATCTATCCGTCATCTGGATTGACAAATTCCACTCTTGATCCATGAGCCTCAACATAACACCTTCGTAGTACTGAACCCATCTTTATAGTCACCCTGTTACGGTGTGACGTTTGATGTTATCAAGATACTCTTCCGGTGTTAGCAATTAACATGATCTCATGGTCTAAGGATAAAGATTACTTCGTATGATGTTATAGCAATATAAACATAATGACTTGATCGTAATGCTATACTTCAGATGAATGTTCATCACATCATTCCACCAATGGTGTGACCTTGTTATTAACAACATCCAATGTCCATGATCAGGAAACCTTGATCATCTTGTTAATCAACAAGCTAGTCTATAAGAGAGGCATAACTAGGAACCCTTTTTATTTATTAAACACACATGTATTGATGTTTCCGATCAATACAATTCTAGCATGTAAAATAAACATCTATCATATATAAGGAATATATAATAACAACTTTATTATTGCCTCTTAGGGCATATTTCCTTCATTCTCCCACTTGCACTAGAGACAATAATCTAGTTCACATAGTGATAAATCTAACACCCATGGAGTTCTGGTGTTGATCACGTTTTTCCCTAGGGAGAACTTTAGTCAACGGATATGCTACATTTAGGTCCGTGTGCACTTTACAAATATTTATATCTCTATCCTTGACATGCTCGCGGATGGAGTGAAACCGGCCCTTAATATGCTTGGAATTCTTGTGAGACCTTGGTTCCTTTGCGTTGGCTATGGCTCCATTATTGTCACAATAGATTACCATTGGGTCCAACGCACTGGGAACCACACCTAGTTCCGTAATGAACTCTTTCATCCAAACCGCCTCCTGCGTCGCTTCTAAAGCAGCAACATATTCCGCCTCCATCGTTGATCCAGCCACCACAGGTTGTTTGGAACTCCTCCAACTAACTGCTGGTCCGCTCAAGAGAAATACGTATCCGGATTGAGACTTAGAGTCATACGGATCGGTGTCAAAGCTAGCATCGACATAACACTTAGCGACTAGCTCTTATTCACCTCCGTATATAAGAAACATATCCTTAGTTCTTCTCAAGTACTTGAGGATGTTCTTTACCGCTATCCAGTGTTCTGAACCTGGATCAGATTGGTACCTACTAGTCAAACTAATAGCATGTGCCACATCCGGTCTTGTACATAGCATGGCATACATAATAGAGCCTATGGCCGAGGCATAGGGGATCTTATCCATCATCTCTCTTTCTTCCGCCGTAGCTGGACTTTGAGTCTTACTCAATGTCTTGCCTTGCAACATAGGTAAGAATCCCTTCTTACTTTCGTCCATATTAAACTTCTTTAATATCTTATCAAGGTATGTACTCTACGATAGCCCAATTAGGTGCCTTGATCCATCTCTATAGATTTTAATGCCTAATATATATGATGCTTCACCAAGGTCTTTCATCAAAAATTTGCTGTTTAGATAACTTTTAACACTGTTTAAAAGATCTATATCATTTCCATAAATAATATGTCATCCACATATAATATCAGAAATGCCACATTGCTCCCACTCACTTTCTTGTAAATACAAGTCTCTCCATAAGTTTGGACAAATCCAAACTCTTTGATCACCTCATCAAAGCGGAGATTCCAACTCCGGGATGCTTGCTTCAGTCCATAGATGGATCGCTGAAGTTTGCATACCTTATTAGCATCCTTAGGATCGACAAAACCCTTAGGTTGTATCATATACAACTCTTCTTCAATATTACCATTGAGGAACGCAGTTTTGACATCCATCTGCCATATTTCATAATTGAAATATGCAGCAATTGCTAACATAATCCTAACCGACTTAAGCATCGCTACAGGAGAGAATGTCTCATCGTAGTAAACTCCTTGAATTTGTCAAAACCCCTTTGCGACAAGTCGAGCCTTATAGATGGTCACATTACCATCAGCATCAGTTTTTCTTTTGAAAATCCATTTATTCTCAATGGCCTTTCGGTCGTGAGGTAAGTCCACCAAGTTCCAAACTTGGTTCTCGTACATGGATTCCATCTCGGATTTCATGGCTTCTAGCCATTTGTTGGAATCTGGGCTCATCATCGCTTCTTCATACGTTGTAGGGTCATCCATTTCATCAACCATGAAATTCACAACAGGATTGCCGTACAGTTCAGGAGCTGCACGTGTCCTGCTTGACCTGCGAGGTTCCGTAGTGTCCTCTTTCGGAGTTTCATGATCATTATCATTAGCTCTCTCTTCATCAGGTGAAGTCAACTCCGAAACAACTTCCGGTGCTGCGCCACTCGCCATTCCATGAAGAGAAGGTTCAATAACCTCTTCGAGTTCTACCTTCCGACTACTCACACCTTTCGTGAGAAACTCCTTCTCAAGAAAGGATCCATTCTTGGCAACAAAAACCTTGCCCTCATATCTGTGATAGAAGGTATACCCAATTATTTCCTTAGGGTATCCTATGTAGACGCATTTTTCTGCTTTGGGTTCGAGTTTATCCGGTTGAAGTTTCTTCACATAAACATCGCATCCCCAAACTTTAAGAAATGACAGCTTAGGTTTGTTTCCAAACCATAATTCATACGGTGTCATTTCAACGGATTTAGATGGTGCCCGATTTAAAGTGAATGCAGCTGTTTCTAGTGCATAACCCCAAAATGACAGTGGCAAGTCAGTCAGAGACATCATAGATCGAACCATATCCAATAAGGTACGATTACGATGTTTCGACACACCATTACATTGTGGTGTTTCGGCAGGCGTGAGTTGTGAAACTATTGCACACTCTTTCATGTGTGTGCTAAATTTGTAACTTAGATACTCTCCTCCACGGTCAGACCGTAGAAATTTGATCTTTCTATTACGATGATTTTCCACTTCATTCTGAAATTCCTTGAACTTTTCAAAAGTTTCAGACTTGTGTTTCATCAAATAGATATACCCATATCTACTCAAATCATCCGTGAAAGTAACAAAATAACGATATCCACCTCGCGCCGACACACTCATTGGTCCACACACATCAGTATGTATGATTTCCAATAGATCTTTCGCCCGTTCCATTGAACCGGAAAACGGCGTTCTAGTCATCTTGCCCATAAGGCATGGCTCACATGTATCAAATGATTCAAAATCAAGTGATTCCAAAAGTCCATCAGAATGGAGTTTCTTCATGCGTTTAATGCCAATATGACCTAGACGGCAGTGCCACATATATGTAGACATATCATCATCAAGTTTAATCTTTTTAGCGTTAACATTATGAATGTGTGTAATATTACTATCGAGATCCAACAGAAATAAACCATTCAACATAGGTGCATGACCATAAAAGATATCATTCTTATAAATCGAACAACCATTGTTTTCAGATTTAAAGGAATGACCACTTTGCATCAAACACGATCCAGATACAATGTTCATGCTCAGTGCAGGCACTAAATAACAATTATTTAGGTTCATAACTAATCCCGATGGCAAATGGAGAGGTAGCGTCCCGACGGCGATCACATCAACTTTTGATCCATTGCCGACCCACATTCTGACCTCATCCCTTGCTAGTTGTCGCTTGTTCCGTAGCCCCTAAACCGAGTTACATATATTAGCAACCGATCCCGTATCAAATACCCAGGTGCTACTGCGAGTACTAGTCAAGTACACATCAATAACATGTATATCACATATACCTTTGTTTGCCGTGCCGGACTTCTTGTCCGCCAAATACTTGGGGCAGTTGCGCTTCCAATGGCCAGTCCCCTTACAATAGTAGCACTCGGTGTCAGACTTAGGGCCAGCTCGGGGTTTCTTTTCAGGTGTGGCAACAGACTTGCCACCCTTCTTTCCCTTGTGCTTTCCTTTCTTGTCTTTCTTGAAACCGGTGGTCCTATTGATCATCAACACTTGATCTTCTTTCCTAATCTCCACTTCTGCAGTCTTAAGAATTTACAGAAGCTCGGGAAGAGACTTCTTCATGCCCTGCATATTATAGTTCATCACGAAGCTCTTGTAGCCAGGTGGCAGAGATTGGAGAACACGATGTATGCCTAAGTCAATGGGAATCATTATTCCCAAGGACACAAGCTTATCGGCGTACCCAGACATTTTGAGTACGTGCTCACTAACATAGCTGTTTTCCTCCATAATGCAGCTAAAGAACTTTTCTGTAGCATTATAACTCTCTACGGCAGCATGGGTATCGAAAATCATTTTCAATTCTCCCATGGTATCAAAGGCATTGCCATTTTCGAAACGCTTTCGAAGTTCTAGCTCTAGCCCATACAATATGCCGCAATGAACTAAGTTGTGGTCCTCCTGACGAGTCACATAGACAGTATTTTCCTCGTCAGGGGCATCAGGAGGTGGTGGAGGGCCTAGCGGCGCATCTAGCACATATTTCTTTTGTGCAGCAGCGAGGAGAATCCTCAAATTCATAGCCCAGTTGGTGAAGTTGCTACCATTCGCAGCAAGTTTCTCTTTCTCCATGAACACATTGAAATTAAAAGCAGGTGGTGCCATCTACAACAGAATTTGTAAAGTTTATTTAGACTAAGTTTATGATAGATTGAGTTCAACTAATCCAAATTACTAATGAACTCCCACTCAAAAACGACATCCCTCGTGTCTTTTTGGTGATTACATGAACCAAATCCACTACACCAAGTCCGATCATCACGTGAGTTGATGTAGCTTCAAAGGCGAGCATCTATATGGGCATCATATCAACTATATGACTCATGGTTAACCTTTTGGTCCGTGTTCCGAGGCCATGTCTGTACGTGCTAGGCTCCCCAAGTAAGAACCTTAGTATTAGCTTGTGTAAAACTGTCTTACAACCGTTCCTATGAAAGCGTAGATTCGAGTACACCCGATCATCACGTGATGTCTCGAAACACGATCCACAGAATGGTGCATACTTAAGGAATAGCACATTTTTATCTTGATATCTAAATGAGGGATCATCTTATAATGCTACCAAAAGCGCCAAACTAGCAGTATAAGATGCTAACATCTAATGTGTAAAGTGAGATGATATGGTCCATGCATTTGATCTCTATCACTTGCATCGTGGTATGATCTCTATCATTCCTTTGTGTGTAAGGCCAAGGTCTATGGAACTTACACGTTGAGTGTGTTTTAAGAGTATCTATCATACATCTACTTACAACAATACCATATCAATACACTAGCCCAGCAACGATCTAAACTAGACGCCTCTAATTTATCAATTGCAAGTTTTACGTGGCTTAGGGCTTTCGGAGATAGAACCGTTCTCACCTACAAACATGAACCACAACGAGGATAACTAAGTTATTAGCAACTCGTTGTAAATCAGATATTGACTATAGTAGGAGAGACAGACACCCGCCGGCCACTTATGCAAAACAAGTTGCATGTCAGTCGTGGAACAGGTCTCATGTACGATGACATGTAAGGTTGGTCCGGGCCGCTTCATCCCACTATGTCACCAATATCCAAAATACATAGAAGATGCAATAACATGATCATCATCGCCCACATATAAACATATGTGTACTACCCGTGCAAAGCACCTACGCATAGATCAGGCTCTGATACCACTGTTGGGTCCGCAACATAGAAAACAAAAAATTTCCTACGGTGTGAACTACACGCCAAGATCTATCTACTAGGTACAAAGCAACGGGTGGACATACATCCAACGAGAACTTACCCTCGAAGACAACGAGTTTTGTTAATGAGTAGGAACTCGTGGTTGATGTAGTCGTACACTTGCCGATCTCAAGATCGTGTGGAAGTCCGAGCGCCGCAACTCAGTAGCGCATCCGCACTCGCACACACATTCAAGCCACCAGACAACCTCCACCTCCTCGCTCCAGTGATCCAGCGGAAGCAACAACTCCTTCCATACGAAATGCCACTGGGAACATGTATCTCGCTAATCCGAGACCATGGGGGAATAATTCTAAAGGGGGAGAGAGATCCTTCACAAGTAGGTGTAAGCATGAAGGAGGGAATGGGTGGCCTTTTATAGGAGGAGGGGGTGCCCCCTCTCTCCATGGCCGGCGCATGGGGGGGTGACTCCTCACGTCCCCCATTCATGTGGTGGTAACCCCTCCACATTAAAATGCCTCTTCACATTCCCTTTTAAAGTCTCCACTTTAAATGCATTAAATTTCTCCAAATTTAATGCTCTCTCATTTAATAAAACTCTTTTTATTAAATTTATTCAGAATTTTGTTAATTACTTTAATTAACAAACATTCACATATAGCGCCTTGCAATATTTCAATATCACATGCAGAACCACTTTCTGCAATTTCACCCGAAACAATTTCCGGTTTCTATTGAAACAATTCCTGCGCTTTGCAATTCTTTTGTCTGAAACATATGTGCTCCAAAATGGTGTCCGGTAACTCTTAAGTGTGCCACCCTACGGTTCGCGAATAATGTAGACATGATCGAGACCCTTCTCCGATCAATAATCAGAAGTGGGACCTGGAGATCCGTACTGACTCCTACACATTCAACGATGACTTTTGTGATCGTGAGAACCTTTAACGCTTGTAACTAAATCCCTTTGTCTCTCAATATATTACATGTCTGAGATTCGATCATCGGTATCTCCATACCTAGTTTGATCTCGTTACCGACATGCACTCTTTTCTCGTTCCCGTGATATAACATTCTAGTGATCACATCACTTGCTTGCAAGCTATCTTATTGTGATATGACCGAGAGGGCCAAGAGTATATCTATCCATCATCTGGATTGACAAATTCCACTCTTGATCCATGAGCCTCAACATAACACCTTTGTAGTACTGAACCCATCTTTATAGTCACCCTGTTACGGTGTGACGTTTGATGTTATCAAGATACTCTTCCGGTGTTAGCAATTAACATGATCTCATGGTCTAAGGATAAAGATTACTTCGTATGATGTTATAGCAATATAAACATAATGACTTGACCGTAATGCTATACTTCGGATGAATATTCATCACATCATTCCACCAATGGTGTGACCTTGTTATTAACAACATCCAATGTCCATGATCAGGAAACCTTGATCATCTTGTTAATCAACAAGCTAGTCTATAAGAGAGGCATAACTAGGAACCCTTTTTGTTTATTAAACACACATGTATTGATGTTTCCGATCAATACAATTCTAGCATGTAAAATAAACATCTATCATATATAAGGAATATATAATAACAACTTTATTATTGCCTCTCAGGGCATATTTCCTTCAATTACATGAACGATCTCATCCAATCCCTACCATCCCATAGCCTACAACGGGGGATTACTCACTCATAGATGGAGGAAACATGGATGGTCGATGGAGAAGCGATGGTGGTGATGATGGCGATGATCTCCTCCAATTCCCCGTCCCAGCAGGGTGCCAGAACAGAGTTTCTGGTGCTGTTTCGTGGAATCTAGTGGTGGTGGCAGAGCGGAACTCCTTCTGGAAAAATGTCGGACCCCCCGGAGTTTTTAGGTTAGAAGGCTTCTTATAGGCGAAGAGGGAGACCGAGGGGGTGCCTGGGGGGCCCACACCACCCCCTGGCGCGGACTGGCCTGACCCGTGCCACCAGGTGGTGTGGCCACCCCTGGCTCTTCTCCGTCTCGTATTCTGGCTCCTGGAGTCTTCTGGAAAAATAGGCACTTGGCTTTTGTCCCGTCCAATTTCGAGAATATTCATTTTCTGACTTTCCTGGAACCAAAAAGAGCAGAAAACAGGCAGCTGGTACTATTAGCAGCTTTATGTTGTTTAACGTCATTGTTTGATTTATTGTTTTGAGTTAGTTGGCAGTTACTTTAGAGGGGGTTGTTGTGTTACTTTGAATTTCATACTTACCTTGTATACTTTAATGAAAAACTAATCCCATTGTGTATGTATGCCTGCAAGGTTATATGCCATCATAAGTGGTTTGCATAGGACAAACTAAGAAGGTATTGAAACATGCTAGTTGGTTGGAGAAAGTGATATGCCCTTGTTTTGTTGGTCCAATTATGTGCTCATCAACACGTCACAGTTGGAAAATAGGTATCATCTCTTCTCCCAATGCCCCTTTGCCAACCAAACTAAGAAGGTAAATAAACTTGTGAGTTGATTCGAGAAAGTGGTATGCCCTTGTACAGTTGGACACTAGGGATCACCTCTTCTCCCAATGCCCCTTTGCTCGAGCATGTTAGTAATATCTTTGCCCTGACATTATTATCTCAAGTAACTCGAACAACACATACATAAGTATTTCTTTGTATAGTTGATCATATTGGTAGCTTAGGCTCTTTGGTTGACTAGAAATGCAAACATTTTCAGAGGAGTTCAACCAAACCTTTACAGATACAGGTCAGTTTTCAAGGAAAACCTCAGATGGATGAAGTTTAGAGCAAAGATTAAGAAATACGCTTTGCTGCATGTGTTGGTAGCTTTGTGCAATCTTATTTGATCTCCTTTTCATTTTAGTTTTACTTTCTGTACAAAACACTTGTATATTTGTAACATATTTTTTAAAGATAAATTATAATATGCAGCAAAGTCCTATTGTTTTCATCAATTTTTTATTTGGATATGCAAGGCTGTCTTGTTTCTGGACAAATGGATAATTTTGGTATATTGTGTGTAGATCATCTTCATATGCTCGAGCCTGACAATAGGAGTGGTCCATACATGTTTCAATAGCATGAAGGCAGAGGATGCATTGCTAGCTACATGCATTCCATGTAAGATAGTGATCCATGGATCTTCACTGAAATATATAGGCATATATTAAGCAACGGGGAGTACATGGCATTGGCTTTGTTTTTCAAGCAAAGTTGTTAATAGTTATGTTATAGCCTCTTGCAACCCTAAATGCTAGAGACATGCTTTTGTTTTAGTATAGCGACATGTCTTTCTTTTAGTATACTTGTAAAATGTTATTAGCTTCTATTGGATTTTCTATGACCTGAACATGACTTGTACAATATGAATGTATCTGATACATCTTAGTACTCAAACGTTATAAGTAATAGCTTTCACGATATAGAGCGGTAGTTCTTACCAAACATAGATAGCGGTAATTGCCACTATGATTGGGGATTAAGAACTATATGATACAGAGTTTGGTACATGTTGTGCTCTAACATTTGATATAGAGTTTGGTACATGTTGTGCTCTACGGGGATTGGGAATTAAGAGCTAAGTTTTGGTGGTTTGGGGAATATATCGTTTAGGTATATTTCTATGTTTTTTCTGCGAATGGGGGATACTTCTATGTTGGCCCCACAAGCCATAAGGTACCCATGAACCAAAGCCTGTATCGGAATTGGACACGGTACCTGGGATATCCAGATCCATGGACAAAAATGTCATTACAGAGAGAGGGGGGGGGGGGGGGGGGCAACTACCTATTCTTGGCACACACGCAATGCTAAGAAGATTTGCCGAAACTCGGTGAAATTTAATTGTAGAAATTGTTGTGCTTACGATATTCATCCACAATGAGATGGTATATAACAATATAATAAGAGCATCTCTAGTCGTGACTGTAAAAAATGGTCGCTCTAGTCGTACCCATATAAGGTGACAGAACTGTAAACGAGTTTACTGTCCGCGTCCAAACCCGGCTCCCAAACCCTACTTGTGCGGTATGTGAGGCAGAACTGAGCGTGCCATGTACTACGCGAACCGTTTGCGCACGAGTGACATTTCACCTTTCCTCCTCCCTGCTTACGCGCTGCCGCCGCCACCGATCTCCCGCCCACCCAGATCTGTACCTCCTCCTCTCACCAGATCCGGCCCCCATGGACCCCTGCAAGCTCGCACCCGCCGCTTCTGAGGCCATGCCACCTTAGGCAAGTGCGGCCGAAGGTTTTGGATATGGGTCACCATCCTCCGTATCAGTCGCCACCGTGCTTGCGATCGCCAAGCCGGGGAAGAGGAAGCGGCTCGGGAACAACGGCTCCCCGCTGCTGGCGTCCCCGTCTATCGCCCCCCCCCCCCGCTCTCTACTGCACCATCGGTGGACCAGGCATCCTCCGCCAAGGCGCCGGAGCCAAAGAGAAGAAATTCAGAAGTCGGGGTCATTTGTCGAATTGCTAGAATAAAAAGGAAAAAATATTGTTAAACATGAAATGAAGCTTCTATAATAGTGATGGTTTCAAGGATACAACTAAGCATATATGGTGCCGCTCAAGATGCCCAGAAAGGCAAGTTCTTGGCAAAGCTAGTACGTATATGTGATTATGATTCCTTGTCTACCTTATTTGGTGGAGATTTCAATATTATTCATCGTCAGAATAAAAAGAATAATGATAACTTCAATGGCCCTTGGCATTTCATTTTTAATGCTATAATAGGAAGTCTTGATCTCCGGGAGTTAGCTCTTTCCATAGTGAAGGAAATATGCCCTAGAGGCAATCATAGAGATGATTGTATTTCATGTGTATCCATGAGTTATTATAATGTTCCTTGAATATCCATATACCAGGCAACTTGTATTGATTGGCAATTATGTGAATTGTTTGTGAAACTCTTTACTTGTATGGTTATCTAATAATTGTCCCTAGTCGGAGTTCATGCGAGGACACACGTGAATATTAGACTAGCACATCGATTGGTTAATGACTATTTTTCGCAAGTCATTGACATAGAGATGTCAAACCAATGATGTGGACACATGTTATGAACATGGGGTTGGACTGACCCAACATGAGACTAGCAATAATACTTGCAGCTCTCTCTACATATCGTGTACGTTTTGTCCTTAGACCTGAGATTGTCGCATGTACTTGAGATGTGGATCGACCTACTTTGGGGCTATCAAACACTACTCCGTAACTGGGTAGTTATAAAGGTAGCTTTCGGGTTTGTCCTGATACATGCTGCAAGGCATCGGTCAATCAAGATGGGATTTGCCCCTCTCTACTTGAGAGAGATATCTCTGGGCCCCTCGAGTGATCGGATCCAGAAATGCATGGCCGTGCTACATATGGTTAAGAGTTAACCTAGTAAAGGGATTCTGAATCACAGTATCGAGAAAGAGAGGTCAGCTTAGAGCTAGACCAAATATCGTGAGGCAAAGGGAAAGACATGTACTCAACCTTGTGATGGTTCGTCCGAATGATCTTTATATGCGTTTAGGAGTTGGCACGTCTTGCTAGAGGCCGCTACCAACTATTGACGGAGTAAGTGTACCCGCGTCATGTCTATACGTGTATGAACCTATAGGGTCACACACTTTAGGGGCTGGAAGCCTAATGAGGATTGGATCCGAATTAGACCAGGCTTAGGCTGCTAATGGGCTGCTAATGTAGAAGCCCACCAGGGATGCCTATATAAGAGGGAGTGAGGCGAGCTGAAAAGGTGAGAGCATTCCACCCAGCCGCCACTCCTCTTCCGCCTGTGTTGCTCGCGCAGACCTAGCAGTCTGGCGTGTGACGGCTTCCACTCCGGACGTGTGGATACCTCAGAGGTGCCGCATCTGTAGCACTTGGACGAGCCGCGGAAAGGGGAGCTTCTCGTGGGACGAGGACGAGGAGGAGACGTAGAACATCTACACTGCCGCAACGTGCTTCATCGAGTTCCGCACCTGCGCGTCTAGCGGTAATCCCGTGATCTATGACAATAGTATTCCTGGTTGACGCGGTAGAAAATTTTGATTTTACGCTAGTGTAGCCTACCCGCAACCCTACAGTGGTATCAGAGCCGATGCTATTCAGTCATAGGTTCGGGAAGTTTGCATATGGTGATATGTAGATTGATATGAATGATATGATCGTTTGTATGGCGGTGTTTCTGGATTGATCTATGATCTTACTTTCCGTGATCGTGATTCTAAGGTCGTCGAACGACTTACCCCTACCGGTCGGTTTCCGCCATCGGGGTAGACAGTGACACATAAATCCTTCTGAATCACGCGAAGATCAATATGATTGATCGAATCGGGAATTAGATCTGAATCGACGTACCGTGATCAAAGGAGTTTGGTCGAATCGGAACTATGGTCGGTTTATGGTAAATTTGATTTGCCGATCAAAATCCTTAAAGAAAATTGTATAGATTCGATCTCTCATTTTTCACAAAGGCTACTACTGCTACTACAACACATGCACATGGCAACAGGGTCATCGAGTGCACGGTTGTCGATGGGACGCTGCAATTTATTGCCACTTGATTTTAATAAGACATATCCCATTTTTACGTAGTGCTCTCAATCTCACTTCCAACTGGGCCCTACCTCTAGTAACTTCCATGAGTCAAGGGCCCCCCTCGAGTAGATCTAACATTGCTAGAAATTGGTTCCGCGCTACTTCCATGGAGTGGAATCGAGATCTGCCATGAGCGTGTTTTTAATGCAGCTCTAAAGTGGAGATCGTGGCTGTTTCAAAAAAAGGGAACCCCAAAAAAAGGTGGAGATTGTGGTAGCCCCCACCCCCCGCCCACCACACGTGTCCACTCGAGGACTACGAACGGTCTGGTGTTTAATAACCCGCTCAACCTTCTTCTTCCATGTGCTCGTGTCATTTCCCCCCAGTCTGTCTAGTCCCAAGACCCCAATCTGCACCTACCGCGCGCGCCGAAGCTCCCTCGCTTACACTACCTCCTTCCTTAGGTGCACCATGAAGCGTACGCATGGAGACGAGCCGGAGGTGAAGCCAGTTGAAGGCGTAGCAGCAGATGGCTCGGTCGTCGCCAAGCAGGAGGAGGCGTTTTCTCCGGGCACGAATGCCTCTCGTCGCCACGCCGTTGAGGGTTCGAGCTCATCCATCTAGCCAGTAGCCGTCACCGCCGAGCAGCAGGTAGCTGCCAACGTCGTGGTGCCAATGGCAGATCTGGATGGGGGGCAGGAGGCAGGCAGAGGTAATCTGGTGCTCTACAACAACAACCCCATCGCCATCCAAGAAATCTTTCACGCAATTGCGGAGAATGACGAGTTCGACGAGGAGGTCCCTGATGAGGAGTCCGAGGTACTGCATTGCTAGCTTCTCTAGTTGCAGCCGTAGATTTCACTATTCATACATAGGATTTGCTCAATCGTGTATAGATTCTTTCACTCTTGAAGTAGGGTAGTATATATATGGTTCGATCGGTCGATTGACGCATCTGCCATCTAGTCACAAAACCCCAATCTGTCTAGTCACAAAACCCCAATCTGCTCATCTGCCATCTAGTTGATTTTGCTAGTTGAGTGTTGATTTCGATACACAACATGCCTATAACATTACATTTCTATTCCTTACTGAGCCCAATGTTTCAATTTTGCCCCCAAAATAGTGCAAGGGCATCTGATGGTGTGGTTTTCTTAGGGATGGTTAGTGAACCTGAGGCAACAATGCACATAAACAATATAGGTTATGTTGTTGGTATTTTGGTTCTCCGACTCCATCTCTAAAAAAATGAGGCCTAATTTTTCTCTCATATGGAACCTATATATAACCTTTGTATTGTTTCTGATCTATGAATGCGTCGTATGATGCATATGTATATCCCTGAATATTGTTTTGTACGATAACATTTCAATTTCTTATTGTGAACAATGATTCAAATTTGCCCCAAAGAGAGGCAGACACATTGGTGTGAGATTTTTTCAGGGATGAGTTAGCGAACCTGGTTCCATGTACAAGATCAATATAAGCTGTGCAATTGTTACTTGGTTCTCTTACGCCATCCCTGAAGAAACTTATGAGGCTGCAATCTTTATGCTACATTCATAGAACTATGATATTTGAACTATCTATTCCATGCATTCATAGTGTATAAGAATTACATTTTAGTTTGTCACCGAGGCCGCTGATTGGAATTTCCCCCAAAAGAGTTCAAGGGGAGATACATATGATGGTGTCGTGTTTTAGGGATGGGTTGGTGAACCTGAGGCAACAATGCACAAAAATAATATAGGTTGTGCTGTTGGTACTTTGGTTCTCCAACTCCATCTCTGAAACAAATTATGAGGCCCTAGATTTATTCTCATATGGAACTACATATATGATCCTTGAATTGTTTCTGATCTTTTAATGATTGGTATGACGCATATGTATATGAATGATTTTGATCATAAGTATTTTTAACATGTACCTGAAGATTAATTGTTTGGTTTTTTATTTATAATTATAGTATTTAGGCTTGTTTTTGTACCTAACTATGTATATCCCTGAATATTGTTTTGTACGATTACATTTCAATTTCTTATTGTGGCCAATGATTTAAATTTGTCCCCAAAGAGAGGCAGACACATTGGTGTCAGATTTTTTCAGGGATGAGGTAGTGAACCTGGGGCGATGTACATGAACAATATAGGTTGTGCAATTGTTACTTGGTTCACTCACGCCGTCCCTAAAGGAACTTATGAGGCTGCAATCTTTATTCTACATACACTCTGATGCAATTATTTGTCATTGTGTTGAGATGAAATGATATCTGAACTGATCAAACTATTCCTGAGATGCTTTATCTTTGATATCCACGGATATATTATCTTACATATACATGTTGTCAATTCTTGAGTTGTAATACAATTCAATCATATGTATGAGTTCTAAGTTATGTTCTCAAAAATCAATAGGAGGATGATGATGAAGTGGACGATAGCAAGGTATCCAGGGACAACAAGAGCCGCTACGTGCTGAGGCGGTTATGGTGTGGGCTAATCACTGTGACAGAGCAATCAACGTCGACCTTGACAGCATGATCCAGCACGCGGTGACGTTGGAAAAGGCGGACGAAGAAGGCATCGACCGATTACCTTGGCGCGGCACGCAGCCTTCAGCAAATTCCTCCGGGAGTACGTCAGGACTGGCCTGTATCCCATCGACTAGGCTGTCCCTGCCTCCTGCTAATATGCCCCTGCCTTGCTAGGCGTCTTCGTGTCCTGGCCTCCTGCTACCGTCCCTGCTTTTATTTTGTTTTAGTTAATTATTACCTGTGTGGCTGTGTGTGGCATTTAAGACAATATATCCGTGGTGTCTCTGGTGAACCTTCTATATTAATCTACTCCTTTATATGGAGTGCCTTAAAATTTCTAGTATTTAATTATATTACTGATCATGCTCATGCACACTACAAAATATTTCTAGTGCTCGATTATATTATAATTATCAAGGAATACATCAACAAGTTAAATTGGTTGAAATTTTGTATTGAAGTAACTAAATGATCTCACATCGGTGGTGGATGTTGTCAGAAGCCGAAGGCATCAGCTGAAGACCTTGGAGCGGCACACAGTCTTCAGCAAATTCCTTACATGTTCAACAACTGGTTGCCGCCGCCAAGCTCCGAATTCGCTTACAGGTCCAACATGGCAGAACCTGAGCTACCATAGAGACCTCGGTAGAGGTGGCAGAATTGGTGCAGGTGCAACCACGGTGACGGCGAGCTCGGATTCTAAAGGAGGAAAACAAAACTGAGCATGGTCGACACGGTGACAGATCTCACCGGGAACCAATTCTCGTCCGTGCACCGTGCCATGGGTGCGTCCATGGTGAGGGGGCGCTCTGACTCGGGATGGGGGGAGAGCGGGGCTGAGCAGGTTCGTCACGTCCCAGCTCTGCGCCATGGCCGCAACCTCAGATTGCCGCTCCGGGGAAGAAGAAGACGCGTAATGGATGCATGCGCCAACGCTGCAAGCCTACAGGGAGGAGAGCTGGGCCGAGCAGGTTGGTCCATGTCCCATCTCAGCGCCATGGCTGCGACGCCCCACAGATTGCTACTCCGGGGAAGAAGAAGATGCATAATGGATGTAGGTGCCAACGCTGCAAGCCTAATTGACACCTAAGCGACGGGAGCGACATAACGGCGAGAACTGATAAGGGGGGCCCAACTTGACGGCCGTTAGCCTGATATTTTGTATTGAAACGTAAAGTTAAATTCGTGCTAAAAAAGACCCTCTGAGTATTTGGCACACCAACTGTAGTCATCTCGGCTGATTTCAGGGAACTTGGGGTACCACGTTGCCTAAGCGCCCCAACTTTCGGGCCGCAAATTGATATTCTCCCAAGGAAGGTGACGTAAGTGTTTTTCTTTGTTGGGAAGTTCTTCTTTCCATCCGGCTTGGGATTTGAAGCGTTAGCTTCCTCCATGTCGGAATCTTCCTTGGTCTCCTTCTCTTTTTCAGGATTCTTCTTTCCTGTCTTCCGCTTAGCCCTGTAGCCAATAGTATCATCTTTCTTGATGTCGTCATTGAAACGACACTCGGTGTTTGTGTGAGACGAGCTCCCGCTAGCATCTAAGTGATGCACACATGGGTTGTTGGCAATGTCAGCCCAGGAATAGGGTTTGCCAGGTTGTTGGTTTCCTCTACCCTGGACTCTTGATGTCCCACGACCGCATCCACGGACACCGCCGTGTTGGGGATATACTTTGCGGGTATCCTCACAGTTCCTCACTGACTAGGGTGGCCACTTCGGGTTAGAGCACTGCTTCACGGGTGACCTAGTCAGGGAGAAGAGACGGAGTCCAATCCGGCTATGTGAAGGCCTAGAAGACTTACCAACATAGGCAAATAGTGTTACTTGTAGTTCAAGATGTACTCTGTAACCGACTCTTAGTCGTAGCCGGGCAGATCTCTCCTGTAAACCCTAGGCCGGACATCTATATAAGCCGACCTAGGGAGAGCCTTTAGGGCACCTAATAGTCTACAATCTCAACTCGCACAGGCAAACCCATGTAACCCATATTCCGGCTCTGCCGTATTACTAGATTGCTAGCAGGAGTAGGATCCGTCCAAAGTAGGCGGATTCGAACCTGGGTAAACTTGTGTGCTCACTGTCCCGGAACACCGTATGTCTCACACCCCTCTCTTCCGCATGCCTTGAGGACCCCCTCATGGCGTACTTGTCAGCAATCCGACGACAGTTGTCACCCACCGTGGGGCGAGTGAGCTTCGGATCTGTGTTCCAAGCGGAATCTGCAAGAATCGGAATCGACGAGACTATCACTGTCAGTGGCATCCTCTACACCAGCGACGTCCCTCTCATCTTTCTCGACGAGACCTGGATTCCGGCTAGGGAGGCTGTGACTGCCTACACCATCATGTCTTTTGGCGAGATCGATGTTTACATCGGTTTTGCTGAACCTGTCCCACCCACCCCAGCGGTGAGGATAGAGGCAGAAGAAATTTCTGGGTCCCCTTTGTCTGCGGAGGCGGCAGAGTTCCGGATCTCAGAAAACCCTAATCCCACCCAGCCCGCACCAATTGTGGAGATAGTGGAGAAATCCGAGCCTAAAGCAGACCTAACGGTCCAAGTCGAATCTAGAGTGGATCTCCCTGGAGAGGCTGAATCCCAGATCGACCCACATGCTGAGGTCGAAAACCAGGAGGAGCATAGCAACAACACTGATCCGGCTCTAATGACGCCGGGACAAACATGCCTTTCCTGAGATCCATGCTGCAACGCATGATGATGCAGGATGCAGGCATAGGCGATATTCTCGAGACCATAAATCGTTTCGAGGAAGCCGATCGTGAGAGGCACAACTATCTCATGAGGCACGTGTCGCACTTTGTCGGGTATGTGGGATCCGGATTCGGCACTGCCGATGCTGGAGACAACACCGACTCTGTGCTAGAGGCGATCAAAACAAACACCGATGTACCCGCATCCTCGGATGAGTCGATGACGTCAGCAGATTTCCGAAAGTTCTCGGTGGAATATGAAGAGGAGTATAACTCCAAAGCTGCACAGGAAGAAGAAGCCATGGATGAAGGATCCAGGGAAAACTCTCCCAAAATGCAGGATGACATGGAAATCGGAGATAATCCCAAGGTCTAGATGTCCGAAAGTACCGATCAGAGCTTGACTCCGGGAAACGGACCCAAAGCTGTCTTTACTACCGACGCTGCCAAGAAGACAAAGAAGAAAAACAAGAAGAACAAGACCCTGGCAAAAGATCCTTCGGCAGAGGAGGTGATTGCCGAGGAATACGAAGAAGACTTGGATGGAGCACTTATCCCAGACGAGACCAAAAAAGAAGAATTGGTGGATGGACACGTAATCACTGAAGGTGCGCATAAACTCATCGACGCTGCATTAACCACACCTATTCCTACAGCTGCAAAACTTACTGCGGAAGAGCTAGACAAGAGGGCACATACCCTAGAAGCGCGTCACCAAGTACTCCTCGATGAAGCCAAAAACATTGAGGAGGAAAAGAAACGCATGGAAAATGCGGAGAAGTACAATTCCAGGGAACATCAGAAGACCAGGAACGTCATACTCATGACGACCAATTCCCGCAGATTCACAAAGTCCTTTTTGGAGGAGAACTTGGGATGCCTCGACACGACAGCAACGGGGATTGGGTGTATCCAACGCTAGTACAAAACACCGTTGCAGCTCGGGAAATCCTATCAGCTAATCCAGGCACGGAGCAGATCCGGTTGGGAATCAAACTACTCAACAAAGGACTAGAGCAACAAAAGGTCGCCCTGTCCGGAAGTCAAAAACTGGTCTGAGATTCTGACCAATGTCGCATAGATCCGACATAGGCCGATGTAAGACCCCAACGTGTTCCGAAACAACACCGTCACTCCGACCACTGGGAAGACAACTACTCAAGAACCGGATCTTCAGGACAGCACCACAAAGCTGCACGTGACTGGCGTAACGTTAACCCAGTTGCGGAGCAAGAGGCAATTGCTGCACTGAATCTGAGGAACCCTCCCCGGCGAGAGTCGAAACACCGCATGGAAGAAGATAAAGAGAAACGTCGGGAGGATGACCGACAAAGAATGCCACCTCCTAGACATACAAGCCGTCTGGATGACGGGCAAAGGAACGACAGACACCGTGCCGAGACAAGCCGACAGGGGGCTCGTCACAATGAAGACCCTCCCCAGAACTGGAATAATGACGCTCCGAACGAAGGACGGTGATCAGCCAGAAATAACCCAGTTGCTCCACCCTCTCCGCCAAGTACCCATCACAACGGCTCCCAAGGAGGCCAAGGAGGGCGTCGTGGTGGAGGAGGTGGTGGCAGAAGCCGAAGTCCGGCTCCAAGGCACCGCAGCCATAGCCGTCACTCGGGACAATCTTTATCCCCAAATGATGCAAGGCACAGGATCAACTCCAATATAGAGGCGCAGCGCTATGAAAATGATGACATATACGTGGGATCAAAGTGCTTCGGACCACACATAAGAGCTACAAGATTCCCAGAAGGATTTACTATCTCAAGACATATGCATGCCTACGACGGTATAGCTCGGCCAGATACTTGGCTACATGATTTTTTCCAAGCTTGCTACATCGCAAAAGGCGGAAACAGCCTGGTCACAACCCGATATCTCCCACTTATGTTGTGGAAGATGGCACGATCATGGCTCAATGAACTTCCGGAGAACACCATCCACAACTAGTATGACATGCAAAGTGCGTTCTTTTGGAATTTTGAAGGCACATACCGGAGGCCCTGTACGGCCGGAGACCTACATCGTTAAACTTGACGGGATTATCTTGGACGATGGATCGACACCAAGAACTCCTGTGAAGGAGTAAATGACCAAACTGCGATTGAAGCATTCATTGCAGGTCTCCCAATTGGTTTATTGCTGAAGGAAATATGCCCTAGAGGCAATCATAGAGATGATTGTATTTCATGTGTATCCATGAGTTATTATAATGTTCCTTGAATATCCATATACCAGGCAACTTGTATTGATTGGCAATTATGTGAATTGTTTGTGAAACTCTTTACTTGTATGGTTATCTAATAATTGTCCCTAGTCGGAGTTCATGCGAGGACACACGTGAATATTAGACTAGCACATCGATTGGTTAATGACTATTTTTCGCAAGTCATTGACATAGAGATGTCAAACCAATGATGTGGACACATGTTATGAACATGGGGTTGGACTGACCCAACATGAGACTAGCAATAATACTTGCAGCTCTCTCTACACATCGTGTACGTTTTGTCCTTAGACCTGAGATTGTCGCATGTACTTGAGATGTGGATCGACCTACTTTGGGGCTATCAAACACTACTCCGTAACTGGGTAGTTATAAAGGTAGCTTTCGGGTTTGTCCTGATACATGCTGCAAGGCATCGGTCAATCAAGATGGGATTTGCCCCTCTCTACTTGAGAGAGATATCTCTGGGCCCCTCGAGTGATCAGATCCAGAAATGCATGGCCGTGCTACATATGGTTAAGAGTTAACCTAGTAAAGGGATTCTGAATCACAGTATCGAGAAAGAGAGGTCAGCTTAGAGCTAGACCAAATATCGTGAGGCAAAGGGAAAGACATGTACTCAACCTTGTGATGGTTCTTTCGAATGATCTTTATATGCGTTTAGGAGTTGGCACGTCTTGCTAGAGGCCGCTACCAACTATTGACGGAGTAAGTGTACTCGCGTCATGTCTATACGTGTATGAACCTATAGGGTCACACACTTTAGGGGCTGGAAGCCTAATGAGGATTGGATCCGAATTAGACCAGGCTTAGGCTGCTAATGGGCTGCTAATGTAGAAGCCCACCAGGGATGCCTATATAAGAGGGAGTGAGGCGAGCTGAAAAGTAGAGAGCATTCCACCCAGCCGCCACTCCTCTTCCGCCTGTGTTGCACGCGCAGACCTAGCAGTCAGGCGTGTGACGCCTTCCACTCCGGACGTGTGGATACCTCGGAGGTGCTGCATCTGTAGCACTTGGATGAGCCGCGCAAAGGGGAGCTGCTCGTGGGACGAGGACAAGGAGGAGACGTAGAACATCTACACTGCCGCAACGTGCTTCATCGAGTTCCGCACATGCACGTCTAGCGGTAATCCCGTGATCTATGACAATAGTATTCCTGGTTGACGCGGTAGAAAATTTTGATTTTACGCTAGTGTAGCCTACCCGTAACCCTTTAGTGGTATCAGAGCCGATGCTATTCAGTCATAGGTTCGGGAAGTTTGCATATGGTGATATGTAGATTGATATGAATGATATGATCGTTTGTATGGCGGTGTTTCTGGATTGATCTATGATCTTACTTTCCGTGATCGTGATTCTAAGGTCGTCGAACGACTTACCCCTACCGGTCGGTTTCCGCCATCGGGGTAGACAGTGACACATAAATCCTTCTGAATCACGCGAAGATCAATATGATTGATCGAATCGGGAATTAGATCTGAATCGACGTACCGTGATCAAAGGAGTTTGGTCGAATCGGAACTATGGTCGGTTTATGGTAAATTTGATTTGCCGATCAAAATCCTTAAAGAAAATTGTATAGGTACTGCGAGGGGCACTGGCCCTTCGAACCCCGCAGGGGGAGACCCCCTAGACCCCCCTTAGTCGTAGCCCCCTTTTTGTATCTCGTTAAGGTTCATAGGTGGTACGATTTCACATGATCCGGTAGAATGCGATTCTATGCACAACTTGTTTTTGCAGGATTTATGTGATCAGTATGGCCCAAAAATGTATGTGATGCATGTATGTATTTTTTCATGACCTGCGTGTCGTGAGTTGGGCAACACGGCTGGAGCCATATGTGTTGTCAATTATTGTAATGGCCAGCGTGCCAACTTGTGATGATCCCAATACCATGTAATTTTGATTACTAGATGTTAGGAGTAATAGCTTGTATTAGTTCTTGGAGAACTCATCACTTGGAGGATGGCTCGCATAGAGCATGAAGATGGAGATCATCATGGTGGACAGGTTCTATGGCGATGGAGATCACCATGAGAAAATGGGCCATACTGTATCACATCTATGTGAATGCTATTCTTATACGTTTTACTACTATGTATGCTTAGATGATAGAAGTAGAACGATCCCTCACAAAGTTTAAGTTAAACCATGCCCTCCCAACCAAACCTTGCACCATCCTATGCCCTGTACAATCGTTGGTGGGTCTATGAAATTAGGGTGCCACGGTTTTCCTTGGCTGGATGGGTTTGTATCGGATACCTACACGCATAAGGGTTGGTGAGCTTAACAAGGTCATCTTAACAGTTAAGGACCTTGGGGCATAAAGGTTGGGTGCCTAGTTTTGACATAGAGATGTCACCCAACAACAAGATTCATATGTGATATGATTAGCAAAGGTTGCTTACCGATTTACCTTGTCTTCTAGCAGTGATGCTAAATCTCACTAGTCGACTTGTTAATTGGGGATCTTGAATCACTTAGTATCAATAGAGGGATGTTGATTTAAGTGGGAGTATATGCTATTAAATTGTTTAATATGTTTTACTCTTTCATGGTTACATGGCTTAGTATTTTGCATATTTTTTTGTTGTAGATCAATGGCACCGAACAATTCATCACCTTTTGCTTTGCGTTCGATTCTTGAAAAGGATAAACTAAATGGAACAAACTATTCGGACTAGGTCCGTAACCTGAGAATTGTTCTCAGGGCTGAGAAAAAGGAAACTGTTCTGGATACCCCAATCCCGGATGAACCTGCTGATAATGCAACTGCTACCCTTAAGAATGCCTACAAGAAAGCATGTGATGAATCTCTTAAGGTCAGTTGTCTTATGCTTGCATGCATGGAACCTGATCTTCAAAAACAGTTTGAGGATCAGGAAGCGTACGATATGATCGTTGCGCTTAAGGACATGTTCCAGACTCAGGCTAGGACTGAGAGGTACAATGTCGCTAAGTCCTTTGTGGAATGCAAGCTGGCAGAGGGAGCAGCTGTAGGCCCCCATGTGATCAAAATGGTTGGTTACAGTCAGACTTTGGAAAAGCTTGGTTTTCCATTAGGCCAAGAGTTGGCCACTGACTTCATTTTGGCATCTCTTCCATCTAGCTATGGGCATTTCATTTCGAACTACCATATGCATGGGGTGGAGAGGGGCCTTAATGAATTATGTGGGATGCTGAAAACAGCAGAATGTGACATTAAGAAGTGTGCAGGGCATAGCCATGTGATGGCTGTGCAGAACAAGCCTAGCTTCAAGAAAAAGGGCACTTCTTGGCAGAAGAAGAAGGGCAAGGCTAAGGATACGATCCCTAAGCCAAACCCTGCACCCAAGCAAAAGGCTGGTCCTGCAGGAGACACTGAGTGTTTCTTTTGTCACGAATATGGCCACTGGAAGAGAAACTGCAGCAAGTACCAGGCTTCTTTGAAGAAAAGTGGAAGTAAGAGTACTTCCCACTCAGGTACACTTGTTGTAAATGTTGTGGACATTTTTCTCGCAGATTCTTATGTTAACTCTTGGGTATTTGATACCGGATCGGTTGCTCATATTTGCAATTCGATGCAGGGGCTAATAAGGACTAGAGAAGTGCAGAAAGGCGAAGTGGATTTTCGCGTCGGAAATAAAGCAAGGGTTGCTGCATTGTTCGTCGGCGTCATGCAACTTCACCTTCCGTCAGGATTTATCATGGAGTTGAATAATTCTTATTACATTACTAGTATGGGTCGAAACATTTTATCACCTTCATGTTTGATGAGGGATGGTTATTCATTCGCGAGTACAAACAATGGTTGTGTAATCTCTAAGAATGCTATGTTTGTGGCTGATGCTCCCATTGTGAATGGGTTATTTATTTTAAATCTTGATAATGCATGTGTTTACAATGTTAGTGCTAAAAGGCTTCGGCCAAATGATTTGAGTCCTACCTATCTATGGCATTGTCGTTTGGGGCATATAAGTGAAAAGCGCATGAAGAAGCTCCATGGTGATGGTCTTCTAACTTCGTTTGATTTTGAATCATACGAGACATGTCAAGCTTGTTTACTTGGAAAGATGACCAAGACGCCTTTTACGGGGTTTCCCGAGAGAGCGACAGACTTGTTGGAACTCATACATACTGATGTATGTGGACCAATGAGCACGACAGCCAGAGGAGGATATCACTACTTCATTACTTTCACTGATGATTTCAGTAGATATGGCTATGTCTACTTGATGAAGCATAAGTCTGAAACTTTTGAAAAGTTCAAAGAGTTTCAAAATGAGGTAGAGAATCAACGTGGCAAGAAAATAAAGGCCTTGCGATCTGATCGCGGAGGTGAATATTTGAGTCACGAGTTTAGCAATCATCTTAAGAGTTGCGGAATTGTTCCACAGCTCACGCCGCCCGGAACGCCTCAAAGAAACGGGGTCTCTGAACGGCGTAATTGAACTTTGTTGGACATGGTTCGATCGATGATGAGCCAGTCGGATTTACCATTATCATTTTGGGGTTACGCGCTAGAAACAGCAGCTTTCACACTAAATAGGGTACCATCTAAATCCGTAGTTAAGACACCATATGAGATGTGGACTGGAAAGAATCCCAGTTTGTCTTTTCTAAAGATTTGGGGTTGTGATGCATTTGTCAAGCGACTTCAGTCGGACAAGCTAACACCCAAATCAGATAAGTGCATTTTTATGGGATACCCAAGGGAAACCTTAGGGTATTACTTCTACAGCCGAGAAGAGGGCAAAGTGTTTGTCGCTCGTAGCGGTGTTTTCCTAGAGAAAGAGTTTCTCACAAAGGGAACGAGTGGAAGGTCGGTGCGACTTGAAGAAGTTCAAGATGAGCCAGTCGGGGATGCTTCTACGAGTGATGCTATTGTAGCAGAACAAGTTGAGGAACCCGTGGCAATAGAAGCACCACAACCACGAAGGTCGGCGAGGCTCCGCGAAGCGCGGGAGTTATTATTGTTAGACAATGATGAGCCTGCGAACTATGCAGAAGCGATGGTGGACCCAGACTCTGAGAAATGGCTGATTGCCATGAGATCCGAGATAGAGTCCATGGGAGACAATCAAGTTTGGAACTTGGTTGACCTGCCTGATGGTTTTAAAGCCATCGAGTGCAAGTGGATCTATAAGAAGAAGATTGATATGGATGGAAATGTTCACATCCATAAAGCTCGACTTGTTGCAAAAGGTTTTCGACAAGTTCAAGGAGTTGACTACGACGAGACTTTCTCGCCCGTAGCGATGCTTAAATCTATACGGATCATTCTAGCCATTGCTGCACATTTCGATTATGAGATATGGCAGATGGATGTCAAGACGGCTTTCTTAAATGGAATCCTTTCTGAGGACGTGTATATGATGCAGCCCGAAGGTTTTGTCGATCCAAACAATGCTGGAAAGGTATGCAAACTTCAAAAGTCTATTTATGGGCTGAAGCAAGCATCTCGGAGTTGGAACATTCGATTTGATGAAGTTGTAAAGGAGTTTGGCTTCACCAAAAACGAACAAGAACCTTGTGTGTATAAGAAAGAAAATGGGAAATCACTTGTGTTTCTAATCTTATATGTGGATGACATATTATTGATTGGAAATGACATTCCTATGCTCGAGTCTGTTAAGACCTCATTGAAAAATAGTTTTTCTATGAAGGACTTGGGAGAAGCGGCATATATTCTGGGTATCAAGATCTATAGAGATAGATCAAGGAGGCAGTTCAGCATGGAAGAGGCTAAGAAGGGGTTCTTGCCCATGTCTCACGGCATTAAACTCAGCAAGACTCAGTGTCCTTCGACCACTGATGAGCGAGAACGCATGAGTAGGGTTCCATATGCTTCGGCTATTGGATCCATCATGTATGCAATGACATGTACTCGCCCAGATGTTTCCTATGCTCTAAGTGTTACGAGCAGATACCAGGCTGATCCAGGTGAGATTCACTGGACAGCGGTAAAGAATATCCTTAAGTACTTGAGAAGGACTAAGGATATGTTCCTAGTTTATGGAGGTGAGGTTGAACTCAGTGTAAAGGGTTACACAGATGCGAGTTACCTTAATGACTCAGACGACTCGAAATCGCAATCAGGTTATGTGTTTGTCATGAATGGTGGTGCTGTGAGCTGGAAAAGTTCCAAGCAAGATACAGTGGCCTCCTCTTCAACAGAAGCTGAATATATTGCTGCCTTGGAGGCTGCAAAGGAAGCTGTTTGGATTAGGAATTTCCTGATCGCTCTTGGTGTGGTTCAGGGCTCGTCCAATCCCTTGGACGTTTATTGTGACAACAATGGTGCTATTGCACAAGCCAAAGAACCTAGACAGCACCAGAAGAACAAACATATTCGCATGCACTACCATCTGATTCGTGAGTTCATTGATGAAGGTAGTGTCATGTTATGCAAAATACATACGGACTCAAATGTTGCTGATCCCTTGACTAAGCCACTCCCGCAGCCTGCGCATGAAGCGCACACAAGAGCAATAGGTATTAGATACTGTCTAGATTGACTCTAGTGCAAGTGGGAGACTGAAGGAAATATGCCCTAGAGGCAATCATAGAGATGATTGTATTTCATGTGTATCCATGAGTTATTATAATGTTCCTTGAATATCCATATACCAGGCAACTTGTATTGATTGGCAATTATGTGAATTATTTGTGAAACTCTTTACTTGTATGGTTATCTAATAATTGTCCCTAGTCGGAGTTCATGCGAGGACACACGTGAATATTAGACTAGCACATCGATTGGTTAATGACTATGTTTCGCAAGTCATTGACATAGAGATGTCAAACCAATGATGTGGACACATGTTATGAACATGGGGTTGGACTGACCCAACATGAGACTAGCAATAATACTTGCAGCTCTCTCTACACATCGTGTACGTTTTGTCCTTAGACCTGAGATTGTCGCATGTACTTGAGATGTGGATCGACCTACTTTGGGGGTATCAAACACTACTCCGTAACTGGGTAGTTATAAAGGTAGCTTTCGGGTTTGTCCTGATACATGCTGCAAGGCATCGGTCAATCAAGATGGGATTTGCCCCTCTCTACTTGAGAGAGATATCTCTGGGCCCCTCGAGTGATCGGATCCAGAAATGCATGGCCGTGCTACATATGGTTAAGAGTTAACCTAGTAAAGGGATTCTGAATCACAGTATCGAGAAAGAGAGGTCAGCTTAGAGCTAGACCAAATATCGTGAGGCAAAGGGAAAGACATGTACTCAACCTTGTGATGGTTCGTCCGAATGATCTTTATATGCGTTTAGGAGTTGGCACGTCTTGCTAGAGGCCGCTACCAACTATTGACGGAGTAAGTGTACTCGCGTCATGTCTATACGTGTATGAACCTATAGGGTCACACACTTTAGGGGCTGGAAGCCTAATGAGGATTGGATCCGAATTAGACCAGGCTTAGGCTGCTAATGGGCTGCTAATGTAGAAGCCCACCAGGGATGCCTATATAAGAGGGAGTGAGGCGAGCTGAAAAGGTGAGAGCATTCCACCCAGCCGCCACTCCTCTTCCGCCTGTGTTGCTCGCGCAGACCTAGCAGTCTGGCGTGTGACGGCTTCCACTCCGGACGTGTGGATACCTCGGAGGTGCCGCATCTGTAGCACTTGGACGAGCCGCGCAAAGGGGAGCTTCTCGTGGGACGAGGACGAGGAGGAGACGTAGAACATCTACACTGCCGCAACGTGCTTCATCGAGTTCCGCACCTGCGCGTCTAGAGGTAATCCCGTGATCTATGACAATAGTATTCCTGATTGACGCGGTAGAAAATTTTGATTTTACGCTAGTGTAGCCTACCCGCAACCCTACACATAGACAGCTTAATTGGGCCAATAGAAAAGCTAGATAGAGTGTTTACTGGTGGTCATGTGGAAAAAAATTCTCTTCCAAGTGTGAGGGATTTAACTAGAGCGGATTCATAATATACCCATTTGCTTATTGACACGGACGAACAAGCTCACTTGGGCAATAATCCACACTTCTCTTTTGAGTTATATTGGTTGCGCCAGGAGGGCTTTTCCCAGATGATTGCCGAAGAGTGGACGGAGATTATGAAATGTAGAAACTCTATGGAAGTTTGGAATAAGATTCATCGTCTTCATAATTTTTAGAAGGGTACGCACAGAATAAACGTGGCAAATACAAAAAATAAAATGAACGTCTGTTACACATCGCCAGATCTAAAAGCATAAAGCACACCTCTTAGTGTCTTGGAGAAAGATGCTAATGAAAAGGTTGCAACCACGAGAAGAGATAAGGAGTCCAAATGGGCTCAGAGAAAAAGTAAAGCACGTCCAAGAGGGAGAAAACAATTAAATATTTTATCTAATCGCAAATAGAAAACATAGATGCAAAAAAATGTTCCAGTTAGAGTAGGATGAGGTTACCATAACAGGGCAAGAAAATATTAAAGACTATATCACCATAACAGGGGAAGAAAATATTAAATACTATATCACAAAGTTCTACAAGAGATTGTTTGGAGCACAGGCTCAAAATAACTTTTCTCTGATGGAATCTCAAATTGATGTTATCCCACAAATCTTTCAGTTAGAGAAGGAGGTGTATGATGCCATAACGCAAATGGAGAATAGCAAAGCTCCAAAACCAGTCGGGTTTCTAGCGGAGTTTTATCAAAAGTTTTGGGAGATTCTTAAAAGTGATCCGATGAGCATGTTCGCTGACTTCCAACAAGGGAAATTGCCTCTATTTCATTTGAACTATGGTATCATAGTCCTTCTTCCAAAAAATAGAACATAATCCAAATTCAGCAGTATAAACTTATTTGTCTTATAAATGTCAGTTTCAAAATCTTTACAAAGGTAGGAACACATAGAATAATAGAGGTGGCTCATAAGATGATACAACTGGCCCAAACAGCCTTTATGTCAGGGAGGCATATCCTCTAAAGTGTGTTGATTTTACATGAGGTCATCGATGAACTTCCTAGGAATAAAATGGATGGGGTACTCCTAAACAAAGAATTTGAGAAGGCATATGATAAAGTACATTGGCCTTTTCTTCCATGAGTGATGCGTATGAAAGGCTTTGATCCTAAATGGTGCAAATGGATTGAAGAGTTTATCGGTATAGGTAGTGTTGGTATTGAAGTTAATGATGGCATAGGTTATTATTTCCAAACTCAAATAGTTTGAGACAAGGTGATCCACTTCCACACATTCTTTTTAATATAGTGGCAGACATGCTAGCAATTATGATTGCACGAGCTAAGGAGGATGGTCAACTTGATGGTCTCATATCTTATCTAGTTGAGTGGGGAGTGTCGATTGTTCAATATGCCGATGACATATTTTTTCATGGAACATGATTTTGAAAAGGAGCTGAATATGAAACTAATCCTATGTATCTTTGAACAATTGTTGGGCCTAGAAGTTAACTTTGACAAGCGTGAATGGTTTCTTTTTGGCGGGGCAAAAGATGAGAGGACCAATATAAGTATTTGTTGGGTTGTGAGTCTGGATCATTTCCTCTTAAATATTTGGGAATCACTATTCGCTATTGTAAAAATAAAAACGGTGAGTGGAAGCTGGTGGAAGATCGTTTTGAGAGGAAACTAGCTAGTTGGGTCGGTAAACTTCGGTCTTATGGGGACGACCTTACTCTAATCAACTCAGTTTTAACTAGACTTCGGATGTATATGATCTCCTTCTTTGAACCTGAAGGAGTTAGGAAAAGATTGGGTTTCTTTAGTTCTTGCTTTTGGAAAAGTGATGGCCATAAGAAAAGTATAGAGTTACTAAACAGAACATCATATGTAGACCAAAGGTCCCCGGGGCTTGGAATAGCGGTGCAAAGTTATGGGGATGTTGGAACATCATATATACATTACATAAAGTTACATAAAAGATTTAATACATTATTACACATCACCAACATCCCCATCTAGTGTTGGGGTTTTCTTCTACGCCGTAGCCATAGAGCATCTTCATTATTTAACAGGATGCTTGTGTCAGTGTTCACTCTAAAGGGCGGAATTTCATCAAACCTATAATAATCTTCTGACATATCTGTCTTGTCCTCCACTCCCACGATATTTCTTTTCACTGAAGCATTATGTGGCGCTTTGGCTCATTATAAGATGTATTCGTTTTCTTATCTTTTCTTTTTCTCGGTTTGATAGATATGTCCTTCACATAGAAAACCTGAGCCATAGCCTGGTGCAAACCCTTAGTCCCGGTTGGTGTCTCCAACCGGAACTAAAGATCCTGTTTGAATCGGAACTAGATGTGGCCGTACCCTGCAGCGGTTTCTAACCCTTGGAACCGGCGATACATTATTCTAGGTCCCAAACACGACCGATACTAATGCTCTGGATGAAAGGAACATTAGTCCTGGTCCCAAACACGACCGATACTAATGCTCTGGACGAAAGGCATGTTTTCTACTAGTGTTTGATCATACAATAGCAAGCTTGTGCATAGTCACCTCATGTTATCTTTTATTTTTAGATGATTGGTTCATGCCGATACGGTACCTTATGTGTCCCATGATGTAACCTTTTATAAGACTCAAATTGTATTAATTCAACAAAAGGGTTGCATGCATCAATCAATGTAGAGGCCAGGGTATATCCCCATTTCGAAAGAAGTTGTTACAGCTCTATCTAGCTCCATTATAGCGCCAATTATATAATTTTGGAGGGATACCGTTATTTGTCATAGCCTTCTATGTAAAGTATTTGTAATTTTACATGAACATTTTTTCTAGAAAATGACGGGAGAACTACCCATTCTTCACTTATAGAGAAAAATTAACAAGTAATGTCCAAATATTCCTAAATTCTTGGTTATTTCCATGAATTCCTAGTTCTTTTGGCAACATTTTTTTCGTCAGTTTATAATTTTCTGAGTCCAGTTAAAAATCATTCATTCTCAGTAACAATTTTATGAATACTGGTTCCGGTATTTATGATTTTTTAAAGTTTTTATGGATGTTGAAGTTTTTTCCTATGTATGTTCAGATGTCCAATACTCTTCGGATTTTCTTTCTTTTTTAGTTTTTAGTTTTTTTCCTTGCTGAGCTACCTCGGGTGCTATCCCTTCATCGTTTGTATCTCCTCATATCAGAGACCAAATTGCACAATACATGAGGATGGAGGACAAGAAATAAACCTTTTTATGGAAAATTAGAGCCTACCATGTCTTAACATAACCAAAACAAGTGTGCAAGATGAATATCATTGCCGTAAGTGTTTTCAGGCCTTGTCATTTTCGTGAAGCCCACAATAGTGGTTATTCTTCTGAATCAATATTTATAGATTAACATGGGATGAGTTATACTCTATATTCTCCAAAGTAATTAAAGTTCTAGATTTTTGGAGAGCCATGAACCCATTGACCCCTCATCATCTTCATCAGAGAATTCAACTTATTTTTCTCTGCTAAAAGATAGACTTTTCCTTGTGGTGACCGGGCCTCAGTGGTCGCAACCTCCTTGAGAGTCTCCTTTCCCTCCAGATCTAGCCTCTCTCCTCCCCATCTCCGGTGGCCACGATGGCTGGCGGTGATGGGGAGGGAGTTCCGGTGGGTTTTAGGTTACTGATAAGCTAGATCTCTAGTTTAGATGTCTTCTTATCCTCTTATTTCCTTCCAATTTCTAGTTTTAGGTTATCTAATAATCTAGATCTAATTCTATTAGAGTCGGATCCGAGCTATGTTGGGCGTTTATTTGAACCGTGTGTCTATTGTTTCGTTCTTTGATATTTTATCCTCTTTGTCAAGAAAAGCTATACATTGGGTTTGGGTGTTGTTTGATTCTCAGAGCTGGGTGCGCTCGCACATTCACAATAAACTAGCTATTGAGAACATTTTTTTGTGACAACCTGCTGATTGCACTTTTAGAACCTTTATGTTCCTGCAGCATTGCAACCCATGTTCAAAAATGAGGATAGAGAAGGCTTGGACCTGATGCTGTAACTTCTACGCAAGATTTACTTACAAACACTCTTAGCGGCTTTGATGACAACATCCTCTTCCTCCTAGTAATCTTAGTAGTAGTACTGTGTTTGGCAACTGTTGCCTTAAAACTGTTTGACCTAGTGCCTTGGCCTGTAGTGGGTTAAGATGGTGTTTTTTCTCAACGGTCTGTTTGAATCTTGTAATTATTGAAAATATCAGCAACAATTCATATGATTTATTAATCTTAATTAATTGATAAAGCATGATTAATAAAACAGTAATTAAACTAATCACGTATAGTGACTAAGTAGGTGAACCAACTACATCTGAACATGATAAACCTATCACATCTATTCTAAACAGTAGAATAAGATATTCTAGAAGAATCTGAAAGAGAAAATTTTGGGGCACGTACGGTGCAGTCTGAGAAGCAGCAGCGTTTGTTTTGTCGACCATGTTATCGAAGATATCATCGATGTCCAGGAACAAGTCATTGTCAGGGAACTCGTCGCGGGATGACATCGTGGTTGCCAGTAGTCGCGCTGAGCACTCCTAAACACCTGATCGCCCCTTAGCCATATAGGTTCTCGAGAGGCAAGTTTCCTGAGTCCTATACTGTCTCGATCTGCGGTGCACGCCGCAGATCGGGATGGAAAAGATGAAGGTAGCTTCTCAAGGAACTTGAAGTGGATGATCTCGTATATCTTCCTCTATTTATAAAGGATAAGATCGCCTCATGGGGACAAGAGCCGAGTAAACTCAGATGCATGTGAGAGTCGATAAAATATAGATGAAAACAACACTGAAAAATATCTAGGAGAGATAGCTATTTTCTGGAGTGTTCTCGAATAGCCTAGAAGGGCTGATTCCCAAACAGTAAAACACTCAAACGCAAAGAGACAAGGGAGAGTCGAGACAATCCGGACGGAAACGACACGGGAAAATATCTAGACGAATATTTTCTGGTGTCTTCCCGAACAGCTTGGAAGGGCTAATTTCCCAACAGCAAAACAAATACGTGGGCTCGGATCGGCTCATTCCCACAACCCCCGGGGGCGTGTGTCATGCCGTGGCATGACGAGGCGGGTGGCGTCAGATGAGTATGTGAGAGTTGCTCCATTTTCTCACACTTTACTAAGTGGTAGAACAACCTAGTACATAAGATGGTGCAACACACATTTCACTAGCAATGTGGACTAAACTTTAGCACCATTAGTACAGCCATGAGCTGTCTCACCTAATAGGGCAAAGAAAATTTCATAGTTTGTATTGGTTATGGGCCAAAGGCCCAATAGCAAAATACTCCAAATTCCAATAATCCTCCACAAAGTCTGATTGGCACATGACAACAATTTTTGTTCCAGAACATTGTTTTATATACCGGTGTTTAGTGGAGACGGTTAAGTTGAACTTTCACTCTAGACTTCATGCTATACTAGTTAGCAACTTGAATAGTGGACTATGCCTTAAACTACAAGTTTTCTATGTAGTAGTTTCACACAAAGTGTAAACCGATATAGGGTTGCCGCATGGCTTTCTCGCGGTTTGGAGATTATGCGTCGTACTCCAAGGCCTTTCATGAGTTTATTAGAGAGCACCCAACTCTCGCAGACTGCAACGCTTGACAGTCAGACTCATATAGTTGTGTTCCTTAGGAGATGTTCTGTATGGCAACATCTCTACTTAGGAAAGCCACTTAGAACACATTAAGATATATATCAACATGCAATAAAGATTAGGAGAGTATTGCATCTTCACAGAGAGGTAAAAATAATGTATGGATACTCTCCTCCATTATATCCAATGGCTTGTCTCCCAATTCTAATTTAAAGGATCTCCGATCACATAGAGTGGTTTACCAATGTGGACAAATCATAGTGTTGGTCTCAAACTCGCCTCCCTCGATGCATTATCTATCATATTTCACGATAGACCCTCTATGAAAGGATCTGCCAGATTCTTAGCTGTTTCGGTATAATCCAATACAATAACTTCGGAGTTTCTCGGTTTCCTAACAGATTTCAATCTCCTTTTCACATGCCTTGATGAATTCATATTGTCATCCAGGGTTCCCTGTGGGTCAGACCTTAAACCGATACAGGGTTGGCACATGGCTTCCCCATGGTTTGGAGCTTACGCGTCATACTCCAAGGACTTTCATGAGTTTGTTAGAGAGCACCCAGTTCTCACGGATTGCGATGTTTGAGAGTCAGACTCATACATGTGTGTTCCTTACGAGATGTTCTATAGGGTAACATCTCCGTTTGGAAAAGACACTTGGAACACATTAAGATATATATCAACATGTCATACATATTAGGAGAGTATTGCATCTTCATGAAGAGGTTAAAATAATTTAAGGATACTCTCCTCCCAGATGTCCAATAGCTTGTCTCCCAACTCTAATTCATGGGATCTCCGATCACATAGAGTGGTTTACCACTGCGGACAACTCATAGTGTAGGTCTCAAACTCACCCCTCGATGCATTATCTATCACATTTCGTGATATACCCTTTGTGAAAATATCTTCCAGATTCTTAGTGTTTGGATATAATCCAATGCAGTAACTCTGGAGTTTTTCAGTTTCCTGATTGGCAAGGGTTTAAATCCTCAATGCCCATTGTTATGGACTTGGGTTTTGGAGAAGGCAGGAGCACCGGAGGCATCAATCGGCTAGAAAACAAGCACACAGGGACGCAAGGTTTACCAAGATTCAGGCCTCGTAGAGGTCCCTACTCCTGCTTGTCTACTCTTGAAATTATCGAGGGAGTCGAAAGTTACAGGGGTGTAGATGCAATCTGGCGAGGTTGTGGAAACTAGGGTTGTGATTGTCCTCCTCGCCGCCCCTCCTAACCTTTAGATAGGCTATGTCTCACGTAGCAGGTCGAGTCGGTTACAGATTAGGGTTCGTCCCTTTGAACTTTCTATCTTAAGCTTCTTCTTGTGCTGCAAGCAATCAGAGTTTCCGTGAGTCACCCGAATCCTGTATTGGGCGTTGGCAACGCCGTGTGCTTCTGCAGTATCTAGACCGCATATGCCAAACTCGAGTACCTGTAGGGTATTCCCACGTCAGTAGCCCCCGAGTGTCCAGTGGAATCGTAGATTCGAGTGGAGACTTTATGAAGTCTTTCGAGTGCATGGATGAGCATATTTTTGAGTGTTCTGTTTTGTGTCGTAGGGATTGTTGATATACGTGCCTGATTTATCCGATGTATCGGTATCAGTTATTTGCCTTAGGGCAAAACAACGCAATCTACTCAAACTCGAGTCCTCAGACTCGAATTCGGAAAAGTGCTGGTGTAATTCGACTCAGGACGTGGAGGTCTTACATGAGTCGAATTCCAATATGTAAATGTGAGCACTCGACGCGTCTATCAAGGCATATTCATCGCACCTATAGGTACGGATATATTTCTGGTAGTGCGCAGCAGATGCATTGCCAGGCCTTATTCAGGTCTTATCTTCACGCTGTAAGCGTGGCATCCGATTTTTTGTCATCGCGGAGATTATTCGGGTGGCCTAGGAGACGTAGTTCTTTGCAGGGAAAACATGAGGCATAGTCGCCGTAGTATTCGAGTGTGGATGTTATTGACACACGGTGCACTGTTCAGGAAAAATAATCATATGGTGCGCGGCCAGCGCTCCCTATGGGAGTAGCCCCCGAGTGCCTATTCGAGTCGTAGACTCGAGTGGGGACTAAAAACATTTTGCGACTGCTGTCATCTTTTGTTGCTTGTTTCAATCGAATGTGCTTTTAGTGCTCCCTATGGGAGTAACCCAGAGTCCACAATCGAATCATTGATTCGAGTGAAGGGTTCTGAAGATGCTTGGTCATCTACATAAAATTCTTCGGGTGCGCGACCAGCGCTCCTGTTAGGAGTAGCCCCCGAGTGCTTGGTTGAGTAGAAGACTCGAGTAAGTATTAAAGTAGTCAAAATGTTATTTTGCTGGAATTGATGACGTCAGTGCTGACGACAAGATGACTTCAGTTGCCCGCGTGAGTGGCTTTGACGGGATGTGACGAGCAGTGGGTCCTACTTTTTGACTTTGATTTGAGTGGGCATGCGTAATCTTCTGTTTTAACTGTGTCTCCTCAATTTCTGCACATAATGGGAGTAGTGGGGGATGGTTCGTGATTCATCTTCATCATGCATCGATGTCGATGTGCGTCACGCGTCCAGTAGGGTTTCTGCTGGCCGTCGGATGACATCCGCTAGGGAATTAAGTATGAGCGCAGATGCGGTAATTTTCCGCATCTCTCTTATTGCTTTCGCTTCCTCCGCCATTGTTGCTCTTGATGCTTCCTTGCGCACATCCTTTCCGTGCCACTGGACCAGCTTCGCGTATTCCCTAGCTATTTCCTGCGCTCTCATCGCCATCGTAAGATGGGCAAGACGAAAAGAAGGCGCCACCGCTGGATCTGTAGCCACCATTGTCGTTGCCAAGAAGAAAGGAGGCGCCACCACCACGGGTACCAGTGCCGCCGGTGCTGGGAAGAAGAAGGGTACGGGCACCCGCATCACCAATTGGTCATGGCGCCCATCCATCATCGAATCCTCCGAGTTGCATACTCTTTGTCAAGATGGAGATCTTCCTCCCACGGAATATGGCTCTCGCATGCCTGGCGAAGAGGTAATCCGCGTCCTCCTACGGGTTTCGGAGTGATGTTCTTTGCGTTCATCATTCGCAGTCTCTCTCTCCCCTGCATCCATTTGTTAGGGGTCTTCTCTGTTTCTATGCGCTCCAGCTGCATGAGCTATCCCCAAACTCGATTCTCCACATGTCTTGTTTCATCACCTTCTGTGAGTGCTGGCTCGGAATCGGGCCACACTTTGGTCTCTTGAAGAAGTTTTTTAAGCTTAAGCATCAGTCGGGGTCGGGTTCTGTAGTCTATGATGTAGGGGGGCTGCGGGATCCACGTCGACTCCTCTGTCATGTATTTCGACATCAAGCTCACCGCGTCTGTCCAAGGGTGGAGAGATAAGTGGTTCTACGTCCGCGACCAGAAGGCCGATGGAGAGCACTATGGACACGCACCCTTCGATCCCATAGCTGCCTGCAAGAGGAGGCGCTCCTGGAAGAACGTCGTGATGCCCGACAAGTCCGAGGAGACGGAGATGCTGTACCAACGTGTCCACAACATTGAAAGCCGTATAGGCAAAGAGGAACGTGGCGCTGCACCCATTCGCAACTGGTTGCGCCGCCACGTTCAGCCTCTGCAGGACAGAGCCCATCCGATGTACCGCTGGATTGGTACTGGCGATATCACTCGCATATCTGCGGATGGCATTTCTTCGGGTGAGGTGGACAGGAGGTTGCGGTTGGTGACCAAGTACACTGCCAAGGAGGATCTCCTAGGCGAATTAGTCGTGCCTCCTTTCGATGCCACCAATCCTCCACCTGAGGTAGAGTTTCCATATGAAGTGTTCTAGAATTTCGATTGCTTGTCAAGTTCTTGATATATACTGATGTTTCTTCTACTTGTAGGCTGGAAAGTGGCTGCTAGCTTGCCTCCTCTGCTTCAAGGAGTTATCCCACCCGAAGTGGAGGAAGAGGACGAGTTGGGCTCCACCGTCCCCACGGAGGAATAAGAGGAAGCCCCCGAGTCCAGTGACCACGGGACTCGAAAACGTTCCCGCAGCGAGGACTCTGATGCTTCCTCGCTGATGACACCGGAGGGTCCTTCTGTTGTTGTAGAGGAGCCAATACCCGCCGTGCTTGTGTGTGCCATGGCTCCTTGATGACCCACAAGTATAGGGGGTGTATCGTAGTATTTTCGAGGGAAGTGAAACCCAATTTATTGATTTGACACAAGGGGGGCCAAAGAATATTTATAAGCCTTAACAATTGATTTGTCAATTCAGCTGCACCTGGAAACAATCTTGCTCACCGCAGTTTATCAGTAGCAATAGTTTTATAGTAGGAATAGCCAAGTAGCAGAAGTAGTAAAGTAAAGATAGCAGTGACAATAGCAGTAAACAATAGGATTCGAGTGCGGTAGGCATAGGGATGGATGGACGGGCGTTGCATGGACAAGACAATTCACATAGCAATCAGAACATAGGGCAATTGCAGATAAATAAGATAAAGCATCCAAGTACTAGATAATCCTAGGCATGTGTCCCATATATAGTCATACGTGCTCGCACTGAGAACTTGCACAATATCTTTTGTCCTGCCAGCCCGTTTGCAGTGGGGCCTCAAGGGAACTACTGGAAATTAAGGTGCTCCTTTTAATAGAGCACCGGAGCAAAGCATTAACACTCCGTGAACACATGTGATCCTCACATCAAAGCCATTCCCTCCGGTTATCCCGATTTCTGTCACTTCGGGGCCATTGGTTCCAGACATAAACGTGTGTATACAACTTGTAGATAAGACCAAAAACAATACTATCATAATGAATCAATAACATGTTCAGATCTGAAATCATGGCACTCGGGCCCTAGTGACAAGCATTAAGCACAACAAGTCACAAAAAAGTCATAAAGCACTAATAAAAGATACTAGGCACCATGCCCTGACAATCTGATGCCATTACATGAACGATCTCATCCAATCCCTACCATCCCCATAGCCTACAGCGGGGGATTACTCACTCATAGATGGGGGAAACATGGATGGTCGATGGAGAAGCGATGGTGATGATGATGGCGATGATCTCCTCCAATTCCCCGTCTCGGCAGGGTGCTAGAACAGAGTTTCTGGTGCTGTTTCGTGGAATCCGGTGGTGGCGGCAGAGCGGAACTCCTTCTGGAAAACGTCGAACCCCCTGGAGTTTTTAGGTCAGAAGGCTCCTTATAGGCGAAGAGGGAGACTGAGGGGGTGCCTGGAGGGCCCACACCACCTCCTAGCGCGGCCTAGCCTGGCCCGCGCCACCAGGTGGTGTGGCCAACCCTGGCTCTTCTCCATCTCGTATTCTGGCTCCTGGAGTCTTCGGGTGAAATAGGATTTTTGGCATATTTTCCGGGATTTTTCCTGATAGTTGATTTTCTACACAAAAAGTAGACACCAAGGCAATTCTACTGAAAACAGTGTCAGTCCGTGTTAGTTGCATCCAAATCACACAAGTTTAGAGGAGAAACAATAGCAAAAGTGTTCGGGAAAGTAGATACGTTTTGGACGTATCAACTCCGCCCAAGCTTAGCTTATTGCTTGTCCTCAAGTAATTCAGTTGAAAGCTGAGTGAGATAAAAGAACTTTCACGAACACATTTGCTTCATATGATGTAAATATTCTCAGCAATGTGATCAACTACTTAGCCAGTTCATAATAAAGAGTATGCAACTAAGTTTACTTAATAGGCATTGCAAGCTATGAAGAGATTCCAACTCAAGAATAATAAGTAGCATGAAGTATAAACATAAGCAACATTACAATGCTCATAAAAAGGTATGATAGAGTGGTATCTCGCTTGCCTTTGATTATGAATATCAAGGCACCTCTGAAGTTCAAGTGATGACTAGAAGTAAAGATATCAAAGATACAAGCATCAAAGTCATAACACAAATAATCAAGTAATGAGACAAGAATAAAGAATGACAACTATGCTCTCAAGAAAGTGCTCAGAGAATGTGTGGAGACTCAACAAGAAAAGGTTTTACATAATTTGAAAGGCTTCCGAATTGTGAAAGTATGATACTCATTAGCTTTGAGCTCTCATTGCCCTATCATAAGCATCTTTAATGTGGTTAAGGTGAAAGTGAGGTCCAATCTGAATTATATGCTTGACAGACTATAAACTGAAAATCCCAAGTCCCTTGAGTACGAGGGCCGCTCCTCATGCTACTCAACTTTAGTTACCGATAAGTTCTTGTCATCGTAAGTATGTGCGTATCATAGAGAACCGCCAACGGGGTACTCCTTGCTCGATGATACGGAAGAATCCCCATATCAAAATGACAAAGCAAGCACACAATGATTATCTCAGCAATCTTCTTATTTACCATGGGAAAATGGTGCTCTTTTCTCTCTTTTCTCTTTTCATAAATCTCTCTCTTTTTTTTCTTTTTTTCTCAATAGCTATATCTCTCTTTTTTTATAAGAAGAATGCTTCATAGATATCATTATGGTTACGCTGCAGGTTTCCACCATGTCAGCATGGATTAGACCAGTGGCCCAGGCGTTTCTCTAACACACATACATAACTCCATGGACTTACAATCTCCCCTTTTATTTCACACCAACGACATTCGCAAACAAAAGAGCAAGGTATCAACTGGGTATATATTTACAAGTGTTGAAAGCGTTCCCCGTGACAGCACGGTTCTGCTAATCCCTAGCCTATAATTTGCAAGCATATAACTTTCATGGAGAATCACAATGGTTCAGGTTTATTAAGTGCAGGAAATAAAGTGTGCCATCAAGTTCGTGAGAGCTTTACTAACTAACTTTCTCATAACAAGCAAACATTTTATTGGGAAGAAAACAAGGCATATTGAATATGCACGAAAGTAGCAAATGATGCTAATAGGTAGGTATGGTGGACAGTTTGGCAATATTTGGTTTAAGGGAGTTGGAAACATGAGTAAAACACTCAGTGTAAGTGAAGGCTAGCAATAGTAAGGGAGCGAAAAACGAGAGAGCAATAGCTATCATTATCATGCTTGCAACAAAACATGACTACTCATGGCATGAAAGTGATTCAAGATCCTCAAGGCAAAATAATTCATCGAGGCTTAATTGATTATTACAGTCATGTGCATGCGTGAGCATGTGCCAAGTCAATTCAAATGAAACATTCAAAGGAGGATACCACGGTGTCATACCAATTTATGAATAGAGCAATGCAAGCAAACATTCATAAGACATGCTACAAACTATTAGCGAGCTGGAGCTAATCATAAGAAAGCAAGAACTACTAAGCATCCAAAGAAAACATACACCCTACATGAACGGACTAAGCATGCCCACAGTGATGAGTATATGTATAAAAATGAAAACAAATAGAGTTCGTTACTAGCCTCTTACCACGCCTCAAGTTGTCATTAATTCTCATTATTGCTCTTCACTTGTGTGGCTTGAATAATAATATGAAACCAATATCCACTTAGGACTGCCGAACCCTGTAGCAAACTCACAAAACCAAAGAAGAACGACAAATATTTTTGTTGTTTTCGATTTTGAAACAAGAACCAAAAGGAAAAACAAGCAAAGCAAAATCTTTTTGGTTTTTTCGAATGGTTAACAAAGCAAAAAGATAAAACAAACCAAGGCAAAAAAGAAAAAGCAAACTGATACGTCCAAAACGTATCTACTTTCCCGAACACTTTTGCTATTGTTTCTCCTCTATACTTGTGTGATTTGGATGCAACTAATGCGAACTGACGCTGTTTTCAGCAGAATTGCCTTGGTGTCTACTTTTTGTGCAGAAAATCAACTATCAGGAAAAATCCCGGAAAATATGCCAAAACTCCTATTTCACCCGAAGACTCCAGGAGCCAGAATACGAGACGGAGAAGAGCCCTGGGGTGGCCACACCACCTGGTGGCGCGGGCCAGGTCAGGCCGCGCCAGGGGGTGGTGTGGGCCCCCCAGGCACCCCCTCGGCCTCTCTCTTCGCCTATAAGGAGCCTTTTGACCTAAAAACTTACGGGGGGTTCGACGTTTTTCCAGAAGGAGTTCCGCTCCGCCGCCACCACCAGATTCGACGAAACAGCACTAGAAACTCCGTTCTGGCACCCTGCCGGGACGGGGAATTGGAGGAGATCATCACCATCACCATCACCATCACTTCTCCATCGACCATCCATGTTTCCCCCATCTATGAGTGAGTAATCCCCCGTTGTAGGCTATGGGGATGGTAGGGATTGGATGAGATCGTTCATGTAATGGCATCAGATTGTTAGGGCATAGTGCCTAGTATCTTTTATTAGTGCTTTATGACTTTGTTGCGACTTGTTGTGCTTAATGCTTGTCACTAGGGCCTGAGTGCCATGAGTTCAGATCTGAACTTATTATTGATTCATTATGATAGTATTGTCTCTGGTCTTATCTACAAGTTGTATTCACACGTCGTTGTCCGGAACCTATGGCCCCGAAGTGACAGAAATCGGGATAACCGGAAGGGAAATGCTTTGATGATAGGATCACATGTGTTCACGGAGTGTTAATGCTTTGCTCCGGTGCTCTATTAAAAGGAGCACCTTAATTGCCAGTAGTTCCCTAGAGGGGCCGCTGCAAACGAGCTAGCAGGATAAAAGATGTTGTGCAAGTTCTCATTGCGAGCACGTATTACTATATATGGAACGCATGCCTAGGATTGTCTAGTACTTGGGTGCTTTATCTTATTTATCTGCAATTGCCCTATGTTCTGATTGCTATGTGAATTGTCTTGTCCATGCAACGCCCGTCCATCCATCCCTATGCCTACCGCACTCGAATCCCACTATGTACTGCTTTAGTTACTACTGTCTTTGTTTTTCTACTAATGTTACTTTACTATTCCTACTACAAAACTATTGCTACTGATAAACCGTTGTGAGCAAGATTGTTTCCAGGTGCAGCTGAATTGACAACTCAGTTGTTAAGACTGATAAGTATTCTTTGGCTCCCCTTGTGTCGAATCAATAAATTGGGTTTCACTTCCCTCGAAAATACTGTAATACACCCCCTATACTTGTGGGTCATCACAAACCAAAGAGAAACAACAGAAATATTTTTGGTCTTTTTGTGTCTTAGAAAGCAAAAGCAAAGAAGAACGAAAACTAAAAAGAGAACGAAAACATGAATATACAAAGTACCGACGCAACATGATATGGAGATGAGTGTGGTGTCGGCGTACCTCCCCCTAAGCTTAGGCTTTTGGCCTAAGTGGGTATCAATCCCAAGCTGGCCAGGATGAAGTGTCACCCTAGTACGATGAAGAGGTCCCCTCATCCTGGTGCGAGCTCGAGTACGTCCCTCCGTAATGTGCGGAGTAATCATAGGAGGGCACATCCTCCTGGTGCTGCTCGTGGAAACCCAGCAAGCGAAGCTGCTCGTCCACATCCTCCTTGGAGCGCGACCACGGTCTCCTGTGAACACTAAACAAAGAAGGCTATGAAAAAAGGATCTCCCTTTCATCCCCATGAGTGCAAAGCATCCCATATACTAGACTATCCAAATCATAAGTAGCAGTGACAAAGTGATGAGTTTTCATAGCAACAAGGTCAAGCCTCTGTGGTGCCGGTATAGCATCATTGGGATCCACTAAAAGACCTAATGCATTGACTATACGTGAGGCAATGCTGCCCCCATAGATAGGCCCCCTAGCAGCTAGGCGGCGAGCAATAAGCGAGCCAAGATTGTACCGAGTATCATTGTTAAGCGCAGCAGCAAGGAAGGCTAAATGATAGTTGGAGATATTACTTGTGTTCTCCCTACCCAGTACACTAGTAGCAAGATAATATACAAAGTATCTAAGAGCGGGGAGTTGTATATTTCTTATCTTTCCGCGTTGTGCCACGCGGTCATCATCATTGGTCACCCCTCGGTAAAGCTCCAACAAATCAGCGGGTCGTCCTTCAATTTTCTTCACGGTCCCTGTCATGCGTACACCTATAATACTGCAAAATCTCTCCAAAGGCATGGTGAAGGGTAGATTATAAATTTTGAAAGAGACAGTCGACTGATAGGATGTGTTAGTAAACGTGAAGCTCTCAACAAAGGTTTTAGTGAGCATAGCGTATTTCTCACTCTCATCTTGCATATATGAGGTCAAACCAACCCTCTCAATCAGTAGCAAGAAATCATCAAGAATACCTGCAGCTTGTAAGAAAGTAAAACGAGGAAAAGTGGATGGGTGAGCATCCCCATCATCCCTTTCATTACCAATACTAGTTGCAATGAGATCTTCGTTGTATGATGGCCTAAACTGAGAGGCTGATATTGAGGGCCTCGACCTCCTAGGTGCATTTCTCTCAAATATCTCTTCAAAAGTATGGTTGTTCATGCTTGGTATTCTGAAATTTAAACACCTATTAAACAAGTGATTGCAAAGTGAATATAATGAAGGATTCTACTCATAGAGACTTGTAAGAGGCCTAAACATGCATCAAAACTATATCTCTCAGCATCAAACAAGCTTACAAGCTCTCATAACCAGTCACCTACAGCAGCAAAATACTCAATTTATAATCCACTAAACACAAATCTACTTGGACAAGGGGAGGAGTCACATACCAGGGAACAAATGCTCCAAATTTCAGCAAGAAAGATGGGCTGAGCAAGGAGATCGAAAAAATCGAGATCAAGCACAAGAAGAACGCGATTTTGAGCAATGACTGGAGCTTACTCGGGAGAGAGAAGAAAGTGGCAGGTGAGAGAGTTAGTGGGGGCCAGGGGTGGCCCACACCAAGGCATGGCGCCACCCAGGGCAGGCTGCGCCACCAGGTGGTGTGCCTGCCTGATGGGTCCCCATACTACCTCCCAGGTACTCCTCTGCCCCTTTTTTCACGCAAAAATTTAATATGAATTTTCTGGAATTTTTCGAGACACTTTATTTTTGGGCATTTTCAGGCATAGAAGAATGATTTTCTGACAGACAGATTTTTTTTGGAAAAGATGCAATGGCAAAACAAGGCTAGAACTACAGAAGTTCTAAGACACTCTAATATGCAAGCAACTAACAACAAAAATAAAGCTAAACGAAAGCAAAAAACTAAAATGCAAAGGATAGAAATAAACGGATATAATCATAGTGAAAACATTGTTTTGTTCAATGAAATCCTTTTGTTAACAAGGTTGATCAAGTCTTGCTACCAAAACAATTCCATATGAGACAAAACTTTGTATTCCACTAATGATTATGTTACCTCGACCTTGATAGCAATGGTCCCAATCATAATAGTTTCAAATTTTTCTCTTGGTATGGGACAATATATTTCTCCAACTTGAATGCCCTCAACATGTTCAATTGAATTCAAACCATAAGTCCTTTCAATCTCCTTGGGGAAGTAGACAGTATGTTCCTTGTCATTAACATTGAAGGTCACTTTTCCTTGATTACAATTGATAACAGCTCCTGTAGTATTAAGAAAAGGTATCCCAAGAATAATAGACATATTATCATCTTCAGGCATTTCAAGCACAACAAAATCAGTTAATATCAAGCAATTATGAGCCACTTGAACAGGTACATCCTCACATATACCAACAGGAATAGTGGTAGATTTATCAGCCATTTGCAAAGATATTATAGTTGGTATTAATTTTTCTAGTTTAAGCCTCTTATAGAGAGAGAAAGGCATAACACTAACTCCAGCTCCCAAATCACACAAAGCAGTTCTAACATAACTATTCTCAATAGATCAAGGGATAGTTGGAATACCTGGGTCTCCAAGTTTCTTAGGAACCTTACCATTGAAGGAATAATTAGCAAGAAAAGTAGAAATTTCTTCATTAGGGATCTTCCTTTTATTATCCTTCATATACTTCGAGTAAGGAGGCAATTTAATAGCATCCGTTAAAGGAATTTGCAAGAATAAAGATTTCATCCATTCACAAAACTTATTATAGTGTTCATCTTCCTTTGACTTGTGTTTCTTATCAGGGAAGGGCATAGGTTTTTGGACCCAAGGTTCTCTTTCACTACCATGTTTCTTAGCAATAAAATCTTCTTTAGTGTATTTAGTATTCTTAGTGTGGTTTTCAGGTTCTTCTTCAAGTTTTTCTTCATTAGGAACTTCATTTTCTTCATTACCACTTTCAGTTTCAGCATCAGAGATAGATATACTATTAGGATCTAAAGCAGGTTCAGAGGGTTCTACAACAGTTTTATGTTTATTTTTCCTTTTCTTACGAGGAGAACCACTATTTTCAGCTTGTTGAGAATCCTGCTCAATTCTTTTGGGATGCCCCTCAGGATATAGAGGATCCTGGGTAGCAGCCCCACTTCTAGTTCTAATTTCATAAGCATGTTTTTCTTTAGCAGCATTAACTAGCAAGTCGTTTTGCACTTTAACGAGTTGATTTATTTGAGTTTGAACCATTTGAAAGTGTTTAACGATCATTTTAACATCATTAGAGGTTCTTTCCACAATATCTTTCAACTCAACAATAGCTCTAGTGTTTTCCATTAGATGATTTTGCACCCTTTTATTAAAATTATCTTGCTTAACAATAAAGATATCAAACTCTTCTAAGCATTGATCAGGAGGTTTAGAATAAGGGATATCACCTTCATCAAAGTGTTGGAGAGAGTGTGCCTCAATAGTGGATGAGTAGGGAATAGGCTTACATAATTCTTCTATAGGAGGTAAATTCTTGACATCTACAACTTTAATTCCCTTCTCCTTAAGACATTTCTTAGCTTCATCACTTCATCATTTAATTCAATAACTCCCCTCTTCTTTGATGTTGGAATAGGCACCGGAATAGTAGGTTCAGGTACAATTACTTCAGGTATAGCTTGTTTAGGAGGAGTCCAATCTTCATAATTCTTACTTATTTTAGCCATTAATTCTTTAGCTTCCTTAGGAATCCTATTCTTGAAAACACAATCAACACAACTATCTAGGTATGTCCTAGATTCCTCGGTTAGTCCATTATAAAATATATCAAGAAGCTCATTCTTAGGTAATGGACTTCCAGCTTGTGCATGAATCAAAGCACAAAACCTTCCCCAAGATTCAGGCAATACCTCTTTTTCTCCCTATTTAAAAATCAAAAAGTTCCTGCAAAATAGCATGTCTAGCCCTAGGAGGAAAATATTTCTGCAGGAAAGTACTAATCAAGCAGTCAGGGCTATCAATAGATCCAGGAGGTAAATTACTAAACCAAGTTTTAGCTTCTCCTTTCAGTGAAAAAGGGAAAATCTTAGCAACAAAGTAAGTACGCATCTTAATATCATTAGAAAACAAGCCACTCATGGTAGAAAGTTCATTCATATGTGCTACCGCACTTTCATTATTAGTCCCACAAAAAGGTTTTTCTCGACAATAGCTATGTAAGATAGATCGAGAGAGAAATCATAATCTTCATCTATAATGTTTATGGGAGAAGCAGCAAACTTAACATCAGGAGATAATTTGGGTCTAATAGTACGCCTCTCAAGGAGATTCTTAGCAGCGCTCCTATCATGGGTGTTTTTACATTCTTTAATAAATTCATCGGTCATCTCAACATAACCATCTTCAATATCATAACTTTCACTAGACTCAGGTGAACTAAGAGGTGTAATAGTGTCTTCATTAGGAGTTTCGGTATTGCCAGCTATAGTTCTAGCAATCGTAGCATCTAGGAAAGGACCTAATGAACCACTCTTATCAAGCACAGTAGAAGCAACATCATAAGCATCAGAATTTTCAGATTCAGCAGTAGTAGTAGTGTGTGTAGCATGTGTATGTGGTGGTGTAACGATCTTACTTATAACAGATGGTGAATCAAGAGCAGCAGAGGTGTTCAAAACCGTACCTCTTCTTGTAGTGGATGGTAAAATAGGAAACTTGCCATCACGAGACTTACCCATGATGGATGGATAGCAGGGAACAATAGAGAATCCAAGTGAACTTGATAATAAAGCTATGCTCCCCGGCAACGGCGCCATAAAATAGTATTGATGACCCACAAGTATAGGGGGTGTATCGCAGTATTTTTGAGGGAAGTGAAACCCAATTTATTGATTCGACACAAGGGGAGCCAAAGAATATTTATAAGCCTTAACAACTGAGTTGTCAATTCAGCTGCACCTAGAAACAATCTTGCTCACATTAGTTTATCAGTAGCAATAGTTTTGTAGTAGGAATAGCCAAGTAGCAGCAGTAGTAAAGTAAAGACAATAGTGACAATAGCAGTAAACAATAGGATTCGAGTGTGGTAGGCATAGGGATGGATGGACGGGCGTTGCATGGATAAGACAATTCACATAGCAATCAGAACATAGGGCAATTGCAGATAAATAAGATAAAGCATCCAAGTACTAGATAATCCTAGGCATGTGTCCCATATATAGTCATATGTGCTCGCACTGAGAACTTGCACAACATCTTTTGTCCTGCCAGCCCGTTTGCAGCGGGGCCTCAAGGGAACCAATGGCAATTAAGGTGCTCCTTTTAATTGAGCACCGGAGCAAAGCATTAACACTCTGTGAACACATGTGATCCTCACATCAAAGCCATTCCCTCCGGTTATCCCGATTTCTGTCACTTCGGGGCCATTGGTTCCGGCCAACAACGTGTGTATACAACTTGTAGATAAGACCAAAAACAATACTATCATAATGGATCAATAACATGTTCAGATCTGAAATCATGGCACTCGGGCCATAGTGACAAGCATTAAGCACAACAAGTCACAAAAAAGTCATAAAGCACTAGTAAAAGATACTAGGCACCATGCCCTAACAATCTGATGCCATTACATGAAGGATCTCATCCAATCCCTACCATCCCCATAGCCTACAGTGGCGGATTACTCACTCATAGATGGTGGAAACATGGATGGTCGATGGAGAAGCGATGGTGATGATGATGGCGATGATCTCCTCCAATTCCCCATCCCGGTAGGGTGCCAGAACAGAGTTTCTGGTGCTGTTTTGTGGAATCTGGTGGTGGCGACAGAGCGGAACTCCTTCTGGAAAACGTCGAACCCCCTAGAGTTTTTAGGTCAGAAGGCTCCTTATAGGCGAAGAGGAAGACTGAGGGGGTGCCTGGGGGGCCCACACCACCCCCTGGCGCGGCCTGGCCTGGCCCGCGCCACCAGGTGGTGTGGCCACCCCCTGGCTCTTCTCTGTCTCGTATTCTGGTTCCTGGAGTCGTCGGGTGAAATATGATTTTTTGGCATATTTTCCGGGATTTTTCCTGATAGTTGACTTTCTGCACAAAAAGTAGACACTAAGGCAATTCTGCTGAAAACAGCGTTAGTCCGCGTTAGTTCCATTCGAATCACACAAGTTTAGAGGAGAAGCAATAGAAAAAGTGTTCGGAAAGTAGATACGTTTTGGACATATCACTCCTCCCACACGTAAGAGGCTACGGTTGCCGATGGAGTCATCAGATGATTCTTTTGACCTCGACAAATTTAACTGATGAGTTTTTATATCCGCGAGTTCGTCTTGTTTTCTTCGAAATTTCTTTTCTGAAGTGGCGTCGATCCAGTTTTGCAGTCAAACAATGTCGTCATCATCCGACGATGTCCAATTTGTCAAGGAATCTGGAGTCACAGAACAAGGAGGTGGCCAGAAAGTCGCCTTCTCCTCCGGTGGCGGCCCACTCTGGTGCTAACTCTTCGAGTTCCCCTCATGCTGGGGGGCACCAGATGGTTGCACAGACGCCTACCCGACAGGCATCTTCGGAGTCCCTAGAGGAACATGTGAGTGTCTTTTTTGCCGTTGGCAGTTGAATTGTGAAGTTTGTGCCTTTTGTTGATGCTGAAACTTTTGTTTTCTTTTGATGTAGCCCATCGTGAAGGATCCCGCTCGCCTCGCAGAGCAGGTCCTTGCTTTGGGTCGATAGCACGCCTTGCTGGACAACCGCCATCGCGCAGTCGAAGGTTTGCTCTAATCGGTGTTTCTTCACTATCCTTTGTATTGAAATTTGTAGACTCATGTATATGTCGTGCTCTGCCCTTTGTAGGTGAGCATAATGAACATCTTCGTCGCTTTACTTCCCTCGAGAAGGGGCTTGCTGTGGTGGAGAAAAAGCGCGACGAGGTGATCGCAGCCCTGGAGGAGTTGCAGAAGCGTGAGGAAGACCTACGCACTTCTTCTGCTGAGAGGGAGAAGTTGTTCGCTGAACAGCTTTTCTCGACTGCAAATGCGCTCTCAGGTACTTGCACTACTTCACTTGTATTATCCCTATCTTGGTTTGCTTGTCCGTATGCTAACACCTTGTATTCTTCAGATGCCGCTAGTCTGAGCTTCGACGCCCAGGCCTTGCGTCGTGGGGATGCTCTTGCTGGCGCCGTGGCCGCAGTCGAGGATCATGGTGTCTCCCTCCAAGAGACGCTGGGGAAATCCAAAGGTGTGTTGAGCCGCCTCCGGGAGGACCAGACCCCAAAGGCCAGCCTAATTGACAATCTTGATGACCTGGTGGAATCCTTCGCCGAAGGTATTCCCATGGACTTCAAGAACTCCCAACAGTCTGTCGGCGCCACCATGGCACTCATGTTGGCGCAAGCCCATGGCATGGAGTTGGACCCCAGCGTGATCTCCAAGGTGATGCATGTCGACGCGGATGGCCAACATGTAGTGTTTGCTCCCTTCGCTACTAGTTGTGGTAAGTATGGGCCTCATCTCATCGATACTAGTGTTTGCTCCCTTCGCTACTAGACTGCGGCGTCTGGGGCTACCACCGGAAAGTCTGTGGCGTTGGAGGCTGCCACGGATTCGATGAGTCCCCCGAAGTGGAAGTCCAAGTCAAAGAAGCAGATTGCTCCTTAGTTGTCATCTGTAAAAGTTGTAGCTTCCTTTTGTCTGAACCATGCTTCTGTGGGAGTGTCCCTGTCAATACTTTGTTGTGTTTTAATGCATTTGCACTTCTATCAATGTATTCTTGTTCCCTTATTTGCTTCTTGCTTGATTGTAATTGGGTCCTTCGAGTGATCCTCGTGACTCTCCTCCCACCGATGAAAACGCAGCGCAACCGTGTTCAAAGGTGGAGGAGTTGTTGCTTCTCTCGTGGATGCACGACCATATTAAGTAGTTGGAGCGGGAGTTGCCCATCATCTGCGATAACGCATTGTTGGGGTTCCGGGTATAAAAACAATAAATTTTACTCTACGCCCCTGAACCCCTGAAGCTGCTAGGACCTATCTATTAGTAATACAGTAACATGAGGGGCTTTTACCCTTGAAGACCGAAAAGCGTTGTCAACGCTCAGAGAGCGTGGTTGATGTAGATGAGCCGAAGCCGACCTCAAGGTCATGATGAAGTCCTTGCGCTCCTTGGCTCCAACGACTTGAGTGCCTCAAGTGCGACACCTCGCGGGGAGTTACACACGTCTGGTGCCTGATGATGACTCCCGCTTCCCCGATCCAGTAGCAGTTGCGGAAGTAGAGCTCCCGGATCCGAATCCCGCAGCGCGACGACGCTCCACGATGAAGATGTCTGTTGCTCGCGCAGTCCAGACATGGGACCACAGTCACAAGAGAGAGAGAGGGGGAGAGAGAAAATATCAACTGGAGGTCCTCCCAAAAGTGAGAAGACCTTTTATTGATTATTGGTGTATTTAATTTGGCCAAATACCCCCACTATATATAGGGGGAGGGGAGGTACTACCTCCCTCAAAGTCCCAGGTGGGACTAAAGGAGAGGAGGGGGAGGGGAGGCTGCCGGCCCCCTGGAGGGCCCCGCGCGGGGGGGGGGGGGGGGGGGGGGGGAAGGGGGCAAGGCCCAGCCGGCCACCCCCTGGCCCCTTCTCCCTCTCTCCTTTCCCTAATGGGCCCTCTCCCTCCGGAAATTGGCCCATTAAGCCTTTGACCATTAAAATTGATTTTCTCTTTATTAAATAATTATGAATAAATGATTAAATAAATATTAACATTAATTCACATATTATTCAACCTCCGTGGCCATGGAACATCTTCCACCTCCACTCCGGACATCCTCCGGACTTACCGAAACCCTTTCGGTTTTCTCTCTACAAATCTTCGGCGATTCCAACGATCCTATAAACACTCTCTAAGCATCATCAAGCCCTTAAGCGTGATACCCCACAGTTCGGGAACACTCCAGACATGGTCGGGACACTCCCACACCAATGATCAACACAGGGACATGGATGGCCATGTGACCCCTGTACGTTCCATTAAGATCTTTCGTCGTTTGAACCGGGACAGTCGTGTCTTATTCCCTTTGTCACTTGATACTTGCATTGCCCGAGATCTGATTAATGAAATCAGCATGTCGTGTTCAATCTCGTTACTGAACAACGTTACTTGACTCGTTCCGACAAGTGATATCCCCGTGATCAAATCACATGTTGCACAACTATTGGATATTACTTCTCCGAGTGGGCCCTTGAGTATCTTCCCGTCACATGGACGGACAAATCCCACTCTTGACATATATCGACTATATGGTTTCCTCCGAATACCTGAACACACCTTTATAACCACAGTATTACCAGATGGTGTTTGATGCTATCTAAGCACTCTCAGGAGATAGTGATTGATATATTCTCACGGTCTAAGGAATAGTCTATGAGGATCCATTTCTAATCATCATAACTTGAACTTCATGAAATGATCGGGTCACGATGTTTAGGTTGGGTATTGGTTCATCATCTCATTCTCAGAATGAGATGACCTCATTTCCAACTAGCATAAATGCCACATGATCAGGAAACATGATCATCTGTTGACCAATGAACTAGTGACTATAGTTTCACTAGGAACCCCTGGTTGTTTGTATATCACACGTGTATTGATGTTTCCACTCAATACAATTATAGCATGATATAAAACTTAATCATAAACTATATCAAATATGATAATAGTCCTTACTACTATTTGTCTCTAGGGCATATTTCCAACAGTCTCCCACTTGCACTAGACTACAAATAGAATAGCTGCATTTGTTCTTAATCATTGGCACCATATATCCAGTACCCTGAACATGCTTGCTCATGGAAGAGGTTGAGTCTTGGGTCTGTACTTTACAGTCCCAAATCCTTTGCGACTTACTAATGTCACCTTGATTGACATTAATACCTTATCATCACATGATAGCATCTTGTGTGTATGCATCGTTGCTATGGCAGAAGAACACGGTCTGATTCCAGGAGCCTACAGTGATGTTAGATCAACCTCGAGGGCTTTCTCATGGACACTGTGCCCTGGGACACATCATTCTACGTTAAAAGCGAACTAGCCCCGCCATAACATTATACAACACTTTAGATGGTACCCTTATGTATTATTATAAATTTATTCATCGAAACACAAGTGCACTTAGTGCAACTTCCGATGTTTTTGTTCACCTCACTTCCTACTTGACTTTAATCGGTATCTACAGGAGTTTCCAACATATTCCCTTATAACATAACCCTTTATGTTTTAAGATATGTCATCCTTTATGGATTTGGAAAACATGTCTACAATTCTCTATTAGACACTACAGATAAACTTAGCTCAACGTTCTGTGATTCGAACTTAATCACTTTTAAACGTTCCTTATTTGGATCACTTATTATGCTAAGTTATCATCATGGTTTACTAAGACAGAACCTATGTCTCAACATAGTGGATGATGATCATCCTTTTCTTCTTTTTTTCAACCATTGATGTTAAACTCAATACTATTCCTAACTTGAGTTATTAAGGACAAGTTACTTAATTAACTTCTATTCTGAAACACTTTTCAGAATCCCTTAAGGAATACTACATAATATCTTAATACGCTTATTATCAACTTCTACATCTTATAAATCATTATTTATAAGTATTTGCGCTTTCATCCTTAACATACTTAAGAATTACTCCTAAAAGCTCCCACTCAAAAATATGTCAATCACATATTATTTTAGGAAGACTTTCATCGCTCCCACTCAATTTTATGCAAATTGCATATCTACTCTCTATTTTGAACAACTTCAAAAACTTTGATCAAATATCAAACTTGGAGATTTCCTATGAGATACTAGTACTATTACTAATTTTAAATCCACTAGACATTTAGCACATTTGAATCAAATTCATTTGAATTTATCCAATACCTGATAAATTGTGCTTTTGTCATTCACCCCCCTTTTCCACTATGGCTTTGTAGTCATTCGGGAAAATTCAAGAAACTCCTTTTACTTGTGAGATTCAACAACGAATTGCTTTCTAATCTCAAGGGAATTTTGCTTTTAGGATTTCTCATAATTCTAGTTTACCATTATTTCCTTTGTAGTTTGTAGGTATGTCATATTTCAAGAATCATGAAAAATGATTCACAAATGTCTCCATACTAGATATGGATTTACATTTTGAATCCTACTTCATGTGGTGAAAACACTAGTGGGGAAAACACAATGATCAATATCATTGATTCTTTCCTTCTGTGAAGAGAATCGTTCAGGAACTTTGTCCGTTGCGCTTCTCAACACTCTGCTGTAGGGTTTTGAATCCTCATCGTGTTTTTCACTATTTTCCATTTGCCCCATAATTGAGAAATATCACTAGAAGTGAGCTTTTTCAAGAATGCACCAAAATCCAAGCAATACAAGTTTTTCTTTCCTTTTGGTTTTAGCTATGGATTTCGTATTCAAAGTTTCCAATGAATACTCTACAAGGACTTATTCGCTATTGTTTCGGTTATATCGAATAACCCCAAAACTTTCACGAATTCAAATGGTTCACTATAAATTCTAATTGAGTGCTAACTATTTCTAACTGATGGTCTCTACATTACACTACAACGATTTATTTGGTGCCTTCTATTCAACCCCTTTGATATCTAATATCACATTGTGATGCTTTGCATTTTTACGTTTCAAAACGCTTTGCAGTCCACAATTTCTTTTATGCCATTCTGATAAAGTTGAATTTCATTACTATTGATCAAATCATAGTAATTAAATTCTCTTTTATATTTATACCATTTGTTAATGAAACATTTTGATCAAATCAAATAGTTTCATATTCATGTTTCCTTTGGTAAACTACTTTACACATTTAAACAATCATATAATGATAATTACCATTTTCGTTAAAAACCCAATACATCGAATATGTATTTACTTTTAACAATTCTTTAAACACTTTGTATTCAAGTAATACACGGTGTTCAAGTTATTTTGCCAAAATTAGGCATGATATATATGTGATAAGAAATCAAATGTCTTTCACATATTATCACATAACTTTGAATTTAAACAATGGGTTTTCATTCATAAATGAACATATCATTAAGTTGGGTATTTTAAAACAAGGCATTTTAGTATTTTACAAATGTTCATGCGTTATCAATTAGTTTCAAACAACAAGGATAATTCAGACATAATCAAACAAGATATGAACACGAATAGAAATCATTCATAAAATTAGAACAACTGTTTGTTACAAACTCATGTGAATAACCGTCTCACAAAGTGTGAGACACACTAAAGAAGTTCACAATCTCTTGATTACAATAATCATCCTAAAACATAAACTAAATGATAAATGTCGAGGGAGAGTGTCGTCGCCATCATCATCATGCTCGCCATCAACACGCAACGTCACCTCCTCTCCAGCAAGCACCTCTCATGCAGAAGGACATGTTTTCAGCAAAACAGAACAAGTATCAGGTATACTTAACACTGCAAATGTTTTTGCAAGATGATAACATTTATAAAACTGTATATCAAATATATACCTTTGTCATTGATGACCTGAGCGACATCTGGTTCAACCAACACATTCCTGAGATGTGTCACGAACCGGTGGAACTCCATTGATTCTGTGTCGCCCCTCATTACGCAAGTCCTGACTTGTGCTTGGTAGCTTGGTGGCAGCGACCGCAGCACAACACTATTTGCGAAAGAGCCCGTCATCCAACTATCCAGGAAGTATGCAGGCCTCATGTACACATCATGCATGCGCTCCAAGTGGTCATCAAGTGATGAGTTCTCCTCCATCTTAATGGAGAGGAAGTCTCCCATCAGCTCATGCTCCCAAATGCGTGTCTGGTCCACGAAATGTGTCCTAAGCTATAGCATCACCGAACAAGGGTTGACATCACCCATGAAAGGCCACAGCTCATCCACCATTCTGAAACGCATCACAACTGAAATATAGGAGGCCATCTCCCGACGGATATAGCGGTCTTTCTGCTGCTCTAGGGTCTCTAGGTCAGTAGGCCGATCCAAATCCATCGCGTCGAGTATGTAGTCGACCACGTCATTCTCGCTAAGAAGAACGTGGAGACGTGCAACCCATATGGAGAAGTTTGATCCATCTAATCTGAGCTTCTCTCCTTCTAACCAAACAATCGTCAACGGGAAAGGCAGCATCTACATTTATAATTGCAAAAGGAATTTAGACTAAGTTTATAATTAAATGAGTTAATGATAACTCCACTCAGAAACGACTATCCCCAAAAGGGTTCCTAGTGATAACATGACCCCTATCAGCCACATCTCCCCCGATCGCCACGGCCATCAATGTGGGTTCAATTGTGGACGCTAAACGTCGGTCACATCATTCATGCGACTCGTGCTCGATCTTTCGACCATCCGTGTTCCGAGGCCATGCTTCTGAGGCGTGCTAGGCTCGCCAACTCAACCTTAGTGTATTCGTTGTGCAACATGGCTTACACCCACTGTATGCAAACGTAGATATGTCTGACACCCATGCCTGTAACCCTGGATCGCCTCATACCGAAGAACTTTCTTGGTGGTGCACACTAAGGGGGAACACAATCGTTGGTAATTTTAATATGGATTATCTTATTAGGCTACCGTCGAGTATCTAATATGGTCCTTCACGTCATGATCTCCATCCGTCGTCACCGGATTCCGGCGCCAGGGTTCCCGTGCCGTAGACACCAGGGTACTGGTGTCATTCCAGCGTGGTAGTCCATCACCTCCGTGACTATATACTACTACGTGACACAAGGTAATCACTTTACCTTTGCCATACCATATCACAAAGCAATGCCCCCCTGCAAAACAACTCTACTTTATCTTTGCATGTTTTACGTGGCTGAATGGGCTTTCGCACAAGAACCGTTCTTACCTATGAACTTTCAGCACAACGCTGATCAAGTAGTTGTCTCTACTACACCCCTTTCGGGGCCCTCCGTTGCAAGTGGCATACCAACTAATGCGAGAGAGACAGAGACCCCCCTAAGCCACTTTATACGGTACACGCCATATGTCAAGAGTGGACCAGTCTCGCGAATGAACGCGTAAAGTCGGTTGGGGGCCGCTTCATCAAGCATTACCGAGTACGCACAAGTACACGTGGGAGGGTGAAAACTGAAAGATCAATGCCCACACGCTACATCTCGTGTGTTCTACCCATACTAGCATTCCTACGCATAGATCTAGCTCCGATACCACTGTTGGGGTTCCACGTATAAAAACAATAAATTTTACTCTACGCCCCTGAACCCCTGAAGCTGCTAGGACCTATCTATTAGTAATACAGTAATGGGAGGGGCTTTTCGTGAACTTACCCTTGAAGACCGAAAAGCATTGTCAACGCTCAGGAGAGCGTGGTTGATGTAGACGAGCCGAAGCCGACCTCAAGGTCGTGATGACGTCCTTGCGCTCCTTGGCTCCAACGTCTTAAGTGCCTCAAGGTGAATAACCACATCAATCTCTTCCAACTCGCAAGGACTGGTCTCATGCATAATTTCTCTGTAAAGCTCATAAGGAATAGCACTAGAACTTGCACCAATATCACATAAAACAAAATAGCAATGATCACCAATTCTAACAGAAAGCACAGGAACACTAGCCTTTTTAGTTCTATTGGGATGTGAAACAATATTAGAAGCATCTTCACAAAAGACTATGTGCCCATCTTCTACGCTTTTAGTGACAAGGTCTTTCACAATTGCTACCACAGGTTCAATGTTTATTTGTTCATCAGGTTTTACAGTTCTTTTTTCACTTTTGGTGATAACATTAGTTATCATAGGATGGTCCGTTACCTTTTCGGGAAAGGGAATCTTCTCAATATAAGGTTCAGGTAAGATGGGATCAATAATGTAATACTCAGCACTTCCAATAGGAGCATAGTCAGCAATATATTTGTAAGGTGCAAGGTATTTGTTCCATCCCCTTTTTGGAATTTCGATATAGGAAGCAAAAGTTCTAAAACAATTCGTAATAACTTGCAAATCAAGACCATAAAGATTACTAATATTTTGAAAGTCATCAGTTCCCATAAAAGATTCAATGCATTCATAATCGTAATTTATACCTGACTTTCTACCTTTGTCATTCTCCCAAGCTTCAGCATTGTCTTGAATACGGTCTAGAAGGTCCCATTTAGCTTCTTCTTCCATACGAGTGAATGATCCAGCACAAGACGCATCCAATAAATCCTTGTCATGTAGAGGGAGCCATGCATAAAAGTTGTTGATAATAATATTATTGGGGAGCTCATGAATGGGACATTTGAGCATCAGTAACTTCAATCTCCCCCAAGCTTGAGCTGTACTCTCTCCATCAAGAGGCCAAAAGTTGTATATTTGATTCCGATTTTTATGAATCTCACTATGAGGACAAAACTTTGAATAAAAGAGAGGCACTATTTCCTCCCATTCCAGAGCTTGACCATTCTTTAGCAGCTTATACCATTCCTCAGCTCTTCCTTTCAGTGATAATGAGAATAACTTCTTCTTAACTTGATCTGTAGTAATACCTGCACACTTGAACAACCCGCATAATTCGTGTATAAAGAGTAAATGATCACCGGGATGGACAGTTCCTTCCCCAACATAGTAGTTATCCATAACACGATCAATAATTCTTGTAGGTTTTTGAAAACATCTTTCTCGGCAGGTGGTGGCTTATCTACTACCTTAGCAGTGGTAGTAGCATTACCGAATAAGAAACTCAGCGAATTATCCATAACAAAAATAAAGCAACTAGCAGAAGTAAACAATACTCACAGTAGAAGTTTCCTTTACCAGTTCCACTCTCCAATAGCGCTTCACTCCCCGGCAACGGTGCCAGAAAATAGTCTTGATGACCCACAAGTATAGGGGGTGTATCACAGTATTTTCGATAAGTAAGAGTGTCAAACCCAACGAGGAGCAGAAGGTGCTGGCTAGTGGTATGGATCAGGAATTCTCTGCAAATACTTAGCAAACGGATTTTTAGGGGTTTTCGATAAAGCAAGTAAACAAAGTACGAGTAAACAAAAGCTAGTAAGAATAAATGCAGCAAGTGGCCCAATCCTTTATGCAGCAAAGGACAAGACGGTTGTATTTCTATAGATGACCAAACGTTCTCGAGGACACATGGGAAGACTATCAAGTGTTTTCGCTTCATATAGTCGATTAATCTTCTCTAGCTTGCTAAGTGTTGTGTGGGTGAACCTGTGCTAATGTACTGCCCCATCCAAGACTAAATACATACTTCTGATTAAACCCCCTTGCAAACATCCATAAGTACAAGAAAGTAATTAAGGTAGAAACCTAACCACAGCTTTAAACTCTAAGACCCTTACGTCCCTTGTGCAATGGTTTCCTAATGGGGGTTCAGGTTTCTGTCACTCCGGCAACCCCTACGATTAGTAGCCAAATACACAATGCATTCCCCTAGGCCCATATAGATGAAGTGTCATGTAGTCGACGTTCACATGACACCACTAGAAGAAGTACACCACAACTTAAATAACAATCTATTGAATCTTTCTCAACGCAACTCCACTACTAACAACAAGACTTCTCCCATGTCCTCGAGAAAAAAACGAACTACTCACAAGACATCATATGGATCATGATCAGAGATGAAATAATGATGTATAACAATCTAAACATAAACAATAATTCAATGGTTCACACAATAGCATCAACTACAAAGAGTAATCAACACCGGGCAAGTTTCCCCTATGAACTATGCAAGATTCAACGCAATTGTTACAGCAATATGGAGATGGTGATGAGGGTGCTGATGGTGATGATGATGATGATGATCCCGATGAATTCCAGCTTGATGGTGGTGTTGATGGCGACGATCTCCCCTCTCCGGGAAGGAATTCCCCTGGTAGAAATCTGTCTGCCGGAGAGATCTTTCTCTCTCGGTGTTTTCCGCCCCGCAGAGGCGGCGGAATCTTTTTGTGGTCGCTCCCCGAGTCTTAGGGTTTCGGGGGGTTGATATACGCCAGAGGGGAGATGCTGGAGTGGGCCAGGGCGGCCACACCACTCCCTGGCGCGGCCTAGGCCTGCCCGCGCCATGGGGTGGTGTGGGCCCCCTGTGGCCCACCTCCACTCCATCTTCTGGCATCCCGAGTCTTCTGGAAAAATAGAATTTTCCGTATATTTTCCCGGATTTTCTGATCTTCGCGAATTTTCCCTCCAAACAACACCTTTTCCATGAGAATCCTGACTGCAGCGGTCCATGCTCCAAAAGTCATCAACCATGCAAAAATAGATGAAATAACATAAGTATCACCTCTCAATATGAAATATATTAATGAATAATAGTGAATTAAGACATAGAATAGTGATGCAAACTGGACGTATCAACTCCCCCCAAGCTTAGACTTCGCTTGTCCCCAAGCGAAACTGAGCTCAATAAACATGACCTCAAGTTTATGGAGTGAAGAGTCGATAAAAGAATACGGACAAGGAGCATCACATTCATCAAAAGCATAAATCATAATATAAGACAACCCACTATTATATAACTCAACTTGCAATGAGTAAAGGAAACACAATAAAGATACATAGAATGAATCATAATTGGTAATGGCAAACTTAGCTCTTGCTCGAAGAATAGTTGATAATTTGCTACAGTTCACAAATAGCTGGTTTTCAAAGAAAGCTTTCAAAGTAGTAAACTTCAAGGTAAGAGCAATGTGCAAAACAAGGAACATAAGAACATGATTGAATAAATCACCATATGAATGAATGAAACACATCAACTCAAAATACTTGCTGAGATAGAAGGGACTAGGTTTACTGACTCAACTACAAGGTAAAAGAAAGGCCCTTCGCAGAGGGAAGCAGGGATTGCAATTCTTATAAAGAGCTCCCAAAAATTATGATACTTACTAGCTTTCAGCTCTCATTGCCCCTATCATAGGCATCTTTTGGTGATTAAGGTTAAAGTGACACAACTAAGAGGATATGCTTGACAAGTTATAAGTTGAAATCTCATGCCCCTTACTTCTGAGTACCGATCCTCATGCTACTCAACTTTAGTCACGAGCAAGCTCTTGTCATTGTAAATACATGCGTATCATTGAGAACCGCCAACGGGGTACCCCTTGCACATGACACATGAGCTATCCCATAATCAAAATGATAAGGCAAGCAGACAGTGAGCATCTCAGCGATCTTTTTATTTGCTATTTGCATAGGTTTTTATTGAGGATGCTTCATAGAATGCTCACTATAGTTATGCTGCAAGTTTCCACCATGATTAGGCATGGCCTAGGCTAGCGGCCCAGGCGTTTCTCTAACACACATATAAACTCCATGATCTTACAAGTTCCACTTTTATTTCACACCGCCGGGATCCATAAGCAAAAGAACATGATATCAACTAGGTACACGTACCAATGAAGTGTTGAAAGCGGTCCCCATGATACATGGTTCGGCTAACTTCAACTCATAAAGCGCAAGCATATACGCAACAAAGAAGGACCCAATGGTTCAAGTTTATTAAATGCAAGAAAGTAAAGTGTGCCATCAAGTTCGTGAGAGCTTTAATCACTAATTTTCACATAACAAGTTTAATTTGGGAGGTAGATAAAAAAAGAATTTACTTGGAATAGCAATAATGCTACTAGGTAGGTATGGTGGACACAAATGGCAAAGGTTTTGGTTTAAAGGAGATGGATGCATGAGAAGAATACCCCCTCCGTATAGGTTTTTGGCTAGCAAGGCTGGGTAGCAAGTATAAGAGTTGAAGGAAACAAACAAACATACAAGTCATAAAGACAAACATGCAATCTTCCTTGGAAGCACAAAAGATCTTAACTAGAGAATACTAGACTTATGAGCAAACCAAGGAAGAAAGATGATGAAATTATTTTTCTCTAGAGAACTTCTGTCTTTTTCTTTTCAACTCTCAAAAAGGTGTTGCTACTGACCGAGCCAGGTTTGCCAAAACCAACTAAATTAACTCAATGATCCCAGAGTGCTACCAATACTAACAACAAGATCAATCATATAACCACGAATTGAAAACTAACATAAGCTATGCAAAAGAGTGAATGATAGAACTTCTCATTAATATTCCACAACAGAAACTCACTCCAAGGGATACAAATCTAACGAGAGAGGGGACACTTCCATAATCCAAATCATACTACAAAATAACTCCTCTATTCATGATATGACCCTACTAATAAGGTAAAAAGATAGAAGATAGTGATATGATACCGCGGCACTCCCCCAAGCTTGGAACAAACCAAGGGGATGCCAAACCTGATGACGAATTACTACTTTGGTGGTGGTGGTATATGTTGGAGATATGCCCAAGAGGCAATAATAAAAGTGGTTATTATTATATCTTTATGTTTATGATAAATGTTTACATCCCATGCTATAATTGTATTATTAGGAAACACTAATAGATGTGTGTTTTGTAAACATAAAAGAGTCCCTAGTAAGCCTCTTGTTAAACTAGCTTGTTGATTAATGGATGATCATGGTTTCATGATCATGGACATTGGATGTCGTTAATGAAAAGATCATATCATTAGGAGAATGATGTGATGGACACACACCCGTAGTAAGCATAGCATAAGATCAAGTCATTAAGTTCGTTTGCTATAAGCTTTAAAATACATAGTAACCTAATCCTTCGACCATGAGGTTATGTTAATCACCATCACCGGATGGGTACTTTGATGACATCAAACACCGCTTCGTAACTGGGTGGTCATAAAGGTGTCATTGGGTATTCTGAAAGTATGTGTTGAAGCGCATGGACCAAGATTGGGATTTGTCCATCCATATGACGGATAGATATTCTCTGGGCCCTCTCGGTGGAATGTCATCTAATTAGCTTGCAAGCATGTGACTGGGTCACAAGGGATGACATAACATGGAACGAGTAAAGAGTACTTATCAGTAACGAGGTAGAACTAGGTATGGAGATGCTGACGATCAAACCTCAGATAAGTATAGTATCGCGTGACAAAGGGAATTGGTTTCGTATGTAAATGGTTCAATCGATCACGAAGTCATCGTTGAGTATGTGGGAGCCATTATGGATCTCTAGGTCCCGCTGATGGTTATTGATAGGAGATGTGTCTCTGTCATGTCTACATATTCACGAACCGTAGGGTGACACACTTAAGGTTCGAAGTTGTTTTAAGTAGATATGGAATGTGCGTTGGAGACCGAATGTTGTTCGGAGTCTCGGAATGGATCCAGGACATCACGAGGAGATCCGAAATGGTCCGGAGAATAAGATTCATATATTGGGGATCATTTTCTAAGTTAGGAAATGTTCCGGAGTGTTTGTATGGAGATTCTAGAAGGTTTCGGAATGTTCTGGAAGGTTCCAGAGGATTTCTTGGAGTTTGCTTGAAAACCAAGAAAGGGTCAAAGGATACCTAGTGGGGCAAGACACGCATTCGTGGGGGAGGAGGACTCCTCCCCCCTTCCCACCGCCGGCCATAGGAGAGGAGTCCTACTAGGACTCCCCCTCCCCAAGGCGCCCTCCCCCCTTAAATAGAAGGGCAGGGGCGCCCCCTCCAAGCCCTCTCCCATAACACCCAATCTCTGCCGCCTCTCTCCTCCACCTTTCTTCTGCACAGGCATAGGCGAAGCCCTGCAGAATTCTCTACTCCACCACCACCACGCCGTCGTCCTGCTGGGATTTTGTGGAGAAGATCTACTACCTCCGCTGCTCGCTGGAACAGGGAGAGGAAGGTCTGCTTCGACTCCGCACGTGTGACCGACTGCGGAAGCGCTGCCGAATCGCGGTGCCGGAAGGATCGTCCACTTGACCGACTACGGAAGTGCTGCCGGAACGCGACGCCGAAAGGATCGTCCACACGATCTTGAGATCGGCAAGTGATCGACTACATCAACCACGAGATCTAATCTCGTTAACACTTTCGGATCTACGAGGGTTAGTTCCTATCTATCTCGTTGCACATGTCTAATAGATTAGATCTTGGCTTTTATCTAGATTAGATCTGGGTTTTGTTCGTTCTTGCGGTAGAATTTTTTTGTTTTCCATGCTACGAACCCAACAGTATATTCTCATCTTCGTCGTCTTCCAGGGTAAAGGTTTCCCATCAACAAAGGACATCGTGGTTTCCAACATCCTGAAACTTGTAGCAGCACTTATGCGTTTAAATCTAGCCTCATACTCACAGTTTTGATTTTGAACGTCATAGAACTGTGCTTGCAGTTCGTTGGTTGTTTGGCGGAGTGAGAGGACTTCATCTTTGAGTTCAGCAGTCTCCTTCTGGTGCTCGGTGATGAGTTCGGAACAAATCTTATGGATGATATCCACTTCGCGCTCTGCCATCTTCCTGTACCTAAAGACTTCATGCTCTAGTGCTTCCATCCTATCCTCCAGACTTCCTTCACCTTTAGGGCCTTGAACCTCTTTAATCCGGACCTCTCCACCTTCGAGCAACAACTCCTTGGGATGAATCTTCAATTCTCTCATGTATGGGTTGATGATATCTTCTAAGGAATCTCCCTTGGATGTTCCAGAGGAAGACATTGTGGCTCCAAATATGGGATTCCACCTAGCAGAAACAGATCGAAACAAAAAAACGACGAAAACATGATATACAAACCTCGGAAGATCCGGGGGTTATATATTACGAAGTTTCGTATCAAAAGGAAGGTACTGGGAGAAAACGGGTCGGAGACGGGGTCCTGGGTGGCCTCACCACCTGGTGGCGCGGCCAGGGGTGGGCCCGCGCCATGGGGTGGTGTGGGCCACCCCGGCTCCGGTTCCGTCCCTTTTTCGCTTCGTAGCTTTCCTTATTGACTGAAAACTGCAAAAATATAGTTGGATTGTATTTTTGCGGAACTTTTCTTACCAGAACTGTTACCTATTTGAACATGGACTCTGCAGGTCTCTGAATTTTGTCCTCAATAAATTTCTCCGGAGTTATAACTTGAAAGGCATCAACATCTTCATTGTTAGAATTTCCAGCAATATAGTGTTTGAGTCGCTGTCCATTCACTACTTGTGTAGTGTTATCTTTTAGAGAAGAAATCTTTATTTCTCCTGAACGGTATACTTCTTCAATGATGAAAGGTCCTTCCCATATTGATAGTAGCTTACCTGCAAAAAATCTGAGACGAGACCTATACAATAGAACTTTCTCACCAACCTGAAATTCTCTCTTAAGTATTCGCTTGTCATGCCATCTTTTAACTTTTTCTTTAAAGAGCCTAGCATTCTCATAGGCTTCGCTCCTCCATGCGATGTGATATGGTCCTTCACGTCATGATCTCCATCTCTTAAGTATTCAATACCTCATTCCTTACCACTTCCTTCATCTTAGGATTTAAACGTCGTTGGTGCTCCACTACGGGTTTCGCATCTGGTTCTATGTTGATAGAATGCTGACATATAGTAGGTGAAATCCCTTTCAAATCATCCAGAGTATAACCCATAGCTCCTCGGTGTTTCTTCAAAACTTCCAATAATCTTGCTTCTTCCTCCCCTGAAAGTTTAGCGCTAATAATAACAGGATATATCTTTTTATCATCAATAAAAGCATATTTAAGATCATCAGGGAGAGGTTTTAGATCGAAGACCGAGTCCTTTTTAGGTGGCATCGTGGTACCCGAGTCCTCAACAGGCAAGTCGTGCTTAAGCATCATAGGTTGATCGCGGAGAATCATGTCAATCTCATTCCTTTCTTCCATGAATATTTCACTTTCATGTTCTTCCGTAAATTGCTGCAAAACATTGTTAGGAGCAAGAGAAATAGAAGCAAGTTGTTCAACCCTAAAATCCTCATTATGGGTTTCCTCTTCGCAAGGTTCTTTAGCAAATTTCGAAAAATTAAACTCATAGGATTCCCCATCAAACTTAGTCAAGATCTTCTCCCTCTTGCAATCAATAATAGCCCCACAAGTACTCAAGAAAGGTCTACCAAAAATGATAGGATAAGTTTTACTAGCAGCTGAACCAAGTACTAAAAAATCAGCGGGGTACTTAATCTTACCGCAAAGAACTTCCATGTCTCGCACAATACCAATTGGAGAGATGGTCTCTCTATTAGCAAGGTGAATAACCACATCAATCTCTTCCAACTCGCAAGGACTGATCTCATGCATAATTTCTCTATAAAGCTCATAAGGAATAGCACTAGAACTTGCACCAATATCACATAAAACAAAATAGCAATGATCACCAATTCTAACAGAAAGCACAGGAACACTAGCCTTTTTAGTTCTATTGGGATGTGAAACAATATTAGAAGCATCTTCACAAAAGACTATGTGCCCGTCTTCTACGCTTTTAGTGACAAGGTCTTTCACAATTGCTACCACAGGTTCAATGTTTATTTGTTCATCAGGTTTTACAGTTCTTTTTTCACTTTTGGTGATAACATTAGTTATCATAGGATGGTCCTTTACCTTTTCGGGAAAGGGAATCTTCTCGATATAAGGTTCGGGTAAGATGGGATCAATAATGTAATACTCAGCACTTCCAATAGGAGCATAGTCAGCAATATATTTTTAAGGTGCATGGTATTTGTTCCATCCCCTTTTTGGAATTTCGATATAGGAAGCAAAAGTTCTAAAACAATTCGTAATAACTTGCAAATCAAGCCCATAAAGATTACTAATATTTTGAAAGTCATCAGTTCCCATAAAAGATTCAATGCATTCATAATCGTAATTTATGCCTGACTTTCTACCTTTGTCATTCTCCCAAGCTTCAGCATTGTCTTGAATACGGTCTAGAAGGTCCCATTTAGCTTCTTCCATACGAGTGAATGATCCAGCACAAGACGCATCCAATAAATCCTTGTCATGTAGAGGGAGCCTTGCATAAAAGTTGTTGATAATAATATTATTGGGGAGCTCATGAATGGGACATTTGAGCATCAGTAACTTCAATCTCCCCCAAGCTTGAGCTGTACTCTCTCCATCAAGAGGCCAAAAGTTGTATATTTGATTCCGATCTTTATGAATCTCACTATGAGGACAAAACTTTGAATAAAAGAGAGGCACTATTTCCTCCCATTCCAGAGCTTGACCATTCTTTAGCAGTTTATACCATTCCTCAGCTCTTCCTTTCAGTGATAATGAGAATAACTTCTTCTTAACTTGATCTGTAGTAATACCTGCACACTTGAACAACCCGCATAATTCGTGTATAAAGAGTAAATGATCACCGGGATGGACAGTTCCTTCCCCAACATAGTAGTTATCCATAACACGATCAATAATTCTTGTAGGTTTTTGAAAACATCTTTCTCGGCAGGTGGTGGCTTATCTACTACCTTAGCAGTGGTAGTAGCATTACCGAATAAGAAACTCAGCGAATTATCCATAACAAAAATAAAGCAACTAGCAGAAGTAAACAATACTCACAGTAGAAGTTTCCTTTACCAGTTCCACTCTCCAATAGCGCTTCACTCCCCGGCAACGGTGCCAGAAAATAGTCTTGATGACCCACAAGTATAGGGGGTGTATCACAGTATTTTCGATAAGTAAGAGTGTCAAACCCAACGAGGAGCAGAAGGTGCTGGCTAGTGGTATGGATCAGGAATTCTCTGTAAATACTTAGCAAATGGATTTTTAGGGGTTTTCGATAAAGCAAGTAAACAAAGTACGAGTAAACAAAAGCTAGTAAGAATAAATGCAGCAAGTGGCCCAATCCTTTATGCAGCGAAGGACAAGACGGTTGTATTTCTATAGATGACCAAACGTTCTCGAGGACACATGGGAAGACTATCAAGTGCTTTCGCTTCATATAGTCGATTAATCTTCTCTAGCTTGCTAAGTGTTGTGTGGGTGAACCTGTGCTAATGTACCTCCCCATCCAAGACTAAATACATACTTGTGATTAAACCCCCTTGCAAACATCCGTAAGTACAAGAAAGTAATTAAGGTAGAAACCTAACCACAGCTTTAAACTCTAAGACCCTTACGTCCCTTGTGCAATGGTTTCCTAATGGGGGTTCAGGTTTCTGTCACTGCGGCAACCCCTACGATTAGTAGCCAAATACACAATGCATTCCCCTAGGCCCATATAGATGAAGTGTCATGTAGTCGACGTTCACATGACACCACTAGAAGAAGTACACCACAACTTAAATAACAATCTATTGAATCTTTCTCAACGCAACTCCACTACTAACAACAAGACTTCTCCCATGTCCTCGAGAAAAAAACGAACTACTCACAAGACATCATATGGATCATGATCAGAGATGAAATAATGATGTATAACAATCTAAACATAAACAATAATTCAATGGTTCACACAATAGCATCAACTACAAAGAGTAATCAACACCGGGCAAGTTTCCCCTATGAACTATGCAAGATTCAACGCAATTGTTACAGCAATATGGAGATGGTGATGAGGGTGCTGATGGTGATGATGATGATGAGGATCCCGATGAATTCCAGCTTGATGGTGGTGTTGATGGCGATGATCTCCCCTCTCCGGGAAGGAATTCCCCTGGTAGAAATCTGTCTGCCGGAGAGATCTTTCTCTCTCGGTGTTTTCCGCCCCGCAGAGGCGGCGGAATCTTTTTGTGGTCGCTCCTTGAGACTTAGGGTTTCGGGGGGTTGATATACGCCAGAGGGGAGATGCTGGAGTCGGCCAGGGCGGCCACACCACTCCCTGGCGCGGCCTAGGCCTGCCCGCGCCATGGGGTGGTGTGGGCCCCCTGTGGCCCACCTCCACTCCATCTTCTGGCATCCCGAGTCTTCTGGAAAAATAGAATTTTCCGTATATTTTCCCGGATTTTCTGATCTTCACGAATTTTCCCTCCAAACAGCACCTTTTCCATCAGAATCCTGACTACAGCGGTCCATGCTCCAAAAGTCATCAACCATGCAAAAATAGATGAAATAACATAAGTATCACCTCTCAATACGAAATATATCAATGAATAATAGTGAATTAAGACATAGAATAGTGATGCAAAATGGACGTATCAATCCCGTAGCATGACGACGCTCCACGATGAAGATGTCTCTCACTCGCGCAGTCCAGACTTGGGACCATGGTCACAAGAGAGAGAGAGAGAGAGAATATCAACTGGAGGTCCTCCCAAAAGTGAGAAGACCTTTTATTCATTATTGGTGTATTTAATTTGGCCAAATACCCCCACTATATATAGGGGGAGGAGAGGTACTACCTCCCTCAAAGCCCGGGGTGGGGACTAAAGGAGAGGAGGGGGAGGGGAGGCCGCCGACCCCCTAGTGGGCCTCGCGCGGGGGGGGGGGGGGGGGGCAAGGCCCAGCCGGCCACCCCCTTGGCCCCTTCTCCCTCTCTCCTTTCCCTAATGTGCCCTCTCCCTCCGGAAATTGGCCCATTAAGCATTTGACCATTAAAATTGATTTTCTCTTTATTAAATAATTATGAATAAATGATTAAATAAATATTTAACATTCATTCACATATTATTCAACCTCCATGGCCATGGAACACCATCCACCTCCACTCCAGACACCCTCCGGACTTACCGAAACCCTTTTGGTTTTCTCTCTACAAATCTTCGGTGATTCCACCGATCCTATAAACACTCTCTAAGCATCATCAAGCCCTTAAGCGTGATACCCCATGGTTCGGGAACACTCCAGACATGGTCGGTACACTCCTGCACCAATGATCAACAGAGGGACCTGGATGGCCATGTGACCCCTGTGCGTTCACGAAGATCTTTCGTCGTTTGAACCGGGACAGTTGTGTCTTATCCCCTTTGTCACTCGAAACTTGCATTGTCCGAGATCTGATCAATGCCATCACCATGTCGTGTTCAATCTTGTTACTGAACAACGCTACTTGACTCGTTCCGACAAGTGATATCCCCGTGATCAAATCACATGCTACGCAACTATTGGATATTACTTCTCTGAGTGGGCCCTTGAGTATCTTCATGTCACATGGATGGACAAATCCCGCTCTTGACATATATTGCCTCTACGGTTTCCTCCGAATACCTGAACACACCTTTATAACCACAGTATTACCATATGGCGTTTGATGCTATCTAAGCACTCTTGGGAGACAGTGATTGATATAGCCTCACAGTCTAAGGAATAGTCTATGAGGATCCATTTCTTATCATCGTAACTTGAATTTCGTGACATGATCAGGTCATGATGTTTAGGTTGGGTATTGGTTCATCATCTCATTCTCAGAATGAGATGACCTCATTTCCAACTAGCATAAATGCCACATGATCAGGAAACATGATCATCTGTCGACCAATGAACCAGTGACCCGAGTTTCACTAGGAACCCCTGGTTGTTTGTATATCACACGTGTATTGATGTTTCCACTCAATACATTTATAGCATGATATAAAACTTAATCATAAACTATATGAAATATGATAATAGTCCTTGCTATTATTTGTCTCTAGGGCATATTTCCAACACGCATATGTGTGGAAGTCGAAGGCAGAGAAGGCCACCGCTCGCGAGAAGTATCTTCTCGACGAGGTTGCTCAGCTGAACAAGCACTTTAAATGTTAGCTCTCTATCTTCTTATCCTTTCTTTAGCCATTCGCGGTGATGCCTTGGCTTATATTTTTGGTCTTGCATTTTGTAGTTGTTAGCGCTCGCCATCCGCGGGATGAGAAGGACCGGGTAGCCACTCGAATGAATGGCCTAACCCAGGAGCAGCTACAAGCTAGTGGGTACTTCTGGGTGGATCATGACCGTGTAGTCGCGTTGGCGACTTTGCAGGATCACTCGTTGTGGGTGCTTCAATGCTTGAAGAAGGCCCAATCTTTCTTGAAGTATATTTACTAGACGATGTTTCCCTTGGACGCTGTGCCCTCAAGCTTGTTGGCTCTTCTGGCAAAATTTCAGGATATAAGCGCGGTCCGCGAGTTCGTGCGGCAGCAGCTGGTCGCTAGTGCCAAGGCTGCATTGTCGCTGGTGTGACTGCATAGGCCAGATGTGGACATCGCGTCTATTGCTGCTGGACCACCATCGCTGCCAGAAGGGATGACTTGGAACATGGTACCGCACTATCATGCGGTTGATCGGCTAGCTGAGAAGATTGTAGATTTCCTTGAGGAGCAAACAAATGTTCTCCTTTTCCAGCAGTAGTGTTTCCCCTGCACACAGATGTATAAGTGTTGTAAAATTCATATGATTATGGTGGGTGTATTTGGTACCCATTAATATGTAAGGAGCTTGCTAGCTTGTATATTTTTTGACTGTATTGTGAGATACAGGTCCTTTTCATTAGCCTGGCGTATACTTATCTCAGGACCTTGATAACCTGTCTGGTGCGTTACAGCTGGGTTGGTGTTTATCAAGGGTTCGATTGGTAGTACGTCAGCTACTCAGGATACTGTGTTGTTCATGGAACATGATATAAAGGGTGGCGTAGCCCCCGAGTAAAATTATTGTGAGAGATCGTAAAACATAGGGTTTGAGGTACTTAGCTTTATTTATTCGTAGAATATCACGAGGTACAATGTGTGGCTAAGTAGACTGACTGAATAGCCTTATTTGTAAAGTAAAAACATCTAAAGGTAGAAACGGCGTAGCTGCACGATGTTCCAGGGGTTGGAGTATGCGACTCCGCTCTCGAAATCTTTAATGCGGTAGGAACCACCTGGGATTACTTCTGTAATCACATAAGGTCCTTCCCAAGGGGACTCGAACTTGAGATGCCCTTGCTGCTTCAGTCACTGGACTAGGTCTCCTTCAACGAAGGATCTGGGGTGTAGCCTTCTGCTGTGGTAGTTGTGGAGGCTCTGCTGGTAGATCGTGGATCTCTCTGCTGCGATCTCGCGTGCCTCATCAAGGAGGACGACAGAGTCTTCGACTACGAGAGTTGACTCCTTCTCGCTGTATGCAACCACTCGTGGGGCTTTGTAGCGCACATCTACGGGTAGCACCACCTCAGCACTGTGCACCATGAAGAAAGGAGTGTATCCCATGGTGCTGTTTGGAGTTGTGTGTTGGCTCCAAAGTACGGATTGCAGCTCGTCTGGCCAGCACCCAGCGGCTTGTTCGAGTGGCCGAAGGAGTCATTTCTTGATTCCACCGTAGACGAGGCCGTTGGCCTTTTCGACTTGACCGTTGGTCTGAGGGTGAGCCACCGAGGCGTAGCTAATGTTGATTCCCAGGTCTTCGCAGAATTCCTGGAACTCCTTGGAGGTGAAGTTTGTCCCGTTGTCCGTGATGATTCTATGTGGCACCCTAAAACGATAGACAATGGACTCGAAGAACTTGACAGCGCTGGCTCCTGCCTGATTCGTCACCGGCATGCCTCGATCCACTTGGTGAATTTGTCGACCGCGACTAGGAGGTAGACGTAGCCTCCTTGCGAGGACCTCGGGAGCCTGCGAACCATGTCGATTCCCCATTGTGCAAAGGGCCAAGCCACTGGTATTGGTCTGAGTTCCACACCGGGTGCGTGCGGTTTATCCGCGAATCATTGGCAAGTGTTGCAGCGCTGGATGATATCCTTGGCAATACACATGGCCGTTGGCTAGTAGAATCCAGCTCGTAGAGCTTTGGCGACGAGAGCGCGACTGCCAACGTGGTGTCTGCAAGTGCCTTAGTGTATGTCGAGGAGGATGGCTCTTCCGTCTCCATTGTAGACACACCTCTGAAGAACTCCTATGATGTTGCACTTGTACTGTTCGCCATTGATGAGGGTGAATCCCTTTTATCGTCGTGCTATGTGTTGTGCGTTAGTCGGGTCATTTGGAAGCCTTTTGCTGAGCAGGTATGTGATATACGGCTGTGTCCTAGATGGCTCAATCATCATGACCTCCATTGGGCCTTCGAGTCCTGTATTAAGCTCCATGTCCTCGAGTGACATTCGTTCGTTGGGTGGCGTAGCCCCCGAGTCCGTTGACGTGCTTCCCTTTTTCCTGGAGCCTCGGGCTTGATGGAGTGTTCACAGATGCGCTTAAGAAATACCCCAAGTGGTACTGTGGCGCAGGTGGAGCCGATGTTGGCGAGTATATCCACCTCTTCATTACTTTCGCGGCCAACGTGTCGCAGCTCGAAGCCGCCGAATTCTCCCTCGAGTGTGTCGTAGAGGTCACGATAGGCGATCATGTTGTCACTCAAGGCATCACACTCGTGCATTGTTTGGTTGACCACCAGTTTGGAGTCACCATAGATGACGAGCCTCTTCACGCCACAGGCTTTCGCCATCCGCATTCCATGGATCAAGGCTTTGTATTCAGCTTCGTTGTTGGAGGCTGTGAACTGCATTCGCTGAGAATACTTCATCTTGCCTCCCTGGGGCGATGTCAATATGACACCTGCGCCTGCTCCGTCCTTTCGTTTGGACCCGTTGAAGTGCATCGTCCAAAGATAAGACATATTTGGCTTGTCGGGGAGTTGATTCTTCATCCAGTGCACGAGGAAGTCCAGGAGAACTTGCGACTTGATCGCATCGCGCTTCTCATATGTGATGTTGTGTGGTGATAGCTCTATGCCCCAAAGCGCGACTCACCCAGTAGCGTCAGGATTATTGAGTATGTGTCCGAGTGGGGCGTCGTTCACCACCACGATTGGGTGCTCCTAGAAGTAGTGGCGCGGTCGCCTGGCTATCATGAAGACGCCGTATGCCAGCTTCTAGTAGTGCGGGTACCACTGTTTTGTTGGCGTGAGCACCTCGCTGAGGTAGTATATTGGGCTCTGAACCTCGTGGACCTTATTTTCTTCGGCTCGCTCCACCACCAGCACAGTGCTGACCACCTAGTTGGTAGCGCAGATATATAGCAGCAGCGGCTCCTTTTCGCGAGGCGACACCAGTACTGGCGAGGTGGATAATAGATGCTGGAGGTCTTCAAATGCTTCTTGCCCTTCGTCTATCCACTCGAACTTGTCAGCTCTGCGGAGAAGTTGGTAGAAAGGCAACGCCTTTTCGCCCATGTGACTGATGAATCGACTGAGCGCCGCGATTTGCCCAGCCAGCTATTGGACGCCTTTTACGTTCTTTGCCTTCTCCATGGCTAGTATGGCTTTTATTTTCTTCAGGTTTGCTTCGATCCCACTTGCAGAGATGAGATATCCGAGTAATTGCCTAGATGGTATGCCGAAGGCGCATTTGTCTAGATTGAGCTTGATCTGGTATCGGTCGAGGTTATCGAAGGTCTCGCGTAGATTGTTGATTAACATGGCTTACTCTTTGGTTTTGATGACGACGTCATTGATGTATACTTGGCTATTGCGACCAGGTTGGTTCTTGAGGCAGGCCTGCATGCACCGCTGGTAAGTGATACATTGCAAATGTATCTATAATTTTTGATGTTCCATGCTTGGTTTTATCCACTTTCTTGTGTTTTGTTCCAACTTTGGAGTAATTTTCATATGATTTCTTGGACTAACCTTTTCACAAGAGCCACAGTGCCAGCTGCCTGTTTTCTACTATTTTTGGTTCCAGGAAAGTCAGAAAATGAATATTCTTGGAATTGGACGGGACAAAAGCCAAAGTGCCTATTTTTCCAACAGTGATCAAGTGCGAGAATACGAGACGGAGAGGGGCCAGGGGCCGGCCACACCACCTGGCCGCACGGCCAGGCTGGGCCCGTGCCAGGGGGTGGTGTGGTGGCTCCCGGCACCCCCTCGGCCTCTCCTTCCGCCTATAAGTTGCCCTCGGGGCGATAACCCTAAGTACCCGATCAAAAATCCACGAAAGAGTCTGTAGCCGCCGTCGTCTCTATCCCTAGATCGGGAGGGATCTGAAGCTCTTCCCGGCACGCTGCCGGAGAGGGGAATTCACCCTGGAGGCCTTCTTCATCACCATGCAAGCCTCCGGTGTGATGCGTGAGTAGTTCATCCTTGGACTACGGATCCATGTAGTAGCTAGATGGCTGGTTTCTCCTCCTTTGTGCTTTCATGTTTAGATCTTGTGAGCTCCGTTCATGATCAAGATCATCTATTTGTAATTCATACATGTTGTGTTTGCAGGGATCCGATGGATATTGTGATGCTATTTCAGATTGATTATTGATTCTATCATGTCTTTGTTATTTGAGATCTTGCATGCTTTCCGTTGTTAGTAGCTATCTTGGCCAAGTAGATTCTAGCAACTCCAAGAGTTAGTATTTATGCTCGATAGTGGGTTCATACCTCTGGTAATCTGGGGAAGTGACAGAAATCTCTAAGGTACTAGATGTGCTGTTCCTACTAGGGAGAAAACAACAATCCTTTGTTCATAGAACAATCATATTGTTTACTTTACACGCAGTTCATAAAGCAATAATCTGTTGCTTGCAACTTAATACTGGAGGGGGTTCGGATGATAACCTGAAGGTGGATTATTAGTCATAGATGCAGTTGGATGGCGGTCTATGTATTATGTTGTAATGCCCAATCAAGTCTCAGAGGAGTCAAAATGATTAGTATATGCATGTATTGCTTTCTCGGTGTTTGTAAATTGCCCCGCTATAATTTGTTCACCCAGCATGTTATCTATCTAAGGAGAGCCACCTCTAGTGAACTATGGATCCCGGTCCTTGTCTTTTACATACAATCTACAATCTTTTACTGCTTTGTGTTTACTTTTTGCAAACTTTTACTTCTTTCCATTCGATATGTTTAATCCTTTGTTTTCCACAAAACACGGTGAGATTGACAACCTCATCGCAAGTTGGGGACAAAGTTCTAGGGTTGTGTTGTGCAGGTCTCCACGTTGCTACTAGCACCGGTAGTGCGCCCTGCCAAAGCTCAGCTAGTAACACCTTCGGGGTGTTTCCTTGCTCCTACTGGTTCGATTAAACCTTGGTTTCATAACTGAGGGAAAACTTACTGCTGTGCTCATCATACCTTCCTCTTGGGGTTCCCAACGAGCTCTACATCGAAAGTCCAGCGCATCAAGATTTTTTCTGGCGCCGTTGCCGGGCAGTCAAGGACATCTTCACAAGGGGAGTCCCTCATAACCAATCTCTTTAGTTTGTTGTTTTTGTTTTGCTTAGTTTCTTTTTGATTTGTTTGCTTGTTTTGTTCTTCAAAATCCAAAAAAAATTAGTTTTACTTGTTTGCTTTCTTATTTGAAAACCCAAAAAATGACTACTCTTGAAAACACTAAGTTATGTGACTTCACTAGCACCAACAACAATGATTTTATGAGCACTCCTATTGCTCCACCTGTGGCTGAAAATACTTTCTTTGAGATAAAACCTACTTTGCTCAATCTTGTTATGAGAGAACAATTTTCTGGTATTGGTAATGATGATGCTGCTTCCCATCTAAATAACTTTGTTGACCTTTGTGAGATGCAAAAGCATAGGGATATAGATGGTGATATTATTAAACTGAAATTGTTTCCTTTCTCTTTGAGAGGAAAAGCTAAAGAGTGGTTGAATTCCTTAACTAGGAATAGTATTGATTCTTGGACTAAGTGCAAAGATGCTTTTATTGGAAAATATTATCCTCCTGCTAAGATTATATCCATGAGAAGTGAAATAATGAAGTTTAAACAACTTGATAATGAGCATGTTGCTCAAGCTTGGGAAAGAATAAAATCTTTGGTAAAGAATTGTCCCACTCATGGACTGACTGCTTGGATGATCATCCAAACTTTTTATGCAGGATTGAACTATTCTTCAAGGAACCTATTGGATTCAGCTGCTGGAGGTACCTTTATGACCATCACTTTGGGTGCCGCAACAAAACTATTGGACAATATGATGGTTAATTATTCTGAATGGCATACTGAGAGAGCTCCACAAGGTAAGAAGGTAAATTCTGTTGAAGAAACCTCCTCCTTGAGTGATAAGATTGATATTACTATGTCTATGCTTGTTAATGGGAAAGCCCATATTGATCCAAATAATGTTCCTTTAGCCTCTTTGGTTGCTCAAGAAGAGCAAGTTGATGTGAACTTCATAAGAAATAACAACTTTGGCAACAATGCTTATGGTAATAATGCTTATAGGAACAATTTTGGTAACAACAATTATAAGCCATATCCTCCCAACAATGGTAATGCTTATGGAAATTCTTACAACAATAATAAGATTACTCCCTTTGAACTTGAAGTTATGCTTAAAGAGTTTATTTGTAAACAAACTACTTTCAATAAAACTATTGAGGAAAAACTCTCTAATGCTGAAAGAAATATAGCATCTTTGGCTGAAGCTCAATCTACTTTGAATAAAATGGCTTCTAAACCCGAAACTAATGAGAATCCCGTTGCAGCTACTAATGCTATACAAGTAAGAATTGATGAAAATGTTAGACTATTAGCTGAATTACATGCTAAGTGGGAAAGAGAAGATGAAATTGCTAGAAACATTAGTGTTTCTACTATTACCACCACTAGTGTTGAGGCTAGTAATAGTTATATTACTTTAGATGATAAAGTTGATTTTGATCTTAATGGTTGCAATATCTCTGAAGTTATTAAGTTCCTGCAAAATCTTGCTAAAAGTCCTAATGCTAGTGCACTAAACATGGCTTTTACAAGACACATTACTAGTGCTCTCATAAAGATTAAAGAAGAAAAGATGAAACATAAAGCTTCAATTCCTACAAAGCAAGAAGATGGTTGGGAACCCATCATTAATATGAAAGTGAATGACTTTGATTTCAAAGCTTTGTGTGATCTTGATAGTAGTGTTTCTATTATGCCTAGAAGGATTTATGATATGCTTGATTTGCCTCCTCTTGAAGATTGTTATTTGAATGTCCCACTCGATGCTAATGCTAAAAAGAGACTCATGGGGAGTCTTATTGATGTTCTTATTATGGTTAACGATTCCTATTTCCCCGTTGATTTATATGTTTTGGATGTTGAATACAATGTTTCTTGTCCTATTACTTTGGGAAGACCTTTTCTTAGAACTGTTGGTGCCATCATTGATATGAAAGAAGGCACCATTAAATATCAACTCCCACTCAAGAAAGGTATAGAACACTTCCCCAAAAAGATAGAAAAGATTTATTTTGCTTCTCCTATGAAAACAAAATTTGGTCTTAATGCTTCTTCATTTGAGAACACTTGATTCTTTCTTTGCTTCTTATGCCTAACTTAAAGGCGTTAAAGAAAAGTACTTAATGGGAGATAACCCAAAAGTTTTAGATGAGTCTTGGAAGTTATTACCACTGTAATAACCTCTCCTTATCCTTTTTATTTGCTTTTTGTGCCAAGAGTAACCTGTAATGAGAGTGAAGTAATGATTGGGAAAGTTGCTGTCCCGAAACAGATTTCTGTTCTTCACCGTAAAAATTCCTGAGAGAGTTCTGTACGTAGGATTGAGCTGTAATTTTTTGTTCTTCTGCCCCAGGTAGTTATATAACTTTAGTTAGTACAACACTTTTTGATTTGAGCAACAGAAGGGCTTTGAAAAAATTTGTCTTTACCTGCTGGTCTGTTTTGACAGATTTCTGCCATTTTCTGCATTTGCTTCTTGTTAGTTCCTTCTTGAGTTCCTTTGGGGAATTTAGATTTTTAAGGGAAGTGCTACAGTAGCTAGTGTTCTAATGGAAGTTTATTGGGTGTTAGAACTGAACCTTAAGACTTATTTATCTTAAGTGCACTAATGTTGCTAATGAGATTGTGTGAAGTTTTGTATGAAGGAAAAAAATTCCAGGTGTATGGAAGGAATGAGTAATGAGATGAAGGATGGACTAAATCTCAAGCTTGGGGATGCCACGCGTGTCACCCCAAGAAATATCCAAGAAGTACAAGCGTCAAAGCTTGGGGATGCCCAAGGCATCCCCTTCTTCATCAATAAAAATTCCAGGTTTCTTCCAAACGCTTCATTTTTATTGTTCATGCATAGTTGTGTTTTTCTTGGAGCGTCTTCTTTTTTGTTTTTGTTTTGGTTTTCAGTTTGCTTGGTTTGCTTAGCTTTCTGAATAAATTGGTTGGACCCCCTCTTTCATACATTGGTTTGCAAATAGTTTGGTTTGGTTTGGAAAAGAGTAGGAAAGCTCATGCTTATGTGGTAAAAAGAGCTCGCTTTTGACTGTGGCCTATGCTTTATCATGCCATGCTTGATATTGTTTTGGCTTTATGCTTAGTATTCTTTGCTGTAGCATGAGTTCTTATAAACATTTGAGATTGCTTAATGTGCCTTGGATGAATCATGCATTGTTTTTGCATATTAAAGCATAGTATAGTGGTATTCTCCTTTGATGCTTTATTTGGGTTGACTTGGCACATGCTCACACCATGTTATGACTATCTCAAGTCACCATAGCCTTTATGATCTTTAGTTTTCAACTTGTAGTATCACTTTATGTTTTGTCGCTCTGCATGATTATGTCCATTATTGCTCTCTTAGTTTGTCGCTCCCAGTCTTTGCTAGCCTCCACAACAAAGTATGAGTTCCACTCATGCATCCAATTCCCTAAACCAAGTTTTTCCAAAGAGTCCACCATACCTACCAACTAGCTTATGCTATTCCAAGTACATTCATTGGTTTTGTTTACCTTCCACTTGTTATGAGAAAACTAGTGATTAAAGCTCTCACGAACTTGATTGCACACTTTACTTTATTGCCTCTAATAAACTTGAACCATTGGGTCCTTCTTTGTTGCGTATATGCTTGCAGTTTATAAGTTGAAATTAGCAGAACCATGTTTCATGGGGAACGCTCTCAACATTGCACTTGTACTTTGTACCCCGTTGATATCATGTTCTTTTGCTTACAAATCCTGGCGGTGTGAAATAAAAGTGGAACTTGTAAGATCATGGAGTTTGTATGTGTGTTAGAGAAACGCCTGGGCCGCTAGCCTAAGCCATGCCTAATCATGGTGGAAACTTGCAGCATCACCATAATGAGCACTCTATGAAGCATCCTCAATAAAAACCTATGCAAATAGCAAATAAAAAGATCGTTGAGATGCTCATTGTATGCTTGCCTTGTCATTTTGATTAGGGAAAGCTCCTGTATCATGTGTAAGGGGTACCCCGTTGGCGGTTCTTAATGATACACATATACTTACAATGACAAGAGCTTACTCGTGACTGAAGTTGAGTAGCATGAGGATCGGTCTTCGTAAGTAAGGGGTAGAGATTTCGGTTTATAACTTGTCAAGCATATCCTCTTAGTTGTGTCAGTTTAACTTTAATCACCTTCAAGATGCTTATGATAGGGGCAATGAGAGCTGAATACTATAAGTACCATAATTTTTGGAAGCTCTTTATGAGACTTGAATCCCTACTTCCTTTTACAAAAGGCCTTTCTTCCACCTTTATATTGAGTCTCCACCTTCTATCTTTATGCACCTACTTTGAGAGCATAGTGGCCGTTCTTAGTTCTATGTGCATTGTCCCAAGACTAGTTGATTGATGCATAACTTGTTATTGCTTGTTTGAAACTATTGTATCTAGTCACTCTTATGAACTTTGAAGGTGTCCTATGCATTTATATTTGCTACTCTATTGAGGGACAAGCTGAATACTTTTATGCTATGTTTTCTTTATGTGAAACAAACAAACGTCTTGCAAAGCATGTTATTCATGAATCTTTTGTTTGTGCCTTTTCATGTTGCATCATAGTTTCTTTACTTATTGCTAGAACTTTGTCTTTCATGTTATGATTGAAGTACTATGATCCCACCTTTGAATGTTTTGCGAATATTTTGATCAAGTCTTTGATGGTGCATGTCACCTCAAAAATTATTTCTTTTTATCACTTACCTACTCGAGGACGAGCAAGAGTTAAGCTTGGGGATTTTGATACATTGCAAATGTATCTATAATTTTTGATGTTCCATGCTTGGTTTTATCCACTTTCTTGTGTTTTGTTCCAACTTTGGAGTACTTTTCATATGATTTCTTGGACTAACCTATTAACAAGAGCCACAGTGCCAGCTACCTGATTTCTACTGTTTTTGGTTCCAGGAAAGTCAGAAAATGAATATTCTCGGAATTGGACGGGACATAAGCCAAAGTGCCTATTTTTCCGGAAGTGATCAAGTGCCAGAATACGAGACAGAGAGGGGCCAGGGGCCGGCCACACAACCTGGCCGCGCAGCCAGGCTGGGCCCGCGCCAGGGGTGGTGTGGTGGCTCCCGGCACCCCCTCGGCCTCTCCTTCCACCTATAAGATGCCCTCGGGACGAAAATCCTAAGTACCCGATCAAAAATCCACGAAAGAGTCTATAGCCGCCGTCGTCTCTGTCCCTAGATCGGGAGGGATCTGAAGCTCTTCTCGGCACCCTGCCGGAGAAGGGAATTCACCCTGAAGTCCTTCTTCATCACCATGCAAGCCTCCGGTGTGATGCGTGAGTAGTTCATCCTTGGACTACGGATCCATGTAGTAGCTAGATGGCTGTTTTCTCCTCCTTTGTGCTTTCATGTTTAGATCTTGTGAGCTCCGTTCATGATCAAGATCATCTATTTGTAATTCATACATGTTGTGTTTGCGGGGATCCGATGGATATTGAGATGCTATTTCAGATTGATTATTGATTCCATCATGTCTTTGTTATTTGAGATCTTGCATGCTTTCCGTTGGTAGTAGCTATCTTGGCCAAGTAGATGCTAGCAACTCCAAGAGTTAGTATTTATGCTCGATAGTGGGTTCATGCCTCTGGTAATCTAGGAAAGTGACAGAAATCTCTAAGGTACTAGATGTGCTATTGCTACTAGGGAGAAAACAACAATCCTTTGTTCATAGAACAATCATATTGTTTACTTTACACGCAGTTCGTAAAGCAATAATCTGTTGCTTGCAACTTAATACTGGAGGGGGTTCGGATGATAACCTGAAGGTGGATTATTAGTCATAGATGCAGTTGGATGGCGGTCTATGTATTATGTTGTAATGCCCAATCAAGTCTCGGAGGAGTCAAGATGATTAGTATATGCATGTATTGCTTTCTCGGTGTTTGTCAATTGCCCCGCTGTAATTTGTTCACCCAGCATGTTATCTATCTAAGGAGAGCCACCTCTAGTGAACTATGGATCCCGGTCCTTGTCTTTTACATACAATCTACAATCTTTTACTGTTTTGTGTTTACTTTCTGCAAACTTTTACTTCTTTCCATTCGATACGTTTAATCCTTTGTTTTCCACAAAACACGGTGAGATTGACAACCTCATCGCAAGTTGGGGACAAAGTTCTGGGGTTGTGTTGTGCAGGTCTCCACGTTGCTACTAGCACTGGTAGTGCGCCCTGCCAAAGCTCAGCTAGTAACACCTTCGGGGTGTTTCCTTGCTCCTACTGGTTCGATTAAACCTTGGTTTCATAACTGAGGGAAAACTTACTAATGTGCTCGTCATACCTTCCTCTTGGGGTTCCCAACGAGCTCTATGTCGAAAGTCGAGCGCATCAGTAAGTGGCTCCGGCGTTTTTTATCCCGAAGGGCATCATGTTGTAGCAGAACACACCAAAGGGTGTTGTGAACCTCATTTTCTCCTAGTCTTCCTCCTTCATTCGAATCTGGTTGTAGCCTGAGTAGGCATCGAGGAAGTAGAGGCGCTCGCATCCCACAGTGGAGTCGATTATTTGATCGATCCGTGGCAACAGGAAGTGATCCTTTGGGCACTGCTTGTTCAAGGAGGTGAAGTCCACGCACATTCGTAGGATAACCGTGTCCTAGGCACAAGCACTGTATTTGCGAGCCAGGTGCTTTCCTTGATCTCACGTATGAAATTTGCGTCGAGGAGTCTATTGATCTCCATACCGACCGCTTTTGCTCTTGGTTCATACAGTCACCGTATTGTCTGCTTGACTGGCCTTGCATCTTGATTTACGTTGAGTGAGTGCTCGGCGAATTCCCTAGGAACTCCTGACATGTCCGCTGGACACCAGGCAAAGATTTCCTAGTGCTCATGGAGGAACTCGATGAGCGCGAGTTCCTATGCGGAACTCAAGTTGTTGGCGATGAGGGCCATCTTGGCTGGGTCCGTTGGGTGGACCTGGACTTTCTTGGTGTGCACCGACGAGTCGAAGGAGAGGTCGGGTGAGCTTGGCTTGCTCAGGGGGGTAGACTATTGTCTGTCGACTCCTTCAACTTTGCGAGTTCCTCTTGCATGCCAAAGGACTAGGAGATTCTGTTTAATTCCCTATCGCAGCTATCAGACCTCTCGAAGCTTCCGTTAATTGTGATGACACCGTTTGGTCCTGGCATCTTCATCTGAAGATAGGCGTAGTGTGGTACCACCATGAACCTCGCAAACGCGACACGTCCGAGGATGCAATGGTACTGTGAGGGCCAGTCAACGACTTTGAAGTCGATGCGTTCTTGCCGGAAATTCTGCGGCGTGCCGAAGATGACGTCGAGGTTGATTTTGCCCAGGGGTACACTCCCTTCCCCGGGACGATGCCATGGAACGTCATGTCTGAAACTTCCAGACATGTTAGAGGGATCCTCATCACGCGCAAGGTACTTGCGAACATGAGGTTGATGCCGCTTCCGCCGTCCATGAAGATGTGACTCATATCTAAGCCCCCGATCTGCGCCTCAAGTACGAGGGGACAGTGGCCTGGGCGAGGTACTTGGCGCGGGTGGTCGCACTTGTCGAAGGTGATGCAGGACTCGCTTCCACTGAGATATTCAGTGGTGGAAGGTGGAGAGCTTATCGCCAAATTGACTTAGCGGGTGATTACCTTCTGCACTCGATTTGAGGGACGCCCCTTTTGGATCATCCCCATATTGCCCAGCGCTCGTGGGTATGGCTCGCCCCCATGGCTCTGGACTGGTGCAGCCACGGGTGGTGGTGGTCTAGGTGGTGGTGGTGGCACTCCGTGAGCCACAGCGCCCGAGGCAGCTCCGTCTCCCTGGTTGATCGCGTCGCGATTCATCTGGGTCAGGCCTTCGTGGATCTTGAGGAACTCGCGACAGTCCTTGAGAAGGTGGCTGGACTTTTTCTTGCCGTCGTGCTTGACGATGTAGAAGTGTACGGTGCATGGTCCGGGCAATTTGTCCTGGATGGATTTCCCAGGCGCGTCCTTGTGAGTGCGGCGTTGCCATAGTTGCATGGTTTTTCTGCTGTCGTGGTATTCACCAGTAGGGTATCCACTGTTGTAGTTGTCGTCACGTTTGTCGGTGTAGCCAGCCGCGACAATGTTGACTTCTTCGCGGTCCTCATAGACGCACATTCCACGTTACCCTCGACGGTCGCGTCTGCACCCAAGGTCGTCATCATCATCAGAGTAGGTACGATTTTTCACCGAGTCCTCTCCGTCCGCCCACCGATTCGTGATCTCCATCAGGTGGTTGATTGTTTTGGGCTTCGAACGGCCTAGCTTCTCCCTGAGCTCTATACAGCGAACACCATTGTTGAACGCGTCAATTGTGCGGTCCTCCGAGATATTTTCTGCGGAGTTCTTGATGATGGACCACCTCTAGATGTATGAGCGTAGCGACTCACCAGACCTTTGGTGGCAGCCTCTTAGTTCTTCGATTGACGCGGGCCTTTTGTAAGTGCCCTTGAAGTTGCGGACGAAGCTGTAGACCAGCTCTTCCCAACTGCGAATTGAGCCACGCGGGAGATTGTTGAGACATGCGCGGGCGACGCCTTGCAGCTATAGCTGCATGCATTGCATTGGCATGCTTGAGCTTCCGCCTTGTAGCCTAATAGAGGAGATGTGATCCTCCAGCCAGATCTTCAGGTCCTGCAGGCCATCAAATTTCAGGTTCTCCGATGGGAGTTTGAACCCCTTAGGCATTCGCTTCTGCCTGATGGCTCTACCGAAGCACCTGGCGCCACAGAGCTCCACCTCGTCATCTTCTGAGTCAGTCGAACAAGCGCACCTTGCCTGCATCTTGTCAACCTTGCGCTGAGTGATGTCATCACGCGCGTCGTAGTCGCGGCCGTGCCGCTATGAGCGACGTCGCTGTGACAGATCGTGCCTGTCGTTGCTGGAGGAGTCCGAGTAGTAGTATTTTTTTCCGGAGTTTTACCTTTCTTTGGCTCCGGTGTCGGCTCCTTGATGAGGGCAGCTTCGACTAGCCCCAGGCCTGCAATCGTAGATCGATGCATGGCAGCTCGCGGATCCCCAACTGGCGGATTATTGTTGAGGAGGTACATGGTGGCCACTGTCACCACTGTGTGTGGTGTCTTCGGGAGCACGTTGCCCCACGTATCCACCGTCATAGAGCCGAAGTCGAGGACTTTCACGGCTTCTTCGTGCTCCTTGTCGGTGAGGTGGGCCAGTCGAGATCGACGTTTGGTAGCCACGTAGTCCTTGCCCTTGGAAGAGGATCCTCTCATGGAGGAAAGCTGAGCCCGTTGAAGGCTCGACTCGTCCCCTGCTTTTCTGCGCTTGTTGAGTTACGTGATTACTTGCTACTGGCGCTTGTACTCCTCGTTGAGCAGCTAGTGGTAGCCCATCAACATCTGTTGCGATGAGTTTAGGGGGAGAGGATTACCCCATAGAGCCTCACGGCAGCATGCCCACTCGTTGTCGTTGAGTTTGATTAGCATGCGCTCCTCGGCGCGCCCATTCGCCATGAGGTTTGGGTTCTCGTCCGTTCCGTTGTTGACGGGTGCACTGTTGGTGGGCACGCTGTTGGTGGGCACGCCTTTGGTGGGGGCTCCGTTGGTGGGTCCACCGTTCCCACCGTTGGACGGACCAGTGCCGGTGTTGTCGCGGTTGACACTGGTGTCGCCTGTGTTGATGACGATGCACATGAAGTGATTGGAGAAGCTGTTGCTCCCACAACTCTCAGATCTGGAGCCGTAGGCTCCATCCTCTGTGGCCAGGTTACCCAGATCAGATTCGCGACTGTTGTCGCTATCCGTACCCCTAACTGTTGTCGGGGTGTTGATCTCGCTCAGGGTGCCGATTGGTGGTGGAATACATGATGCTGGAGCAATCGTGGGAATCGTCGGCTGATCAGAAAGGCGAAGTGTGCCCAGCTGACCAACTTGGAAGCGCAAGCTCCCGATTGCCAAGCTGATTCCGCCACCTACAGACTCGAAAGTAGGGAGAGTGGCTGGCGTGTGGACGGTGAAGTCGAAAGTGCCAAAGATCTGGCGAATCTCCGCTGTTATAGAGTTGTAGATCACGGTTGACGGGGCCGAAGAAGCCGCGACATCAGCACTCCCAGTTCCCACAGATGGCACCAATTGACGAGGGTTTAACTCATCAATGCCCATTGTTATGCACTTGGGTTTTGGAGAAGGAGGGAGCGCTGGAGGCATCAATCCGCTAGCAAACAAGCACACATGGACGCAAGGTTTACCCAGGTTTAGGCCTCGTAGAGGTCCCTACTCCTGCTTGTCTGCTCTTGGAATTATCGAGGGAGTCGGAAGTTATAGGGGTGCGCAGATGCAATCTGGCAAGGTTGTGGAAACTGGGGTTGTGATTGTCCTCCTCGCCGCCCCCTCCTAGCCTTTATATAGATAGGCTAGGTCTCAGGTAGCAGGTCGAGTCGGTTACAGATTAGGGTTCGTCCCTTTGATCTTTCTATCTTAAGCTTCTTCTTGTGCTGCAAGCAATCGGAGTTTCTGTGAGTCACCAAAATCCTGTATTGGGCCTTGGAACCGCCGTGGGCTTCTGTAGTATCTGGACCGTATATGCCAAACTCGAGTACCTGTAGGGTATGCCCACGTCACTAATAGATTTCAATATCCTCTTCACATGCCTTGATGACTTCATATTGTCCTTAAAACTGTTTACTTTGACAATCATAGTTTGATTATCGTAGTTCATTAGGATGGCAGGTATTTGTTTTTTAACTACCATAGGTAAGTCCAACAAAATCTCACGAAGCCACTCTGCTTCAAAAATGTTGTGTCTAATGCAGTGAGTTTTGCTTCTATTGTTGACCTCGTTAAGATGATCTTCTTGCAAGACTTCTAGGAAACAGCGCCACCAATGAGTGTAAACAAATAACCACTCATGGCCTTAATCCCATCAATATCATATATCCAATTAGAATCACTATAACCCTCAAGTACCCGTGGATACCCAGTATAGGTGAATACCATAGCTCATAGTAAATAGCGCAAAACTCTCTCAAGTGCAAGCCAATGATCATCTCTAGGATTTGACACAAATCAACTGAGTTTGATTACATAAAATGAGATGTCAGGCCTCGTGGTGCTGGCTAAATACATAAGAGATCCAATGATTTGAGAATATCTCAATTGATCTCTAGTAGTAGCTCGATTCTTTCAAATCAGCACTCTCAGATAATAAGGCGTCAGAGAATACTTGCAATCACTATACCCAACATGACTCAAAATCTTTTCCACATAGTGGGACTGAAGTAGTGTAATCCCACCATTGTCATCCTACAATAGCTTGATGTTTAAGATTACGTCAGCTACTCCCATGTCTTTCATCTCAAAGCAATGATTCAGGAACCCTTTAACCTCCTCGATAATAGCGAGGTTGGTCCCAAATATCAGTATGCCATCAACATTTAGGAAGAGGATAACTCCCTTGCCTCCACCATGGCAACAATACACACACTTATCGGCTTCATTTACAACAAAGCCTTCAGCGGTTAAAGTTCTTTCAAACTTCTAATGCCACTGCTTAGGTGCTTTCTTAAGACCATACAAAGACTTCAGTAACTTACACACCTTTCCTTCTTAAATATTTACTACAAACCCATTAGGATGCTACATATAAATTTCCTCATCCATCTCCATTTAGGACAATAGTCTTAACGTCCATTTGATGAACGAGAATACTATGAGAGGTAGCCAAGTAAAGTAGTAATCAAATAGTGGTCAATCTGGCTACTGGTGAGTATGTATCAAAGAAGTCTTCGCATTCTTTCTAGGTACAACCCTTGGCCACAAGACACGCCTTCTACTTTTAAATAGTACCATTGGGACTAAGCTTTTTCTTAAGCACCCACTTACATCCTATGGGGTTTCACCCATAAAGCCGAACAATAACCTCCCACGTTTCATTTGCTAAGATGGAATCCATCTCAGTACAGATAGTTTCCTTCTAGTAGTCAGCATCTTGAGATGTATAGGCTTCTGAAATAGAAGTGGGGGTATCATCCACGAGTTACACAATGAAATCATCACGAAAGGAATTTTAGGTCCCACATCTCTTGCTTCTTTTGGGAGCTTCATTTTCATCCTCCTCAGGATCACCATAGTGTTCTATCAAAATGGTAGGATCAGGAATTGTAATTAATTCTTGATTAGATGAACTAGACATCTCCTGATTTGATGATCCAGACACACCTTTCGTAGGAAAGATGTCCTCAAAGAAAGTCACATCATTCGACTCCATAATTGTACCGACAAGCATCCCATGTACCTCAGATTTTACTACAAAGAATCTATAGCCAATGCTATAAAAAGCATATCCCAAAAAAACACAATCCACAGTTTTTGGTTCAAGCTTGCTCTTCTTGGGTATGGGAATATTGACTTTCGCCAAACAACCCCAAGTTCATAAGTAAGAGAGTTTTAGCCTTTTTTCCATTCCTCAAAAGGAGTCATGGTTTTATCCTTTATGGAAACATGATTTTGGACATGACTCACAATCAATAGAGCCTCCCCCACCATTTCTTGGAAAGACTTGATGTATCTAACATGGCGTTAACCAAATCAGTTAGAGTATAGTTCATTCTTTCGGCTACCCCATTTTACTGAGGTGAGTAGGGAGGCATCCTCTCATGGATAATACCATGTTCTATATAAAATAAATCAAATTCATTTGAAAATAACTCTCCACCATGATCCGACCTTAACCTCTTGAGTTTAAGATCAAGTTGGTTTTCTGATTTGGCTTTATAGATTTTGATGTAGTTCAAAACCTCCTCTTTAGTTTTCAAAATATAAACATTGTAGTATCTACTGGAGTCATCAACCAAAGTCATGAAATATCTTTTTTCCACATTCTGTCAAACACCATTCATCTCACAAAGATCTAAATGTATAAGTCTAGTGGTGCTTAGTTTCTCGGTCACGCAGCCTTATGAGACTTGCTGGGGTTGCTATGCTTGTATAGAAAATTTGACAATTGTGAATTTAGAAATTAAACTCATATTAGCTAGCCGTGGCATGCAACTAGAGTTAACATGACAAACTTGAGAATGCCAAACATTGGACTCACTATCATTACAAACATGATTAATAACTTTAGTGCATAAGTCTAACAAAGATAAGCGAAACAAGCCTTTGCACACATAGCATTTACCAAAAAATTTTCCATATTTATAGATTACAAATTTATTGGACTCAAATACCAACTTGAAGCCATCTCGACATAACAGAGAACCGTTGACGAGATTTTCATTTATGGACAGAACGCGATTCACATTCTTTAGTTGTGCGGTCTTCCCCGAAGTAAGCTTTAGATGTACTATGCCAACACCATGAATAGAAGCATGTGAGCCATTTCCCATCATCACTACGAAAGTCCATGTGACCTGATAAGAAGAAAACATGGAAATATCAGATCATACATGTGTATTGGCACTGGTGTCTATCCACCATTCAGGTGAAGCACATACTGAAAGGATAGAAGGAATAATACCGTAGCCAACATCCATCATCTTAGTATCCAATAACAACATATGCGGTCTTGTTGTTGTTCCTTAGTTGATGCTTATCAAAGCGTTTAGGGCAGCTCGGAGCCCAATGATTAGGGTTACCACAAACGTGGAAATCCCCTTTCTTATTATCATTCTTCTTCTTGAAGTTGGTTGAATGAGAGGCTTTGTTCTTGCCATCAATCTTTCCTTTGCTTTCAGATTTGTTCTTATTCTTGAACTTGTGGGATTGGAAGTTCTTTTTATGTACCAAATTGGCCCTAGAACCTCCCATCCTTGAGCACGTGTGTCTGTTTTATCTCGCCTTTTATTTCACATGAAAAGATCCGTAACGGAAAACTCTTGTCTCTTATGTTTCAGAAAAGTCGCAAAATTTCCCCATGTAGGGGGAAGCTTGGCGACGATGCCTCCGACAACAAACTTGTCCGGTAACACACACCTGAACTGCTCAAATTCTTTAGCAACTGACTGTATCTCATGAACTTGCTCAACAACGTAGCACTCACTAGTCATCTTGTAGTCATAGAATTCCTCCATGACATACAACTTAGTGCCAACATCCGAGACCCCAAACTTGGCATCAAGCGCATTCCACGCGTTCTTGCCATTATCAAATGACATGTATGAGCCAACAATGTTGTCCCCAAGAGCACTGAAAATAGCTGCCATATGCATGGTATCGGTTTTTTTTAAAGGCCTCCCCATGAACATCAAACCCCCCCTCGGGTTTGCCAAGAGTGGCGCTATAGCAGTTCAGATTTTGAAACCAAATAACTGCTCGTGTGTGCTAATACGTCATAAACGTATCTATAATTTTTTATGTTCCATGCTTGTTTTGTATCTACTTTCTTATGTTTTATCCGCTCTTTGGAGTATTTTAACACATTTTTTGGAACTAACCTATTAACAAGATGCCACAGTGCCAGTTGCTATTTTCTGCTGTTTTTGGTTTCAGAAAAGCTAGTAAGGAAATATTCTCGGAATTGGACCAGACAAAAGCCAAAGTTAATATTTTACCCGAAGCAACACGGAGTCCGGAGGGGAGCCGAAGAGGGGCACCATGGAAGCCACACCCTAGGGTGACGCGGCCAGCCCTAGCACGCCGCCACCTGGTGTGGGCCCCCTGGTACTCCACCGACCTATCCCTTTCGCCTATAAAAACCTCCAAGGACGAAAACCCTAAGTACCCGATCAAAATTCCACGAAAGAGTCTGTAGCCGCCATCATCTCCATCCCTAGATCGAGAGGGATCTGAAGGTCTTCCCGGCACCCTTCCAGAGGGGAGAGATCACCCTAGAGGCTTTCTTCATCACCATTCCTACCTCTGGTGTGATGTGTGAGTAGTTCATCCCTGGACTACGCGTCCATGTAGTAGCTAGATGGTTGGTTCTCCTCCTTTGTGCTATCATGTTTAGATCTTGTGAGCTCCGTTCATGATCAAGATAATCTATTTGTAATTCCTACATGTTGTGTTTGCGGGGATCCGATGGATATTGAGATGCTATTTCAGATTGATTATTGATTCCATCATGTCTTTGTTATTTGTGATCTTGCATGCTTTCCGTTGTTAGTAGCTATCTTGGCCAAGTATATGTTAGCAACTCCAAGAGTTAGTATTTATGCTCGATAGTGGGTTCACGCCTCTAGTAATCTGGGAAAGTGACAGAAATCTCTAAGGTACTAGATGTGCTGTTGCTACTAGGGAGAAAACATCAATCCTTTGTCCATGGGGTAATCGTATTGTTTACTTTACACACTTTCCTTAATGCAATTATCTGTTGCTTGCAACTTAATACTGGAGGGGGTTCGGATGATAACCTGAAGGTGGATTATTAGTCATAGATGCAATTGGATTATGGTCTATGTATAATGTTGTAATGCCCAATCAAATCTCATAGGAGTCAAGATGATTAGTATATGCATGCATGCTTTCTCAGTGTCTGTCAATTGCCCCGCTGTAATTTGTTCACCCAACATGTCATCTATCTTAAGGAGAATCACCTCTAGTGAACTATGGACCCCGATCCATTCTTTTACCATCAATCTACAATTTACTATTCACTTCTTACTTTTTACTTTCTGCAAGCAATTACTATCTTCCACACAATATGTTTAATCCTTTGTTTTCAGTAAAACCGGTGAGATTGACAACCTCACTATAAGTTGGGGGCAAAGTTCTATGGTTGTGTTGTGCAGGATTCCAAGTTGGAAAAAACAACTAGGAGGTGTTTCCTTGCTCCTACTGGTTCGATAACCTTGCTTTCATAACTGAGGGAAAACTTGCTGCTATGCTCATCATACCTTCCTCTTGGGGATCCCCAACGAGCTCTATATATTTTGAGCCATCAAGACTTTTTCTGGCGCCGTTGCCGGGGAGTCAAGGACATCTTCACAAGGGGAGTCCCTCATAACCAATCTCTTTACTTTGTTTTTTTGTTCTTTCTTAGTTTATTTCTGCTTTGTTTGCTTGTTTCCTTTATCAAAAACACACAAAAATTAGTCGTACGAGTTTGCTTCCTTTATTAAAAACACACAAAAAGAATTTAGTCCTTTTCTGTAGTTGTCACCTCGTTCTTTGCTCACCATGTTGATCCCTAAGTTCACCCTGAAATACCTTTCAATAGGTAGTGGCTCCATAATTGGGAAAGATAATATTTAAGAATTCTTTAATCATGTTAGCAAGCATGAGGATATTGAGGATAGATCCCCAGCAGAACTCGCTCCAAATTATGAAATTGCTGTAGCTTCTTTGGTTCACATGTTGGAAGCTACATTTCTTAACCTTAACCCCATAATGCAAGTCATGTTTCTTAAACTTAATGATATTGAGGATACTGAAAAAAGAGATTTCATTCTGGAAACTTTGCTTAAGGAATTCTATGATGTTGCTAAAGAAGCTAGAAAAGTCTTCGGTCGTTTTAATATGCTAGGCTCATGTGTAGATGTTATTGGTACACGAGAAAAGATCGACAAAACTAAACCTAATGGGGAGGAAATTAAGATACCAATACCTTTTAAACTTGTAGGAATGCATGAAGCCTTAGAAAAGAATTTTGATTGGATTGTTCCTGAAAACCCGTTTGATGAAAATAGTGAACCCAAGAGCATTGAGAGAGAATCCTCTAGAACTTATTTGGATGAGATACCTTGCCTTTCTGAAGATATTTCTGGTATTAATCTTAATGCTTCTTCATTTTAGAATACTCGATTCTTGTTTCTTATGCCTAGCTCAAAGGCGTTAAAGAAAAGCACTTATTGGGAGATAACCCAAATTTCTTTAGGAATCTTTTGTTGAGTCTTGGACCTTATTGCTTCAGTAATAACCTCTCTTTATCCTTTTTGTGTGGTTTTTGTGCCAAGACTAACCTCTAATGAGAGAGAAGTAAGATTTGGGAAAGTTGCTGTCCCGAAACAAATTTTTGTGCTTTGCTGTAAAAATTCATGAAAAATCTCTGTATGTCGGATTGAGATGTAATGTTTTGCGCTTCTACCCCAGGTTGTTATCTAACTTCCGTTAGTTCAACACTTTTTGATTTGAGCAACAGAAGGTCTTCAAAAAAATCGGTTTTTACCTGCTGGTCTGTTGTGACAGATTTCTGCCATTATTTGCATTTGCCTCTTAAATATCTTTCTCTTTGAGTTCTTGCCAATTTCTTGAACTTTTTAAAAGGATTTTCTACAGTAGCTTGTATTATAATGAAAGTTTTAGTTGTGTTTAAACTGAACCAAAATACTTATTACTTGAGTACACTAATGTTGCTAATGAAGATTGTGTGAAGTTTTGTATGAAGGAAATTTTAAAGTGTAGGGAAGACGAATGTGATAAGATGAAGTATGGACAAAAGCTCAAGCTTGGGGATGCCACCCGTGTCACCCCAATAAATATTCAAAAAGTACAAGCATCAAATCTTGGGGATGCCCAAGGCATCCCCTTCTTCATCAATAAAAATCTCAGGTTTCTTCCAAACACTTCATTTTTATTGTTTCATGCACAATTGTGTTATTCTTGGAGCGTCTTTGTTTTTGTTCTTAGTTTTTGTTTGCCTAGTTTGCTTGAATAAATTGGTTGGATCCCCGCATTCATACATAGTTTCAAATAGGTTGATTTGGATTGGAAAAGAGTAGGAATGTTCATGCTTATAAGTGGTATGAAAGGAGCTTGTTTTTGACAGTGACTTAGACTTTATCATGGCATGCTTGATATTGTTTTGGCTTTATGCTTAGTGATTATTGTTGTAGCATGACTTGTTACAAATAATTGAGATTGCTTAATGTGCCTTGAAAGAATCATGCGTTGTTTTAGCATATAAAGCATAATATTGTGGTATTCTCCTTTGATGCTTTATTGGGTTGACTTGGCGTATGCTCACACCATGTTAAGACTATACCAAGTCACCATATCCTCTATGATCATTTAGTTTTCGACTTGTAATATCACTTTATGCTTTAATTAATAATGTTTTGTCTATTTGCATGATTATGGCCATTATTGCTCTCTTAGTTGGTCGCTCCCAATCTTTTGCTAGCCTCCATACCAAGTATGAGTTCCACTCGTGCATCCAACTCCAAATAAAACCAAGTTATTCCAAAGAGTCCACCAAATCTACCTATTAGCATTTGCTATTCCAAGTATATTCATGTTTTATCTACCTTCTGAATTAAACTTGTTATGTGAAAATTAGTGATTAAACCTCTCACGAACTTGATGGCACACTTTACTTTTCTTGCACTTAATAAACTTGAACCATTGTGCCCATCTATGTTGAGTATATGCTTGCGTTTTTTAAGTTGTGAATTGTCAGAACCATGTTATCATGGGGAACGCTTTCAACATTGCACTTTATTTAGTTGATATCATGTTCTTTTGCTTATGGATCCCGGTGGTGTGAAATGAAAGGGGAGCTTGTAAGGCTCATGGAGTTCGTATATGTATTAGAGAAATGCCTAGGCGGCTGGTTTAAGCCATGCCAAATCATGGTGGAAACCTGCAGCATAACCATAGTGAGAAATCTATGAAGCATCCTCTATAAAAAAACCTATGCAAATAGGAAAGGAAAAAAAGAAAAGAAAAAAGTCCTATGCAAATAGGAAAGAAAAGGATTGCTGAGATGCTCATTGTCTGCTTGCCTTGTCATTTTGATATGGGGAATCTTCCATATCATCGGGCAAGGGGTACCCCGTTGGCGGTTCTCTATGATACACATGTACTTACAATGACAAGAATTTACCTGTGACTAAAGTTGAGTAGCATGAGGAACGGTACTCGTAAGCAAGGGGCATGAGATTTTCAGCTTATAACTTGTCAGGCATATCCTCATATTTGTTCACTTTAACCTTAATCACCTAAATATGCTTATGATATGGGTAATGAGAGCTGAAAGCTAATAAGTACCATAATTTTTGGAAGCTCTTTATGAGACTTGAATCTCTGCTTCCTTCTATGAAGGGCCTTTCTTTTACTTTTATGTTGAGTCTCCATCTTCTATCTTTATGCACCTATTAAGAGAGCATAGTGGTCATTCTTAGTTTAATGTGCATTGTCCCAAAAATTATTGATTGATTCATCACTTTGATATTGCTTGTTCTTAAACTATTTGTATCTAGTCACCCTTATGAACTTTGAAGGTGTCATATGCATTTATATTTTGCTACACTATGAGGGACAAGCTGAATACCATTCTCATTATGTTTTCTATGTGTGAAACAAACAAATGTCTTTCAAAGCATTGTTATTCATGAATCTTTTGTTTGTACCTCTTCATGTTATAACATAGTTGTTATGTCTTATTGTTAGAACTATATCTTCCATGCTATGTTAAAGTACTATGATCCCAGCTATCAATGTTTTATAAATACCTTGATCAAGATTGTGATGGTGCATGTCACCTCAAAAATTATTATTTTATTTATCACCTACCTACTCGAGGACGAGCAGGAGTTAAGCTTGGAGATGTTGATACGTCATAAACGTATCTATAATTTTTGATGTTCCATGCTTGTTTTATATCTACTTTCTTATGTTTTGTCCGCACTTTGGAGTATTTTTACACATTTTCTGGAACTAACCTATTAACAAGATGCCACAGTGCCAGTTGCCTGTTTTCTGCTATTTTTGGTTTCAGAAAAGCTAGTAAGGAAATATTCTCGGAATTGGACCGGACAAAAGCCAAAGTCAATATTTACCCAAAGCAACACGGAGTCCGGAGGGAAGATGAAGAGGGGCACTAGGGCGGCCACACCCTAGGGTGGCGCGGCCATCCCTGGGCGCGCCGCCACCTTGTGTGGGCCCCTAGTACTCCACCGACCTAGCCCTTCCACCTATAAAAGCCTCCCGGGACAAAAAGCCTAAGTACTCGATCAAAATTCCACAAAAGAGTTTGTAGCTGCCGTCATCTCCGTCCCTAGATCGGGAGGGATCTAAAGCTCTTCCCGGCACCCTGCCGGAGGGGAGAGATCACCCAGGAGGCCTTCTTCATCACCATGCCTGCCTCCGGTGTGAGGTGTGAGTAGTTCATCCCTGGACTACGGGTCCATGTAGTAGCTAGATGGTTGATTCTCCTCCTTTGTGCAACCATGTTTAGATCTTGTGAGCTCCGTTCATGATCAAGATCATCTATTTTTAATCCTACATGTTGTGTTTACGGGGATCCTATGGATATTGAGATGTTATTTCTGATTAATTATTGTCAACACCCATATTTTTAATCCTAGATTCCTGTTATGCCATACCTTGCAATCCCAGGATTGCCATTTTTGCGAGACATAACATATTGGATATCACAATACATCATCCATTACAAACCATAATAAGGTTTTACACAAATAAAGGATCTCATGATCCAGTCTTAATACAATCAAGCAGCAGAATAATAAAGCGTAGTAGTGGGCTCCATCTTCAGGGTCACATGCAATGCTGACGATGGGAGATGATCCTAGTTGTCGTAGACATCCTGCTGGATCATCCTGGTAGTCCTCCTCATAGTATGGCCACAGGAATAGCCAGGGAAAAAGCCATGAGTACTCTTTAAGTACTCGCAAACTATCACTAACAAGTAAGGTGGTTCTAGTAGGAATCTTAAGCTCTAGGTTTATTTACAAAAGGCCAGATTTATCTTAAGCCGAGTTAAGAAGTAAATAAAGCTAATTTAATTTTCTAAATCGCTTAAGTGGGAACCTAGTTTTCATATCCACAACCCTGTTGTGGTCAAGTCAAAGTCACAATTCATTTCACAAGTCATTTTGAAAACATCTAACGACGGAACAGTATGGCCACTCAAACTATCCATGATCGAGGATGCGGCTATTTGAATAGTTTTACACTCTGTAGAGGTGGTACACTTTCACCACAAAATTCAATACATCCGTCAGGGATAACCCTGAATCATCATACTTAGTATGGGATAATCAATCATAACCTTTCAATTACACACTCTAGTATAGGCACCTCTCCTATGAGCTTGGCCTCCCAGCCATGGCCATCTGCCATCCTGGGCACTGCATAGGTGGACAACATCAAGAGGTAGCCTCAGCTAAAACCTCTCCCGCGAGGGAACCCATACTAAGGAATATAAACTTCCGGCTAAGCCCTACCCAATTCAGGTATTGTGGTTGTACGGTAAAATTGGAATGGTATCACATCCGAACCCAACTATCAGTTTTTCTAAAGGGCTAAGGCTCATGCCTCAACATTTTCATCATCAAATCCATTTGTGTTTCTCAACACCTATCAAAACATTTCAATAGAATGACTCATCATTCCAAGGTTTTCCTAATCATTTTCACCAAGTATTCCCATCTAAAGTGATCAAGTTTTATGCTTAGCACTAGCCACTAAGGTTAAGAGTGTTCACTAATGAGGGGTGCTAATCTTCAATCTCATGCTATAGAACGACATCTAAGTATAATTAGATAGGCCTAGTTTTATATTCTTTATGCTATCTATACTAAAATTAAAGCACTTTGGTAAAGTAAAAGAATAAAGCTTACAAGTAAAACTTGGGATTTGGTATAATCAAGGTGGTATAACCAAAGCATGCCTAATGCATTTTGATTAGGTTAAAGCTTGCATTGTTAACTTGTATAATGCTAGCTTGCCAATAATATCTTGCATGGTTAAGAAACTTGCAAGTGTTAGCTTGCCTTGATTGGTGCAGTGATTGAAGTTTTCTTCTTCGTCTTCTTGGTAGAACTCCTCCTCCTCGTATCCTTGGTCGGTACTATCGTCTATAAATGAATACGGGGTACATAATCACCAAACAATACTTAACTACTTCCATTTAGCACACTAATGTTCACACTTGATGCTCTAGCATCATCATAATCACCACATGATTTAGAGAACTAGTTTTTATTCATTTTATTTTAGAAAAGTAATTCTACTCATTGAAATTAATTTAAGATTTAATATTCTCCAAATAGAATATGGGATAAGGTGAACACATGTCATCACCACATATTCTAATACATGGGAATGTGATTTAAAGTGTTGGTCATATTCTATAAAGTTTAAGATTATCATTTAATAGATTTAAAGTGACTAGAAATGCCCTAATAGCATTATTTTGGTACTAGTCCAAAGTCACTGGATGCAAACCTAAATGTTTTTACATATTCATATAGATATTGTCAAATGTGATTTTTGAGAGTTGGAATCAACTCAAAAGCTATTCTGGTTGATTTTTGAAAAATGTTTGAAGTTGCAAAAGTCTCTGTCTTGTTATTTTTGCTATGGATTTTCTCTAACTCCAATTTATTTAAATCCAACGGTCTTGGATAGATAATTTAATTACCTTTCTAGCAAAATTTGAATCATGCATTTTGGTTCAGTGAAACTCTCTGAATTGATTTTTGAATTTGTGGACAGAAACTAGTTTAAACTAAAATGGAAAATCAATATTTGAATTTTCTAGGCTGCACGGGAAAGTTAAACGGGCCGGCCCAACTGCACTGCATAGTGCAGCGGGCTACTGACAGATGGGGTCCACTCGTCAGCGACTGTATCTAAGCAAAACGGTATCTACGCATCTGAGCCATGCGATTAGAAGACAGATCAACGGTTGGGAGTCGTCGTCGACGACGAACTACTCCGGCGAGGAATCAACCCTAACGCGGTGGTGGGGGTCTGGCTAGGCTCACCTGGGCTCCAGCTAGGGTCGGCGACGGGGGCGATCGATGTGGTAGACGACGGCGGTTCGATGCGTGGTCGTGGCATGTCTTGGGGTGGTTGAAATCGACGGCGCCCTTCTCCTCCAGCAGTGGCGGGCTCCGGCCAAATTCCGGCGAGGGAGAGCTTGCCTTGCTTCGGGAAGAAGTGGGGGAGGATAAGTGCGGAGTGGTGAGGGTGTTGGTGTGGAAAATTGAGGCGAGGGTGGCCTCCTTTTATACTACGGCGAGGGGACCAAACTGTGCGGGCGCGAGCTCGACGGTGGCGTCGCTACAGGCTGCTATTGTCGTGGCAGGGGTAGGTGGACGGTGTTGTGTTCCCTGGAGGTTCTTATGGGCGTAATGGCGAGGCGTGGGGCGGTGTTGTTTGGTCGGGAGCATGCGGCGCTCCGCGCAGATGCAGAGGTGTTTGCGGCAGCGTGCGGCAACTGCGGGTTGCGCAGCGGCGAACGAGGTTGTCTATGGTGTTGCTGTGATCATGGCGAGTGGGTTCACGTGAGGCGGGGGCGACGAGGCTCCTGGCGGCCTATCCATGGTTGGCCGGCGACGACCAGAAACTGGCGGCGCTCCACTATGCATAACGGCCAAAGGGGGGTTGGTCTGGGTGCTGCTCGACACTAGAGGGGACAAGGGGGTTAAGGGGAGACCAAATGGTCGATGATCACTATGCAAAACAGTGAAGTTAGGCAGCTGCTTAGTTAGTGTAAACCAGGTGTTTGATGAAATGGCCGCAAGAACATTATTTTGGAATTTTTGAATGCAAATTTTTGAGTGATCTTAACTTCAACTTGAGAGTCTATGTTTGCTTGGAGAAGTTAAATGGAATTGGTTTGATGGGTTTTTAAAAAAGTGGGATTTTAACATATGAACTAGATTCAATTTTCAACCGTCCATTAAATTGATTTGAAATAGGTTTTTGTAAGTCTGTAAAGTGGGCCTCGATACACTTTTACTTGGCCTAGCAAGGGGTGAAAATAAGTGGAATTGTTTCTATTAGAAATCTTCTTCTAGGAACACACAAAGTGGCCTAGTGGTTAACTTTTGTCAAAATGACCATTTGCTTTATTTATTTATAGTTGATATCTTTTTCTTTGGATTTTGTTTGAAATTGGCCTAGATGATGTAGTATTCATCTTTAAACCATTTCACATCATTTGTAGCAATCAAGCATGGCAATTACACTCAATTCTACACTAATTCAAAACACACATGCATTCATATTTAAATTATTAACAAAAGTTTTTGTTAACCCTAACTTTGGGTGATTGGAACTTAATAATCTTGATTAGGGTTTTTGGGATGTTGGGTCCAGAAATCTGACTCTCTCCTACATGCGACCAATTCAAGGGGGTACGACACTTCCTTCCATATAAGAACTCAAAGGGGGCCATTTGCAAACTGTCTTGATAACTGTTGTTGTATGAGAACTCAAAGGCAGACAATCTTCCCATTTTGATCCATATTCCAAAACACAAGCTCTCAACATATCTTCTAAGATTTGGTTGACTCTTTCAGTTTGTCCATCGGTCTGTGGGTGATAAGTTGTGTTGAAATTCAACTTGGTTCCCAATCCTTCTTGGACTTTCTGCCAAAATCTTGAGGTAAATTGGGTTGCTCGATCCGACTCTATGGTCTTAGGGGTTCCATCCAAACTGATGATTCTAGCAATGTACAACTCTGCTAGCTTCGAACTCTGGTAGGTTGTCTTGATAGGTATAAAATGGGCTTCCTTGGACAGTCTATCAACTATGACCCAAATATAGTCATTTCCCCTACTAGAAGTAGGCAAACCGGTGATAAAGTCTATTCTGACAGAATCCCATTTCCATTCCGGAATCTGCAAAGGTTGTAAAAGTCCTACAGGTCTCTGATGTTCCGCTTTGACTCTCTGACAGATATCACAGTTGGCTATGTAGCTTCCGATTTCTCTGTTCATCTTGTGCCACCAAAATTTGTCCTTCAAATCCTGATACATCTTTGTTCCTCCAGGGTGGATAGAATAAAGAGTATCATGAGCTTCCTGCATGATAACTTGCTTCAGCTCCGAATCTGATGGCACACAGATACGCCCTTTGTACCATAAAACTCCTTCATCTTTGGTGAATCTGGGTACCTTTCTTGTACTTATACGACATTTCATTCCGTCGATACTTGCAATTCCCTTCTGGGATTCCTTGATTTGACTGATCAACGTGGGCTGAAGTTCAATGCTAGCTAAAAATCCTTTTCTAACTAGCTCCGTTCTAAACTGCTCTAACTCTTCATGCAAACTTGGTTGAGCTTCTTTAATCATGGTGTTTAACCTACACGGCAATCTGCTAAGAGCTCCGCTACCATATTGGCTTTGTTGGGGTGATAGTAAATGTCAAGGTCATAATCCTTGATTAACTCTATCCATCTCCTTTGTCTCATATTCAGCTCCTTCTGGGTGAAGATATACTTCAGGCTCTTGTGATCCGAATAAATCTCATAGCGGTTACCCATAAGGTAATGATGCCATGTCTTCAATGCTAAAACTACGGCTGCTAGTTCAAGGTCATGGGTAGGGTAGTTTTGCTCATGCTGCTTCAGTTGTCAGGACAGATATGCTATGACTTTGATGTTGGAAATATGCCCTAGAGACAAATAGTAGTAAGGACTATTATCATATTTCATATAGTTTATGATTAAGTTTTATATCATGCTATAACTGTATTGAGTGGAAACATCAATACACGTGTGATATACAAACAACCTGGGGTTCCCGGTGAAACTCTAGTCACTGGTTCATTGGTCAACAGATGATCATGTTTCCTAATCATGTGGCATTTATGCCAGTTGGAAATGAGGTCATCTCATTCCGAGAATGCGATGGTGAACCAATACCCAACCTAAACATCGTGACCCGATCATGTCACGAAGTTCAAGTTATGATGATTAGAAATGGATCCTCATAGACTATTCCTTAGACCGTGAGGCTATATCAATCACTGTCTCCCGAGAGTGCTTAGATAGCATCAAACGCCATCTGGTAATACGGTGGTTATAAAGGTGTGTTCAGGTACTCAGATGAAACCGTAGAGTAATATATGTCAAGAGCGGGATTTGTCCGTCCATGTGACGAGAAGATACTCAAGGGCCCACTCGGAGAGGTTATATCCAATAGCTGCACAACGTGTGATTTGATCACGGGGATATCACTTGTCGGAACGACTCAAATAGCATTGTTCAGTAACGAGATTGAACACGACATGGTGATGTCATTGATCAGATCTCGGGCAATGCAAGTATAGAGTGACAAAGGGAATAAGACACGACTATCCCGGTTCAAACAACGAAAGATCTTCGTGGAACGCACATGGGTCACATGGCCATCCAGGTCCCTCTGTCGATCATTGGTGCGGGAGTGTCCCGGCCATGTCTGGAGTGTTCCCAAACCGTGGGGTATCATGCTTAAGGGCTTGATGATGCTTAGAGAGTGTTTATAGGATCGGTAGAATCACCGAAGAAAAGAAGGGAGAAAACTAGAAGGGTTTTGTTAAGTCCGAAGGATGTCCGGAGTGGAGGTGGAAGGTGTTCCATAGCCACGGAGGTTGAATAATATATGAATGAATGTTAAATATTGATTTAATCATTTGTTCATAATTATTTAATAAAGATAAAATCAATTAAAGGTCAAAAAGGCTTAATGGGCCAATTTCCGGAGGGAGAGGGCCCATTAGGGGAAAGGAGAAAGGGAGAAGGGGCAAGGGGGCTGGCTGGCTAGGCCTAGCCCCCCGCGCGAGGCCCACTAGGGTGGCCGGCGGCCACCCCTCCCCTCCTCTCCTTTAGTCCCACCCCGGGATTTTGAGGGAGGTAGTACCTCCCCTCCCCCTATATATAGTGGGGGTATTTGGCCTAGAAAAATACACCAATAATCAATAAAGGTGTCACCACTTTTGGGAGGACCTCTAATTGATATTTTATCTCTCCCTCTCTCTCTCTCTCTCTCTCGTGACCGTGGTCCCAAGTTTGGACTGCGCGAGCAAGAGACATCTTCACTGCGGAGCGCCGTCGCGCTACGGGATTCGGATCCGGGAGCTCTACTTCCGCAACTGCTGCTGGATAGGGGAAGCGGGAGTCATTGTCAGGCACCGGACGTGTGTAACTCCCCACGAGGTGTCGCACTTGAGGCACTCAAGTCGTTGGAGACAGAAGGAGCATAAGGACTTCATCACGACCTTGAGGTCAGCTTCGGCTCGTCTACATCAACCACGCTCTCCTGAGCGTGGACAATGCTTTTAGGTCTTCAAGGGTAAGTTCGCGAAAAGCCCCTCCCGTTACTGTATTACTAATAGATAGGTCCTGGCAGCTTCAGGGGTTCAGGGGTGTAGAGTAAAATTTTATTGTTTTCATACGCGGAACCCCAACATTTGCCTTCTTGCATCAACACACATCCAAGACCAATCTTGGATGCATCACAATACACATCAAAAGGCCTCTTGATATCTGGCATAATCAAGATTGGGGCTGAAATCAATCTCTTCTTGAGTTCCTGAAAACTCACTTTACATTTGTCAGTCCATTCAAACTTCTTATCTTTCTTCAGCAATTGGGTCATCAGTCTTGCGATGCTCAAAAATCCTTCAACAAACTTGCGATAATATCCTGCCAATCCGAGAAATGCATGGACTTGGGTATGAGTGGTTGGGGCTTTCCATTCTTCAACATCTTTGATCTTGGCGGGATTGACAGCGACTCCTCCTACTGACACAATATGTCCTAGGAATCCTACTTCCTTCAACCAGAACTCGCATTTGCTAAACTTAGCATACAACTGATGTTCTCTAAGGGTTTCAAGGATGGTCCTCAGGTGTAGCTCATGGTCTTCTTCTGACTTGGAATAGATTAGAATGTCGTCGATAAAGACAACAACAAACTTATCCAGGAAGTTCATAAAAATTTTATTCATGAGATTCATGAAATAAGCGGGGGCATTGGTTAATCCGAACGACATGACAGTATACTCATACAATCCATATCTGGTGGTAAAGGCGGTCTTTGGAATATCCGTTGCACGAATCTTGAGTTGATGATAACCAGTTCTAAGATCAATCTTAGAGAACACTCTGGCACCAGTCAACTGGTCAAACAGATCCTCGATCTTTGGCAATGGGTACTTGTTCTTGATGGTGACATTATTCAGCTTCCGGTAATCCGTGCACAAACGGTTACCTCCATCTTTCTTATCCACAAACAAAACAGGTGATCTCCATGGCGATGCGCTTAGTTGAATCAAACCTTTCGCCAACATAGCATCAAGTTGTTTCTTCAGCTCCACTAATTCAGAGGGGTTCATACTATAAGGTCACTGAGCTATGGGTCCAGTTCCAGGAATTAGTTCAATGATGAACTAGATATCCCGATCTAGGGGCATACCGGGAAATTCTTCTGGGAATACGTCGGGGTATTGACAGACTACTCTGACTTGGTCTAGGGTTGGTTGGGCTAAACTCTTATTGCACTTGAATTGATGGGGCAAGGTTTCAGGTACATGCTCTACTAATAGTCCATAGCTACTGGTCATGGTTATGGCTTTCATGGCATAGTCGATCAATCCTTTATGTTTTGACATCCAATCCATTCCTAGTTCTACTTCCAAACCTTTGGTTCCAAGTAATATTATATTGGCATAAAAATCTATTCCATGGATTCTGATAGGTACAGCCTTGCAAATTTTTCTAGCTTTGGGTGTTGAACCAAGTATTTGAACTATCATAACATGCTTCAATTTTGCGGGTTTAATCTTACTAGTGCATGCAGATTCTTCTGTAACAAACGAGTGCGATGCTCCAGAATCAAACAACACTCTTGCAAGTACTGAGTTAACAGAAAAACATACCCAGGACGACATCCGGCGCTTCCTGGGCTTCTTTGGCATTCATGTGGAACAGACGACCGTTGCGGTTGAGCGAATTCCCTGGGGAAAATCTTCTTCTAGGCTAAACACGGCGTTGCTGCTGAGTGGGTGCATTCACATTGGTGGCTGCTGCAAGCTTCTTGGGGCACTCATTGGAGTAGTGACCCTTGACTCCACATTCAAAGCAAGTGATATGGGACTTGTCTTTGGCTGCAACAGGCATAGCATTTCTTCCAGTCCTTGGGGTAGTATTGTTGTTGTTGTTGGACTTGGACGGTGCATGGTTCAAGTTGTTGGAGTTGCCAAGGTTTTTGTTGTGGTTTCCTCCAGACTTCAAATTTCCTCCGCTACGATTGGGATAGTTGGGACGAGACATAGGGGGTTTGTTGTTTCTTGGGGCATATCCTGCAGACGGGTTGGGGCGATCCTTCTGGGTATGGTTGGATCCACTCTAGTGCATCATTCTGCGCTTGCGATTGTCATTGGCTTGGTTGATATTCCTTCCATCTGAATGGCGGAATCTACTAGCTCTTCTAGATCTTCAAAACGGATGTTCACTAACAAAGTCTGCATCTCATCATGCAATCTAGTCAGGAAACCTTTCCTTATTCTTGACTTTAGTGTTAATCTCATCAGGGGCATATCTAGCTAGGGACAGAAATTATTCACGGTACTCAACTACCGTCATCCTTCCTTGCTTCAGTTCTCTGAACTCATCTCTCATCCTGGTGACCAAACCTTGGGGAACATGGGTGCGGCTAAACTTGATCTTGAAAGCTTCCCAAGTCATCATCTGACCATCATTCATGGTATGGGTGCTATTCTACCAGGCTCTTTTGCCAGATAATAAGTGGCAAATAGTACCGTCTCGTTTGCTTCAACTCATGTTACCTCCAGATTGTTCTCCATAGTTTTTGAGCTTGGATCCATGGTGATCCTGATTTCCATGGCCTTGATTATTGTGGGCCATCTCAGCTATCTATTGAAGAGTGGCTAGGTTGGCCTGACGTTTTGCTCTACTAGCTTCACGGTCAGAAACTAGCATTTGAAGAATCTGCAGCATCGGGTCCTGAGATGAGCTGCTTCCCCCGGGGTTTCCACGGGTCATCTGAAGATTGAGATAGATAATGAGATAAGAGGGAAATTTCTAAGGTTCACGGTTTTGTTTCAAAAGCTTTAAACTTTGAGTTTGACTCAGGTTTGGTAAACTAACAACTTCCTCTCATTCATTCATTCATTCATTCATTCATTCATTCAAAGAACACAATACAAACACACACCACACACAAATGGAAAACAGATGGTTTTAAGAACCATTCTGTGAAACTACGATATAGTGGTACTGGTACAACTCATTCCTATGGTAGTGATCAAGTGCATCTAGTCATCATCGATGAAGTCGGAATCATCATCATCCGTGTGGAACTCCTTGGCATCATCCTCCCGGTAGTCGTTGTCATCACTGAGGTAAGAGTAAAGATCTCCTTGGATATCTTCACCTTCCTCCTCCTCCTTTGCTTCAAGCTGGATTTCCTGCTCGCAGACGGTTTTCTCGAGAGCGGCCACCTTCTTGCGAATACGATCGATGGTGTGATCCTTCTTCTCGCGTTGATGACAAAGTGATTGGCGATCCTTGACTAGCATGGCGATGGTCTGGTCCTTCTTGACGGCAATGGCATGGTTGTGGTTGGCGTAGGCGCGAGCGTTGTCCAACTCATTCTGCCTATCATACAACATGAAGTCAAGATTGTCCACTTGGTGCTTCAACTCCGGGTGGCTTGGCATCTCCAATGTCATTCCCATAGAATCACGCCTTCCGAAGTGAGCAAATCGAGTTCTCTAGATTAAGTTGATGTTTTGCCCACACAGACGGGCAAGAGCTGCATGCATGGCCCTGGCTAATCCATCTAGCTAGTTGTTCTCCCGCATGGTGAATTGGATCTTCTCAGAAGTGTGTGCTTCCATCTTGCCTCGGAGCTCTGCAACTATCAGCCATTGCAAATCTCCTCCTATGTGATCGTTGAGTTGGGCTCCGAAGAATTTCGGATGCGGGCGCTCCAGATACTCTGATAATGCATCTAGATCCCTCTCAAAGATCAGTTGGCCTCCGTTGCCCAACTGGTAGAACTTGCAATACTGGACTTCCATCTATAAGAATTTAGGATGAGTAAGTTGGTGAGGTGATCAAGTGTGTCAAATTTTATGTAGAATGTAAGAAGTTTTTAAGGAACACGATTTTTTTTGAAAGAATCAAGGATAAGAGGGGGAATAGGTTTTCATAAATACTTACTTCCTTTGTTTTGAAACTAAGTTTTTGTTAGGACGTCCATTCTAACTAGGGTCTCCTATGGTCAGGACGGCTCTGATATCAACTTGTCAATACCCGGATTTTTAATCCCAGATGCCATACCTCGCAATCCCAGGATTACCATTTTTGCGAGACATAACATATTGGATATCATAGTCATCATCCATTACAAACCATAATAAGGTTTTACACAAATAAAGGATCTCATGATCTAGTCTTAATACAATCAAGCAGCGGAATAATAAAGTGTAGTAGTGGGCTCCATCTCTAGGGTCACAGCCAATGCTGACAATGGGAGATGATCCTATTTGTCGTAGACATCCTGCTGGCCATCATCCTGGTAGTCCTCCTCATAGTATGGCCACGGGAATAGCCAGGGACAAAGCCATGAGTACTCTTTAAGTACTCGCAAACTATCACTAACAAGTAAGGTGGTTCTAGTAGGAATCTTAAGCTCTAGGTTTATTTGCCAAAAGCCAGATTTATCTTAAGCTGAGTTTAGAAGTAAAGAAAGCTAATTTAATGTTCTAAATCACTTAAGTGGGAACCTAGTTTTCATATCCACAACCCTGTTATGGTCAAGTCAAAGTCACAATTCATTTCACAAGTCATTTTGAAAACATCTGATAACGGAACAGTATGGCCACTCCAACTGTCCATGACCGCGGACGCGGCTATTCAAATAGTTTGACACTCTATAGAGGTAGTACACTTTCACCACAAAATTCGATACATCCATCAGGGATAACCCTGAATCATCATACTTAGTATGCGGATAATCAATCATAACCTTTCAATTACACACTCTAGTATAGGAACCTCTCCTATGAGCTTGGCCTCCCAACCATTGCCATCTACCATCCTGGGCACTGCATAGGTGGACAACATCAAGAGGTAGCCTCAACTCAAACTCTCCCGTGAGGGAACCCATACTAAGGCATATAAACTTCCGGCTAAGCCCTACCCAATTCAGGTATTGTGGTTGTATGATAAAATTGGAATGGTATCGCATCCGAACCCAACCATCAGTTTTTATAAAGGGCTAAGGCTCATGCCTCAATATTTTCATCATCAAATCCATTTGTGTTTCTCAACACATGTCAAAATATTTCAATAGAATGACTCATCATTCCAAGGTTTTCATAATCATTTTCACCAAGTATTCCCATCTAAAGTGATCAAGATTTATGGTTAGCATTAGCCACTAAGGTTAAGAGTGTTCACTAATGAGGGGTGCTAATCTTCAATCTCATGCCATAGAATGACATCTAAGTATAATTAGATAGCCCTAGTTTTATACTCTTTATGCTATTGATACGTTGCTAATGTATCCATAATTTTTGATGTTCCATGCTTGGTTTTTATCTACTTTCTTATGTTTTGTTCCAACTTTGGAGTACTTTATATGCACTTTCTTGGACTAACCTATTAACAAGAGCCACAGTACCAGCTGCCTGTTTTCTGCTGTTTTTGGTTTCAGGAAAGTCAGAAAACGAATATTCTTGGAATTGGACGGGACAAAATCCAAAGTCAGTTTTCCACGAGGGACACAAGGAGCCAGAATACGAGATGGAGAGGGGATAGGGGGTCGCCACACCACCTGGCCGTGCAGCCCAACCTGGTCCGAGTCAGGGGGTGGTCTGGCCGCCTCCGGCACCCCCTCGGCCTCCCCTTTCGCCTATAAGATGCCTCCGATACAGAAACCCTAAGTACCCAATCAAATTTCCATGAAAGAGTCTGTATCCGCCATCATCTCCATCCCTAGATCGGGAGGGATCTGAAGCTCTTCTCGGCACCCTGTTGGAGAGGGGAATTCACCCTGGAGGCCTTCTTCATAACCATGCAAGCCTCCGGTGTGATGCGTGAGTAGTTCATCTCTAGACTACGGGTCTATGTAGTAGCTAGATGGCTGGTTCTCCTCCTTTGTGCTATCATGTTTAGATCTTGTGAGCTCCGTTCATGATCAAGATAATCTATTTGTAATTCCTACATGTTGTGTTTGCGGGGATCCGATGGATATTGAGATGCTATTTCAGATTGATTATTGATTCCATCATGTCTTTGTTATTTGTGATCTTGCATGCTTTCCGTTCTTAGTAGCTATCTTGGCCAAGTAGATGTTAGTAACTCCAAGAGTTAGTATTTATGCTCGATAGTGGGTTCACGCCTCTAGTAATCTGGGAAAGTGACAGAAATATCTAAGGTACTAGATGTGCTGTTGCTACTAGGGAGAAAACATCAATCCTTTGTCCATGGGGTAATCGTATTTTTTACTTTACACACTTTCCTTAATGCAATTATCTGTTGCTTGCAACTTAATACTGGAGGGGGTTCGGATGATAACCTGAAGGTGGATTATTAGTCATAGATGCAATTGGATTACGGTCTATGTATAATGTTGTAATGCCCAATCAAATCTCATAGGAGTCAAGATGATTAGTATATGCATGCATGCTTTCTCGGTGTCTGTCAATTGCCCCGCTGTAATTTGTTCACCCAACATGTCATCTATCTTAAGGAGAATCACCTCTAGTGAACTATGGACCCCGGTCCATTCTTTTACCATCAATCTATAATTTACTATTCACTGCTTACTTTTTACTTTTTGCAAGCAATTACTATCTTCCACACAATATGTTTAATCCTTTGTTTTCAGTAAAATCGGTGAGATTGACAACCTCACTGTAAGTTGGGGGCAAAGTTCTATGGTTGTGTTGTGCAGGATTCCAAGTTGGAAACAACACCTTGGAGGTGTTTCCTTGCTCCTACTGGTTCGATAACCTTGGTTTCATAACTGAGGGAAAACTTGCTGCTGTGCTCATCATACCTTCCTCTTGGGGTTCCCCAACGAGCTCGATATATTTTGAGCCATCATGCGCATCTCTTATAATGTGCACCATCGAACGGAGGTGGTATGATAGCCGCAGATATGCTAGTTGAATTCAGTTGCCTATAATCAGGTTTTTAGATTGTTGAAAATATGAGGAACAATTCATATATTTAATCCAAATTAATTGATAAAGCATTATGAATAAAACAATAATTAAACTAATCATGCATAGTGACTGAGTAGATGAACCAACGACATCCGCACATGATAAAACTATCACATCTACCATAAACGGTAGAACAAAACATTCTAGCAGAATATGAAAGAGAAAGTTTAGGGGCAGTACGGTGCAGCTTGAGCAGCAGCAATGTTCATGTTGTCGACCATGTTGTCGAAGTTGTTGTCGATGTCTGGGAAGAATTCATCGTCGGGGAATTCATCGCCGGATGACATCGTGATTGCCAGTAGTCGCGCTGAGCGCTCCCCAAAAATCTGATCGCCCTCACTAGTACAAGTTCTCGAGAGGCGAGGTTCCAGAGGCCTACTGTCATGATCTGTGGTGCACGCGCAGACAGGGATGGAGAAAACGAATGCAGCTGCTCAAGTAACTAAAAGTGGAAGTGTGATGATCTCGTATATCCTCGTGTATCCGATGTGTCTCTGTTTATAATGGCTAAGATCCTCTTACTTTCCAAGGAAACTTCGTGGGGACAAGAGCATGGAAACCCGGACACAAAGCGACAGGGAGAGCCGAGAAAATCCGAACGGGGGAGATATTTTCTAAAGTGTTCCCGAACAACAAAACAAACACATGAGCTCGGATCATTCTCGCAACCCGCAACACGCGCGTAGTGACGAGGCGGGCGGCGTCGGAGAAGGAGTGTGCGAGAGCTGCTCCATTTTCTCACCGTTTAGTGAGTGATAGAATAGTCTAATATATAAGATGGTGCAAGACACCTTCCATTAGCAATGAGACTAAAATTTAGCACCACTAATACAACCACAAGCTGTCTCACCTAATGCGCTAAGAGAATTTTAGAATTTGTATTGGTTATGGACCAAAGGCCAATATCGAAATACCCCAAATTCTAACAGTGTTAATCTAGTTTTATTGATTTAAAGACGGACACTCATGTCTTTTATCTTAAAAAAGCGCGTGACATGCATATTTGGAAGGCAAGTGCTAGGCGTCCCCCGGACGATGGGGAGCTCCCATCATCCTGCTTCTGCGCGCGCCACGTGTCCCTAAAATCTCCTCAAATCCCGCTTTTGCTGTAGAACACCCCATTTTTGCTATATATGTTCCCGCTTTTGCTTTCGAAGGAAAAAAAGGTTCATTCCAGAAAAAGAACGTCTTGTCGGAGACCTCGCCGGAGACCATGCAGCAAAAAAATTGTACTAATGTAGCAAAACGACTTCGCCAGAAACATTGTCGGAAAAAACTCGCCGGTGACTCTCACCGGAGACCTTGTAGCAAAAGGTTGACACTGTTGTAGCAAAATGACAATTGTAGCAACAAAGTTCTTCTAATGTAGCAAAAAAACTAACTTCTTCGGATACATGGTTGGAGAGATTAGCCGGGAGACGTCGCTGGAGAACTTGTAGCAGAAACTTTACAGTATTGTAGCAAAACCAAAAAACAGAGGTAGCTAAAAAAATATCAATGTAGCAAAATCGGAGGCGTGGCGGAGGGGCGAAGGACCGCCCGCCCGCTATAGCAGCTCCGCCGCGCCTATATAGCCAGGCATGTCGCCCATTTTCGCAGTGCTTTTGCGCCTGAGTAGCAGCACCGCTATGTTGGGCCACACAGAGATAAACAAAACTTTTCCCTAACGCGGTACTCCCAAGAACTAGCTCAGGTTATAGGCCACGAGATTACCACTAGACGCGCAGATGCGGAAGTTGATGTAGCGCGTCGAAGCAGTGCCGAACGATCCCACGGATAGCCCTCTGAATCCCATGGATAGCTACACCGGATCCCACGAACTCCTTCGCCAGATCCCCACGAGCTTCCCTGTCTCTAGCGCCGCATGTGCAACGCCTGTACCGGTATCCACACATACAGGAAGGAGCTTCGGACAGGGGATTGCTAGATCCTGTCTAGCCCGAAATGGAAGTGGAGAAAGTGACGGCTAGGTCAGGGACTATCCCTTGTCACTCTACTTATATACACTCCTAGTTGGGCTCAACTCTTGAGGTCCATCTAGGCTGTACTCCAATCTCCACATGGATCTAATCCACATGGGCTCCTTACCCTTAAGTGTGTGACCCTGTAGGTTCACGTACACCTGGACACGACATGAGCTACTCCTCCAAGTATCCCGTCATGGCTTTGAGTCCAACTCACTCCCATGAACACTCGGTCTCAAGTCGATAGATGGTAGCGGCCTCTAGCAAGACGTGCCAACTCCCAAGTGTCGTAAAGTCAGAAGACGAACCTTCAATGTGACTTTCGTCCAAGTCCCTTTGCCACACGATATATTTGTTAAGCTATAGGCGAGTAGTTAACATCCCTTTAATAGCTTAACTCTCTTCTCGTACCATGATATGTGATTCCCTGGACTAACTCTTAGTCCAACTCCTCAGTTAACACTTAACTAAGTAGCGCATGGCCATGCTTCCGAATCATATCACACGAGAGGGCCCAGAGAATATCTCTCCATTACGGAGGGGAAAATCCCATCTTGGCAATCCACGTCACGCATCTTGCTTCACAACCAACCCAAACTCTACCTTTATAACTGCCCATTTACGGAACAACGTTTGATAGAACCTAAGTTGGCGATCCACAACTCGGATCATGCAATCACCTCAGGTCAAAGGATTCCATTGCTTGAGATTGCAAATGACAATATGGTCGTTGCATCTCAATTGTGGGTCAGTCCGACTCGCCAAACTCTTTAGTCGAATCAGTGTAAGTTGGAATAGCATCACCATGCCCATGACAAGTGGAACCATGTCATCAGCCGACTTGCACATTGGTCTAAGTTGTGTGTCCAGCACAACCTCAACGACCAAGGACACTCTAGTATGAACAATCATGAATATATAGTTCCACAACTGAATCACATATTCAGTGATACATATCTGATGTTCATACAAGGACAACTTTACTTTATGAATAGTTTGGGAAATATCATCAACCATGATTGCCTCTAGGGCATATTCCCAACAGTCTCCCACTTGCACTAGAGTCAATCATCCTGACATCATATGTCTAGGCATCTAATACCCATGGCTCTTACGTGCGCCTCATGCTTAGGCTGTGGAAGTGGCCTTGTCAATGGATCTGCAATGTTTGCATCCGTGTGTACCTTGCATAGCTTGATATCACCACGATCCACGAACTGGCGAATCAGGTGGTATCGCATGAGTATATGTTTGTTCTTCTGGTGTTGCCTAGGTTCCTTGGCTTGTGCAATAGCACCATTGTTGTCACAATACACGTCTAACAGATTGGACGAGCCCTAAACCACACCAAGATCAATAAGGAAGTTCCTGATCGAAACAGCTTCCTTTGCCGCCTCCGAGGCAACAATATACTCAACTTCTGTTGTAAATGTAGACACAGTCTCTTGCTTGGAACTCTTCCAGCTCACAGCCTCTCCATTCATAACAAACACGTACCCAGATTGCGAACGAGAATCATCAGAGTCAGTAAGGTAAATCGCATCTGTGTAACCCCTTACACTGAGTTCAACCTCACCTCCATAAACTAGGAACACATCCTTAGTCCTTCTCAAGTACTTAAGAATGTTTTTAACTGCTACCTAGTGGATTTCTCCAAGGTCAGCCTGGTATCTGCTCACAACACTTAGAGCATAGGAAACATCTGGCCTAGTACAAATCATGGCATACATGATGGACCCGACTGCCGAAGCATTAAGAATCACACTCATCCTACTTCGCACATCAGTTGTCGAAGGACACCGAGGCTTGCTAAGTCTTATGCCATGGGACATTAGTAAGAACCCCTTCTTAGACGATTCCATGTTGAACTTCTTCAACACTTTATCCAAATATGTACTTTGGCTCAATCAAATGAGCCGCCTGGATCTATCTCTATAGATCCTGATTCCTAGTATGTAAGTTGCCTCACCCAAGTCCTTCATTGAGAAACTCCTTTCCAATGACTTCTTGGTTTCTTGCAACATCTGGACATCATTTCCAATCAATAATATGTCATCCACATATAAGATCATAAAATTTAGTTTGCTCCCACTAAACTTCTTGTATAAACAAGAATCATGATCACTCTTGATGAAGCCAAACAATTTGACTACCTCATCAAAGCGAATGTTCCAACTCCGAGATGCTTGCTTTAACCCATAAATGGATTTCTGAAGTTTGCATACCTTGTCAGCATTAGCCGGATCGACAAAACCCTCGGGCTGTATCATATACACGTCCTCGGTTAATTTTCCATTAAGGAAAGCCGTTTTGACATCCATCTGCCATATCTCATAGTCAAAATAGGCTGCTATAGCTAACATGATCCGAACTGATTTAAGCATCGCTACGAGTGAGAAAGTCTCATCGTAGTCAACTCCTTGAACCTGCCGGAACCCCTTCGAGACAAGCCGTGCTTTATAGATAGAAACGTTTCCATCCATATCAGTTTTCCTTTTAAAGACCCATTTGCACTCGACGGGTCTTGCACTGTCTGGCAGATCAACCAAGTTCCAAACTTGATTTCCATGGACTTTAACTCGGATCTCATGGCTCCAAGCCATGACCCAGAATCAGAACCCACCATCGCTTCCGAATAAGTTATCGGCTCATCACTGTCTAACAATAATACATCACGAACACTTCGCAATCTTGTCGATCTTCGCAGTGTAGGTGCAACTGCCGGCTCAGCTACCACGACTGGCTCAACCTCCAAGGCTTTCACCAAATCGCTACTGACCGGTTCCTCTCGAACTTCTTCGAGCCACACCGTACTCCCACTGACTTCCAGACTTCCAGACTGAGAAACTCTTTCTCAAGGAAGACACCGTTCCGAGCGACAAACGCTTTGCCCTCTTCTTGGTTGTATAAGTAGTAACCCAAGGTTTCCCTTGGATACCCAATGAAAATACACTTATCCGATTTGGCTGTAAGCTTGTCCGACTGAAGTCGCTTGACAAATGCTTCACAACCCCAAATCTTAAGAAAAGACAAGCTCATCTTCTTGCCTATCCACATCTCATGTGGTGTCTTCTCTATCGATTTTGATGGTACGTTTAGTGTGAACGCCGCCGTTTCTAGACAATAACCCCAAAATGATAAAGGTAGATCTGTCCGACTCATCATTGATCATACCATGTTCAACAAGGTCCGATTCCGCCGTTCTGACACACCATTCCTCTGCGGTGTACCCGGCGGAATGAGCTGAGGAACTATTCCACAACTCTTCAGGTAGTCATCAAACTCATGGCTCATGTACTCGCCTCCTCGATCCGACCGAAGAAACTTTATTTTCTTGCTGAGTTGAATCTATACTTCATTCTAGAATTCTTTGAACTTTTCAAAGGCTTCCGACTTATGTTTCATCAAGTAGACATATCCATATCTACTCAAATCATCAGTGAAGGTAATGAAGTACTCATAACCACCCCTGGTTGTCGTGCTCATTGGACCACATACATCACTATGTACTAGTCCGAACAAGTCAGACGCCCTTTCACAACTCCTTGCAAAAGGTGTCTTGGTCATCTTGTCCAGAAGGCAGGATTCACATGTCTCGAATGACTCCAAGTCGAACGAAGTTAGGAGTCCATCATCATGGAGCTTCTTCATGCGTTTCCAACTTATATGACCAAGTCGACAGTGCCAAAAGTAAGTCATATTCAGATCATTTGGTTTTAACCTTTTCACATTTATGTTATAGACCGACCCACCACCAAGAGCCAAAATAAATAACCCGTTCTAAACGGGTGCAAAGCCGTGAAACATATCGTTTAAATATAAAGAACAACCATTGTTCTTAATATTAGACTCATAGCCTTGTCTCATCAAACATGAGGCAGAAATGATGTTTCGACTAAGCACTGGAACATAATAACAATTATTTAGTTCCATTAAGAATCCTGAAGGTAAATGAAGTTGCATCGTGTCGACTTCCAACGCAGCAACTCTCGCTTTGTTGTCGACCCAAATGTCAACCTCACCTCTTGCTACGCCCCTAGTTCTTACCAGTCCCTGCAACGAGTTGCAGATATGAATGACTGATCCGGTATCATATACCCAAGAACTACCAGGTGCATCAGCAAGATAAAGGTCTATAACATTGCAAACAAGTGTACCTGAGTTGGAAGTCACACCTCTACTCTTGGCTTTATATGCCAAATACTTGCTGCAATTCCTCTTCCAGTGGCCATCCGTCTTGCAATAGAAGCAAGCAGATCCGGCTGAAGGAGATGGCTTAGTCCCTGAGGAAACACTTGGGATCTCATCCTGAGCATTACCTTCTGACTTAGCCTTCTTCTTCTTATTCCAAGAACTCTTCTTAAACTTAGCCTTATTCTATACCACCAACACTTGGCTAGTACCTTTCTTGAGATTAACCTCTGCCTGCTTAAGAATCCCATGTAATTCAGTGAGCTTCTTATCCATACCATGCATGTGGTAGTTCGATATGAACTGACCATACACACTAGAAAGAGAGTTCAGAATTATATCCGTAGCGAACTCTTCGCTAATGGGGTAGCCAAGCCTTTTCAGAGACTGCACATAACCAACCATCTTGATTACATGTGGACTCAGTGGATCACCATCCTTAAGCTTACAACTCAGCAAAGCTTGAGAGACTTGATACCTCTTGGTCTTTGCCTGAGCCTGGAACATGCTTTTGAGGCTTTTGATCATATCATAGGCCTCAACATTCTCGAACTGCTGCTGCAAGTCCGATTCCATGTGAGCAAGCATAAGACAACTAATTTCTGTAGACTCATCACATGTTCTACGATAGGCATTGGTTGCTGCGACACTCGCATTCTCATCCGGCACATCTGGAAGCGAGTTGTCTAGACCATGGTCCCTCTTTTCTTGTTTGAGAACAATTCTCAGATTACAATACCAGTTGGTGAAGTTTGTCCCATTAAGTTTATCTTTCTCTAGAATGGTCCTCAAAGCAAAACTGGATAACTGAGGGAGACTGCTACTAGGTGCCATAATCTACAACAGAAATATGCAACACACTTAAGACAAGTATTCATAAAAGATCAGGCGTATTAAACATTTTAATACTTATGCTCCCACTAGAACCAACACCCTCCGATGGTTACTTAGTGTTTTAGGACCCTAAATAAGCAAGCTGACTAGTGAGCTTTAGCATCACCGCTAGCCGTCAAGTGATCTAGGTAGGCAACTCCTTGCCAATCGCATCTCATGCGACTCCTGTTGGTCGGGTGGCATCACATGCCTCGGCTCCCGACCGCCCTCTCCCCGAGCCCCACAACCGTTGTGATAGACTCATCTAGCTTACCAAGTGCTTCCGTTGTAAGAGTCCGACTCGAACCCATCTAATCAAAAAGAATTGGTAGCACCTCAATTTCATGAGCCCACTACCAAGAATGTCCGACTTGTCATGGTGCAGCACTGGCGGGGAGACCGACTAGACCTTCTTTGAGGGATTAAAGTTTAACCACTATCTCATAGAGGTAAAACTAGAGACATAACAATCACACAAAATAATCCAATTATAATGTGAAATGGTATGGCTCTCTTCATGGTGATCTGTATCTCCATGAACCTGTTCGTCATGCCTTTGGCTGCAGTGTCCTTCAAGTCCTCTATACATGCTACTCTAGCACTAAGAAATATACAAGAAGATGGCATCTCATGCCGACACGCAGGTCGTTATACAATAACAGTGACAGCACTTTGGCTCCAGCCGGCTGACAAACCCGTGATACACAGATCACGTATGGATTACACACATCACATGTACATAAGCCATACCATTCACAACTTCCTGCAAAAACAAGTTATGCATAGATATGATATCTACCGGCGTTGTGAAACTCGCAATGACATCTAATGCGCTACGACATGGCGAAGCCGGCGGTCCCTGTGCAGATTTGTGCAGATCTGTGATTTTTCCGAAATCACAGATCTAATCTCCATTACGAACCATGGATTCCTTCATTGGATAAAACACTTTTACCTTTATAACTGCCCATTTACGGAACAACGTTTGATAGAACCTAAGTTGGCGATCCACAACTCGGATCATGCAATCACCTCAGGTCAAAGGATTCCATTGCTTGAGACTGCAAATGACAACATGCTCGTTGCATCTCAACTGTGGGTCAGTCTGACTCGCTAAACTCTTTAGCCGAATCAGTGTAAGTCGGAATAGCATCACCATGCCCATGACAAGTGGAACCGTGTCATTAGCCGACTTGCACATTGGTCTAAGTTGTGTGTGCAGCACAACCTCAACGACCAAGACACTCTAGTATGAACAATCATGAATATATAGTTCCACAACTGAATCACGTATTCAGTGATACATATCTGATGTTCATACAAGGACAACTTTACTTTATGAATACTTTGGGAAATATCATCAACCACGATTGCCTCTAGGGCATATTCCCAACACGTTGTGCCTATGTAGCTATGTCAGCCACCCTGAGTAGCAGTGCCGCCTTGATTTGCGTGGATCAGCGGTGAGATGGGAATGGGGCGGTGTCGCGGGCCAGGCAGTAGCAGTGGGGCGAGGCCATGGCGGCTCAGATGGAGGTGCACCTCCATGGCACGCTCGGCACGGCGCTTCGCGGAGAGGGGCGTACGGCGTAAGTCGTCGGCGACCTAGGGAACAAAGCGGCGCTCGAGCTCTACCCCCAACGGGGTGAGGAAGAGGGGCGGGGAGGTCGGCGGACGGCGAGTGGAACCGGTGGCAGGGCAGCGTCGGCGAGATGTGCAGCAGGACGGTGGTTGGCGTCGCAAACAGCGGAGAACAAGCGGTCAAAAGAGGAGATACGATTGAGACCGACTGCATGGTGGGACCAGGGTGGAGGAAAAAGGACGTGCGGGTAGCGACGTGACCCGGACGGGGGATTATCATCATTTTCCTATTTGGAAACATGGAAACCTTAGACCAACGTACAAAAAGATTAATTATTAGAATAAGTGATATACTGCTTAGAGAGAGATGCCTGCCGAGTCTATGTGACAGATGGGAACAACACGTGAGGACTGAGGGAGGCATCCGGTGGATGCTAAATCTGGCAAGTCCGCTACAACGTTCACCCGGGCGACGAGCCAGCACAAGCTACCTCTACGGCTACGGCACGCAGGTGGCTTCGCATTGTGCTTGGCAGCCGTACCGGCACTGCCTTTCTTGCTGGTACGCGCAATAGCTGCATGCACCGTCGGAACACTCGATGCTGCATGAGTTGGCGGCGGCGCCATCGCAGTCGCAGCTGCTGCCGGTACCGCAGTTGGCCGTGCACCTCCCGATCGCGGCGGCCCTGCAGTCGGCGCAGTAACCTTGAGGGTCGTTGCATGGCTTGCTGCATTTCTGAGGAATGGAGTCTCTGCACGAAGACTGGCACCCTGCTGCACTCGGAGAACAGTCCCGGCACGATACCCGCGGCGCCGGCGCCGGCGCCGGCACTGATGGCGTCGGTGCGGGCGGTGGTGGCGCCGGTCCCAGGGACGGGCAGCGCCCGGAAGAAGGTAGAACCAGCATGGCCAGAACGGCCGCGACGGCGGCCGCCTTGAGAGCGAAACCAGCTGAACCTGAAGCCATTTGAAAAGAAGACACTGGATGGAATGTGAAGATCCGCTTGACTGCTGTAGCCTGTACTAGATACCAATTAGGAGCGGGCGAAGCTATTTATAGGCATCCTAAAATCTTTCGTACTACTAGTATAGCTAGCTATCATGTACTAGTAATTGTACTACTACTAGTAGGAGTATTATAGTTTGTATGGTTGTAAATTGCATCAAGTTGCATACCGAGATCTGCGCGGTGCATGTGACAAGTTGACATTGCAGGTAAGAGGATGGATCGATTAGTACGTATTGCTCATCTTGACCGGGCACGATTCCTCGCATATGTTGATTTTGACTCCTAATTTGGCTTGGATCTCAGTGGAGAAGAGTGTAGGTACTTTAGTACTGGTTGTACTAACTCGCATGTCTCCGTAGAACCATGCATATTTCTGAAAATAATGTGAGGTCTACAGTTTAGTGGCACTGGTACGACGTGGTTAATGGCGAATTCGAGGTACTGCCAGTGTTTATAAATGTAGTAGCGTTCAGTTGGTATCAGTTTTTTTTTTCCGGGTAAGTGGATATCAGATATAACTAGGAATCATTACATACGATTTGTCTACTTCTTCATCATACGAAGACCAAGTTAAGATGTACTCCTATTTGAAGTACTTCTTCATACCATATAACTACTAGGAGTATTACAACAAATTGAAAGCTGACTTCAGATTCTTTTTCTTACCTCCAGATCATAACAATGTACCTCCATAGACAGCTGATGTTTAGAGTACATGCCCTAATTAAGACGCTTGAATGAAGTACCCGCCTTAGAGCAAGGACAATAGTATAGTCTCCAACGGTTTATTGAGGAACGGGTGGCATACGAGCAGACGGGCTTCATCCGGGGGCGATGTATCACTGACGGGTTCCTCTATGCTGTCGACCTGATCCAATGTTGCCGCCTCCGAGGGGTTCCTGCGATAGCCCTGAAACTGGACTTCAGGAAGGCCTTCGATTCGGTAAATTGGGATGCCCTCGATGCCATCCTCCGGGCGCGTGGATTTGGTGACCGGTGGTGTGCCTGGATCCGCGTCCTCCTTCGAACCGGCAAAGCTGATGTGCTGCTCAATGGGGTTCCGGGGCGTTGGATCAACTGCAGGAACGGGTTCCGCCAGGGGGACCCTCTTTCGCCGTACCTATTTCTGATAGTTGCCGACCTCCTGCGCCAGATGATCCTAAAGGATGCAAACGAACATCGACACCTCCACCCCCTTGCAGATGATCTCCCGTGCCCTGTGGTGCAGTACGCCGATGACACGCTGATCTTGGTACGCGCTGATCCTGGTCAACTTCGTCGCTTGCGTGACATTCTCCGGGAATTCTCGGACGCGACGGGGCTTGCCATAAACTTCCATAAGAGCGCCTTCGTACCCATTGGCGTGCCTACTGCAGACGCCGTGCATCTGGCCGCCATCTGGGGGTGCCCCGTCTCCTCGTTCCCACAGACGTACCTAGGGTTGCCGCTGTCGGATCGCAAGCTGCCTGCTTCTGCCCTAGACTACCTCGCCGGGAGGATCGAGCGCTACATCCCCCCCTGGCAGATCCGCCCCACCTTGCTTGGTGCTAGGCTGACGCTCTCGACATCTGTTTTATCGGCACTCCCCGCTTATGCGTTGTAAGTGATGCAACTATCTAAGGGGACAATCGCCAAGATGGATCGCCCCCGGCGTGGCATGTTGTGGAGTGCCATGACGTCATGCTCTGGTGGCTCATGTCAGGTGTCGTGGGAGGTGGTGTGTCGGCTCCGATCAGAGGGTGGTGTGGGTAATGTTGACCTCTCTCTCCATAACACGTGCCTCCTCCTCAAGAAACTCCATGTCGTCCTCTCCGGGCAGCGCACCCCATGGGCCGGCTGGGTCCGTGCGAACTACATGGGCGCACACCCTGCCTTTTCGACTCCCGCTTGGCAGGTCTTCTCATCGCTCTTGCCCCTGTATCGGGCAATCACCTCCGTGCGTGTGGGGCACGGCCGCTCCGTGGACCTCTGGGGGACAACTGGACTTCGCTTGGCGTGCTCTCAACCGCCCTGCATGCGGCATATTCCCACATGATCCGTGTCGCCGGCTCTGTCTCCGACGCGCTTGTGAATCGGGCTCTTGTGCTCCGTACGCATGACAGGGTGACCGACCGGGCTAGGGACGAGCTTTGGTTGCTCCACGGCGCCCTCGATCACCTCCTCACGCGCTCCTCCACTGCGGACGACGAGCGGTCTCTGGCGTGGGGCTATGCCCACCAGTTCAGTGCCACGGCCGTGTACATGATGCTGAAGAGCTCGGGATGTGCCCTCCCCCTACACAACCTGAATTGGGCTGGGTATGCGCCGCTCAAGGTCAAGGTGTTCATCTGGGTCCTTCGTCATGGCAATACCCGCACATGTGCATTCCTGCGGCACATCAGGTGCTTGGACACAGACATCTGCCCCTTCTGCCCGCATCAGCCGGAGACTCTCGCCCACCTGTTCTTCACCTGCCCCCGCCCGCGCTTATTGTGGAGGTGTGCGCTTGGACCTCGTCGATGCGCCCTCCCCACCTCTGCTGAAGCGGCCTGGGTCTCGCTCCAGGCAAGCAACCCCTCCTGGGGCGTGCTGCTGTGGAGCACCGTCACCTCATGCCTCCTCTGGGTGATTTGGAAAACCAGAAATCGGATGGTCTTTGACGCCGTCCGTCTCCCCCTATCGGTGATCCTCGAGCAAGTCATCGAGCACCTGTGGTTATGGCAGGCTCGGGTCCCTCCGCGTGTTAGCTTTGAGAGTATAGAGCAGTGGTGCGCGGCGCTCTTATAATTCCTTTGAGATGACCCTCCTCCCCCTTTTCTGTAAGAAACTTTGGGCATTTTTTCTCCGCCTTTTTTCAATGAAATATGCAGGTGGGCAGTTCGCCCCCCGTTGTGCCGTTCAAAAAAAACAATAGTATAGTCAGCTGCTGGCTACAAGCTAAGTGTCATGTCATCTATAGCCAACTTAGAGCTAGCATGTACAATAGTGAGCTATAAAAATATACTATTTTAGCACTACATGGATCACCTTTCACTCTCTCAAAATGTCTAGAAGCATGTGTTAGAACTGGCTCTTGCATTAGAGTCCACTCTTTTCTCTCTCTTCTAACTAGGCAAAAAAATATTTTAATTCTTATAGCCAGCTGACTAGTACTTATTGTACTTGCTCTTAATAGAAAAAAAAAAGGTATTCCAATGCAGTTGGCTTAATCGACCTCGCAAAGGGCAAGTTAGATGTAGGTCAACATGCATGCATCTGAGCAAAAAATGTAGACCAGACGGTCAAGAGGAATAATAACAGGCACTCCTCTAACCTCTCAGTCAACTTTCTAACATGCATGGTGCTTGCAAGTTGCGTATAGAAAGTATTCCTCGTAAATCCTAACGTGGTGCAATTTACACACAGATTCCAGTGTAATCTAGCTAAGGCTTTCTAAAATGGGATCGATGCATGTGTTCCTTTGGGTATAAGCAACGAGCATGCTCCCTCCGTTTTAAAATATAAGATGTTTTAGCTTTGTTAAAAAAATATATCTAAACCTATTTTAGTGTGTAAGTTCATATAGATTTAGAGTAAACCTACACACTAAAAGAGGTCTAGATACACTCTTTTTACAAAACTAAGACATCTTATATTTTAAAATAGAGGGAGCACGTGCCTATAAGAGATATTCTATACACGCGACGATTCCCATCGGAACTATACGACGGTAAATTTAAGCATTGTCTTAGAGCATCTCTAGTCGTGACCGTAAACTCGCAAACTATAAAACGCATTTATAGGTGACTGGACTTAGTTTTTTACCGTTCCAGAATCGGCGGCGTGGAAGGGTTCCCGTAAACCGCAGGTTTCAGAATTTTCAAGGAACCGGTGATCAAATATCAGCGATCAAATTTCAATCAACAATGCAAATCATCACAGTTATTACATCATATTGTCCCGATCACAGCAACCCACACATAATTTGGGCTAAGTTCAACCATAAGATCCAAATAAACATCCGCCAATGTAAATGTAAGGGATCATCAAACCATCTCGTCGCCGCCGAGCTCGTCATCGTGCACACCATCAACACTCATAGAAGATTCATAGGACACTTGTCGATGAACCACTGCCTTGGCGTGCTTGCGTCCTCCTCTCCAAGATGTCGCCGAGCATCGGTTGATGCAACTCCAATTGGATGGGAGTCATGTTGGAGGTGTCCATCATCATGATCTCCTTCTCCTCGGCCAGGAGCTCCTTCATTGCCTTAGCCTCCTTTATATTCAGCCTCCTCTCCTCTAGCTCGCACTTCTAGTCCCTGTGATTAACATGCTTGTCCCTGTGATTAACATGCTAGTCCCTGGATCAATAGCTAGCACTTCATAGTCGATGATATCATGTAAAACACAAGTCATTATTACACGAATAATCCGGAGTATAATTATTACAACTTGCATAGCTTATAGCTAGCTCAAATAAAACAGCGGAAACTAAGTAAAACTTGAGTCCATCAACGCCTCAGGCTAGTTGCGTGAAGACCCGCGATCCCTACGCACCTTTCAATCTTCTGATTCTGCACATAAGACGTGCATCCAACAAGTTGGGTCAATACTTTGAATGTATTGGTAAATTACACCAAGGAAAGAGTAAGACTATCTCTACATGCAAGGCTAAGAGTAGGCTCTGGGGTTCATTTGCGTAAAGCCAATTTTATCAATGTAATAAGGAAAGAGGAAGAAATTTACCCTACTTTGCAAACATTGCCCTGTCCAAGAGTTCCTAGTAGTTATCAAACTTCAGAGCCACAAGCTAAATAGATATTTCATCATTAAGTCCCATTAAGAACTCCTCCTGTCTCTTGGCACCAGTGGATACATCATCAGGTGCATAACGTGCTAGCTTGTTGAAAAGGTCCCCATACTCGGAGACAGAGCGGTGCAGTTGTTTCAAGTCGCGGAACTCACGTCTCTTAAGTGGCATGACTCCCGCGGCTACGTGATGAGTACGAAAGGCCGCTTCAAACTGGTTCCAGGTGATAGCTTCAATATCTGGGTGGGTGACCTGATAATTATCCCACCATTCAGCAGTTGGTCCCTCAAGTTGGTGCGCGAAAAAGCGCACCCTGTCAGCTCCCACAACTTGGACGGTGTCTAACTTCTTGTTGGTGGTGCGGAGCCACAATTGGCTCAGAACTATTTGAGAAAATTGGAGGGTTCAACCTCAAGAACCGAGTCAGGCGATCCTGTTGGGACGGTGGAGGTGGTGGAGGCGGCGGGTTATTGTTGTCGTTGTTTTGCATGTTTTGAGTGAGGAGTTGGATCAGCTGATTCTGGGAGTTCAGAAGTTGTGCTATCTCTGGGGGCATGTTGTTGTTGTTTCCACGTCTCGCCATCTGTGGGGTTTGGGAAACAAGTTAAGAAATGGATAGAAGGCCTAAGAAATAAACTCCTACCCTTATGCAACCATGAGAAAAAAAAACACGAGAAAGCAAGGCACACCAAGCACATAGTTTAACACACTCAACCAAGTTTAACTAAAGTAACTTTTGGTACTCATTACAATCACGAACAACGTTTGACTATAGAACTAAAGGTGGTCCAACTACTCTACTCATCATCCACTTCCTCATCCTCAATAATGAAGCCTTCCTTTTCCAGCAGTGACTTGTATAACTCCATGTCCCTCGTCGTGGCTTCAAGCTTCTCCTGAAGTTCCTTCACCTCCTGTGGCTCCGGTGTAGCAGCTTCGATCCTTTCTTGAAGTTCCTTCACCTGTTGCAGCTCCTGGGTAGCAGATTCCAGCCTTTTTTGGAGTTCCTTCTTCTCCTTCTGTAGCTTCTTGATCAAACTTGACCCCATAGTCACGGGCGTGATCTTCTCCTCCAAACTCCTCTTAGCTGCTCGCAGGTCCTTCAACATGGTGGCAAAGTTCTTGAACCCCATCTCGTTCTTTGCGAGCACGAGACTTTGCTCCCTAATCCTCTTGTTCTTATCTTGCACCCTCTTCTCTTGATTGGCGAACCTCTTGTCTTGGGCGGTGAGCTCCCCTCCTAGGGACTTGATCTTTTCTTCCAGCTCCTCGATCTTCTCGCCCTTCTCCTTGACTAGGGCACAAAGCTCGTCATTCCTCATGATCTCAAGGCAGCTCCTCTTCTGTAGATCATTGATGTGGGACTCCAAGTCTTGATATTGGATTCTTCGACGCTTGCATGTCTTCCTTTCCTCTAGGGTTAACTCGATTGGAACTCCCTTCTCATCGCGTCTTCCAAAGAGTTTGATGTAGTGGCCTTCAACCTCTTCATGGTGGCGTCCGCAAAGGCGTCCAATGAGCTCCTGCAAGCTGATGTTAGTCCTTTCTCCTTGGAGTCACAGGTGACGTTGAGTACAATGGCCTCTGTCTTGGGTTCTGTCTGACTGCGCCCTGGTTGGATGACTTCAATCGCCCAGCATCCTTCCTTGTGCATCTTCCTCAACTCGCTTCCCTTGATTGATGGCATGGGTAACTGCAACGTCTTGATGATGTCCAGAAGGCATTCCCCAAAGCGCAGGCACTTGATGTCTTCGGCGGTGTCGTAGTAGAAGGCCGTCATCTTTAGGTTAGGAGAAAGAAAATTAGGCACAAGGTCATAAGGAAGAGAATTACTAGAAGAATACAAATAACTTAGAAGAATATGGAAAGCAAAAACACACATGGTAAAGGTGGTTTCCAATCCTAGGGTTCACGTCCTACAGGCAACTTTGTGCTCTGATACCATCTGTTGCGACCTCGGATCGTTAAGGATCCTAAGTACCTGTGATTAACATGCTAGTCCCTGGATCAATAGCTAGCACTTCACAGTCGATGAATATCATGTAAAACACAAGTCATTATTACACGAATAATCCGTAGTATAATTATTACAACTTGCATAACTTATAGCTAGCTCAAATAAAACAGCGGAAACTAAGTAAAACTTGAGTCCATCAACGCCTCAGGCTAGTTGCGTGAAGACCCGTGATCCCTACGCACCTTTCAATCTTCGGATTCTGCACATAAGACGTGCAACCAATAAGTTGGATCAATACTTTGAATGTATTGGAAAATTACACCAAGGAAAGAGTAAGACTATCTCTACATGCAAGGCTAAGAGTAGGCTCTGGGGTTCATTTGCGTAAAGCCAATTTTATCAATGTAATAAGAAAAGGGGAAGGATTTTACCCTACTTTGTAAACATTGCTTAAGTAATATAGGGTCGAATGGAAGACGAGGATATTACTCACCAAGTGCCCAAACAACCTAACACATGGATATTACTCACCAAGTTCCCAAAATCGCACCCAATGACGATATTACTCGCGCCTTGGGGTTTATAAAATGTTAAGTTTGGAAAAGAGAGATGAAGATCTTTCAGAGGCTCCATCCTTCAGATGCTCAAAGTTGCTCTGTTTCCGTGAACACGGCTGATCGATCAGATTGCAATACTCTCGAGAGGTTGTGCACTTTCCCCACAATCCACGATCAAGTCCTTTTACAAACAAGACCATGGCGAAGCCTTCCCTTAGTAGCCCATCTACCAGCTGGATCCAACCGTGCCAAGAACCTCCAAATGTTGGTACCTCGGTGAGGTTTCCCACTAAGTACTAAGCCAAGACAGAGCCCATATGTATTTTGGTTGCACGGGAAGCTTCTGAATTCTGAAGTATGGAAGACTTCTTTGATTCCTGGGCGGCCGTCCTCCACCAAAATTCCACTCGTTGTCCCGTCAACCATTCCGCCCAGAAGAAAACTTAGTTTTATTTTGAAGGAGGTTTTGAGAGGTAAAAGGTTCGCTCGAGAGAGCTTTTATACTTAGAACTTTTTTGTCTTTCGAACCCTCCCAACGGTACTTGATATATATAAGTATATAGCATAGCAAGCATAACTTAGGAAAAACAGGATAACCTATTGGGATGGAAAATCCTAGGCATAGAGCTACTCATGGCATACTACAAAACCGCACTTGCAAAAATAGTACTAAGAAAATCTACCAAAAACCTACACATGCATACTACAAGATTTGAAGAGTAAAACATGCATAGTTAAAAACTGGGGCATAATATATACAAGTGGTGTAACCTGCCTTGATCCGAGCAGCACTCTACACAACAGTACTCCTCAGCGCACGCCGAGCAATCTAACGAAACAAACATGGATCCAATCACAATTTGCACAAAACAAAGTCACGAAGTCGAATATGCATGCATGCAATATGGTAATATGCAAGGATGGATTCGATTTAGACCAAGGGTTTTATTTGGGGATGTTGTTGAGTTGGGGATGTCATTAGAATCGATTCTCCAAATATTTTAAGTATTTTGGGTTAAACCCTAAATAACCAAGCTCAAAACTAGATCTACAACTCCAATCTACCTCGACACAGATCTGAACACCCTAAGCATGATATGACAATTTTCTACAGAAGGTCTCGTCGATACAAAGCCAACGCAACAAGAATCAACTAAAACAGAGCTACGGATAATTTTTTAAATTTAAAATACTCTAATCTAAACTTTAAATACTACTGCAAGATTGCTGTGGTAAAACAGCAATATTATTGTAGATCTGTGTTCTACTCAAAAATATGAATCCAACGGTATATTATACGCAATTTTTGGACTAATACTCGAATTACTATGAATTTTACAAGATTAAAGTGTTTTGTGCCTATTTTAAAAGAAAACAGGACGGTGGCCAGCTGTGTAGCGCCAAGTGGCGGCAAGGGATTGGTCCAGGGCAGGTACGCGGAGCTGATGCGGCGCTGACGCGTGGCAGCACGAGATTGGGCGGTACCGGTTCGGCCGATCCACACCGCCGGATCAAGATCTAACGGGGGGGAGGAACTCACCGGCGGCGACGGCTCGACGACGACGACGGTGAAGGCGGCGATGCGTCGGTGGCGATGTATGGCGGCGTTCCGACGAGCTCCCGTCTGCACGGAGTGGACGACGACGTGGCCCTCCTCCTCGCGGTCCCTCTGGTACGGATGGCGTCGGCCCTCTCCTCCTCTATTCGCGGCGGCGCTCTGCCGATCTCCCCCGTCTCCGGCGAGACTTCGGTGACGAATCGGTGGCGATGTGGGGCTCTGTTCAAGGGGAAAACAACGTGAATCGAGGTGGTACTCAAGGGGGAGGTCAGAGAGAGGAGATAGAGAAGGGGAAGAGGCGCCGGAACCTTGCCTCGACGTCGGCGGCGCGAACTCCGGCGAGCTCTAAGGCGACGGCCCGGTGACGGTGGTGGAAATTAAAGCTAGGGTTTTGGAAGGCGTGCTGAGGGGCTATAAATAGGCGGGTTTCTTGGCGCGGGGGATACGGAATCCGCTCCGAATCGGCCGGAGGCGGTTGTGCCGACGTTGCGAGCTCGTGCTCGAGCCGGACTCGAACGAGGATGGGGATGACGGGTGGGGCCGCGGCGTCAGCGTCTGCGGGGCGCGGGCTGGCTGCTGCTGGCGTTTGCTGGGCCGGCCTACGCGGCGCCCACTCTGCCAGGTGGGCGGCAGATAGATCACGGGCTGGTCTAGCCGGCCCGTTAGGCTAGATCTCTTTTTTTTTAAACTTTTTTTTTCTGTTTTCCTATTTGTTTAATAACTTTTGCAAACGGACTCCGAATTAAACGAAATTTGTTTCTAAAATTTTGTAAAAAGAAGAGGGTTAGATTAGGACTATAAAATAACACTTTTGCAAGGGTTTTGGTAGTTCAAAAAGGTTTTACCCCTTTTAGTCTATATATGACTATGGGATTTAGGAAGAAAATATCTATGCAGTTTTTATTATGCGATGCCATGATGCAAGGATATGATGCATGCTTCTAGTAACATCTGAAACTGCAAAACTTGGGATGTTACATTGCCTTAGCCTCCTTTATATTCAGCCTCCTCTCCTCTAGCTCGCACTTCTACTTGGCATCTTGACGGATTGCTTCCCACCTTGCATGCTTCATCGTCATCTTCTTGTCCCGCATCAACATTTTCACCTCCAAGGTCTTGGTCGTCAGTAACTCCTTTGACTTCACCATGTCCTTAGTCTTATCCCTCAAAGATGATGCTTCGGCTTCAAACTTGATCCTCTCCTTTGCCTTCTTGTTGCCTTCCGGCTTATTCTTGTTCCTTCCTCCCTCTTCATCATCACTACCATTATCCATCATCGTCATTGCCTCCTTCTTTGCTTCCACCTCTTGGTCTCTCAGTGTCCATTTTGGCATATGCTCAAGCAACTTGTAACAATGGTCAAGGTTGAAAGATTTCCCATTTGATCTTTTCATTGCCTTGTACATTTCCCCAGCATAACGTTCCTAACACTGCGGTGCTCAGCTAAGTTACCAATATGCAAACTAGTGGTTAATGAAAGAAAGAGGAAGAAATGAACTCACATATTCATCGGCGTTGATACCACTTGGATGATAGGTTCTCACTTGTCCCAGACATGCAGACCAACAGCTACAAGCAGGCTTGATGACATCCCATCGGCCTTGCAGAGACCGGTATGAGCGAGTGACCGGCTGGGCAACGCGATGCATGAGTTGGAAGAACCTATCTTCGATGCGCTGCCAATATCGCTTGACGATTTGGTCTGTACCGGTAACCGCATCGATGGACACCTGCGACCATGCCTTTACCAAGCAAACATCCTCGATCTTGGTGTAGTTCACGACGCCTTTCTTCTTCGTCTTCTTGTTGGTCGCCTCATCGAAGACCTCCTCTTCAATCTCCTCCAATTCTTCGTTGCCACCATCATCCTCCCCTTAGGAAGGAAGCTGGTTCGCCGTGACGTCGACCTCTGACTCGTTGAGCATTTCCACGAACGATTTCGTGGCCGAACGCGGATTGTAGCTATATTGGAAGCTGATTTATGAACTACGACAACCTAAATCGCAAGCACCGCATCGTTGAGAAGTCAGAGGCCATACCTTAACGACGCATCGAATTGCGGAATATGAGCAGCGACGGGCAAAGGCCGCGCGGCAACGGGCGTAGTCTGAGCGGCGACGGGAGTGAGGCTTGAGCGGCGCGCGACATGCTTCATCTGCATCGCCTTGGCGGGGGCTTGCTTGGCGGATGCACGCTGCCGCCGTACGCTCTCATTAGTTTGAAAAGAGTAAGAGCGATAGCAACATAGTATTCCATTTAGGTACACCATTCTCAGGACACCGATTATAACTACTCCGATCCAAATTAATGTTCTCGAATTTGTCTAGATTCTGATGTATCTAGCACTAAAACATGACTAGATACATTCGCCAAATCTGAGAATGTTAATTTGGATTGGAGGGAGTACCAAAATTGCTATTCTAAATCATTTCTAATTAATTTTTTCTCAACATTTAATATTGGTGTTATGTTTAATCCTTGTCTTGATTTTATACATTGTTTATTCAAAACGTTTCCTCTTGTACTTTTTACTATAAATTTATAAAATGCCTTATTACTAAAAGGTTTATGCATTATACCATGGTCTTAAATAGCATGCTATATGGCGCTAAAACATCATAGCTTTAGCACTATTTCAAATACAACACGCTATTTGTTTTGTTGGCGGGTGTGGAGTAAGAGAACATACGATGAATGTGTCGAGTAAGCAAACATATGATGAAAATTTTGATTGTTAAACTTAAGTGACCGCGTCAAGCCGCCGCCTCCTGCTGCAGCATTCGACGATGCACCTAGATTCAGCCCTGCCGGTTCTCCTCCAACTTGGATAGCGCCGGATTTGATTATGCATGTACAAGTATTACTCTGGGCAATTCATTAGATGCTGAAATCCATGATATTTATGATATACCTGTTATGTTTTTTAATTTTTATAAATGTTATTTTATGAAATAGCGCGTTATGGTGGTTAATGTCTCAAGAAAAGAACGGACACAGCCCCCGCATGCACCCCACGTCGCCTCCCCAAGCGAGGCGACCGGGCGGCCCCCTCCACCCCCGGCGCCCCAACCCCTCCAGTGATCCTCCCTGCCGCTGCAGCCGGCGGGTGTTACCGGGCATTGCCCGCGCGGTGCCCCAGGGCCGACGTAGGCGGCCTCCTGCGCTTCCCGCCACAGGAGCTGGGCTTGGGGGAAGGCTCCCGCGGCGGAGCTTCCAGGCAGGCAGCATTTCCGGCGAGCTCCCGGACGGCGGCGAGGTGGGTGGCATGGCCGGTTGGTGGCGCAGGCGGCATGATCTTGAGGGCTGGCCGAAGAAGCCCAACAGGCCGATATGGGCCTCTTTGGGCCCGATCTAGGTTAGGGCGGGTCTGGTCCGTCTTGACTCTATCGCTTCCGGTTGGTCTGCAGTGTGGTTCATGGTGAGGGTGGCGGCAACGGCGTCGTGCTTGCTGCAGCGTGGTGGCAGGAGCTTCACGGATCCGTTTGGGTCCGATCGGGCCTTTGGCGCCAAACATGAGGGTGGCGATGGCATGGCCTATGTGCAGCAGCGGGGCGACAGGGACTTTACGTGCCCGTCCTGGGCATGGCCGGGCCTGCTCAGCCTGGTGTGTTCCTGCGGCCGCGTCCGGTCGGCACCTGCCTTAGGCGGTGGAGGACGACCTCCGGGTGGTTGTGTCGCTGCCGCCCTCCGGCTCCAATTTTGCCTGGTGTGCTCTTGTCACTGTGTCCGGCCGGCTACTGCCTATGGCGGTGGAGGTTGTTCTCTCCCGCGCGGCTAAGGAGCTATCTTTTCATATCCACAGCTGTTTTGCGGTCTAGCCAGTCTCAGAGTGTTTGCCTTGATGAGACGAAGATGGTGCATTCAAGACCAGGGTGGCGCATATTGGTGGACGGCAAGTTTGGTGGAGTGCAAGGACTGGATGGGGTTGTGGTTCTTTGAGGGTCGGGAGAAATCCTTGCTGGCTAGGCCCGCGCCGACGCGGTGACACCTGCGGGTGCTGCCTTCCTTCTTGAACGGCGTTCGATGTACACTCTCCCCACTCCCCTAAGTGTACTGAGAGAAATCCTAGGAGAAATCTGGGCAACAACGCCGCCATCGTCGCACTCCTTCTTGAAGGTGTTGCTTGGTACACGACAATTTGGTGGCATAGGAGCGCGGTGGGACTACTCTGGTGGGCGCATCGGTTGCGAGTCATCGTCGTTTGTCGATCTGACGCGGTTGTGCATTAGTTTCTCTCTTATGCTTTTGTATTTTTTCTTGGGTGTCTTTGTGATGTCGGCCCCAGCAATGGACTCGTTGTATCGTGTGGTTCCTATATTAATATAGCGGGACGAAAGTCTATTTCGAGAAAAATAACGCGTTATTAGCAACTTTCGTAGCGTCTGAAAAAAGCCACGCTAAATTTAATAGCATGTCCTTTTTCCTTGATTACACCTAGCCTCTCTTCTTGTATTTTCTAGCTCGGTTATATGTGTGCAAATTAAACCAATATAGTAAGTCCGTAGATGCATCTATATATATGCGCCCGGCAAGATCTGAATCACACATACACTCCAATGTCAACTTGTAACGTGCATGGTAAGAGTAGACTCATTCAAACATGCACGCAAAGGAAGAACGAATCGAGTTATCGGAGTATATATATATATATATATATATATATATATATATATATATATATATATATATATATATATATATATGTGTGTGTGTGTAAATTCTTCTTACCTCTTATATAATATATATAATATGTACGCCGAAGGCATACATTACTTGTATTTATAACTGTAACAATACAAAGATTAAACGCATATAAATAACAGAAAATAAGGAGAAAACAAACGGTTGAACAGCTGTAAACTATCCTCGCCGCAACTACTAAGGACCCAAATCCTTCGTCGTCGCCGGAGAAGAAGTAGATCACCAGCAGTCGGTCCACACTTTGGCACTAAAGAAACCCCTAGCCATAAGGCGTCAATGAGCCACAATAACCACCAGCCCCGTAAGACTGGATCTAGTCTGCTGCTATGCAACATTGGCCGGAGGAGCCCTACGAGCATCTTCAATGCCGGATCCAGGGCCAGCGTCATCTCACCTACCAAGCAGCCGGATCATCCACCATCCACCATAAACCAGCAGTTGTCCGCACCGCCGCACTCCAAGGCCGCCATGACTAGATCGGCGGCGAGATCACCACGACTCAAAGCCGGAGCACACGCTCGGTGAAGGTACAATCCCACAATCTTCTCGACGCCGTAAACGTCGCCGAGATAGGGTTGAAGCCGGTGTACCATTATTCGATGTAGCGCATCCACCGCCATCTGAGATACGCCACCACGACACCACAAAGACACTAACATTAGGGAACTTGTTGAACGCTGAGCGTAGGTCCTGGGTCCCCACCCCCCTCACGCCCGCGTGAGCGGAAGCGGAGGAGACGAGGACCCGTCAATCGCCGGCGGAAAGGAGGCGGCGGCTAGGGTATTTTGAGGAGAAGGTTTGTAGAACGATACACAGGGATATATTTATGCACACTCGATCCAGTGCCAGCTTGTTAGTTAGAGTTGACATCCAATGTAAATCTAGCTACTCCAGGGATTTTTCTACATGCATGATGGGTCTGGGTGCGTGCCCGTAAATAGCATCGCCTGCTCCATCGGATGGGACACCATCTGCTCATTCATCTCTTGCTCCTCTCTCTTCAGTTATGTCTTCAGGTTCAGCTGCATTCAAGGCGGCCGCGGTAGCGGCTGTACTAGCCCTGCTGGTTGTACCTTCCTTGGGGCGCTGTCGTCCGTCGCTGGGACCGGCACCACCGCCGCCAGCGCCGGTGACACCACCACCACCACCGCCCGCGCCGGTGACACCACCAGCCCCTGCGCCTGCGCCAGGGCCTGCACCGCCGGTATCATGCAGTGACTGTCGCGCCCCTCTCATCCCGGCATGCACCGCGAAGTCCAAGTGCGGCGGGGTATGCATCAGTTCGTGCGAACCCACGCAGCCGGGCTGCGACGAGTGCAGGGCGATGTCCCGCAATTGCACGGCCTGCTGCGACGACGGAACCTGTAGCTGCGACTGCAAAACCACCACCGACTACAACTGCCGCGGCCGCTGCTACGTCTCGATACTAGGATGCAACTCCTGCCTAAACTCGCAAATGAGTCAGTGCATGGTCGACTGCCTCAGCCCCTGCAATGACACCTGCGCCAAGGATCCATGATACTATAACTAACTACTAGGCGCTCCGAGTTAGCTAGCTAGGCAATGCAGCTTATCTTACTCTATGTGTGCTTGTGCGTGCATCCATGTACTATTCTACTCCATGATACCCAGCAATAAAAGTGTGCATCGATTTTTTTTTTCTTTTCGAAATGGAGGTATATCCGGCCTCTGCATCCTAGGATGCATACAGCCGTCTTTATTAAACAAAGTCAAGAGTATCAGAGTTTACAAACCAAGATCACCAACATCATAGATGCTTGATACAACTATCAACCATCAGCAGCAAAGCAAAGACATCGAAATCGAAAGGACTACAACTAATCCTCTCTCAATCTACTAGTAAGATGCCACATAACCAGATAGTAGATATCCTGAATAACCATCAGCAGACGGTCGCATCCAGAGACCATCCCAACTCTTTGGTGCTCCGGGAGTAAATAAACCCAGAGTTGGATCCAGTGAGCCGCCGTAGAAATAACCTGCAAAAAGGATGAAACTCGAGCCTTGTTAAAAATAATATAATTTCCACACTTCCATAGAGACCAACATAAAGCAGATATCCCTATACATATTCTAGCTTTATCAGTCTTATTTACCCCATTCAACCAATTCTCAAACATATTGGTGATATTAGTTGGAGGTGGGATATATAAGTAAAGAAAACAATGCGCCAAATAATTTTAGCAAAAGGACAGGATAAGAACAGATGATCAACAGATTCTTCCTCGTCACAAAACCAACACTGCTTGCAACCTTTCCAGTTTCTTCTAGCCAAATTATCATTAGATAACAATATCTTATTATTTAAAACCCACATAAAGATCTTAATATAGAGTGGTACTTTAAGCTGACTCCGATGATCATTCATAAGATCCTCATACATAGATTTGATCGTGAAAACTCCATCCACAGTCAATTTCCATTTAAAAGTGTCGGGTTCATTAGATAAAGAAACCTGCATTAATCTCTGACAGAGATGTAACCATACATCCCAATTTGTCCCAATCAGATTCCTCCTAAAACCAATACTAAGAGGATTATTGAACAAAACCTCATGAACGGAGACATGTTTTCTATGAACCAAATGTTGGAGATATGCCCAAGAGGCAATAATAAAGTGGTTATTATTATATCTTTATGTTTATGATAAATGTTTACATCCCATGCTATAATTGTATTAACCGGAAACATTAATACTTGTGTGTTTTGTAAACATAAAAGAGTTCCTAGTAAGCCTCTTGTTAAACTAGCTTGTTGATTAATGGATGATCATGGTTTCCTGATCATGGACATTGGATATCGTTAATAACAAGATCATATCATTAGGAGAATGATGTGATGGACACACACCCGTAGTAAGCATAGCATAAGTTCAAGTCATTAAGTTCGTTTGCTATAAGCTTTAAAATACATAGTAACCTAATCCTTCGACCATGAGGTTATGTTAATCACCATCACCGGATGGGTACTTTGATGACATCAAACATCGCTTCATAACTGGGCGGTCATAAAGGTGTCATTGGGTATTCTGAAAGTATGTGTTGAAGCGCATGGACCAAGATTGGGATTAAGATCTCCAGAAGCGCTGCCGGAACACGGCGCCGGAAGGATCGTTCACTCGATCTTGAGATCGGCAAGTGATCGACTACATCAACCACGAGATCCAATCTCGTAACGCTTTCGGATCTACAAGGGTTAGTACAGATCTATCTCATTGCACATGTCTAATAGATTAGATCTTGGCTTTTATCTAGATTAGATCTGGGTTTTTGTTCGTTCTTGCAGTAGAATTTTTTTGTTTTCCATGCTACGAACCCATCAGTGGTATCAGAGCCGTATCTATGCGTAGATCTGTTGCGCGAGTAGAACACAATGGTTTTGTGGGCGTTGGTGCTCGTGCCGTCTTTTCCTTTGTGTACTTTGCATCTTGCGGCATGGTGGGATGAAGCGGCTCGGGATAACCTTACATGTCATCGCACATGAGACTTGCTCCACGCTTGACGTGTAACTTGCTTTGCACAAGTGGCTTTGCGGGTGTCTGTCTCTCCCACCATAGTATAGATCCAATCTTCACTTTGCACTTGATAGCACTTGTATCAATGTTTAGGTTCATGTTCGTAGGTAAGATCCGTTCTTATTCGAAAGCCCCAAGCCACGTAAAACATGCAAAGAAGATTAGAGGCGTCTAACTCGTTTTTGCAGGGGTTTTGTGATGTGATATGGCCATTATATGATTGTGATTATATTTGATGTATGCAATGATCCTTATTGTAATATGCCAACCAGCAGGAGCCTAATGGTTGTCTTTAAATTTTGTTTAAGACCTGCGTGTCTATTCATCATGTAATAGCTTTATTCCAAGTAGTTGTAATAGTTGTTGTTGGTGATGGACAACCATGAAGCGGCGCCACGGACCTTGCGCCATGCTGGTGATGATGGAGATCATGTCCGTGCTTTGGAGATGGTGATCAAAGGCACAAGAAGAAATGGTCATATCATATCACACTAATTATGAATTGCCTATGATGTTAATCCTTTATGCATCTTGTATTGCTTAGATCGTGACGGTAGCATTATAAGATGATCCCTCTCACTAAATATCAAGTAATAAAGTGTTCATCCTTAGTTGGCACCGTTGCTAAGACTCGTCGTTTCGAAGCATCTCGTGATGACCGGGTGTGATAGACTCTACGTGTGCATACAACGGGTGCAAGCCAGATTTGCACATGCGGAAACTAAGGTTAACCTTGACGAGCCTAGCATGTACAAACATGGTCTCGGAACACGGAGTACCGAAAGGTAAAGCATGAGTCATATGGATGATATGATGAACATGTTGATTGTTCGCCTTTAAAGCTACATCATCTCACGTGATGATCGGACTTGGTGTAGTGGATTTGGTTCGTGTAATCACTAAAACAACTCGAGGGATGTTGTTTTGAGTGGGAGTTCATTTGTAATTTGGATTAGTCGAACTCAATTTATCATAAACACAATCAAAGTGAATTTGCATAGTTTGTTGTAGTCATTGGCATCCGTTCACCACCTTACGCTTAGTTATAGTTGAGATAGTGGAACTATAGAAATTCTGGATATTTACTTTACGAACTAGTATCGTATTGTTTTGAATGTCAATTTAAAGTTTATAAGTCCTATTGTAAACTTTCAGCAAACTCTATTTACTCCATGAAGTTTAATAAGTAGTATTAAATCAAGAGTAAGAATTCCAATGTTAGTATCTAAAGTATCATGTTTGCCTCCATGATTCTTGATACTCAAAAGATTGTTTTTAATATCAAGTTTATCTAAGAGCTGAAAGCAATGTTTCAGAAACCATCATATGTGAAAGGTATTGCGATATCTAAAACAATGTGTTGGTTACAACATGATAGAGTATACGTCCTCATATTTGATGAGAATTTGTGAAGGTTGGAGACGCTAGTCGTCCTAATCCTCCAAAAGGTTTTGAAAAAGAAACATTATACTCGCAATTCACCTTTTGAGCTATAGCAGCTTGATCATGAAAGTTGTCATGATAAGGATGAATAGAAGATGTAAGTAAAATGTTTACTACACTAAAATATTACTAAAGAATGGAATTTTGAAAGAATGCCAAACATTTGATAAAGGTGATCCACTTCAAAGTGCAAGTCCAAAGGTATTGGTATTTGACTATACACACTTTGTACTATGTGTCATGTGAATGACACCACTATTGATGTTGATAGATTCTTTTAAAAGAAAAGGAATTGTTGAAAGAGAATCTATAAAATATTTGGCAGAAAATAAAAGGTTGGAGATGTCCAACTTAGGCATATAGAAGATATACATGTTATGGTTGTATTCCTTGCTTGTTAAACAATGTGGTTCTCCGGTATTGGATACCGAATTGGTTGGTATGAAGTGTCATACAGGACAGCACAATTCATGAACTTCAATGGCCTAAGTAACTAGCAAGAGAATATGTGATGATGTTCATCGAAAACAAACAAAGGGTTGTTATGTTGCTCGTTAACATCAAAGCTTGCCTTCAAGATTTGTTTCAATAATTGTTATTTTGATCAGGTATTATGACGACAAAAGGTTATTCAAATAATTACCGTATTCCATAATAGATGGATGATATGCAAGTCTGGTTGGAGAAATAACGACCATAAAACTAATGCTAAAATGTCGCAAGACAAATGATTCAAAGATCACTTGTGAAGTGACATCGCTGTTTAAATTATATTGAAAGGATATATGAAGAAACTCCATGTTGATGGATTTTTGGAGTCTTTGATTTGGATCAAAATGACGCTTGTGATACTTTCCTGGAAATAATTAAAACTCCGTTCGTAGGCCAAAAGAGGAACAGACGACTAACTGATTGGAATTTGTGCATATTGATGTATATAGTCCATTATGTGTAGTCGTGGGCGATGGATTTCAACTTCATATGCTTTCTCCGAAGATTTGAGTGAGTATATGTATATACTTACTCAATAAGGAAGAAGTATGAAACATTTGAAAAATGTTAAAAGACTTTCAAGATGAAGTGGAAAATCATTGTAACAAGAAAATAAAAGAGTTTATGATTGGATCATAAAGAAAGATGTTTGAGTTACAAGTTTAGCAAAACACCTAAGATTTGAGGAATCATTCCATGGATTTGCATTTCCCAAAACACCATAGGAGTATGAAGTGTTCGAGATATGTAGTGAAACCTTGTTTTACATGGTAAGATCAAAGGTGTCATCTATAAAAATGCCATTATATATTAAAGATTAAAGCTTTAGTGACTACCGCTTTTACACTGAAAAGAGCTCCATCGTGATCCGTTGAAATGACACCATATGAGTTATGGTTTGGGATAAAACCCGAATTGTCTTTTCTTAAATTTTGGTATGCTATGCATAAGTAAAAATTTTACAACCAAAGTCGGATAAGCACGTCTTTGTAGGTTATTCCAAAGAATTTGTTGGGAATTTCTCCATAACACCGAGGCCAAAAGAGTTTGTCGCTTGGAACGTCAAGTTTCTTGAGAAGGAATTTTTCGTGAAAAGTTCAGTGGGAGGACAATAGAACTTTGATAAGGTTGTTGAACCTTAGCTATATGTGCTAAGTAGCGCAGCGCCGGAAAGTGTCCCGGTGGCGGCCACAATGCTCATGGCTCTCGTGATTACAAAAGGTGTGATCTCGGAGATTAGAGTTCCTATAGAACCGTGTGGGTCGGTAAGAATCAAATAGTAAGATTTGATAAGCAAGTCGTTATTGTTTTGACAATGATGAACTGACTACATGCAAAGAAGCGATGATGGGCCCTGACTCCATAAAATGACTAGAAGCCATGGAATCCGTGATAGTATCTGTACACGAGAAATCAAGTTTCTGAACTTAGAAGACCCTCCGGAAAGGCGTGAAGCCTATCGGTCATGTTTGGATCTATAAAGAAATAGACATGGATGTTTCAAATCTATGAAATAGTCGACATGTCGGAAAGAGTTTACGACAATGTTCAAGGAATTGACTATGATAAGATTTGATCTTTCATAGCGATATTTAGTCTGGACGGATTAATGTAGCAACCACTACATATATTTTGGTATATGGTAGTTGAACAAACAAAACAAGTTCTTCTAATAGAATGGTTACCTAGGACGTGTACATGACACGATCCAACGGGTTTTGTTAAATTAAAAGGATGCTAAAATAGTATGCAAAACTTCAATGGTTGAAGTGAGCATCGCGGAGTTGGAATCTTCACCGTGATGAAACCGTTAAAAAGTTTAATTTCATCAGAGACGATGAAGATGTTTGCATTTTGCAAGAAATTAAATGGGAGCGCTAAGACATATTTCTAATACATTATGTGAAAGACATATTGTTGATTAGAAATGATGTATCTTTTATTGACACAGGTTAAGAATTTCATTTCGATGAAAGACTTAGGCATAACCCAAGAATTAGGCATCAATGTCTATATGAATAGATTGAGGCGCCAATATGGTTTTGCCAAATGTACATAAATGAGATGTTGAATGAGTTCAATATGGAAACAACAAGAAAGGTTCTTGACGCACGGAAAGGACTAAATCAAGATTCAAGTGTGTTGACACGAGATTCAAGTGTTTTGACACTTGGTGAAATCACAAGAATATTTTGATCAATCATTCTTTGAGATGTACACATCCAGATATGTCCTATGCTCTAAATGTTATGAGCATATACCAGAATGATTCATAAGATGATCATTGGACAATAGTAAAGATATTCTTATGAGCTTTGGAAGAACTAAGAATATATCATGTATAAGTGACAAATAGTTAAAGGTAGTTCATTGTAAAGTGTTACATTGATACTAGTTTTGTCACAAGATAGAAATTAAATTTATCTCAATTTAGACTATGGGTGGCACAATATAATGGAAAGGATGTTCCATGATGGATTTGGATGAGTTCCAAAGTTGAGATATTGTGACGGATACTACAACAAAAGGCTAAGTATATAACTGCTATAGTAGCAGCAAAGGAGGGCATTTGTGTTAAGTAGTTTGTTATCAAACTAGGCGTGGTTCATAGCGGGATAATACTATGAAGATACATTGTACGACAATTGTATCAACATGATTTAATCCCAAGGAACTAAAGGTCTCACCAAAGGACCAAATTTATACAATGCCATCTCATTGGAGAATGAGTAATGCGTAGAGACGCAAGGACATGCAAATACACACGGACCTGGAAGTGTCAGATCCGAATATTATGTTTACCACTAGCAATAGTGTCTATACAACACCAGAAAGCCATAGGTGTTGAATGCACAAGTTTTTAACTAGATTATTGACTCTAGTGCAAGTGGGAGACTGTTGGAGATATGCCCAAGAGGCAATAATAAAGTGGTTATTATTATATCTTTATGTTTATGATAAATGTTTACATCCCATGCTATAATTGTATTAACCGGAAACATTAATACTTGTGTGTTTTGTAAACATAAAAGAGTCCCTAGTAAGCCTCTTGTTAAACTAGCTTGTTGATTAATGGATGATCATGGTTTCCTGATCATGGACATTGGATGTCGTTAATAACAAGATCATATCATTAGGAGAATGATGTGATGGACACACACCCGTAGTAAGCATAGCATAAGATCAAGTCATTAAGTTCGTTTGCTATAAGCTTTAAAATACATAGTAACCTAATCCTTCGACCATGAGGTTATGTTAATCACCATCACCGGATGGGTACTTTGATGACATCAAACATCGCTTCGTAACTGGGTGGTCATAAAGGTGTCATTGGGTATTCTGAAAGTATGTGTTGAAGCGCATGGACCAAGATTGGGATTTGTCCATCCATATGACGGATAGATATGCTCTGGGCCCTCTCGGTGGAATGTCATCTAATTAGCTTGCAAGCATGTGACTGGGTCACAAGGGATGACATAACATGGAACGAGTAAAGAGTACTTATCAGTAACGAGGTAGAACTAGGTATGGAGATACCGACGATCAAACCTCGGATAAGTAGAGTATCACGTGACAAAGGGAATTGGTTTCGTATGTCAATGGTTCTATCGATCAAGAAGTCATCGTTGAGTATGTGGGAGCCGTTATGGATCTCCAGATCCCACTGATGGTTATTGGTCGGAGAGGTGTCTCCATCATGTCTGCATATTCACGAACCGTAGGGTGACACGCTTAAGGTTCGAAGTTGTTTTAAGTAGATATGGAATGTGCGTTGGAGACCGAATGTTGTTCGGAGTCTCGGATTGGATCTGGGACATCACGAGGAGATCCGGAATTGTCCGGAGAATAAGATTCATATATTGGGGATCATTTTCTAAGTTAGGAAATGTTCCGGAGTATTTGTATGAGGATTCTAGAAGGTTTCGGAATGTTCCGGAAGGTTCTGGAAGATTTCTTGGAGTTTGCTTGAAAACCAAGAAAGGATCAGGGAGTTCTTGTGGGGCAAGACAAGGAGTCGTGGGGGAGGAGGACTCCTCCCCCCCTCCCAATCCGCCGGCCAAGGAAGGGAGGGGAGTCCTACTAGGACTCCCCCTCCCATGGCGCCTCCCTCCTTTAAATAGAGGGGTGGAGGCACCAAACCCCGGCACTCCTCCACTCTTGCCCTAGCCACCTCTCTCATCCTCCTTTCTTCTGCTCAGGCTTAGGCGAAGCCCTGCAGAATTCTCTACTTCACCACCACCACCACGCCGTCGTGCTGCTGGGATTCCGTGGAGAAGATCTACTACCTCCGCTGCTCGCTGGAACAAGGAGAGGAAGGTCTGCTTCGACTTCGCACGTGTGACCGACTGCGGAAGCGCTGCCGGAACGCGGCGCCGGAAGGATCATCCACTCGATCTTGAGATCGGCAAGTGATCGACTACATCAACCACGAGATCTAATCTCGTAACGCTTTCGGATCTACAAGGGTTAGTACAGATCTATCTCGTTGCACATGTCTAATAGATTAGATCTTGGCTTTTATCTAGATTAGATCTGGGTTTTTGTTCGTTCTTGTGGTAGAAATTTTTTGTTTTCCATGCTACGAACCCATCACCAAATTATATAATGAAGGATATTGTTGAGCCAGCGGTTCATCCCCTAGCCAAACATCTTCCCAAAACCTCGTCAAAAGCCCATCTCCGATTTGAAAAAAAAACCTAGTAAAGAAACTATCCTTTACATGCATTAAACCTTTCCAAAAAGGAGAATCGGTCGGTTTATCCTAAACTTGCGCCAAAGTTTTATTCTTAATGTATTTATTATGCAGTAATTCTTGTCACACCCCTTCCTCAGTCAGGAGTTTATACAACCATTTGCTAACAAGACACTTGTTTTTAATTTCTAAAAATTCTATTCCCAATCCGCCCTGATCCTTGGGTCTACAAATTATATTCCACTTCGTTAGTCTATACTTCTTCTTATGTTCATCACTTTGCCAAAAGAATCTTAAACGATAGAAGTCCCATCTTTTCCTCATACCCTTAGGTATTTCTAAGAAAGACAACATAAACATAGGCATACTTGTTAACACCGAGTTGATTAGCACTAATCTATCCCCGTAAGACAAAAGTTTGCCTTGCCAACACCCTAGCCTTCCTTCAAACCGATTTTCTACCAGGTTCCACTCGGAATTACGAAGCCTTCTGTGGTGGATGGGCACCCCAAGGTACCTAAATGGCAAGGATCCCGATTCACACCCAAAAAATTGTCGATACTCATGTTCCTTATCCTTTGCTTCTCCAAAACAATAAATCTCACTTTTATGAAAGTTGATCTTAAGCCCCGACAATTGCTCAAAAATACACAAAATAAGTTTCATGTTAACCACTTTACTTAAATCATGTTCCATAAATAAAATCGTATCATCGGCGTATTGTAAAATAGACAACCCCTTCCACAAGATAAGGGATTAGAACCTCCACATGGCCTTCCTCTTTAGCTCTAGCTATAAGGACAGCCAACACGTCAACCACTATGTTAAATAACATAGGTGATAACGGGTCGCCTTGACGAACTCCCTTCTTTGTCTGAAAGAAATGCCTAATTTCATCATTAACACGAATCCCTACACTCCCCCTCGAATAAAACTTTTAATCCATTTGCACCATGGAGGGTCGAAACCCTTCAATCTAAGCGCCTGTTGTAAGAACTCCCATTTGACTTTATCATAGGATTTTTCAAAATCAATTTTGAAGATCACCCCATCCAATTTTTTGGTATGTAATTCATGGATAGTTTCATGTAAAGTCGCCACCCCTTCTAAAATATGTCTGCGTGGCATAAATGCAGTTTGTGTAGGACGAATTATCTTGTGAGCAATCACTGAGATACGATTCGTTGCTACCTTAGTGAAAAGTTTAAATATAACATTCATAAGACAGATCGGTATGTATTGTTGAATCTGCACCGCATTTTCTTTCTTAGGTAACAAAGTAATTACCTCAAAGTTGAGCTTAAAAAGAGGTAACTCGTCTGTTTGCAACTATGCAAATAGCGCCATTAAGTCACCTTTAATCACCTCCCAAAATGTTTGATAGAATTCCACTGGGAACCCATCTAGCCCAGGGACCTTATTCCATTCCATAGAAGAAATAGCTTGCAACACTTCCTTCTCAGAAGATATCGAAGTAAGAAAACTATTTTCAATAGAAGAAACTTGGGGTACATCATCGTGTCTCTCTTCCATAACTGAAATACTGTTTGGTTCAGGTTCCCCAAACAACTTCTTATAATATTCCGAAATATAAGTTCTTAAGTTTTCATCACCCACAATAGTCCCCTCATCTTGTTCTAACTGAATTTTTTTCTTTTTCCTATGTTTTCCATTGGTAATATTTAGTGTTGTTACCCCCTTCTTGTATATGTTTAACTTTTTCCCTCTGAGCCCACTTGGCCTCCTCATCCCTCCTTAATCTTGTTACTTGCTCATTAGCTTTCAACAGCATTTGCCTCTCGGCGAACGGTAAAGACCGTGTTTCAGCACTGATATCAAGATCATCAATTATTGCCAGAAGCCCTTCTTTGTCTTTTTTGTATTTTCCACTCTGGTTTTTCCCACCCTCGTAGGAACCAGCGTAGATGTCTAATCTTATTTTGTCGTCGTTCAATCGGCGTACTACCCTTCAAAAACATATTGCATTCCGTAGCCACCATGTCAAAGTAACCCTCTTGGTGTAACCACGCGATTTCAAACGAAAATCTTGGGTTATTACCAATATGTGCTCTAACCCCTGAATCAATCAGGAGAGGTGTATGGTCAGAATCTGATCTCGTAAGTGCCCGAACAGTAACTAGCGGGAATTTTTGCTCCCATTCAACACTAGCTAAAATACGATCCAGCTTCTCGTAAGTAGGCATCTCCCTACGATTAGCCCAAGTAAATTGTCTTCCTGAGAGAGCAATCTCCCTTAAATTCAGATTTTCAATTATAGCATTGAACACAAAAGGCCAATGGGCATTGAAATTATCATTGTTCTTCTCTTCTCTCTTCCTCAAGATATTAAAATTTCCACCCACTAACAACGGGAGTGTCTCATTCTCACAAATCCTGACTAGCTCAGCCAAAAAATCTTGTTTGTGCCTATCCTGAGCAACCCCATATACCGGAACAAAAATCCATTGGAACCCGTCACTCTCACACTTCATAAACATTTCAATGCAATAATCACCCGTATCCACTATGAGAACTTGCAAAGATGCCAAATTTATACCCACTAGAATTCCACCTGAACGCCCATGAGGGGGTAAGCAGAACCATGCAAACTCTTCCCCGGGTGTCAGGTGTTGTAAAAAAGAAATAGCAAAGTTAGTTCTCCCTGTTTCCAACAAGGCAATAAAATCTAAATTGTGTTCCTTAATTACCTCAGCAGTATAGTTATGTTTGGCAGGATCTCTAAACCCATCGTTATTCCAAATTAACCCTCATAAACCCTGCATCTATAAAAAAGTCACCCTTACTCTTGTTCCCCTCCTAACAGTAGTTGTATCGTATTGTCTCTTCTTACTTTTATGAGGACGTTTGACCACAAGGTCAGCCGACTCATCTGACATACTAAAGCTTCCTCTTCCTCAGCTACAATGTCCTCACAAATATTTGATACTTTTGAAACAAAGAGATTAGCCGGTGTTTGATCATTATTATTTTGTTCTGAGTTATGCTGTAAAACTGTCAAAGTTCTACTAAATTCATTATCCTGTATAATTTTGACTGCTGCATTTGTTTTTTTATGTTTCTCCTAACGAAACCCCAATAGTTTTTTCCCTTCCAATCATATCATCATTTGATAAAGATAGAATAGAATTCATAGGGATAGATGAGGTATTCCGTTGAGTCAACTCGGCTGCCCGCTCCAACTGTGTAGTATCAGCGTTACTTTGTGCAATAATATGATCACTCGATCTTAAAGATTGTTCAGAAGGTAAAGGGATGCCTCCATATGAAATTACCTCAGCCGGCATGGCTGGCGATTTTGCCACATAACATCTTTTATCAGATTCATTACTCGGCATCAGTGCAGGTCCTCCAATCTTCTAGATAAGAGATGCAAAAAATTGGCTTCATTGACAAAACTCGGTGAGGGAACCAAACCCATGTTCGCGCTCACCCTCTAGGTCTTGTCAACCATACCGGCCACAGGAGAAAACGTCCTCCCAGCCGAAACAACCTTTGTAGCCCCAAGTTCTTCTCTTGACCTTTAAACTCCACTCGCTCTTCCACTTGTGCATGTTGTAAATCTCCCTTTAAGTCCACCGCAGCCAACTGAGACGGCTAAAACTCCGCATTTGTCTCCACTGCATCCATGCGAGGAGAGACAACAAGCGGTAAAACAAGCTCCTAAACCTCATCCCGAGAAACATCATTAACATTTACAATACCCAAAGAAACATAATCTGTTTTAATAGGAAAATCAGAAAATACCTTTTGTTTATACAAAGAAAACTCGCTCACATGAAATAACGGAGCCATAGACAACTATGTCTGCTGAACTCCACCGCCAGAAACCGCTCCGCCCCCAACATAATTAACCTTTGACTCATGATTCATCTTTCTAGCTACAACATCTTCATCCATATTACTTCTCTCCTTATCCCTATTATTTACCTCATCATCACCATCTTTTTTGTGTTAGGAATTAAGAGTATTACCCGCAGATACCACACTCTCATTGAGATTCTCCACCACAAAAGACAACCTAAAGAAACCTATTTTAATCCAAACATCTAAGTGGGCAGGAATCAGTTTTGGATCCACACAATGGACTTGAACTCGCACTGTATCCTGTTGTCTCGTAAACGGCATATCCACAACGCAAGTTTTGCCAAAAATATAACCCAGCCCCAAAGAGATAGAAAGTCTCTTCTCACATCCTTAGGAACACCAGCTATCTGCACCCAAATCAGAGGAAGGGAGAAAATTGGTTCCTCAACCACCCCCCATTCATCAAATTTCAGAAAGATGAGTGTATCCAGGATCTGGTACTGCCTCAACTCCTTCATCTGTGTCCCTTCAGCCTTAGTTGGAAATTTAACCTTGTACACATTCTGCTGAAATTCTCCTACTTCCCAGGCATAATTCTCAGATCGAACCAATTTCTTCAACTGTTTAGTTATTTGGGCAAAAGAACAAAGAACCACCCTCAACAAAGACCCTTCCTACCCTAGAATTCTCGACCCTAGGTTTGAAAGTCCCAGTCGTTGGTAATTCAAGAAACATCAGTTGCTCACACCCAAACCCATGAACAATCATCGTAGGCTTTAGACCACTCAGCAGTGGACATGAGGAAGTAACATGTTGTGGCGATTCACAATTGTCACAAATTACAACAGTGCAATCCTCGTGGAAATGCCTAGATTGATCACAGCGAAAACATCTCAACTTGTCAGTCTTCTTTGCCTTCTTGTTAGGGCCCTCAGATTTAGAAATTTCCATATCAGTCACCGCAGTATCCATCAAAACCGAGGTACCCTCTACCGCGGCAGGGAAAAGCGACACGTCAGGCTACCTTGGCGCCATGGCAGCGAGAATATCATTTTGTGACCCGAAAGTTGGGGTGTCCAGGCAACGCGGTACCCAAGTTGCTTACAATCAGCTGTGTTGCCCAAAGTTGGCGTGCCAAATACTCAGAGGATCTTTTTTGGCACGAATTCAACTTTACGTTTCAATACAAAATATCAGGCTAACGGTCGTCAAGTTGCCCCCCCTCCTGTCAGTTCTCACCGTTATGACGCTCACGTCGCTTAGGCGGGGTGGCTGTCACGTAGGCTTGCAGCGCTGGCACAGTGGATAGGACAACACCCCTGCCCAATGTATTGACGTGACAAAATAGGGCACATCTATCGGCGTTATAATTATTTTTTGTTTACTCAGAAGTTGGAACGGTCACCGCCACACGTCTCTCCTTGGACCTCCGTCCCCGTCGTTAACCACTACCTTAAAAGCGCATTGATGGTTCCACCGTTCCCCTGCCTTGCAGAAACCACTCTTCTTCCTGTCATAAGTCTTCTTCCCGTCTCCTTCTCTTTGCCGCCATGGAAGGTTGTCATACTATAGAGACAAGCTTCACTACCCATGACAATAAGAAGATAGATGTTGTCTTCACCAATGAGGAGGAGACAATGGTGTGAGTCCTGAGGATGTACGAGGGTTGGCTTGAGAAAGACGAGGACAAGTTTGTGGGATTGGACCTCGAGTACACCCCGGAGGACCCATATGAAGGGAGTGAAGTCGCCGTCATTCAACTGGCCATGAGGAAACACGTCCTCATCTACCACCTCTCCCGGTTTGTAGATCTGCTCTCTGTAGCTAACCGCTTTTAGGGTTTTCTCCTCTTGTTTTTTATCCATTTGCTCATCTTGCAACTACTGGATTTTTTTTAGGACCAAATAAATTATGACAAGACAATGTTGAGAGTCTTGATCTTGCATTTACTAAACTTTTCAAAATTATATTCAGATGATGATCTTGCATTGACAAAATATTTGTAGTTACAAATTTTGGTGATGACAAACTACATACTTTCAGGACTGACAAGAATTGTCCGGCGCTGCACCAGTTCCTTGTAGAAAAGGGAATTGTTTTCTGCACTATCGACAATACAACTGATTTTTCAGTCTTTTATCGAGAGGGAATTATAATTCCTACACACAACTGGATCGATATTCAGAGTCTTGTCAAGATCCTAAGGGGCTCGAGGAAGGATGGAATGACATCACTCGCAACTAGAATCCTCGATGAGTCGTATGACAGAATGAAGGTAGATTTTCCTATGGATAGGCACAATTTCTAGGACGATTGGCCGTTGTCTGATATAAAACCTAAAGTATGCAGCTATAGATGCTTACGTGACCTACCAGCTATACAAGAAGATCCATTTTTTTCTATGTTACCTCGTGTTTTGCCCTATTTGCAAGAGGGAAGATGAGCTTAGGGGAGCCCTTTGTAGAAAATGTGGAATAGCTGAGTTTGAAGCTGCATATGCAAAGGAAATGGCTGCATCTGAAACAACTGACAGAGAGGCTGCAGAAGCAGCTGAAAGAGAGCTTGCAGTTGAAGCAGAAGCAGCTGACAGAGAGGTTGCAGCTAGAGCAGCAAATAGAGAGGCAACATCTTCTAGCGGCAACAATCAGGTATGTGATGCACCACTAATTGTGTCACACCACGCTGAATATAGGGAAGGCAAGTCAGATCCCAGGTGGGACGAAGCATTTCGTGAGTTGTGGAGTGCCAATAATGTAAGATCCACCTGGAATGATCGCAGTTGGTCACCTAGGAACAATGACAAGCGCCTCAAGTGGGCTGATAAGAAATGAATTAAATTTTACTTCTTAGTGTTATTTTTCTATTTTGTGGAACTCATTTATCTTATCAAGATGTCTAGCGCCCCAAGTGAGAGTAGTAAAATAAATTTAACCCTCTTTGTGTTATGTTTATGTATGTGTCTTGTAGCTTGTCAAGATGGTAGTTCGTTAACTGGCAGTTGGAAAGAGTACCCTTTTCCTCTCTCGCTAAACAAATATGTTTCATTTTGCTCAAATTGGTAGCAAATCTAGAGAAGATTTTCTCTTCGATAATTCGTTCCCTTTTGGACCTCTTTTTGCCTCCGATCAGGTAGCAAATCTAGAGCAGCAAATCACACCAGGCAGAATACATTCATTCAGAAAACAAAACAAATGTAGATATAGTTGTGCGCAGCTAAATAGGATATAGCGGTAGAAAGTAGGTTGCTTAACGAGGTTCGATGCATTCAGCTAGAAATAGGATGCAAGCAAAATATAGAAAATCAAAAGAAGCTGCTTAGCAGCAGCCGCCGCAGCACCAGGCACATTCAAGGCCTTCAAGCGCCCGCACCTTCGCCTCCTCCCTCCGGCGCTTCCTCCACTTCTTGCTGCCTAGTCCCTTGATCTTGCTGGCCTTGGGCCTGATTGGAGGCATGCGACCCTCTTTGATGGCCACCCGCTGGAGATTTCGGAGGTGAATGCTAAGAGCCCGGTGTTCAACAATGTAGGCATTGATGTTCACGGTGTTGCGCTCGCCACCTTTGTGGATGCCGGAGCCCGGGGCCTCTGCATGCTTCAGTAAGGAGTTGAAGTCGGTGCCGGCGAGACTCACCCAACAGAAGGGGCAGCGCCAGTAGCTGCCCCTAAATAAGGCGTCGTATTGGCCGGCCCGCAGCCTCCTCAGCACCTGACGAGTCTTCGTGTGCACGGACACATCTGAAGGAAATATGCCCTGAGAGGCAATAATAAAGTTGTTATTATATATTCCTTATATATGATAGATGTTTATTTTACATGATAGAATTGTATTGATCGGAAACATCAATACATGTGTGTTTAATAAAAAAAGGGTTCCTAGTTATGCCTCTCTTATAGACTAGCTTGTTGATTAACAAGATGATCAAGGTTTCCTGATCATGGACATTGGATGTTGTTAATAACAAGGTCACACCATTGGTGGAATGATGTGATGAACATTCATCCGAAGTATAGCATTACGATCAAGTCATTATGTTAATATTGCTATAACATCATACGAAGTAATCTTTATCCTTAGACCATGAGATCATGTTAATTGCTAACACCGGAAGAGTATCTTGATAACATCAAACGTCACACTGTAACAAGGTGACTATAAAGATGGGTTCAGTACTATGAAGGTGTTATGTTGAGGCTCATGGATCAAGAGTGGAATTTTTCAATCCAGATGACGGATAGATATACTCTGGGCCCTCTTGGTGATATCACATTAAGATAGCTTGCAAGCAAGTGATGTGATCACTAGAATGTTATATCACGGGAACGAGAAAAGAGTGCATGTCGGTAACGAGATCAAACTAGGTATGGAGATACCGATGATCGAATCTTGGACATGTAATATATCGAGAGACAAAGGGATTTAGTTACAAGTGTTAAAGGTTCTCACGATCACAGAAGTCATCGTTGAATGTGTAGGAGTCAGTACGGATCTCTAGGTCCCGCTGCTGATTATTGATCGGAGAAGGGTCTCGATCATGTCTGCATTATTCGCGAACCGTAGGGTGGCACACTTAAGAGTTACCGGACACCATTTTGGAGCACATATGTTTCAGACGAAAGAATTACAAAGCGCAAGAATTGTTTCAATAGAAACCAGAAATTGTTTCAGGTGAAATTGCAGAAAGTGGTTCTGCATGTGATATTGAAATATTGCAAGGGGCTATATCTGAATGTTTGTTAATTAAAGTAATTAAAAAAATTCTGAATAAATTTAATAAAAATAGTTTTATGAAATGAGAGAGCATTAAATTTGGAGAAATTTAATGCATTTAAAGTGGAGACTTTAAAAGGGAATGTGAATAGGCATTTTAATGTGGAGGGGTTACCACCACATGAATGGGGGAGGTGAGGGGTCACCCCCATGCGTCGGCTATGGTGAGAGGGGGCACCCCCTCCTCCTATAAAAGGCCACCCATTCCCTCCTTCATCCATACACCTCCTTGTGAAGGAACTCTCTCCCCCTCTAGAATTATTCCTCCATGGTCTCGGATTTGCGAGATACATGTTCCCGGTGGCATTTCGTCTGGAAGGAGTTGCTACTTCCGCTGGATCGCTGGAGCGAGGGGGTGGAGGTTGTCCGGTGGCTTGAACGTGTGTGCGAGTGCGGATGCGCTGCTGAGTTGCGGCGCTCGGACTTCCTCACGATCTTGAGATCGGCAAGTGTACGACTACATCAACCACAAGTTCCTACTCGTTAACAAAACTCGTTGTCTTCGAGGGTAAGTTCTCGTTGGATGTATGTCCACCCGTTGCTTTGTACCTAGTAGATAGATCTTGGCGTGTAGTTCACACCGTAGGAATTTTTTTTTGTTTTCTATGCTGCGGACCCAACAGTGGTATCAGAGCCTGATCTATGCGTAGGTGCTTTGCACGGGTAGTACACATATGTTTATATGTGGGTGATGATGATCATGTTATTGCATCTTCTATGTATTTTGGATATGGGTGGCATAGTGGGATGAAGCGGCCCGGACCAACCTTACATGTCATCGTACATGAGACCTGTTCCACGACTGACATGCAACTTGTTTTGCATAAGTGGCTGGCGGGTGTCTGTCTCTCCTACTATAGTCAATATCTGATTTACAACGAGTTGCTAATAACTTAGTTATGCTCGTTGTGGTTCATGTTCGTAGGTAAGAACGGTTCTATCTCCGAAAGCCCTAAGCCACGTAAAACTTGCAATTGATAAATTAGAGGCGTCTAGTGTATTGATATGGTATTGTTGTAAGTAGATGTATGATAGATACTCTTACAACACACTCAACGGGTAAGTTCCATAGACCTTGGCCTTACACACAAAGGAATGATAGAGGTCATACCACGATGCAAGTGATAGAGATCAAATGCATGGACCATATCATCTCACTTTACACATTATATGTTAGCATCTTATACTGCTAGGTTGGCGCTTTTAGTAGCATTATAAGATGATCCCTCATTTAGATATCAATATAAAAATGTGTTCTTCCTTAAGTATGCACCGTTCTGTGGATCGTGTTTCGAGACATCACGTGATGATCGGGTGTACTCGAATCTACGCTTTCATAGGAACGGGTGTAAGACAGTTTTACACACGCGAATACTAAGGTTCTTACTTGGCAAGTCTAGCATGTACAGACATGGCCTCAGAACACGGACCGAAAGGTTAAGCATGAGTCATATAGTTGATATGATGCACATATAGATGCTCGCCTTTGAAGCTACATCAACTCACGTGATGATCGGACTTGGTGTAGTGGATTTGGTTCATGTAATCACCAAAAAGACACGAGGGATGTCGTTTTTGAGTGGGAGTTCATTAGTAATTTGGATTGGTTGAACTCAGTCTATCATAAACTTAGTCTAAATAAACTTTACAAATTCTGTTGTAGATGGCACCACCTGCTTTTAATTTCAATGTGTTCATGGAGAAAGAGAAACTTGCTACGAATGGTAGCAACTTCACCAACTGGGCTATGAATTTGAGGATTCTCCTCACTACTGCACAAAAGCAATATGTGCTAGATGCGCCGCTAGGCCCCCCACTAGCTCCTGATGCCCCCGACGAGGAAAAGAATGTCTATGTGACTCGTCAGGAGGACCACAACTTAGTTCATTGCGGCATACTGTATGGGCTAGAGCCAGAACTTCGAAAGCGTTTCGAAAATGGCAATGCCTTTGATACCATGGGAGAATTGAAAATGATTTTCGATACCCATGCTACCGTAGAGAGTTATAATGCTACAGAAAAGTTCTTTAGCTGCATGATGGAGGAAAACAGCTCCGTTAGTGAGCACGTACTCAAAATGTCTGGGTACGCCGATAAGCTTGTGTCCTTTGGAATAACGATTCCCATTGACTTAGGCATACATCGTGTTCTCCAATCTCTGCCACCTAGCTACAAGAGCTTCGTGATGAACTATAATATGCAGGGCATGAAGAAGTCTCTTCCCGAGCTTCTGTCAATGCTTAAGACTGCAGAAGTGGAGATTAGGAAAGAACATCAAGTGTTGATGATCAATAGGACCACAGGTTTCAAGAAAGACAAGAAAGGCAAGCACAAGGGAAAGAAGGGTGGCAAGTCTATTGCCACGCCTGAAAAGAAACCCCGAGCTGGCCCTAAGTCTGACACCGAGTGCTACTATTGTAAGGGGACTAGCAATTGGAAGCGCAACTGCCCCAAGTATGTGGCGGATAAGAAGTCTGGCAAGGAAAACAAAGGTATATGTGATATACATGTTATTGATGTGTACTTGACTAGTACTCGCAGTAGCACCTGGGTATTTGATACGGGATCGGTTGCTAATATATGTAACTCGATTCAGGGGCTATGGAATAAGTGACAACTAGCAAGGGATGAGGTCAGAATGCGGGTCGGCAATGGATCAAAAGTTGATGTGATCGCCGTCAGGACGCTACCTCTCCATTTTCCATCGGGATTAGTTATAAACCTAAATAATAGTTATTTAGTGCCTGCACTGAGCATGAACATTGTATCTGGATCGTGTTTGATGCAATGTGGTCATTCCTTTAAATCTGAAAACAATGGTTGTTCGATTTATAAGAATGATATCTTTTATGGTCATGCACCTATGTTGAATGGTTTATTTCTGTTGTATCTCGATAGTAATATTACACACATTCATAATGTTAATGCTAAAAAGATTAAACTTGATGATGATATGTCTACATATATGTGGCACTGCCGTCTAGGACATATTGGCGTTAAACGCATGAAGAAAATCCATTCTGATGGACTTTTGGAATCACTTGATTTTGAATCATTTGATACATGTGAGCCATGCCTTATGGGCAAGATGACTAGAACGCCGTTTTCCGGTTCAATGGAACGGGCGACAGATCTATTGGAAATCATACATACTGATGTGTGTGGACCAATGAGTGTGTCGGTGTGAGGTGGATATCGTTATTTTGTTACTTTCACGGATGATTTGAGTAGATATGGGTATATCTATTTGATGAAACACAAGTCTGAAACTTTTGAAAAGTTCATGGAATTTCAGAATGAAGTGGAAAATCATCGTAATAGAAAGATCAAATTTCTACGGTCTGACCGTGGAGGAGAGTATCTAAGTTACGAGTTTAGCACACACATGAAAGAGTGTGGAATAGTTTCACAACTCACGCCTGCCAGAACACCACAATGTAATGGTGTGTCGGAACATCGTAATCATACCTTATTGGATATGGTTCGATCTATGATGTCTCTGACTGACTTGCCACTATCATTTTGGGGTTATGCACTGGAAACAGCTGCATTCACTTTAAATCGGGCACCATCTAAATCCGTTGAAATGACAAAACTTCAACCGGATAAACTCGAACCCAAAGCGGAAAAATGCGTCTTCATAGGATACCCTAAGGAAACAATTGGGTATACCTTCTAACACAGATCCGAGGGTAAGGTTTTTGTTGCCAAGAATGGATCCTTTCTTGAGAAGGAGTTTCTCGCGAAAGGTGTGAGTAGTCGGAAGGTAGAACTCGAAGAGGTTACTGAACCTTTTCATGGAATGGCGAGTGGTGCAGCACCGGAAGTTGTTTCGGAGTTGACTTCACCTGATGAAGAGAGAGCTAATGATAATGATCATGAAACTCCGAAAGAGGACACTACCAAACCTCGCAGGTCAAGCAGGACACGTGCAGCTCCTGAACTGTACGGCAATCATGTTGTGAATTTCATGGTTGATGAAATGGATGACCCTGCGACGTATGAAGAAGCGATGATGAGCCCGGATTCCAACAAATGGCTAGAAGCCATGAAATCTGAGATGGAATCCATGTACGAGAACCAAGTTTGTAACTTGGTGGACTTACCTGACGACCGAAAGCCCGTTGAGAATAAATGGATTTTCAAAATAAAAACTGATCTTGATGGTAATGTGACCATCTATAAGGCTCGACTTGTCGCAAAGGGGTTTCGACAAATTCAAGGAGTTGACTACGATGAGACATTCTCTCCCGTAGCGATGCTTAAGTCGGTTAGGATTATGTTAGCAATTGCTGCATATTTCGATTATGAAATATGGCAGATGGATGTCAAAACTGCATTCCTCAATGGTAATATTGAAGAAGAGTTGTATATGATGCAACCTAAGGGTTTTGTCGATCCTAAGGATGCTAATAAGGTATGCAAACTTCAGCGATCCATCTATGGACTGAAGCAAGCACCTCGGAGTTGGAATCTCCGCTTTGATGAGGTGATCAAAGAGTTTGGATTTGTCTAAACTTATGGAGAGGCTTGTATTTACAAGAAAGTGAGTGGGACCAATGTGGCATTTCTGATATTATATGTGGATGACATATTATTGATTGGAAATGATATAGATCTTTTAAACAGTGTTAAAAGTTATCTAAACAGCAAATTTTCAATGAAAGACCTTGGTGAAGCATCATATATATTAGGCATTAAAATCTATAGAGATAGATCAAGGCGCCTAATTGGGCTATCGCAGAGTACATACCTTGATAAGATATTAAAGAAGTTTAATATGGGCGAAAGTAAGAAGGGGGTCTTACCTATGTTGCAAGGCAAGACATTGAGTAAGACTCAAAGTCTGGCTATGGCGGAAGAAAGAGAGATGATGGATAAGATCCCTTATGCCTCGGCCATAGGCTCTATTATGTATGCCATGCTTTGTACAAGACTGGATGTGGCACATGCTATTAGTTTGACTAGTAGGTACCAATCTGATCTAGGTTCGGAACACTAGATAGTGGTAAAGAACATCCTCAAGTACTTGAGAAGAACTAAGGATATGTTTCTTATATACGGAGGTGAAGAAGAGCTAGTCGCTAAGTGTTATGTCGATTCTAGCTTTGACACCGATCCGGATGACTCTAAGTCTCAATCCGGATACGTATTTCTCTTGAACGGAGCAACAGTTAGTTGGAGGAGTTCCAAACAACCTATGGTGGCTGGATCAACGACGAAGGCGGAATATGTTGCTGCTTTAGAAGCGGTGCAGGAGGCGTTTTGGATGAAAGAGTTCATTACGGAACTAGGTGTGGTTCCCAGTGCGTCGGACCCAATGGTGATCTATTATGACAATAATGGAGCCATAGCCAACGCAAAGGAACCAAGGTCTCACAGGAATTCCAAGCATATTAAGCGCCAGTTTCACTCCATCCGCGAGCATGTCAAGGATGGAGATATAAAGATTTGTAAAGTGCACACGGACCTAAATGTAGCAGATCCGTTGACTAAAGTTCTCCCTAGGGCAAAACATGATCAACACCAGAACTCCATGGGTGTTAGATTTATCACTATGTGAACTAGAATATTGTCTCTAGTGCAAGTGGGAGACTAAAGGAAATATGCCCTGAGAGGCAATAATAAAGTTGTTATTATATATTCCTTATATATGATAGATGTTTATTTTACATGCTAGAATTGTATTGATCGGAAACATCAATACATGTGTGTTTAATAAAAAAAGGGTTCCTAGTTATGCCTCTCTTATAGACTAGCTTGTTGATTAACAAGATGATCAAGGTTTCCTGATCATGGACACTGGATGTTGTTAATAACAAGGTCACACCATTGGTGGAATGATGTGACGAACATTCATCCGAAGTATAGCATTATGATCAAGTCATTATGTTTATATTGCTATAACATCATACGAAGTAATCTTTATCCTTAGACCATGAGATCATGTTAATTGCTAACACCGAAAGAGTAGCTTGATAACATCAAACGTCACACCGTAACAGGGTGACTATAAAGATGGGTTTAGTACTACGAAGGTGTTATGTTGAGGCTCATGGATCAAGAGTGGAATTTGTCAATCCAGATGACGGATAGATATACTCTAGGCCCTCTCGGTGATATCACATTAAGATAGCTTGCAAGCAAGTGATGTGATCACTAGAATGTTATATCACGGGAACGAGAAAAGAGTGCATGTCGGTAACGAGATCAAACTAGGTATGGAGATACCGACGATCGAATCTCGGACATGTCATATATCGAGAGACAAAGGGATTTAGTTACAAGCGTTAAAGGTTCTCACGATCACAGAAGTCATCGTTGAATGTGTAGGAGTCAGTACGGATCTCCAGGTCCCGCTATTGATTATTGATCGGAGAAGGGTCTCGATCATGTCTGCATTATTCGTGAACCGTAGGGTGGCACACTTAAGAGTTACCGGAGACCATTTTGGAGCACATATGTTTCAGACGAAAGAATTGCAAAGCGCAGGAATTGTTTTAATAGAAACCGGAAATTGTTTCGGGTGAAATTGCAGAAAGTGGTTCTGCATGTGATATTGAAATATTGCAAGGGGCTATATGTGAATGTTTGTTAATTAAAGTAATTAAAAAAATTCTGAATAAATTTAATAAAAAGAGTTTTATTAAATGAGAGAGCATTAAATTTGGAGAAATTTAATGCATTTAAAGTGGAGACTTTAAAAGGGAATGTGAAGAGGCATTTTAATGTGGAGGGGTTACCACCACATGAATGGGGGAGGTGAGGGGTCACCCCCATGCACCGGCATGGAGAGAGGGGGCACCCCCCCTCCTCCTATAAAAGGCCACCCATTCCCTCCTTCATCCATACACCTCCTTGTGAAGGATCTCTCTCCCCCTCTAGAATTATTCCCCCATGGTCTCGAATTAGCGAGATACATGTTCTTGGTGGCATTTTGTCTGGAAGGAGTTGCTGCTTCCGCTAGATCGCTGGAGCGAGGAGGTGGAGGTTGTCCGGTGGCTTGAACGTGTGTGCGAGTGTGGATGCGCTGCTGAGTTGCGGCGCTTGAACTTCCTCACGATCTTGAGATCGGCAAGTGTACGACTACATCAACCACGAGTTCCTACTCGTTAACAAAACTCGTTGTCTTCGAGGGTAAGTTCTTGTTGGATGTATGTCCACCCGTTGCTTTGTACCTAGTAGATAGATCTTGGCATGTAGTTCACACCGTACGAATTTTTTTGTTTTCTATGATGCGGACCCAACAACATCATCGCTGCAGATGTCACTGCCGGAAACCTATTGGAAGAAAAGGAAAATGGGGAGTAGATGATGTAAGAAGATCGAGCAATCGAAATGCGAACAAGCGAACCCTAATAAACCAAGATCTAGCATCCAACGATGGGAACGGTAGAAGAACCAGGGGAGGGGAGCAAACCCTAGTTACCTCCGACCATGGGTCATCGATGCCGGTGTCGTAGGGGTTCAGCGAAGCGATGTACTTATCTGGATCATAGGTGCCCGAGAAGTGCTTGATCTGCTTGTTACCGGCGGGGGCCTCCTCGCCAGCGGGGGGATCCTCTTCGGCGGCTCCGTCGGTAGCGGGGACGGGGGCCTGGACGGGAACGGCGGCTGCCATTGATGCCTCGACTGGGGCCTGGACAGGGACGGCGGCTTCTTTCAACGCGTCGAGGGGGACCGGCGAGGAGACGGGGGCCTCCTCACTAGCAGCCTCAGAGGCGACGATGACCACCTTATCCTCCTCCGCCATCGCTGGAGCGGACGGGGTATTCTCGGGAGTTTGTGGATGCTGGTGGGACAGTGGAGAGGGTTGCGCGGGGAGAGTGAGCGAGAGTGAGAGTGGGTGTGCGGAGAGGGGCTCTATAGTTAAGGTGGATGGAAGCAAGGCACGTTTCGTTGCACCACCGTGCAACACGCCGCGCAGTCTACTGCACCATGCACCACGACACGCGCACGGTACATCACATTTTTTCCACGGGCCATGCATGGAAGTTTTGTATTGAGCCGCATGCAAAGGGCATATACACAATTTCTATGTACGAAGTTTGACACGGCCCTAAAATTGGCGATAATTAAAAGTGGAAATGTAGAGGGGCAGGTAGGTGGCTGTACGGCGAGATTTGTGGGGTTGTGCTAGATCGGGTAGAGGGATGTGTTGATGACTGTGAGTGACTCGATGAAGGCGGAGACGTTAGGTATCGTCGAGCTCAGCTCTTCGGCCTTCAGCTAGCGCGTGCAAGTTTCTTACGGTCGGGCCCAGTTGGAAGTGAGATTGAGAGCCGCTACGTAAAAAATGGGATAAGTCTTATTAAAATCAAGTGGCAATAAATTGTAGTTGTCCATCGACGACCGTGCACTCCATGACGCATGTGTTGTGGCGTAGTAGTAGAAGTAGTAGGCTTTTCAGACTTGATTAAACATGACATGACCGCTCGACAACTTTTTCCATGGACGCCATCGTGTTCCTTCTTGTAGAAGTCTTGCCGAGGGAAACGCCTGTGCTATCTCACGCTGTACTGTGAAGGGCATGGCGTGTGCAATGATCATCATTCGATCACAAAGAATCAACGGTTTGTCCGCACAATCTGCGTGACAACTATGACAACCAATCAGGGAGTAGCAGACAGGGTGAGCATATATTTGGGCTTCTACGAAAGATAGAGAGAGAGGGGCAAAACTGAGTAGTATCAAAAAACCAAGGGCAAGAGTGTCTTGTACAATGAAATACATCGTGGCATACATCAAATTATGCCAAGATAGATCCACACACAGTGTCATTAGATGTCTGTTCTTTCCATAAACCACATAAGGATCCACCAGTGTCATTGGATGTGTGTTCTTTTCATGAACCACACCTAGTGTCAATGGATGTGTGTTCTTCTCACAAACAACACATGGATCCACCAGTGTGATTGGATGTGTGTTATTTTCATGAACCACACATGGATCCACCCAGTGTGATTGCATGTCAGTTCTTCTAACAAACCACATAAGGATCCACTAGTGTCATTGCATGTCTGTTCTTTTCATGAACCACACCCAGTGTTATTGCATGTATGTTCCTCTAAACAAACCACATAAGGATACACCAGTGTCATTGGATGTGTGTTCTTCTAAAAAAACCACACATGGATCTACTAGTGTCATTGGATGTCTGTTCTTTTCATGAACCACACATAGTGTCAACTGATGTCTGTTCTTATCACAAACTACATAAGGATCCACCAGTGTCATTGGATGTGTGTTCTTCTCATGAACCACACCCAATGTCATTGGATGTGTGTTCTTCTCACAAACCACACATGGATCCACCAGTGTCGTTGCATGTTTGTTCTTTTCATGAACCACACATGGATCCACCCAGTGTGATTGCATGTCAGTTCTTCTCACAAACCATATAAGGATCCACTAGTGTCATTGCATGTATGTTCTTTTCATGAACCACACCCAGTGTCATTGCATGTCTGTTCCTCTAAACAAACCACATAAGGATACACCAGTGTCATTGCATGTGTGTTCTTCTAAACAAACCATACATGGATCCACCAGTGTCATTGTATGTGTGTTATTTTCATGAACCACACACACTGTCAGCTGATGTCTGTTCTTCTCACAAACCACATAAGGATAAACCAGTGTCATTGGATGTGTTTTCTTCTCATGAACCACACCCAGTGTCATTGGATGTGTGTTCTTCTCACAAACCACACCTAGATCCACCAGTGTCATTGCATGTGTGTTCTTTTCATGAACCACACATGGATCCACCCAGTGTGATTGCATGTCAGTTCTTCTCACAAACCACATAAGGATCCACCAGTGTCATTGCATGTCTATTCTTTTCTTGAACCGCACCCAGTGTCATGGCATGTTTGTTCCTCTAAACAAACCACATAAGGATATATCAGTGTCATTGCATGTGTGTTCTACTAAACAAACCACACATGGATCCACTAGTGTCATTGGATGTGTGTTCTTTTCATGAACCACACACAATGTCAACTGATGTCTGTTCTTCTCACAAACCACATAAGTATCCACCAGTGTCATTGGATGTGTGTTCTTCTCATGAACCACACCTAGTGTGATTGCATGTGTGTTCTTCTAAACAAACCACACATGGATCCACCAGTGTCATTGCATGTCTATTCTTTTCATGAACCACACATGGATCCACCCAGTATGATTGCATGTCAGTTCTTCTCACAAACCACATAAGGATCCACCAGTGTCATTGCATGGCCGTTCTTTTCATCAACCACACCTAGTGTCATTGCATGTATGTTCCTCTAAACAAACCACACATTGATCCACTGGTGTCATTGCATGTGTGTTCTTCTAAACAAACCACACATGGATCCACTAGTGTCATTGCATGTATGTTCTTTTCATGAACTACACTTGGATCCACCCAGTGTGATTGCATGTCAGTTATTCTCACAAACCACATAAGGATCCGCCAGTGTCATTGCATGTCTATACTTCTCATGAACCACACCGAGTTTCATTCCATGTTTGTTCCTCTAAACAAACCACACATGGATCCACCAGTGTCATTGCATGTGTGTTCTTCTAAACAAACCACACATGGATCCACCAGTATCATTGCATGCATGTTATTTTCATGAACCACACCCAGTGTCATTGCATGTCTGTTCTTCTCACAAACCACATAGGGATACACCAGTGTCATTGCATGTCTGTTCTTCTCATGAACTACATCCAAAGTCATCGCATGTCTTTTCTTCTCACAAACCACATAAGGATACACCAGTGTCATTGCATGTCTATTCTTCGCATGAACCACATCTAGATACATTGCATGTGTGTTCTTCTAAACAAACCACACATGGATCCACCAGTGTCATTGGATGTGTGTTCTTTTCATGAACCACACACAGTGTCAACTAATGTCTGTTCTTCTCACAAACCACATAAGGATCCACCAATGGCATTGGATGTGTGTTCTTCTCATGAACCAGACCCAGTGTCATTGGATGTGTGTTCTTCTCACAAACCACACATGGATCCACCAGTGTCATTGGATGTGTGTTCTTTCATGAACCACACATGGATCCACCCAGAGTGATTGCATGTCAGTTCTTCTCACAAACCACATAAGGATCCACCAGTGTCATTGCATGTCTGTTATTTTCATGAACCACACCCAATGTCATTGCATGTATGTTCCTCTAAAAAAACCACATAAGGATACACCAGTTTTATTGCACGTGTGTTCTTCTAAACAAACCACACATGGATCCACCAGTGTCATTGGATGTGTGTTGTTTTCATGAACCACACATAGTGTCAACTGATGCCTGTTCTTGTAACAAACCACATAAGGATCCAACAGGGTCATTGGATGTGTGGTCTTCTCATGAACCACACCCAGTGTGATTGCATGTGTGTTCTTCTAAACAAACCACACATGGATCCACCAGTGTCATTGCATATCTGTTCTTTTCATGAACCACACATGGATCCACCCAGTGTTATTGCATGTCAGTTCTTCTCACAAACCACATAAGGATCCACTAGTGTCATTGCATGTCTGTTCTTTTCATGAACCACACCTAGTGTCATTGCATGTATGTTCCTCTAAACAAACCACACATGGATCCACCAGTGTCATTGCATGTGGTCATTGCATGTGTGTTCTTCTAAACAAATCACACATGGATCCACCAATGTCATTGCATGTCTGTTCTTTTCATGAACCACACCCAGTGTCATTGCATGTTTGTTCCTTCCACAAACCACATAGGGATACACTAGTGTCATTGCATGTATGTTCTTCTCATGAGCCACATCCAGAGTCATCGCATGTATGTTCTTCTCACAAACCACATAAGGATACACCGGTGTCATTGCATGTCTGTTCTTATCATGAACCACATCTAGAGTCATTGCATGTCTGTTCTTCTCACAAACCACATAAGGATCCACCAGTGTCATTGGATGTGTGTTCTTTTTATGAACCACAAAGAGTGTCATTGGATGTCTGTTCTTTTCATAAACCCCATAAGGATCCACCAGTGTCATTGGATGTCTGTTCTTTTCGCAAACCACACATGGATCCACCAGTGTCATTGCATGTTTTTTCTTTTCACGAACCACACATGGATCCACCCAGTGTGATTGCATGTCAGTTCTTCTCACAAACCACATAAGGATCCACTAGTGTCATTGCATGTCTGTACTTCTCATGAACCACACCCAGTGTCATTCCATGCATGTTCCTCTAAACAAACCACACATGGATCCACCAGTGTCATTGCATGTGGTCATTGCATGTGTGTTCTTCTAAACAAATCACACATGGATCCACCAGTGTCATTGCATGTCTGTTCTTTTCATGAACCACACCCAGTGTCATTGCATGTTTGTTCCTTCCACAAACCACATAGGGATACACTAGTGTCATTGCATGTATGTTCTTCTCACAAACCACATAAGGATACACCGGTGTCATTGCATGTCTGTTCTTATCATGAACCACATCTAGAGTCATTGCATGTCTGTTCTTCTCACAAACCACATAAGGATCCATCAGTGTCATTGGATGTGTGTTCTTTTTATGAACCACAAAGAGTGTCATTGGATGTCTGTTCTTTTCATAAACCCCATAAGGATCCACCAGTGTCATTGGATGTGTGTTCTTTTTGCAAACCACACATGGATCCACCAGTGTCATTGCATGTTTTTTCTTTTCACGAACCACACATGGATCCACCCAGTGTGATTGCATGTCAGTTCTTCTCACAAACCACATAAGGATCCACTAGTGTCATTGCATGTCTGTACTTCTCATGAACCACACCCAGTGTCATTCCATGCATGTTCCTCTAAACAAACCACACATGGATCCACCAGTGTCACTACATGTGGTAATTGCATGTGTGTTCTTCTAAACAAACCACACATGGATCCACTAGTGTCATTGCATGTCTGTTCTTTTAATGAACCACACCCAGTATCATTGCATGTATGTTCCTTCCACAAACCACATAGGGATACACCAGTGTCATTGCATGTCTGTTCTTCTCATGAACCAGATCCAGAGTCATCGCATGTCTGTTCTTCTCACAAACCACATAAGGATACACCAGTGTCATTGCATGTCTGTTCTTCTCATGAACCACATCTAGAGTCATTACATGTGTGTACTTCTAAACAAACCACACATGGATCCACCGGTGTCATTGGATGTGTGTTCTTTACATGAACCACACAGTGTCAACTATTGTTTGTTCTTCTCACAAACCAAATAAGGATCCACCAGTGTCATTGGATGTGTGTTCTTCTCATGAACCACACCGAGTGTCATTGGATGCATGTTCTTCTCACAAACCACACATGGATCCACCAGTGTCAATGGATGTGTATTCTTTTCATGAACCACACATGGATCCACCCAGTGTGATAGCATGTCAGTTCTTCTCACAAAACACATAAGGATTCACCAGTGTCATTGCATGTATGTTCGTTTCATGAACCAAACCCAGTGTCATTGCATGTCTATTCCTCTAAACAAACCACATAAGGATACACCAGTGTCATTGAATGTGTGTTCTTCTAAACAAACCACACATGGATCCACCAGTGTCATTGGATGTGTGTTCTTTTCATGAACCACACACAGTGTCAAATGATGTATGTTCTTCTAACAAACCACATAAGGATCCACTAGTGTCATTGGATGTGGGTTCTTCTCATGAACCACACCTAGTGTGATTGCATGTGTGTTCTTCTAAACAAAGCACATATGGATCCACCAGTGTCATTGCATGTCTGTTCTTTTCATGAACCACACATGGATCCACCTAGTGTGATTGCATGTCCGTTCTTCTCACAAACCACATAAGGATCCACTAGTGTCATTGCATGTCTGTTCTTTTCATGATCCACACCAAGTGGCATTGCATGTATGTTCCTCTAAACAAACCACACATGGATCCACTAGTTTTATTGCATGTGGTAATTGCATGTGTGTTCTTCTAAACAAACCACACGTGGATCCACCAGTGTCATTGCATGTCCGTTCTTTTCATGAACCACACCCAGTATCATTGCATGTATATTCCTTCCACAAACTACATAAGGATACACCAGTGTCATTGCATGTCTGTTCTTCTCATGAAACACATATAGAGTCATTGCATGTCTATTCTTCTCACAAACCACATAAGTCTCCACCTGTGTCATTGGATGTGTGTTATTTTCATGAACCACACACAGTGTCATTGGATGTCTATTCTTTTCGTAAACCACATAAGGATCCACCATTGTCATTCGACGTGTGTTCTTTTCACAAACCACACATGGATCCACCAGTGTCATTGCATGTATGTTCTTTTCATGAACCACACATGGATCCACCCAGTGTGATTGCATGTCTGTTCTTCTCACAAACCACACATGGATCCACTAGTGTCATTGGATGTGTGTTCTTTTCATGAACCACACATAGTGTCAACTGATGTATGTTCTTCTCACAAACCACATAAGGATACACCAGTGCCATTGGATGTGTGTTCTCCTCATGAACCACACCAGTGTCATTGGATGTGTGTTCTTCTCACAAACCACACATGGATCCACCAGTGTCATTGCATGTGTGCTCTTTTCATGAACCACACTTGGATCCACCTAGTGTGATTGCATGCCAGTTCTTCTCACAAACCACATAAGGATCCACCAGTGTCATTACATGTCTGTTCTTTTCATGAACCACACCTAGTGTCATTGCATGTCTGTTCCTCTAAACAAACCACACATGGATCCACCAGTGTCATTGCATGTGGTCATTGCCTGTGTGTTCTTCTAAACAAACCACACATGGATCCACCAGTATCATTGCATGCTTGTTCTTTTCATGAACCACACACAGTGTCATTACATGTTTGTTCTTTCCACAAACCACATATGGATACACCAGTGTCATTGGATGTGTGTTCTTCTCATGAACCACACCCAGTGTGATTTCATGTGTGTTCTTCTAAACAAACCACACATGGATCCACTAGTGTCATTGCATGTGTGCTCTTTTCATGAACCACACATGGATCCACCCAGTGTGATTGCATGTCAGTTCTTCTCACAAACCACATAAGGATCCACCAGTGTCATTGTATGTATATTCTTTTCATGAACCACACCCAGTGTCATTGCATGTCTGATTCTTTATAGAAACCACACATGGATCCACCAGTGTCATTGCATGTGGTCATTGCATGTGTGTTCTTCTAAATAAACCACACATGGATCCACCAGTATCATTGCATGCTTGTTCTTTTCATGAACCACACCCAGTGTCATTGCATGTCTGTTCTTTCCACAAACCACATAGGGATACACCAGTGTCATTGCATGTCTCTTCTTCTCATGAACCACATCCAGAGTCATCACATGTCTGTTCTTCTCACAAACCACATAAGGATACACCAGTGTCATTGCATGTCTGTTCTTCTCATGAACCACATCTAGAGTCATTGCATGTGTGTTCTTCTCACAAACCACATAAGGATCCACCAATGTCATTGGATGTGTGTTCTTTCTATTAACCACACACTGTGTCATTGGATGTCTGTTCTTTTCATAAACCACATAAGGATCCACCAGTGTCATTGGATGTGTGTTATTTTCACAAACCACACATGGACCCACCAGTGTCATTGCATGTGTGTTCTTTTCATGAACCACAACTAGAGTCATTGCATGCATGTTCTTCTCACAAACCACATATGGATCCACCAGTGTCATTGCATGTGTGTTCTTCTCATGAACCACAGCTAGAGTCATCGCATGTCCGTTCTTCTCACAAACCACATAAGGATCCACCGGTGTCATTGGATGTGTGTTCTTTTCATGGATCACACCCAGTGTCATTGGATGTGTGTTCTTCTCACAAACCACACATGGATCCACCAGTGTCATTGCATGTCTATTCTTTTCATGAACCACACATGGATCCACCCAGCGTGATTGCATGTGAGTTCCTCTAAACGGTGGTCATTAGACCGAGTCTTCTAGAAGGTACGCCCTAACACAGTTGTTCTGCTTGAAGATTATTAGATACCATTCAATCGCGGCCCTTGGACAATTGGGATGGTCTTTGTGAGAGCGATCCGCGAGTAGGCTGTTCTGCGGCATGATTGGCCATGCTTGCTCTGGCCAAACTGGCAACACCGGGCGCTCCCCTATTGCGAGTGTCACGACTCATGAGTTTAGTGGGCCATATCCCAGTGTCACGTCCCCATTACTTCTCTTCCTCCTCGTACTTCTCTTCCTTCCCCTCAAAGCCACTTTCCCCACTTTACTCCCATCCTGCCGTAGCCGCAAGCCGACGGCACCTCCAATCCAATCCCCTATCTGGCAGCCACCCCCTCCCCTCTCGCCATGGGTTCAAGGGGAGACGGCGGGGAAACGCGTCGTGACGACAGGGATGGTGATTTCGATGTGAGTCGTCCCATCTCTATCTCTATCATCTGTGGCCAGTTATCTATTTTTTGCGCTAGATCTACTCTGTTTACTCATGCGCGTATGATGTGTTAGGACAACCAGACATTGTATGACTCCGACTATCACGATTTAGCGTATGAAGACAGTCCTCTGCTATGTAAACATGGATATGTGCCCACTAAATTTGTAGCGTTCGAAGGACGAAACGCAGGCAGGAGGTTCCTACGGTGTCAAGCACATCGTGCAATGATGCAAGGCGGAAGTTGCGGTGTTGTCAAATGGGTAGATCCAGAGTGGCCCAAATCGATGCAGAAAACACTGGACAAACTATGGGATATAACTGTTGAGTTGAAAGAATCCGTAGTCAGCTCACTTCTTGACAGTGTTGAGATGAAGCTATGGGACCTAGTTGACACGACCAAGCTTAAGCGAGATCTCAGGAGGGTGCAATACAAGGTTACCAAAGTCGAGAAGGAGAGGGACGGTGCGTTGGCCCTGAAGGATAAAGCAGAGCAAGAACTGACTCAAGCAAGGAATGATATTCACCAGGCCAAAGTCCTGCAGTTCACAACTACGAGTATTGACAAGTGCATGAGGAAAAATGCAGAGAAACAATTGAAGGTGTGCAAGGAAGATGCTAAAAGGAAGGAGCAAACGATTTGATCCTTGATCTCACAGGAAGATGCGCATCGGGCTAAGATTAGGAAGATCAAGGAGATGTGTGATAACTAGTTCTATTTAGCTTGAGCTCCATGCCTTTTAAGTTGTAATGGTAGTACTTGTTGACCTAGTGGTCTGAACTAGTGGTCCCGGATTCCTGGGAGGAAAAAAATTGGTCTCCCGTTACTCTGTCTTAACCCTGCATTACTTCCTTTTGTCTGATCATGGTGGTATTTTGACATTGGTGGTTTGGTTAAACGTAATCTACATAGATTGTGCCACATGCAAATGGCATAGGCACAATTTATAAAGTGGAAGCACGTACACCCGGTTAATGGAGATCCGGGAGCTTCGTCAGACGCAGGGGATGTAGGAGCAGGGAGGCGGTGAGATAGACGGGCTCAAGCATCTAGGCATTATCGGTTGCCATTGATGTTTATGTTGCCACGTCGTTGTGTAGCATCTGACATAAGTTGCTGCTTCATGTAGTGTGGCAGCTTAAATAATTTATTTCTGTGCCACTTGCATTCCACCGAATTTTGAGACCTCCTGCCCCTCAGCAATCGTGGAACCGTTGCTGCGTGTTTTCAGATAGCAGTGGCACAATCACAATTTCGGATTCAACTACTGACTCGGGCGTTTCCAAACCCTAAGTTGCGGTACATTTTACTCAGAGAACGTGGGTAGATTGTTTTGCCTAGCAAAGTACCACACAGAGCTCCAGAATTTAACCGAATTACATATATATAGGTTCAAGTTCAACACATTACTATGCATCTTCATTGCCAGCAACCTTCTTCCGCAGCCTGGGAACCAAGCCTTCACGTCCATTGGCTTCTTCATTTCCTGCCTTCTTCCTCTTCCTCGGTGCCAATTTTCTTAGCTTCACGTACTCTGCATCGCCGGGACAATGGGCACCAGAATCGTGTCCAGCATCATCTTTCCACTCGTTTTTAATTTCTTCGGGCAGCAAAATGACTAACCCGGCAGTCATGTTTCTAACCTTGCAGCGCTTCCTATCAAAGAAACAACACTATTCCATAACTACCCAATATCTACAGAGTAAATAAAACAAAAATTACAATTCAGCACAAACATGCGAACCCCAAGAGACTTTTGCGTACCAGGAGCTAATTGGGTTCGAGCAACCACCCTGTCCAAGAATAGAAGGGCGACTCCCAATTGCAGCAGCTTCCACATCAAGTACATCACAATTCAGCTCAAACATGCAAGCCGAAGCATACCTTTTCATCATCCCAATTAGCTGACTGTCACACGTTAGAGGAACCATGATGCCATGTTCATCCATGAATCTGAACTTTGCAGTCTACTTCGGCCATAATTCATCATGATTACGCGGAGCAACAACCATACCAGATATAGTGCAGATCTACGCAGGCGCTTCTTCCATCGTGATACAATGGTGTTCATACCACTTTCCCTTAGAGTCGTACCTGAAGAGGACTACCGTAACCAGGTAAGGGTGGTCCACAAAGATCCCACTTGACAGAAAATGTCAACACCCGGATTTTTAATCCCAGATGCCCATTATGCCATACCTCGCAATCCCAGGATTACCATTTTTGCGAGACATAATAGATTGGATATCACAGTACATCATCCATTACAAACCACACATAAGGTCTTACACAAATAAGGATCTCATGATCCAGTCTTAATACAACAAGCGGCGGAAATAATAGATAAGCGTAGCGGTGGGGTCCATCTTTAGGGGCACAGGCAATGCTGACGAAGGCAGATAGTCCTAGTTATCATAGTCGTCCTGTTGGCCATCATCTTGATAGTCTCCTTCATAATCTGGCCATGAGAATAGCCATTGACAAAAGCCATGAGTACTCTTTAAGTACTCGCAAACTACCACTAACAAATAGGATATTTCTAAGTTAAAGTGCTAAATCTAAGTTTAACTATAAAGTTAAGTTTGAAACCTAAGATGAGTTCTGAAGCAAAGAAAGATAAAGTAAAGTTCTAGAATCACTTAAGTTGGGAAGCTATTGTCATAAACACAACCCTGTTGTGGTCAAGTCAAGATTCATCATTCATTTCATAAGTTGTTTGGAAAACATCTGACAACGAAACAGTATGGCCATTCCAACTATCCATTACCGCGGACGCGGCTACTTGAATAGTTTGACACTCTGTAGAGGTGGTACACTTTCACCACAAGATTCGATACATCTGTCAGGGATAACCCTGAATCATCATACTTAGTATACAGATAATCAAACATAACCTTCCCTTTACACACCCTAGTATAAGCACCTCTCCTATGAGCATGGCCTCCCAACCATGACCATCAGTCATCTTGGGCACTGCATAGGTGGACAACATTGAGAGGTAGCCCCAGCTCAAACCTCTCCCGCGAGGGAACTAATACTAATGCATATAAATTTCCAGCTAAGCCTTACCCAATTCAGGTAGTGTGGTTGTACGGTAAAATTTGGAATGGTATCGCAACCGAATCCAACCATCAGTTTTATAAAAGGGTTAAGGCTCATGCCTCATCATTTTCATCATCATAAACCATTTGTGCTTCTCAACACATGTCAAAACATTTCAATATAATGACTCATCATTCTAAGGTTTTCATAATTCATTTTCATCAAGTGTTCCCATCTAAAGTGACTCAAGTTTTTATCTACTCTAAACTACTAAGTTAAGAGTGTTCACTAAGGTGGGAAAAGGTGGGTTCAATCTCATGCCATAGAATGACATCTAAAAGGGTTCTAAATAGGTCAAGTTTTATACTTTTTATGCTACCTTTAAAACAAGTAAAGGACTTTGTGTGAAGTAAAGGAAGTAAAGCTTGAATTTAAAACTTGGGGTAAATACTAGTCAAAGTAGTGTAATCAGAGCATGCCTAAAGCATCTTTGATAAACCATCTAGTTTAACCCTAGCTTGCTAAGTATTATACTTGCAAGAATTAGCTTGCATTGTTAATGGTGGCTTGTCTTGTGCAGTGCAGTGGTTGAAGTTTTCTTCGTCTTCTTCTTGGTAGAACTCCTCCTCCTCGAAAGCTTGGTCGGTACTTTCGTCTATAAATACATACGGAGTACACAATCACCAAACAATAATTAACTAGTCTAAGTAGCATTCTAAAACACACATTTGATGATCTATTATCATCACAACCATCAAAAGTTTTAATTCAATAGTTTCATCCTTTTTAATTTAGAAAAGTAATTTCTACTCACTGAAAAATTAACTAAGATTTAATATTCACCACTTAAAATATGGGATCATGTGGACACATGTCATCACCACATATTCTAACATGTGGGAATGTGATTTAAGGGTTGGATCATGATTACTTTGGCTTAAGTTCAATATTTAATGATTTAAAGTGACTAGAAATGTCTATATAGCATTATTTTGGTACTAGTCCAAAGTCACTACATGTAAACCTTAATATTATTACATTATCAGATAGATATAGTGAAATGTGATTTTTGAGAGTTGGAATTAACTCAAAAGCTATCATGGTTGAATTTTGAAAAATGTTACAAGGTGCAAATGCTTCTGTTTTATTATTTTTACTAGGATAGATCTATAACTCTAATTGAATTATATCCAACGGGCTTGGATAGATCATTTCAATACCTTTCAGGCAAATTTGGTTTCAAGTAATTTGGATTTTTCAAACTCTCTGAATTGATTTTCAAACTTAGAGACAGAACTAGGTTTAAACTAAAAAGAAAAATCCTAATTCAAACTAACTGGGTCGCGCGGGAAACTCTAACGGGCCGGCCCAGTGTCACTCCGCAGCGCGGGGCTCAACTGACAGGGGGGTCCACCAGTCAGTGGCTCATAACGCGCGAAGTGGTACGGGGCAACGTGGGACGTTGGATTAGAACTGGGATCTACGGCTGGGGATCATCGTCAACGACGAACAGGTCGTCGGCGAGGTCGAACCCTAGCGGCTCGGTGGGGGTGCATAGGGGGCGTACCAGGGCTCCAGCGACGACGGCGAGGCGGGCAAACGAACTGGTGGTCGACGGCGAGCTCAGAGACGGTCGAGGCAGCTCTGGGGTGGTCGCAATCAGCGGCGCCCCTTCCTCCTCTGCTGCGGGCTACTCGGGCCAAATTCCGGCGAGCAAGTGCTCGCGCTGCTCCGGCTAGAGGTGGGGAACGGTCAGTGAGGTGAGGGGAGTGGAGTGGTGTGCTTCAAATGGCTGGAGGTGGCCTCCTTTTATAGGCCCGACAGTGAGACCGAGAAGGATGGGCAGGCGATGGTGGCGACATGGCTACGGGCGGCTAGCAGCATGGCTGAGGGTGGCGATCGACAGGCGGTCTCCTGGCGGTGCTCTAGGAAGTGAATGCGGGCTTAGGGGCTGTGGTATGCGGTCGGGGGCAGCTGGCGCTCTGAGCGGCAGAGGTGAAATGTCCACGGCGAGCGGTGGATGTGGTGCGTTGTGCGGCGAACGGGTGTGTCCGTTGTGTTCCCTGGGTCATGGCGGAGCGGTAGGCGCGGGCTGCTGTCGAGCAGCGGCTTGTGCACGCGTGCCGGGTGCGGCGCTCTGGCGCATGCTCGGCATGGCTCGGTGGCACTGGGCGCGGGCTCTCCTCGGTGGTCCTCTGCTACGCTTGGCTTAGGGAGGGGACAGAGGGTGGCGGTGAGGTCCTGGCTACCTCCTAGACATGGCGAGAGAGAGGGAGGTGGTCTGTTGGGGTGAGTGCATGGTCGGCCGGTGAGCTAGTGCTCGGGGTGGCTCGGCACTGTGACTAGGGACAAGGGGGATGGGTGCTAATGGTATGGTTAGATCTTGAGGGGACAAGGGGATTAAATGGAGATCAAATGGGGGCAAAACCCTGTTCAAAACAGTGAGCTAGGATTAGGGTGTAAATCATGCATGCCAAGTGTTTGATTAAATGGCCGCAAGAAATAAACTTTTGAATTTTGAAAATATTTTTGGTGGGTTTGCTAGGCATAAGCTTGAGACTCTGTGGGTGCTTGGGTTTTGAAAATTGAGCTTGTTTGAGTGGTTTTTGAAATAGTTGGATCTTCCCATATGCAAAATATTCAATTTTAAACTGTCCATTAAAATTAGTATTTGAATGTTTTTAGCAGATCACATAGTGGGCCTTTGTACCTCATTATGTGTACTAGCAAGGGGTGCAAAGATCCAGAATTATTTCTGTTGAGAAATGAGTGCTAGGAACACTCAAAGTAGGCATGATAGTTAATTTGGCCAAAATGACCATTTACTTCTATTATTCATTTTGAGTTGTTTTTCTTTGGGAAAAGTTTGGGAATGACTTACATGATGTTTATTTCACCTAAGAAACATTTTACAAGCAATGAATCACAGAACCATGGCAATTCAAATCAACCCCTAAATTAAATGCACATACACATGAATGCTTTCATTTTTAATTTGGAAAAGTTTTTGTTAACCCTAAATTTGATGATTTGGATATTGATAAGCTTGGATTGAAGTTTTGGGATGTTACAAAAAACTATGGACAAAATATGTTTGTCAGCGTTGGGCTAACAAACAATTTTAGGTTCAGTACCCAGCTAGCAGTTATAATTAGTGCGAATAGCAAAGAGAAGGGCAGCTCACCCGCTTGTAGCCAGAACTTCTTCTTCCTTGGTAGTAGGATCTGCCATCCTCCGAGCTGCTCGACTCGTCGGCGGCGGAGGCGGGCTAGAGCCTCGCAACGGCGGCTACGACATGCGCCATTGGAGCTCGGGATCAGCGACTGGGCGCAGCAACTTGGCGCCGAAAGTGAAATGTCCGAAGGGATCGTCCTGCCTGGAGGGTGGATTCCGACGCCGCCGGTGCCAGGGGAAAGGTGGGAATGGATTTATGAAATTGGTCAATGCATCCAATCCACTTAGTTCCTCAATTTGCCTAAGAGGGATCCGCGTTGGCGCTCGCGTCACGGACAGATGACCGACATGAGGGTCCCGACCGTCTACTTCACGGGGCAGTTTTACAGAGTGTTTGAATTTGGCAGGGGTGAGATGACTTTGCATCGAAATGGCCCCTCTCGGTAGTTGGCGGTCCAACATTTTGAAACGCGGCAATTTCAGGCGACTTAGGTACCGCCATGCGCTCGCCGGGGAACTTTGGTACCGCAGACAAACAGGCCCCACGGCAGCCTGCCGCGTCCCCGCGGCAGCCACTTTCTCTACCACGGCAGCAGCTTGCACAACTCCCTCGACACTCGAGGTACTCACCCGTGTTGTAGAAGTATTGCCACCCGTACTCATCTGACCCATCCCAGCCGCAGCAACACCTCCACCTTCCTGACTAGCGATCTGCCCGGAAGTTTGGGGAAGAACTAAAGATCCTTTTTGTGCCACCACCACAGCTTGAACCTCATGTTCGATCAAACTCTGATCAACCATGTTCCTCGAATTCATCTGGCCGTCAGCATTGTTATTGTGAAAGTTTCTATTGCCAAAGTCACCATGATTATTTCTGCTAGCAAAACCACCTCTATTCCAATTGTCACCTCTGGTACCCCTGAATTCGTAACGCCTATGATTCTGATACCCATGATCATAGTTCCCTCGACCAGAACTGTTGAAACCTGAACCACCATGGAAGCTTTCGAAAGCTCCAACACGTTGGCTAGATTTATTATCAAATCTGGAATTCTGGTTCCCAGAATCAAACCTCTGATTAAAATCACGATCGCCCGTCGAAGCACTTGATTCTCCAGCAAAAAAGTTCCCACCAGATCCATCATTGGACTGATTGGAATTACCATAAAAACGACCATCCTAGCCTATACCATTGCCGGAGAAGAAGTTTCGGCCACCACCATAGCCGCCGCCCCGGCCATTGGTGCCGCCGGCACCTCCACCTTGCATCACATCAAGAACATAGCGCCGCCCACTAGTTAGGGTTTCGGTTCTGGACCACGTTAGACTTAATAGGTGTCTAAAAGCACGACCTACTTCAAAGTATGTGTCTTTAGGCACTGCATCAGATCCTTTCAGACCCACCCAGTCGCATATACGTGATTAGACGGACCGGATACCATATGCACATCCACCGTATTTGTTATACACCAAATACGGGGAGCAATCCGCCCCATTCCCAGCGCCCTGAAATTCAAAAATTGCACCTTCTTCGGATCACCAGATTTGCATCTGGAAGAAAGCGAAGAACAAACCATCGCTGACGATCGGTGCCGCCGTGACACGAGAGTCCACTCGGACTCATTATCCGCATCACAGTCAGAAAAAACCGATGCCTCCAACACTAGATGCTTAGAAACTTTCTTTCAATCTCCAGGATCCCTAGATCCTAATACATTTCTTCTCGATGAAGGACTGACCTTGATTGGAGAAACATGCAGCTCCAATGCCGCCAGTCGTTGTTGACGACGCCATTCGATCCGGTTCGCCACTCTAGATGAAGAATTGGATAAGGTGTTGTCATCTCCCCTACACCATTGCCGGAGATATCTAGAAGAGATCTCCGGCGAAACCTCAACATCCTCCTCACTGTCCGAATCATCCTCAGCCCCACTGCCCTCCGCTGAGAGCACCCAGAAACGCCCGCCCACCGGCGTCTGAAGATGCATTGCCGATCCAGCCGAATCGCCAAATCGCCACCACTCATTTTCCGAAGATTCTACTTTTATTATCCCTGGTGAGTTACCAGAAGCAGTTTTTTGGTGCATGAAGGATGGGCGACGCCATGGGTGACGGGCGTGGCTCCATGCCTGCAGGGGCTCTAGCGGCTATGAGGATAACGGGGCACAAGGTTGGGGTTACCGGTGATTCCTCGTTGAAATAAGCTTTTGTCCTGCTATATTAATATAGCAACCGGTCGAAACAAGTGTAGTAGTATTGCTGGGCATACGGCACAAAACCAGCCCAAAAAAAAGAGAAAACAATATCAACAACAATGTTTCGATGAAATTGGAATGGATCAAAGTTCAGAGACAATTTTGTCGCGATGGAATGGATCAAAGTTCAGAGACAAAAAAATCGGCAGCTGAAAAATAAAGTGGAAGTCCCTCGGGGAGAGCTAGGGTTTATGCCGTGAGCGCGATCAACCATAGAGGTCATCGGCGGCGATCACCATCAGCTAGCCATGGCCATGAAGGTTTCATATGCAGATCTCGATCCAACAATTATCAAAATGCTGGGCCAGCTAATGCGCACAAGGCCCAAGGTTACTTCCCTGTTATTTCGGGCCGTGTGTCATGTCACTATTTACAAAGACTCTCACAACGACCGTGACCTATGAGTTAACCAAGGGGTTTTACATTTGGCGAAACTGAACCTAGGGCTACCAGCTGCTCCTTTTCGTCCTCGTTCTTACCCTTGCCGGTTTGGTGGTGGCTCGGGATCACTAAGGCCTTTGACAATGGATGGTTCTTAGCGGCGTATCATAGGCACTTTGCCTATGTGACACTATAGTTAATGAGGAAAGAGATTGATGTTGTATCTTAGGATACACCTCTTGCACGTAGCCATAGGCAAAAACAAATAGTAGACCAATCACATACATGGGGTTAAAATCATTAAATTAAGATACAACCTTAAAAACAATATATTATAGAGGTATATTATAGAGGGTGTTTCTTAATCATTTATTTTTCCTATGGTAACGTGCTAAGAAACACTCCATTGTGAAAGACTAATGACTGTCATGAAGATCGCTTTCCTCCGCAGCCTCCGAGAGAGACGCACCAACGCGGAACTAGATGCGCGGGCCGAACCCACCTTGTTACCAACCGCCTCGTCAAGGCTACTCTGGCACTACTGATGATGACGGTGGTGCATATCAAGGAAGGGGAACGCAAGGTTTCCAACCTCAAAATTTCAATAACTCCAAATTCAAGGCAGGTTCGGGATCAAACCAGAATCAAAACTTCAATTCTTCTTCAGATGTTGAGCATAATGGAATTATTTAACAGCTTAAGCCAGAGGGAAAGCCTCGAAGCTGAGCACCGGCTCACGCCCTCTGCTACAGTTAGTAAAAAAAACAGTGAACCGGCAACGCTAAAAAACGCGGCTCACCGCTGCTTCCTCTCTCCTTCCTCCTTTTCGACGTTGGGGACGGGCCGCCACGTTAGAAACAGAAGAGGCGGAGCAGTCCTCCTCCCCTCCACCCCTCCCTCGCTCCCTAGCCCATGCTCCTCCCTGCTCCTGCTCGTCCTCCTCCTACCACGCCATGGAGAGACGTGGTCTTCCTCTTCCCAGCCCCCCATGTCATTCCCCTTCTCCTCCCGGCCACATCCCCTCTCCCCCTCATCCCCTCCACAACCGCCTCTTGAATCAGCAAGAGGTCCTCGATCTCCAATGGTCATAGCACGAGGATCCGGCATGGGGATGGCCAGGGGGAGCTGGGACGGGCTGCTTCCATTCTTAGGGTTGGATATGGAGGTGGAGGATGCGAAGAGGTTGGGGGCCTCCGCTGGCAAGGACGACGCGTGCAAGCACGATCCGGCGGCGCTCGGGTGCAGGGTTGCCGCCTTCTCTCCAGTGCTTACACCGGGGCGGGGGTAGGATTTGTTGGTGCCGCCGTTCTTCCTCCTGTTGATTTGGGCTGTTAGGCGGGATTTCTTCTCGGCGGGGCTGTCTTGGCACGGGATCCTGCTGTGATCGGTCTGTCCCTGACGATCGGGGCTCGCTGGCACACAACCCCGCACCTCCACCCTCCCTCTCCGGTGAGTCCCCCTCCCCCTCGCCACTTCCCCTCTCCTACCCTCCTAGGTTTCTCGGTCGCCGCCGGTGTTCACATCCCGTCCTCCGGTCTGGTTCTTTGGATGTTGGGAGAGAAGAGAGAGACCAGAGAGAAGCGGCGTCCACCTCCCGCCCTTCGGCCGAAGCTCCCATGAGCTGGCCACCAAGGCCAATCTCCTAGAGAAGGATGAGCTAGCCTCCTGGTAGTAGATCCATCCGCAGCTTCAAGCCAAGAACCAGAAGTGTCGTTCTTCTCTGGTCCTTTCCATTTAGGTTTATGAGAAATCCACGTGTATAGCTGTGATTCTCATGTTGCTAAATCTCTTCAATCTTGGGTAAGAAAATATATACGTGAGGTGAATCTATTTGGGCAATTTTGTTGTTAGCAATCTTCTTTCTTGTGCATTTTGTGAGTTCTAGGCACACCGCTATTCTTTCTATGATTTTGGTAGTCTCCTCCCCTGTGACGATTTATACCTACCATTTAGAGCACATGTTCGTTGTAGATATTGGGTTAAAAAATTGCCTATATGTCTATCTTAGAAATCTAAATGGGCTGTTTTAGTGATTTAGTGAAATTTAGGCAGATTGTTAAAACTGGTGGTTACTATCTATGTTTGATTGCAGGATAAAGTTGCATTTCAGTTATGGCCTTATCTGTATGAGTTGTTATCTCTGTCAATTGTCTTGATTCTTCTTCTTGTAGTTCAATCATTGTAGTAGATTAGTGTTAAGCTAACTTCATGAGACATCTTGATTTCAATCAAGTATAGATGTAGACACACATGACAGCCCGGAACACCTTCTTTTGCTCTACTGCCACGCTTAGTTCATGCCAGCCCGCAAGGATTGGATGTAGGCTTGCTGTTTCTATATAATGTGTGTCCTAGTGTCCACTGTGGTGTGGACCTGGCATCTGGTCCTGTAGGAATAAATTTGCAGTTAACTTTTGGCTTATGATGCTTATTAGGACCTTGCATGGCATCTGTTCATGTAAAAATAATGCGGCTGCACATGGATCACGTATTCAGGAGCCTCTATGGCCACCTCCACCCTGGGATCCGCGGGCGCCTTTTTGTTGAACTCGGTCGCCAACCATGAGGCCCAGGGGAGTTGTGACTAGGTCCATTTTGTTTCCTTTCTGAATTTTCTGCTGGTCTATTCTAGCATAGGTAGTAGTGCTAGATTACTAATGATCGTATACCAAACTGCTCATTTTTGTATAGTATTGCTCCTTTGGTATGTTGTAATATCTAATATCTAGCGGTGATGCGAAGTGGTCAGAAGATTAGATGTTACCAACACAAGTGGCAAATGTAGGATCTTAGAGTTATCATGAATATACAACAAGCTAGATTTGAATTCTGGTTGCATGATCCAACATGTTCCTGATTGGCCAGATGAATAGCATGAAATGGGTCTAGCTGAAATTGAGGATTGTTCAGTACGGCTCATGACCTCTATATTTTTCTATGTAATGTGTTGAAGAGGGAGAGAGATAGGTTTACAGATGCTCATAGTTGTTTAAATCGAGGTGAATCAATCCCCTCCTTAAGTTATTATTTATTTTCCTATTCCAGTTGCAATTTCGGTACTATTTTCAGTGTGCATATGGTTTGTGTTTTTTTCTTCCATTGCTTCCTCATATATATTTTCTTGCAAAATTGAGATATGCAGCGCATGACCTCTATATTTTTCCATGTAATGTTTTGCAGAGGGAGAGAGAGGTTTATGCATGCTCACACCTGTTTAAATCGAGGTGAATAAGTTCCCTTCTTAAGTTATTATCTATTTTCCTATTCCAGTTGAATTTCTGTACCTTTTTCAGTGTGCATATAGTTTGTGTTTCTTTTTTCTTCCATCGCTTGTTCATATATATTTTCATGCAGAAGTTAAATCTACAAGTGCCATCCCTCACACTTTGACTATTCATCCTTGGTTACATAAGTTACATTCATTGGCTCAAGATAACATCACTGTATATTGGATTTGATTGGGGCTTCGGCTCTGTCTTATCTCAAATGATCATGGATATTTATTGTTTACAACTATTTTTGGTAAGCTGTAGTCTAGCCAGGAATATTTGTGCAATTTTTTATCTGCATACACTCTTCTTTTTATATCCATGTCATGTGATGAGAGATAATGGTTTTATCCAGTGAGCACAAAAATAATAACCATCCTTTGGAAGAGAGTTTTTAGTGCCTACCTAGCCCAATGCACCCAGTGAGCACAAGTGTACCTATGAGTTTCTCCTGCTCCTTGCTCCTGTCCTAGACTTAATATGTTATCTGATTTACCACCTCATCAATTTACATTTGTATCAGCAAAATTGAGCCCTTACATTAATGCACTCTATTATCAATTTTAGGTTATATAAATAGGTGGAGCTATCCCAAGGCTCCACCAGTGTTGCCAAGACAATACATATGGGTTTGGTTTTGGCAAGCTAACGCACTGAGCTCTTCATCTTTGAGGAAACCAGGTGATCTATTTTGCTAGCCCAGATACCCATGTTAACTGTGCCCATGATGTGCTTTTGGCGTGCTACACCTCCCTTCGTATTAGTTAAGCTTTGCGCTTAAACCGATGCACTCTCTTATAAATTTTAGGTTGCATTTGTATTAGAAAAATTGAGCCCTTATATTGTTGCACTCTATTATCAATTCCAGGTTATATAAATAGATCTTCATAGAAAAAAGGATTGAAGTGGATTTAGTCCGTTCACCCCCCTTTAAACTGCATTACCTATATCTACAGAAAAGCTCACAATTTGGCATGACTCAATGGTAATAATATTTTTTTAGCTACAAAAAAATTGCAGTTTATGTGTGTGCTGACATGGGAAGGCAATCATTTATCAGGTCATACAGAACATTTTTATGAATATTTCCATAATCTTTTAGAAAGTTACTTAATAGAATGATTATTATTAGCTCTATGAGCATTTTCTAATCCTATGAAAAAATATTTTCTTTTAAATAAATAATCTACCAGATCAAGAGATAGCACTTCCCATGTTTTGTGTGATGTTCCATTGATCGACGATATCATGCTGTATAAAATTATAGTTATGCAAACCTTCTACTGCTTTGCTCACTTTTTACCATAATGCTTACACATATAAAAAACGGATTCATGTATTTATATTCAATAATATTTCTACTGCCTTGGCAACCCAAATAGATAAAGGAAAGTTTATGTTCTGTTCACTTTTTTACCATAGTGGTTAAATAGATCAGAAAGCAATTTTGTATGTTTCTATTTAATACTATTTCTACTGATTTGGCGTTTCTACTGGTTGTTTGAAGATTTAGACATGGGGAACATAAGTAACGCCGCATGTCTTACGACTAAATTATATGTATCTAGGATGCAGTTTCGGTATCGGAAAGCTGAGGTAAGTTCTAAATATATATTCTACGACCTATGTTTCCCTAGCTATTGGTGAATTGTTCGTGATTGTTAGATCAAATAGCCCACCTTTTTTAACTAGATTATTAAGGTCACAAAACCACAATGTAATCAAGTAGTGAAAAAATTGGAATCTGTTAGCCGATGTTCTTTTCGATGTAGGATTCAGTTTGCAATTTTGGAAGCCCTCCCAGTTCATTCTTTTGAGTTATGGCGAGCAGATTTTGCAGTATTGAGAAGGTAATTATTTAAGGTTTGCTCCTACTTTTAATTGATTTCGCTGATCTTTCGCATCTGCATCTGCCTGATGACTTATTGTTCTTTTTTCATGTCACTTGGTTAGTTAGTTAATAAGCTCAGTAAGCACTCCCACATTTTGTTTCTTTTTGGCGATGGAGTTAATAAGCTCTGGTTTTGCTGCTTATGTGTGGTTTACACAGAACTTCTTATGGGAACGGTTGGCAGGTGGATTATCGGTGGTTCATGCTGAAAGCAAGATTTAGTAGCGAGTTAACTTATAAGATTAATCCAATAGACTAAACATAAGTAGGGGAGGCACCGGTACCTAATGCACACCTTTGTCTAATTACTGATTGTGGGATTTGCATTTTTATCCTATTGTGATTGCTCATTTAGCAAGTGGTGCAATTTAATCTGTTTTTATTCGTGCCCATTTCTAGGTATGTCTCGAATTGCGGGTTATTTGTCAAATTAGATAGACCATGGTTTTTTATGTTCTTCTGATAAATTCCGCAATATAATGATTCTGGTGCTAAGCGTCTGCTGCATCGCTTACCAAAGAGTCAATTTCAGCACCCCGTGCTTGACCAGGTACAACTACTATAAGAAATCTGACCATGAGACTTAAGTAATTTCGTCTTTGAGTATCAGACTGTCTGCCTCTATCAACTAAATAATTTCACGGATTTTGTGTTGATATTTATACTGGTTTTGATATATTCACTCAGAAAGATTGTTGAAGAAGACTCAGTTCGTGTTGAATGTTAAGTTAGATGAAGGTGTGATGCAAGTGATATTAAATTGTCTGACCGTAACTTGAACTGTAGAACTGAGTGAAATGGCGTTGAGTTGTCTCTGATAATTCGATGTGTGAATTTAAGTATTGTCGAACATTACTTTTGTCTATTGTAACTGTCTCATGTAAAATAGATAATTTTATTCCTCAGCTCTGAACTACAGTATGTTATTTGAGAAGTAACATTGTTACTACATGGTAGTCTTTTGCTTTGTTTTTTCTCTACTGAATTATGTGTCTACATATATCGTGTTTTAAACAACACGAGCAGTGGGTTGCCTTTTTCTCTTTTCGGATTACGTGTGTACATATATAGTTCTAAACATCACACCATATATAGGTTGTTTTGTTTTCCTATACTGAACTGTCTATAAATATTAGTTATAAACCCCTAAAAAATCAGTTATAAACAATGGATCAGCCAGAACCATATACATGTACTCCCTCTGTTCCAAAATATAAGATGTTTTAACTTCGTGAAAGGAGTGTATCTAGACCTATTTTATTCTAGATTCACTTTAAATCTAAATGAACCTACATACTAAAAGGGGTTTAGATACTCCCCATTCACAAAGCTAAAACATCTTATATTTTGAAACGGAGGGAGTAGTTTCAAGAGGTTCTAAATAGCAAATCAGTCGATGCCTCAGCCCCTTGGTGCGGCGACCAGTCCATTCCCTTCATGCACCGCAAGCCTGGGCAAAGTGTGAATTTAAAGGGTAATAACACTACTTTTGTCTTCAAGAAACAGTAAATTAGGCTGCTCCAGTGGGCCGGAAGCCCAGGCGACCGTTGGGGAATAGGGGCGCTGCGTCCGCTTATGTGGCTACAATGTGTAAAAATATTAACCGCGCACTGATACACCGCACATGACAAGCCATGGTTTTTTTTAGTGAACATGACAAGCCATGTGACAACGCCTAACAGACGGCGCGGTGAAGCACGCGTGCCCGTCTAGTCTCTATTAAATCTGATAAATTCGAATGGAATCTTGTGGCCGCATATGGAGAAGATCAAGATGCCCACAAGGGTGAGTTCTTGCCAAGTTGGTTCGTATATGTGAGTACGACTCTCTACCCATGTTGATGCGGTGGTGATTTTAATATTATTCATAGACAAGAGGAGATAAACAATGAAAAATTCAATACTAGATGGCTTTTTATTTTCAATGCGATTATTGAGAGTCTTGACCTAAGACTGTATAACTTTTTGGTGCAACGATCACCTCTTTCGAGGTATCGGTTTCGTGTTATATAGGTGAGGAAAATCCCCTCACGTGGAAATACAAAGATATGTACATATATGATTGGTGTACTACATCATATCAATACCCCCTTAATCTAGACCTAGGAGAGGTTTAGATTACGTTGAATTCATCTAGTTTCTTAGTACACAAAACTTTGGTGAAACCATCAGCTATTTGATCCTTGCTAGAAATAAACCTGACATCAAGATGCTTACTAGCAACTCGATCTCAAAAAAAGAAAAAAATCAATCTCAATATGCTTTGTACGAGCATGAAAAAATGCGTTAGCCGACAAATAGGTGGCACCAAGATTATCACACTAGAGGCATGGTTTTTCTTTTAGTGTCACACCAAGTTCTTTGACAAGAGCTTTAACCCAAATAAGCTCAGTAGTGCCATTTGCAAGTGCTTTGTATTCTGCTTCTGTACTAGAACGAGATGCAGTAGGTTGTTTTCTAGCACTCTAAGAAATGAGATTGGGGCTAAAGAATATAGCAAAACCTTCTGTGGAGCGTTTGTCATCTAAGTCGCCTGCCTAGTCTACATCTGAATAGGCACTAAGAAGGGAGGAAGGTGACTTCTGGAAAGTAAGACCGACCGTTCTTGTTCCATGAATGTCCCTAAGAATTCACTTGACAACAGTCGAATATACATTTGTGAGAGCATGAAGATATTGGCAGACCTTATTTACTGAAAAAGAAAGATCGGGTCTTGTCTGTGTCAAATACTGAAGAGAACCAACAATACTCCTATACCAAGTTATATCCTCAGAGTCAAGGGGAGAGCCATCTGTCAAGGTTAATGTAATAGTGGTGGAGAGTGGTGTGGGGCAGGGCGTGCACAAACTCATACCCACTTGAGCTAGTAAATATGTAGCATATTTTTCTTGATTCAAAAGCAAGCCATTGGACTGTCTGTGAACCTCAAGGCCTAAAAAATAATGTAGATCTTCAAGATCTTTAATAGCAAACTCAGAACTCAGATTATGAAGGAGAGCTGTAATGACCTGATCTGAAGAACTTGTGACAACAATATCATCAACATAAATAAGGGGAAACATAGTGATACCTGACTTATCATAGAGAAAAAGTGAGGTGTCGGCCTTGGATGGAACAAAACCAAGGTTGTGTAACTTGGAGCTGAGAAAAGAATACCATGCACGAGTCGCCTGTTTCAGACCATATAATGTTTTGTCAATTTTGCAAATGTAGTTTGGTGTAGCGAATGACTCAAAACCAGGTGGTTGTTTCGTGTAAACCTCCTGTTTCAGAACACCATGTAAGAATGTGTTCTTTACATATTGCTGCAGTAAAATCCATCCACGAGAGATAGACAGAGAGAGAACCATTCTAATAGTAGCAGCCTTAACAACGGGACTAGAAGTGCCCTCATAATCTAGGCCATACCTTTGTTTGAATCCTTTTGCAACAAGATGATCTTTATACCTATCAATAGTACCATCAACCTTTTTCTTGATGCGATAAACCCATTTACAATCAATAATGTTCTTATTGGAGCTTGGAGGAACAAGATGCCAAGTGTTATTGGCAAGAACTGCATCATACTCATCGTATACATCAGAGAAAACTTGTTCCAAAGGAACTGTAGAAACACTAGTGGAAATAGGATAGGGTAGTTGATGGCTCTTAGCCTGTGGACATGGATCACATAGGTAAGGATTTATTTCTGGAGTGTAAGACAACTTATTCTGTCTAAGAAATTTATGAACAATAAAAGACAAAGGATGCCCTAAACGACGATGTCACATGGAGGATGTAGGCTTGACGGTGACTAGAGCATGCTTGGATGATGACCTTGATGAGACTGGAACAAGGGGATAAAGGCCACCATGACAAGGACCTCTAAACATGATTTGCTGCGTGGCCTGGTCCTTGATCAAGAAAAAAAGTGAATTTCAATAAAGGCATTATTGTCTAGGGGAATTTTATGTGTAGAAAGCAAGTTCATGGAAGAAGCGGGAACATTAAGAATGTTTTGAAGTTGCAAAGAACAATACAGGGGTGTGCAATATAGAATGACCAATATTTTAGCAATTTCCATACCTTGTCCACTAGCATTGTGAACTTGATCGTGGACCTAGTAGTTTTCATGAACTTGGAGCTTGTTGAGGTGTCCTCTGGTATGGTTTTTGGCTCCAGAGTGCATGTACCAGTTGGTGTCTGATACATTGCAAATGTATCTATAATTTTTGATGTTCCATGCTTGGTTTTATCCACTTTCTTGTGTTTTGTTCCAACTTTGGAGTACTTTTCATATGATTTCTTGGACTAACCTATTAACAAGAGCCACAGTGTCAGCTGGCTATTTTTTGCTGTTTTTGGTTCCAGGAAAGTCAGAAAATGAATATTCTCAGAATTGGACGGGACAAAAGCCAAAGTGCCTATTTTTCCAGAAGTGATCAAGTGCCAGAATACGAGACGGAGAGGGGCCAGAGGGCGGCCACACCACCTGGCCATGCGGCCAGGCCTGGCCCGCGCCAGGGGGTGGTGTGGCCAGCCCAGGCACCCCCTCGGCCTCACCTTACGACTATAAGATGCCCTCGAGACGTAAACCCTAAGTACCCGATCAAAAATCCACGAAAGAGTCTACAGTCGCCGTCATCTCCATCCCTAGATCGGGAGGGATCTGAAGCTCTTCCCGGCACCCTGCCGAAGAGGGGAATTCGCCCTAGAGGCCTTCTTCATCACCATGCAAGCCTCCGGTGTGATGTGTGAGTAGTTCATTCTTGGACTACGGATCCATGTAGTAGCTAGATGGCTGGTTCTCCTCCTCTGTGCTTTCATGTCTATATCTTGAGAGCTCCGTTCATGATCAAGATCATCTATTTGTAATTCTGCATGTTGTGTTTGCGGGGATCCAATGGATATTGAGATGCTATTTTAGATTGATTATTGATTCTATCATGTCTTTGTTATTTGAGATCTTGCATGCTTTCCGTTGTTAGTAGCTATCTTGGCCAAGTAGATGCTACCAACTCCAAGAGTTAGTATTTATGCTCGATAGTGGGTTCATGCCTCTGGTAATCTGGGGAAGTGACAGAAATCTCTAAGGTACTAGATGTGATGTTGCTACTAGGGAGAAAAAAACAATCCTTTGTTCATAGAACAATCGTATTGTTTACTTTACACGCAGTTCGTAAAGCAATAATCTGTTGCTTGCAACTTAATACTGGAGGGGGTTCAGATGATAACCTGAAGGTGGATTATTAGTCATAGATGCAGTTGGATGGCGGTCTATGTATTATGTTGTAATGCCCAATCAAGTTTCAAAGGAGTCAAGATGATTAGTATATGCATGTATTGCTTTCTCGGTGTTTGTCAATTGCCCCGCTGTAATTTGTTCACCTAGCATGTTATCTATTTAAGGAGAGCCACCTCTAGTGAACTATGGATCTCAGTCCTTTTCTTTTACATACAATCTACAATCTTTTACTACTTTGTGTTTACTTTCTGCAAACTTTTACTTCTTTCCATTCGATACGTTTAATCCTTTGTTTTCCACAAAACACGGTGAGATTGACAACCTCATCGCAAGTTGGGGACAAAGTTCTGTGGTTGTGTTGTGCAGGTCTCCACGTTGCTACTAGCACCGGTTGTGCGCCCTGCCACAGCTCAGCTAGTAACACCTTTGAGGTGTTTCCTTGCTCCTACTGGTTCGATTAAACCTTGGTTTCATAACTGAGGGAAACTTGCTGCTGTGCTCATCATACCTTCCTCTTGGGGTTCCCAACGAGCTCTACATCAACACCGCCATGAAGCAATTTTCTGGGCATCGTGCATTGAGCCATCAAGCGATTTTCTGGCGCTGTTGCCAGGGAGTCAAGGACATCTTCACAAGGAGAGTCCCTCATAACCAATCTCTTTACTTTGTTGTTCTTGTTTTGCTTAGTTTTATTTTTGCTTTGTTTGCTTGTTTTGTTCTTCAAAAACACAAAAAAAATTAGTTTTACTAGTTTGCTTTCTTATTTGAAAACCCAAAAAAATGACTACTCTTGAAAACACTAAGTTGTGTGACTTCACTAGCACCAACAACAATGATTTTATGAGCACACCTATTGCTCCACCTGTGGCTGAAAATACTTTCTTTGAGATAAATCCTGCTTTGCTCAATCTTGTTATGAGAGAACAATTTTCTGGTATTGGTAATGAAGATGCTGCTTCCCATCTAAATAACTGTGTTGAACTTTGTGAGATGCAAAAGCATAGGGATATATATGGTCATATTATTAAGCTGAAATTGTTTCCTCTCTCTTTGAGAGGAAAAGCTAAATAATGGTTGAATTCCTTAACTAGGAATAGTACTGATTCTTGGACTAAGTGCAAAGATGCTTTTATTGGAAAATACTATCCTCCTGCTAAGATTATATCCATGAGAAGTGAAATAATGAAGTTTAAACAACTTGATAATAAGCATGTTGCTCAAGCTTGGGAAAGAATGAAATCTTTGGTAAAGAATTGTCCCACTGATGGACTGACTACTTGGATGATCATCCAAACTTTTTATGCAGGATTGAACTATTCTTCAAGGAACCTATTGGATTCTGCTGCTGGAGGGACCTTTATGACCATCACTTTGGGTGCTGCAACAAAACTTTTGGACAATATGATGGTTAATTATTCTGAATGGCATACTGAGAGAGCCCCACAAGGTAAGAAGGTAAATTATGTTGAGGAAACCTCCTCCTTGAGTGATAAGATTGATATTATTATGTCTATGCTTGTTAATGGGAAAGCGCATATTGATCCAAATAATGTTCCTTTAGCCTCTTTGGTTGCTCAAGAAGAGCAAGTTGATGTGAACTTCATAAGAAATAACAATTTTGGCAACAATGCTTATGGTAATAATGCTTGTAGGAACAATTTTGGTAACAACAATTATAAGCCATATCCTCCCAACAATGGTAATGCTTATGGAAATTCTTACAACAATAATAAGAGTGCTCCCTCTGAACTTGAAGTTATGCTTAAAGAGTTTATTAGTTAACAAACTGCTTTCAATAAAATTATTGAGGAAAAACTCTCTAATGCTGAAAGAAATATAGCATCTTTAGCTGAAGCTCAAACTACTTTGAATAAAATGGCTGCTAATACTGAAACTAATGATAATCCCTTTGCAGCTACCAATGCCATACAAGTAAGAATTGATGAAAATGTTAGACTATTAGCTGAATTACATGCTAAGTGGGAAAGAGAAGATGAAATTGCTAGAAACATTACTGTTTCTACTATTACCACCACTAGTGTTGAGGCTAGTAATAGTTCTACTACTTTAGATGATAAATTTGATTTTGATCTTGATGGTTGCAACATCTCTGAAGTTATTAAGTTCCTACAAAAGCTTTCTAAAAGTCCTAATGCTAGTGCTATGAACATGGCCTTTACAAAACACATTACTGATGCTCTCATAAAGATTAAAGAAGAAAAGATGAAACATAAAGCTTCTATTCCTATAAAACAAGAGGATGGTTGGGAACCCATCATTAATATCAAAGTGAATGACTTTGATTTCAAAGCTTTATGTGATCTTGATAGTAGTGTTTCTATTATGCCTAGAAGGATTTATGATATGCTTGATTTTCCTCCTCTTGAAGATTGTTATTTGAATGTCCCACTTGATGATAATGCTAAAAAGAAACTCATGGGGAGTCTTAATGATGTTCTTATTATGGTTAACGATTCCTATGTCCCCGTTGATTTCTATGTTTTGGATGTTGAATGCAATGCTTCTTGTCCTATTACTTTGGGAAGACCCTTTCTTAGAACTGTTGGTGCCATCATTGATATGAAAGAAGGTACCATTAAATATCAACTCCCACTCAAGAAAGTTATTGAACACTTCCCTAAGAATAGATAGAATATTTCTTTTGCTTCTCCTATGAAAACAAAATTTGGTCTTAATGCTTCTTCATTTGAGAACACTTGATTCTTTCTTGCTTCTTATGCCTAACTTAAAGGCGTTAAACAAAAGTACTTATTGAGAGATAACCCAAAAGTTTTAGATGAGTCTTGGAAGTTATTACCTCTGTAATGACCTCTCCTTATCCTTTTTATTTGCTTTTTGTGCCAAGAGTAACCTCTAATGAGAGAAAAGTAATGATTGGGAAAGTTGCTGTCCCGAAACAGATTTATGTGCTTCACCGTAAAAATTCGTGAGAGAGCTCTGTATGTCGGGTTGAGCTGTAATTGTTTGTACTTCTGCCCCAGGTTGTTATATAACTTTCGTTAGTTCAACACTTTTTTCTTTGAGCAACAGAAGGTCTTCGACAAAATTCTTCTATACATGTTGGTCGGTTTTGACAGATTTCTGCCATTTTCTTCTTGTTGGTTCCTTCTTGAGTTCTTTTGGGAAATTGAGCTTTTTGAGAGAAGTGCTACAGTAGCTAGTGTTCTAATGGAAGTTTATTTGGTGTTAGAACTGAACTTTAAGACTTATTTATCTTAAGTGCACTAATGTTGCTAATGAGATTGTGTGAAGTTTTGTATGAAGGAAAAATTTTAGGTGTATGGAAGGAATGAGTAATGAGATGAAGGATGGACTAAAGCTCAAGCTTGGGGATGCCAAGCGTGTCACCCCAAGAAATATCCAAGAATTACAAGCATCAAAGCTTGGGGATGCCCAAGGCATCCCCTTCTTCATCAATAAAAATCCCAGGTTTCTTCCAAACGCTTCATTTTTTAATGTTTCATGCACAGTTGTGTTTTTTTGGAGCGTCTTCTTTTTTATTTTCGTTTTGGTTTTTAGTTTGATTTTGTTTGCTTAGTTTTCTGAATAAATTGGTTGGACCCCCTCATTCATACATTGGTTTGCAAATAGTTTGGTTTGGTTTGGAAAAGAGTAGGAAAGTTCATGCTTATGTGGTAAAAAGAGCTTGTTTTTTACTGTGGCCTATGCTTTGTCATGCCATGCTTGATATTGTTTTGGCATTATTCTTAGTATTATTTTCTGTAGCATGACTTGTTATAAACAATTGCGATTGCTTAATGTGCCTTGGATGAATCATGCGTTGTTTTAGCATATTAAAGCATAGTATAGTGGTATTCTCCTTTGATGCTTTATTTGGGTTGACTTGGCACATGCTCACACCATGTTATGACTATCCAAAGTCACCATAGCCTTTATGATCCTTTAGTTTTCAACTTGTAGTATCACTTTATGCTTTGATCAATGATGTTTTGTCGCTCTGCATGATTATGGCCATTATTGCTCTCTTAGTTTGTCGCTCCCAGTCTTTTGCTAGCCTCCACAACAAAGTATGAGTTCCACTCATGCATCCAACTCCCTAAACCAAGTTATTCCAAAGAGTCCACCATACCTACCTATGATTGAAGTACTAGAGTACCTTTTCATGTTGCATCATAGTTTCTTTGTCTTATTGCTAGAACTTTGTCTTTCATGTTATGATTGAAGTACTATGATCCCAGCTTTGAATGTTTTACAAACACTTTGATCAAGTCTTTGATGGTGCATCTCACCTCAAAAATTATTCTTTCTTTTTATCACTTACCTACTCGAGGACGAGCAGGGGTTAAGCTTGGGGATGTTGATACATTGCAAATATATCTATAATTTTTGATGTTCCATGCTTGGTTTTATCCACTTTCTTGTGTTTTGTTCCAACTTTCGAGTACTTTTCATATGATTTTTGGACTAACCTATTAACAAGAGCCATAGTGCCAGTTGCCTGTTTTCTGCTGTTTTTGGTTCCAGGAAAGTCAGAAAATGAATATTCTCGGAATTGGACGGGACAAAAGCCAAAGTGCCTATTTTTCCGGAAGTGATCAAGTGCCAGAATACGAGACAGAGAGGGGCTAGAGGGCGGCCACACCACATGGCCGCGCGGCCAGGCCTAGCCCACGCCAGGGGGTGGTAAACCCTAAGTACCCGATCAAAAATCCACGAAAGAGTCTGTAGCCGTCGTCATCTCCATCCCTAGATCGGGAGGGATCTGAAGCTCTTCCCAGCACCCTGCCGGAGAGGGGAATTCACTCTGGAGGCCTTCTTCATCACCATGCAAGCCTCCGGTGTGATGCATGAGTAGTTCATCCTTGGACTACGGATCCATGTAGTAGCTAGATGGCTGGTTCTCATCCTTTGTGCTTTCATGTCTAGATCTTGTGAGCTCCGTTCATGATCAAGATCATCTATTTGTAATTCTGCATGTTGTGTTTGCGGGGATCTGATGGATATTGAGATGCTATTTCAGATTGATTGTTGATTCTATCATGTCTTTGTTATTTGAGATCTTGCATGCTTTCCGTTGTTAGTAGCTATCTTGGCCAAGTAGATGCTAGCAACTCCAAGAGTTAGTATTTATGCTCGATAGTGGGTTCATGCCTCTGGTAATCTGGGGAAGTGACAGAAATCTCTAAGGTACTAGATGTGATGTTGCTACTAGGGAGAAAACAACAATCCTTTGTTCATAGAACAATCATATTGTTTACTTTACACGCAATTCGTAAAGCAATAATCTGTTGCTTGCAACTTAATACTGGAGGGGGTTCGGATGATAACCTGAAGGTGGATTATTAGTCATAGATGCAGTTGGATGGCGGTCTATGTATTATGTTGTAATGACAAATCAAGTTTCAAAGGAGTCAAGATGATTAGTATATGCATGTATTGCTTTCTCGGTGTTTGTCAATTGCCCCGCTGTAATTTGTTCACCCAGCATGTTATCTATTTAAGGAGAGCCATCTCTAGTGAACTATGGATCCCGGTCCTTTTCTTTTACATACAATCTACAATCTTTTACTGCTTTGTGTTTACTTTTTGCAAACTTTTACTTCTTTCCATTCGATACGTTTAGTCCTTTGTTTTCCGCAAAACACGGTGAGATTGACAACCTCATCGCAAGTTGGGGACAAAGTTTTGTGTGTTGTGTTGTGCAGGTCTCCATGTTGCTACTAGCACTGGTAGTGCGCCCTGCCAAAGCTCAGCTAGTAACACCTTTGAGGTGTTTCCTTGCTCCTATTGGTTCTATTAAACCTTGGTTTCATAACTGAGGAAAACTTGCTGCTGTGCTCATCATACCTTCCTCTTGGGGTTCCCAACGTGCTCTACATCAACACCGCCATCAAGCAATTTTCTGGGCGTCGTGCATTGAGCCATCGGTATCTACTCCATATGCACCCTTGGTATCATTGGGTGTGTCATCCTCATCATCATCGTCACCATATTGCCACCAACAATCACTGGCAGGGTGTCCTTCCTTCTTGCATATCTGACATATCACGCCTTCCTGCCAAAGTGTGGCGACACGACCACGGTCATGTTTCTTGTAGCACCCCCTTTCGGCCAGTGCTGCTGATCGGGCTGAGGTGCACCACTGTTTGGAGGTGGAGGTTGGGGAGGGTGTTATGGAGGTGTAGTCATGCGCTACTGAGGAGGAATATAAGGCACTGGTAAAGTTTGGTAGGGCGAAATTCGAGGCATGTAGTATTAGGGAGGTTGTGCATATTGTGGATATATGTATGGATATGGAGGGGAATGGTGATAGGTAGGTGGAGGATGCATATAGGGTTGTGGGGTTGGTGGTGTCGGGTAGGTGGGTGGTGATGGAGGTGGCATATAGGGTTGTGGGTTGTACGGACGTGGGGGAGTGCCATAGTCCATGGAGGGACTGCGAGTAGCAGCATTGATGGAAAAAGTAAAGCTTGTAGAGGATTGTCCCATTGAAAGGAGCATGGCATCACGATTCTGATAGGACAACAGTTGAGAGCACATGTCATTGAGGGTCATAGAGGGAACAGAGTTAATGGCAGCAACAAGGGAATTAAACATGCCATCAAGACTATTCAGAATATAATCCTTTAACTCATCATCATCAACCATCTTTCTGACAGCAGTAAGCTCGGAGGCAAATCCTTTCATCTTGGTGATGTATTGTTGCGTAGTCGTGTCGAGCTTCTTGGTGTTGGTGAGAGCACCAGGAAGGTTGGAGACTCGAGACTTGGACTGAATCGAGTACATGGCATATGGTGCACACCACACATCAATTGCATGAGAAAGACCGAAGATATGGGAAGCACATCCTCGGAGAGAGAGTTGACGATGAAACTGACAATCTATTGATCCTTAGTGACCCAGGCATCATAATCCGGGTTGGGGATCGACACCTTCTTCTTGTTCTCATCCTCAGCCTCCAACCTCTCCGGTGGTGCATGATCGGTCCCCTCTAGAAGGCCCATGACACGAGAACCACGTAGCGTAGGGAGGACTTGGGTTTGCTAGTAGAGAAAATTCTCACGAGTAAGCTTCGTTGCACGGGGCGCACCAATGGGGGGATAGGGCGCCGAAGAAGATGACATCGTGATCTGATCAAGTCAGAACAAGCAAGATCCGATCGGTTTCCTGAAGAGGGAGAATTTACTAGGGTTTTGGGTGGGAGAGTTTTTTGGGAGAAACTAAGGCCGGGAATTGGAGAGCAAGCCACGACGATCCTTTTCCTGATCCTATCGACGGAAGAAAGGTCCTAGCAGCAGTGCAGCTAGGGCACCGGTGGCAGCTATATGGGAAGAAGAAGGGCTCATAATACCATGTAAATGTTTTTGGTGGAACGATTACCTCTTTCGAGGTATTAGTTTCGTGTTATATAGGTAAGGAAAAGCCCCTCACGTGGAAATACAAAGATATGTACGTATATGATTGGTGTACTACACCATATCATATACTACATGTATTACATCTAATAAAGAGAACTAGCTCTCTCCGGAAGACAATTCACATGGGCTAATAGAAAAGGAAATCCTACTTTTGAAAACTTGATAGAATTTCTTACAACTGTATTCATGGGAACAAAAAAAATCCTTTAGTTACGGTACGGCCTCTAACGAGGGAAGGGTCCGACCACACTCCCTTACCTATTGACTCGGATGAACAAGCTATCGGGGTAATAAGAATACATTCTCTTTTGAGTTGTCTTGGTTAAAGCAGGAAGGATCCTTTGATATGGTAGCTCATGACTAGGCTTTGATATGGTAGCTCATCACATAGTGTAACACCCCAAAAATATTAAACAAGATTAGCCAGTTCTAATCACCCAAGTTTAGGGTTAACAAAAACTTTTCTTATTAAATCTCATATGAGTGTATGTGTGCATTGCATTAGTGTATGAATGAGTGCAATTGCCATGTTTGATTTCTACAAATGATAAGGAATGGTTTAAAGATGAATACTACATCATCTAGGCCATTTACAAACAAAATCCAAAGAAAAGATAATTAAATATGAATCATATGATCAAATGGTCATTTTGACCAAAATTATCCACTAGACCACTTTGAGTGTTCCTAGTAAAAGATTTCTAACAGAAACTTTCCCAATTCTTTTCACCCCTTGCTAGATCAAGTAAAAGTGAATCCAAACAAACTTTACAAAGTGGCAGAAACTATTTTTAAATCTATTTAAAAGACATTGCAAAATTGAATCAAGTGTATGTACTAAGATCACCACTTTTCCAAAACCACTCAAATCAATTAACCTTGGCAAACCCAAGAAACCATAGACACCCAAGCATGTGACAAACACACTCACCAAAATTCATCCAAAAATTCAAACTTTGAATTGATGTGGCCATTTGGTCGAGCACCTGGCAGACACCAGTAAACACTTGCCTAACAATCACTGTTTGGAGCATTAATTGACCACCACTAGCGCCTCAATTCTCTCCCTTGGTCACCCCAGTGTCGAGCAGCGTAGTGGACAAGCCTCCCCCTTTGCCGTTCGCACCAGTGCAGTGCCGCCCGAGCTCACCGTGCAGGTCAACCAAGCACCGCTTGCCACAGACCACACCGCCCTCTCCCATGATGTCTAGGAGATAGGCGACACTTCACCGCCACCCTCTGTCCATCCCTCGACCGAAGACACACCGTGGAACAGCCATAATAGCCGCGCCCACTTCTCTGTCTACCATGCCGAGAGTGCGCCAGAGCGCTACAGCCGAGACATGCACACACGCAGCGCCTTGCCCTCTCTGCGCATGCACACACTCACCGCGACCCAAGCTACCCCCCAGACACGCTCGTTTGCCGCCGCGCGAACCCTGGCCACTATGCGCCGTCTCGAACGCTGTTGTTCCCGCACATAGCACAGACCGCTCCCGACCATGCTCGACCGCCCCTTGCCGTGCCATCACTCACATGACAACCGCCCTGAAGCACCGTGTCGACCCCTACCCTTAGCCATGCCAATAGCTCACTGCAACGACGTCGCCAACGAGCCCGTGCCATGCCACTCTGCCCCTCTCGCTGGTGTATAAATAGAGGCCACCCCAGCCCTCATTTTCCACACCATCTCACTCCCCTCTCTCTCAGAAACCCCCCACACCTCTCCCCGGAGCAAGGCGAGCACCAGCCCGCTGGAATTTCTCCGGAGCCCGCTGCTATAGAGGAAAAGAGGAACTGGAGCTAGGAGCCGCCCAGGAGCCGCCGCGACCACCATTCGACTCGCTGGGCTCGACACGTTCGATCGCCCCCATCGCCAAGTCTAGCTGGAGCCCTGGTGAGCCCCACAGGACCCCCACCGCTGTTTTAGGGTTCGTTTCTCACCAGAGCTATTTGCCGGAGACGACGAACAACAGTCGTTAGATCCTATTCTAATCGTAGCGCTGAGATTGAAACTTACCGTTTCGACTTAGTTGAGTCGCTAACAAGTAGGACCCGCCTGTCAGCAGCCTGCTGCACGCGCTCTACAGTTGGGTCGGCCCAGTATCGTTTCGGCGCTCGCCCCGCGTTTAAATTTAGATTTTTCTTTTATCTTTAAAACCCTATTTTGTCAGTGACTTTGAAATTCAATTCAAAGAGATCTACTAAACCAAATTGCATGATTCCAATTTTGTTGGAAAGGTATTCAAATTATCTACCCAAGCCCGTTATATTAAACCAATTGAAATTATAGATCACCTATAGTAAAAATAACAAGACAGAGGCTTTTGCCACTTCAAACATTTTTCAAAAATCAACCATAAATGCTTTTGAGTTGATTCCAAGTCTCAAAAACCACATTTGACAAGATATATCGGAATATGTAAAAATGTTTAGGTTTACATACAATGATCTTGGACTAGTACTAAAAGAATGCTATATAGGCATTTCTAGTCACTTTAATTTTATTAATTAGTAATTTTAAACACTATAAAATGTGACCGCCACTTTAAATCACATTCCCAAGTATTAGAATATATGGTGATGACATGTGTAAACATGATCCCATATTTTAATTGGAGAATATTAAATCTTAAGTATTTCTCAATGAGTAGAAATTACTTTTCCAAAATAAGATAAATAAGACTAGGTCTCTATTTCATGTGATGTTTGTGATGATGCTAGATCATAAAGTGTGAGCCTTAGTGTGCTAAATAGAAGTAGTTAAGTATTGTTTGGTGATTGTGTACCTCGTATTCCTTTATAGACTCTAGTACCGACCCGGGCTACGAGGAGGAGGAGTACTACGAAGAAGAAGAGAACTTCAACCACTACACTACTCAAGGCAAGCCTAACACTACAATTTAATGATGCAAGCCATCCTTGCAAGATAACCTATACAAGATGTAGTAGGCATGTTTTGGTTATGCAACCTTGATTATACCAATCCCAAGTTTTACTTGCAAGCTTTATTCTTTTACTTTTACCAAAGTTCTTTACCTTTAGTTAGTGATTTGTGAGTATTGGAAAAATAGGATAGATGCCATAAAGAGCATAAAACTAGGCCTAGGTAGTTATACTTAGATGCCATAAAAGCATAAAACTAGATTTGGATAGTTACACTTGATTAGCACCCCTTATTTAGTGACACCCCCCCCCCATAGATAGTTGCTAGTGCTAAACTACTACTAATCACTTTAGATGGGAATACTTGGAGAAAATGATTATGAAAACCTTGGAATGATGATTCATTCTATTGAAAAGTTTTGACATGTGTTCTAAAACACAATGGTTTGATGATGAAACTTCTTAAGGCATGAGCCTTAGTTTTGATAAAAACTGATGGTTGGGTTCGGATGCCATACCATTCCAATTTTACCGTACAACCGTAATACCTGAATTGGGTAGGGCTTAACTGGAAGTTTATATGCCTTAGTATGGGTTCCCTCACGGAAATAGGTTGAGCTGAGGCTACCTCGTGAATGCTCATAGGGGAGGTGCCTACACTAGAGTGTGTAATTGAAAGGTTATGATTGATTATCCGCATACTAAGTATGATGATTCAGGATTATCCCTAGCGGATGTGTCGAATATTGTGGTGAAATTGTACCACCTCTGTAGAGTGTCAAACTATTCGAATAGCCGCATCTGCGGTCATGGATAGTTGGAGTGGCCATATTGTTCCGTTGTCAGATGTTTTCAAAATGACTTGTGAATTGAACTATGACCTTGACTTGACCACAACAGGGTTGTGGACATGAAAACTAGGTTCCCACTTAGGTGATGTAGAAAATTAAATTAGGTTCTTTACTTTTGAACTCCTTATGAAATAAACCTGGCTTTTTGCAAATAAACCTAGAGCTTAAGATTCCTACTAGAACTACCTTACTTGTTAGTGATAGTTTGTGAGTACTTAAAGAGTACTCATGGCTTTGTCCCTGGCTATTCCTGTGCCAGGCTATGAGGAGGACTACCAGGAAGATGGACAGCAGGAGGTATATGACAACTAGGATCATCTCCCATCGTCAGCATTTCCTGTGACCCTGAAGATGGAGCCCCTACTATGTTTACTTTCCACTACTTTGATTGTATTAAGACTGGATCATGAGATCCTTTATTTGTAAGACCTTTATTATGGTTTGTAATGGATGATGTATTGTGATACCAATTCTGTTATGTCTCACAAAAATGGCAATCCTGGGATTGTGAGGTATGGCATAACACGCATCTGCGATTAAAAGTCAGGACTTGCATTATGAGAGGCGACGCAGAAACATAGGATTTCCACAGGTTCATATCACATCTCAGGAATGTGATGGTTGAACCCGTTATCACTGATGTCATTAATGACAAAGGTATATATTTGATATACAATTTTATAAATGTTATAATCTTGCAAACACACTTGTAGTGTTAAGTATATTTGATACTTGTTCTGTTTTACTGAAAACAGGTCCTTCTGCATAGAGGTGCTTGATGGAGACGAGATGACATTGCATGTTGATGGCGAGCTTGATGATGATGGCCAACGACACTCTCCCTCGACATTTATCACTCAGTTTATGTTTAGGATGATTATTGTAATCAGAAGATTGTGAACTTATTTAGTGTGTCTCACACTTTGTGAGACGGTTATTCATATGAGTTTGTAACAAATAGTTGTTCCACTTTTATGAATGATTTCTATTTGTGTTCATATCTTATTTGATTATATGTGAATTATCCTTGTTGTTTCAAACTAATTGATAATACATGAACATTTGTAAAATATTGAAATGCCTTTGAAAATATCCAACTTAATGATATACTCATTAATGGATGAAACCATTGTTTGAATTCAAAGTTATGTGATAATATGTGAAAGACATTCGATTTCTTGTCACTTATAAATCATGCCTAAGTTCGGCAAAATAACTTGAACACCGTGTATTACTTGAATACAAAGTGTTTTAATGAATTGTTAAAAGTAAATACATATTCGATGTATTCTGTTTTGACAGAATGGTAATTATCATTATATGATTGTTTAAATGTGTAAAGAAGTTTACCAAAGGAAACATGAGTATGAAACTATTTGATGTGATCAAAGTGTTTCATCAACAAAGGGTATGAATATAAATAAGAATCTAATTACTACAATTTGATCAATAGTAATGAAATTCGACTTTATAAGAACGGTATAAAGGAAATTGTGGAAGTCAATGCGTTTGAAACGTCAAAATGCAAAGCATCACAATATGATATTTGATATCAAAATGGGTGAATAGATGGCGCCAAATAAATCGTTGTAGTGTAGATGTAGAGATCATTAGTTAGAAATAGTTAGCACTCAATTAGAATATGTAGTGAACCATCTGGATTCGTGAGATCGGCTCCATATCTAGCATGGATCGTCGTGGAAGTTTTGGGGTTATTCGATAAAACCAAAACAATAGAAAATAAGTCCTTATAGAGTATTCATTAGAAACTTTGAATACGAAATCCATAGCTGAAACCAAAAGCAAAACATATATTGCTTGGATTTTGGTGCATTCTTGAGAAAGTTCACATTCAGTGACATTTCTCGATTATGGAGCATATGGAAGCTAGTGAAAAACATGATGAGGATTCAAAACCCTGCATCAGAGTGTTGAGAAGCGCATCGGAAAACATTCCTGAATGATTCTTTTCACAAAGGAAACAATCAATGATATTGATCATTGTGTTTTCCCCACTAGTGTTTTCACTACATGAAGTGGGATTCAAAATGTAACCCATATCTTGTATGGAGACATTTGTGAATCATTTTTCATGATTCTTGAAATATGACATACCTACGAACTACTAAGGAAATAATGGTAAACTAGAATTATGAGAAATCCTATAGCAAAATTCCCTTGAGACTGGAAAGCAATTCGTTGTTGAATCTCACAAGTAAAAGGGGTTACTTGGAATTTTTCCAAATGACTGCAAAGCCATAGTGGAAAAGGGGGTGAATGACAAAAGCTCAATTTGTCAAGTATTGGACAAATTCAAATGCATTTGATTCAAGTGTGCTAAATGTCTAGTGGATTTAAAACTAGTAAAAGTACCATTACCTCATAGTAAATCTTCAAGTTTGATATTTGATCAAAGGATTTTGAAATCATTCAAAATATTGAGTAGATATGCAATTTGCATGAAATTGAGTGGGAGCTATAAAAGTCTTCCTAAAACAATATGTGAATGACATATTTTCGAGTGGGAGCAATATAAGTCTCAAATTCAAATACGTGGGAACATAGTTTGAGTAAGAGTAGTGACTCATACCCAAATATGTTAGGAACATATTTTGAGTGGGAGCTTATAGGAGTGATTCTTAAGTGTGTTAACAATAAAAGCTCAAGTACCAATAAATAATGATTTATAAGGGGTAGAAGTTGATAATAAGTGTATTATGATATTATGTAGTATTTCTTAAGGGATTCTGAAAAGGGTTTCAAAATAGAAATTAATTAAGGAACGAGTCCTTAATAACTCAAATTAGGAATAGTATTAAGTTTAACATCAATGGTTGAAAGAAAGAAAAGGATGATCATCATCCACTATGTTGAGACATAGGTTCTATCTTAGAAAACCATGATGATAACTTAACATAATATATGATCCAATAAGGAATGTTTGAAAAGTGATTAAGTTTGAATCACGGAACATTGAGCTAAGTTTATCCGTAGTGTCTAATAGAGAACCGCATGCATGTTTTCCAAATCAATGAAGGATGACATATCTTAAAGCATAAAGGGTTATGTTATAAGGGAATATGTTGGAAACTCCTATAAAAACTGACTAAAGTCAAGTAGGAAGCGAGGTGAACAAAACATCGAAAGTTGCACAGAGTGCACTCGTGTTTCGATGAATACATTTATAATAATAGATAAGGGTACCATCTAAAGTGTTGTATAATGTTATGGCGGGGCTAGTTCACTTTTAACATAGAATGATGTGTCCTAGGGCACAGTGCCCATGAGAAATCCCTCGAGGTTGATCTAAAGACACTGTAGGCTCCTGGAATCCGGCCTCGTTCTGCTGCCATAGCGACGATGCATACACACAGATGTTATCATGTGATGATAAAGTATTAGTGTCAATTAAGGTGACATTGGTAAGTTGCAAAGGATTTGGGACTGTAAAGTACAGACCCAAGACTCAACCTCTTCCATGAGAAAGCATGTTCAGGGTACTAGATATATGGTGCCAATGATTAAGAACAAATGAAGCTAGTTTATTTGTACTCTAGTGCAAGTGGGAGACTGTTGGAAATATGCCCTAGAGACAAATAATAATAAGGATTGTTATCATATTTCACAAAGTTTATGATTAAGTTTTATATCATGCTATAACTGTATTGAGAGGAAACATCAACACACGTGTGATATATAAAAAACCAGGGGTTCCCAGCGAAACTCTAGTCACTGGTTCATTGGTCAACAGATGATCAAGTTTCTTGATCATGTGGCATTTATGCCAGTTGGAAATGGAGTCAAATCATTCTGAGAATGATATGATGAACCAAAACCCAACCTAAACATCGTGACCTGATCATGTCACGAAGTTCAAGTTACGATGATTAGAAATGGATCCTCGTAGACTATTCCTTAGACCGTGAGGCTATATCAATCACTGTCTCCCGAGAGTGCTTAGATAGCATCAAACGTCACTTGGTAATACAGTGACAATAAAGGTGTGTTCAGGTATTCGGAGGAACCGTAGAGGCTATATATGCCAAGAGAAGGATTTGTCCGTCCAAGTGACGGAAAGATACTCAAGGGCCCACTCAGAGAAGTTATATCCAATAGTTGCGTAGCTTGTGATTTGATCACAGGGATATCACTTGTCGAACGAGTCAAGTAGCATTGTTCGGTAACGAGATTGAACACGACATGGTGATGTCATTGATTAGATCCCGGGTAATGCGAGTGTCGAGATACAAAGGGAATAAGACACGACTATCCCGGTTCAAACGACGAAAGATCTTCATGGAATGCACAGGGGTCACATGGCCATCCAGGTCCCTCTGTTGATCATTGGTCTAGGAGTCTCCTAGCCATGTCTGGAGTGTTCATGAAACGTGGGGGTATCACGCTTAAGGGTTTGATGATGCTTAGAGAGTGTTTATAGGATTGGTAGAATCGCCAAAGAATAGAAGAGAGAAAACCGGAAGGGTTTTGGTAAGTCTGAAGGATGTGCCAAGTGGAGGTGGAAGGTGTTCCATAGCCACGGAGATTGAATAATATGTGAATGAATGTTAAATATTGATTTAATCATTTATTCATAATTATTTAATAAAAGAGAAAATCGATTTAAAGGTCAAAAGGCTTAATGGGCCAATTCGGAGGGAAGAGGGGCCATTAGGGAAAGGCAAGAGAGGAGAAGGGGCAAGGGGGTGGCCGGCTGGTCCAAGCCCCCCCCCCCCTCCCCGCGCGAGGCCCACTAGGGCTGGCCAGCGGCACCCCCTCTCCCTCTCCTTTAGTCCCACCCCGGGACTTTGAGGGAGGTAGTACCTCCCCTCCCCCTATATATAGTGGGGGTATTTGGCCAGATAAATACACATAATATTCAATAAAGGTTTCCTCACTTTTGGGGAGACCTACAATTGATATTCTCTCTCTCTCGTGACCGTGGTCCCAAGTTCGGACTGCGCGAACGAGAGACATCTTCACCGCGGAGTGCCATCGTGCTACGGGATTCGGATCCACGAGCTCTACTTCTGCAACTGTTGCTGGATAGGGGAAGCGGGAGTCATTGTCAGGCACCCGACGTGTGTAACTCCCTGCGAGGTGTCACACTTAAGGCACTCAAGTCGTTGGATCCGTAGGAGCGCAAGGACTTCATCACGACCCTGAGGTCGGCTTCAGCTCGTATACATCAACCACGCTCTCCTGAGCGTTGACAACGCTTTTCGGTCTTCAAGGGTAAGTTCGCGAAAAGCCCCTCCCGTTATTGCATTACTAATAGATAGGTCCTGGCAACATCAGGGTCTCAGGGGCGTAGGGTAAAAATTATTGTTTTCATAACTGGAACCCCTACAGATATAACCCTAGCAACCCCTTGGATACTCTAGTGAGCATATCATTTCCCTGGCAACCCCCACCACAGTGGCAGAAATACCTCCGATAGCCCCCCAAGGATAGTCTAGACACCAATATTGCGAGGAACTGAGGGGTCCCACCCATGTGCTGGATTCTCCACAAGAAATCTACAGCCTCATGATAAGGTCATCCGTCCATGCGAATGGAAAAAGATCCAACTGACTTCTCCATCCCATTCCAAATATCATGGTTAACGCGTATTATACGACGCAAGAATCACTAGCGACGTTGGTTGTTAAGTCCTAGATAATATGTTCCTTTTCCACCAGAACTGTAATAGGAGGTTATTACCACTTGGTAAATAATCCATAATCATATTATTATGAAACTAATGTTTTCGGACCTTTTTGAAATGCAGGTGATGACAACATTTGAGTTACAAGTATTTGATAGAAAATAACCAAAGGACATGAGCAGGTATGAACTTGCTTGTTGTGATTGTAAGATTATGCACTCACGGTCTTGGGACAATAGAAGATCCAAAATCTGGAAATAAAATCATTGGTCCGGTAAGGACTAATGTTTAAAGAAGAAAGATGCAATTATCCGTAAGTAATGCAATGCAATTTCATAACACGAATCCCCGGAATAAGAATCTATGATCTAGGGTTTGGAAACTGGGAATGGTTTCTTTAGTGTGCGTTGCCTTTTTAAATCTATTTCACACATGTGATTCTTATTAAGTCTTGTGAGTGTGTGAACAATATGTAAATGCATGAAGTAGCATACAATACTAAAGCACTCAAATGTTGATAAATGCTTAAAAGCTTTCCTTATACAAGTTTGTTATTAAAACTTGGAGACTTTAAAGATATGATTTGAGTATATTATTTTTAAACAATAACCTTTGAGTAAAAGATTATGTAACTAAGTAAAATCAATTAAACTTGCAAGTAGATACTAAGAGGGTTCTTCTTATTCTTAAAGAAATCACTTTTATAATTGAGTTAGCATTTGGAATTGGTAGATTACTTATGTAATATGGTACTATATTCTGTCCATTTCATAATTCTTCATCAAAGTTGGGTTAATGTAGTATTACTTGATTTTAGTGGTATTTTATTAACATTATAAGTGAATAAGAAATTTTATTCATTTAGAAATTAGTGACTATCTTTTATAACATGGATATGGTATTACTTTAGTTAGTGAATTTCTTTCTTTAGATTCTAAATAAATTCATATCTTAGATAAGAAGTTATAGGAGAATTATTTAATAAGTCCAAAACTTATTTTTAATGGTTTTATAGTTGATAAAAACTTTTTATAAAATAGGACACAATGAATTTTTGGAATAGAAAGTAGCTGGGTTCATCTTCATTTGATAAAAACATCAACTCATATGGTTATTATATTTAGACCATCTATGGATAATTATAAGGATATTAGCAATTTTATATAGACCTTTTATGAATTAATAATAAATGAAATAGGTTTAATTCAAGATATTAGAGGATTAAGTTTTTATTTACTTCAAAAGTGTAATATTATAACTTGTAGTTATTATTTTTGTGAATATTTTGGTATATTATAAATATTTTTATAAGTTATAAATAATAAGATATTATTTTTATAAGTTTTATTACTTTATAAATACTTAATAAATAATAGATATTTAGCTAAGTGTCACAAAAATGTATGAAACAAGTTTATAAATGTATATTTTGTTTTTCTAAGAATTTTTATGAATTTCAATAATAGAATATGCCTTTTTAAGATTTATACTTAATAGCTTATTTACGAATTAATAATAATTATTTTATTTAAGTTGGAAAATAAAGTATGATAGTAAATTTAAATTATAGAGTTTATTTTTCTGAACATTTTGATATATAATACATATTTTTGAGAATTGTTAAACAAAAGATATTGAAGTTATAAGATTTAATCATTTTCTTAAATTGCTGGAAAATATTTATATTTGAATTAATAATGTTTTATCTATTTAGTAAATAGGGAAAGTTTTTTTATAGCGATACCTGGTCTAGCCTGGGTCACTAACCAGTGGGGTCAGGGCCACGTCAAGTGCCACCATAGCACTGACCGGGTCAAACCTGCGGACTAGGCGAGGTGTGACACGCGCATGACGTCACGAGGATGTCAGGACGACTACCATCACCAGGTCATGGTCGCCGGCGGCGATTCCGAGCGTGCACGGGCCAGCAAGACTATGTGTTCGAACCAGTAGGGCATGGGGATGCTAACCATGGTCGTGCCGACTCCTAAAGGTCATCAGAACCTCGGCATTGACGACGACTGATGGCGGTGAGCGGCGGCACACGGAGGCAGAGCCATACAGGAAGCAATTGAAGCAGCAAAAGATAGTGGCGTGTTCAGTAGCTCACCAGGAAGCTTGTAGAGGTGACGACGTGGAGAGGCAAGGTCGGAATCAGTGGGAATGGCGACAAAGGTTGTCACAGCTAGAGGTGTCTTTACGGCAAAGGAAAAGGCTTCGGCTTGTGTGAGCTGGGGCATTCAAGCGAGAACAACGAGGAGATCATGATGGCGGTCTCAGATAGCCGAAATACTGACGAAGACAATGACTCCCCATAGCTCTGACGAGCTAGGTTTCCAGCGAATAAGGGAGCAGGAGGAAGAAGGGAAAACGGGGTTCGTTCTCTATGTGTATGGGGCTTTATACACGTTGGCAGCGTCGGTAGCATGAATCGTAGCGCGGCGGTCATCTTGACAACGGTGGACGGTAGAGCACTTGCAAGTGAGCTGCTTCTAGTCGATTAGGAAGATGACAATGATGCTATCTTGCAAAAATAACCTTCCGTGTGTTCAGCCTTAACTCGTGGTCCTCAGCGTGACCCACCTGTCAACCAGAGAGAGAGGTGATCCGGTTGTCCTAGCTGGGCTGATGCTGGGCCATAGCGGAATGAGCGGGGAGTTGTGTCTGCTGCGCTGGGTGACGAACAGGAGATGGGCCATGGGCCGGTTCCTCTAATAGCTTTCTTCTTTTTCTTTTTAATTTTTATTTCTGTTTTTCCCTTTTCCTTTTCAATATAAATTTTCTCAATGATTCAAATATTCAAAATTCAGTGAATCAACAAGGGTTCTACATGGTTAATGTAACTAGTTGGTTTGGTATTCCTTTTTAGTATTTTTAATATTCATGATTATATAAAGTACTATTTTCATTAGAAAATATAAATAGGAATTAGGGTTTCAGGGATTCATTTCTTATATAAAAATCTTATAGAAGTGACTTTGTTTACACCATGATAATTATTATGGTAAGGATTTAAAATGGTAAGTGATATATATATATAATTCTATTCATACTTAACCTCATATAAGAAAATTAATATATATATTATAGTGCTTTAAATCTTTGTGGTTCATAATATGTTGATTTAAATTGCATGGTTCTCAAAATTTGGCATTTCCTTTATTCAAATTCCTCTAAAATGCTATTCATAACCATCCTACTTCTTTTCAAATTGGGCATGGCAATTACTTAACTAGTTTTTTACTACTTTCTTAAGCATGGTTAATGTCTTGATAGAATATTAGGATACAATGGCTATTAGCAACTACCATTTATGTGGCACATATGATTTAAGTGCCAAGAAACATTTATGTAGGGTTTCTCTTATAAGCACTTTTTATAAACTATAGAACTCATATTCAATTATGGATAGGGATAAAATTTTAAGACTAAGCATATGCCATCATGTTTGGTGACAATGAATTATATCTCAACTTAGAGTGAGCTATTGAGATTACCTCCTAATGTGATCTTGATGGTTTATGAGACTAGACTTTTATTAGGGTTTAAGATGATAATATAGGTAATGCTTTCTTCAATACACCCTCAACTGGTATTCTAACTATTTCTTAGAACTTCATTTGACTAAGAGATATTATCCAATGGTTACCTAAAATAAGAAATGGTTCCACTACCAACTTAATTCTAGAATTTTGGTAAAGAGGTAGACATGATTCTGTTTATGGCCTTATATGATCTTGATTAAAGGTTTCTCCAGAATTCCTATCCGAATTACTTCACTAAGCTAGGGTCTTAGTTAAGGAATTCCTTTCCTAAATATACTCTATATAGATCTCTTATTTTATTCACTAAGATCACATCTGTCTAAATGAACTAATCATCTGACTCCACCATATCCATCATCATATGATGACATGGTCATGTCATCACAACAATACTCATTCTCCATTCTTACTCTAATATGTAATTTCTATTTCTTAGCTACCTCTACTGAATCTATCAATGTAGCTATTTCTAACCCCATCGATTAACTCCTTTTATATTCACCTTGCATCTACTTCCAAGGCTTGCAGGATTACAATCCTCTCTATATCACATATGATATCAATCCTCTAAAATGGGTAGGGTGTTACTCCCATAATACAAGTTTGTTCTTGTATTAGCTTGGTTAAACCACTGTGCCTCCAACTATTCCATAGAACTCATATTATATACTTCATCATACTCTAGCTTGACTTCTCATGATCAAGCTAGATGATTCAGCTTACTAAGGTTTTGCCTAATTTAGTATTCTCACAACACTTCTTCATCATATAATCATCTATTATCAAGTGACTTGAGAACAATGAACACCATCCTTTGATCATGCTGAACTTAGGCTTCTATTTGTCTGATCAAGACCCATCATCAACTAAGTAACAGTCTTATACTAATCTCTCTATAGGGTTATCTTGTTAAGGAAACTTACTTTAGGTTTATACCTACTTGGCTTAACAATATTATTACTTGATACTCTAACACTACTAGCTTTCTTATAACTTCATAACCATTATCTTAACTCTTGGGTTTAGATACTTATTCTAGTGAACTCATGAGTGAGTTAACTCCTTCAACATCCAATGGTTTGATCACCACTAAGGATCTCATTCCATTGATGATGGCACACTTCACCACAGCTAGTTCCTTCTTATTAATTTACTTAAGGTCTTTGGAAATTCAATATAGTAGGTCAAAGCTAAGAGTTAATAAGTGCTACGTCAAGAACTGATTACTCAACATTGATGACCAATTGACACTAGGACTTGGTTGAATTGGAATGTCATCTCTTAATATGATATTAAGGGTATGTGCTGGATGGTCTTGGCTTGACTTCCTTTTCTACTCTATTTGTGATAAGAGTTAATGTTTAAGAACTACCATGATACCCATGGTAGGAATAACTATGGCAAGCAAGTGTATCAAGATTTAGTTATAATATTTCTTTACTTGGGTTATATACTTGATTGGATATTCAAGAGTTGTTGCAATGAATACCATGATATGATCTCTATAAGATCCCTTATTGTTCATTTAGTAATGTGTTATGGGTTTAGCTATATAGCATTAATCTACCCGTAGATCAAATTATACTACCCAAAATAGGGTTTTAGTAAAGGTCATATTAGAACTTATCAGAATCAACTTGATGATCTACTTCAGTTCCACCAAGTTAAGAGAAGCTTCAATCACTTTGACAAGTTTTATTAAAAAGCGCGAAAATTATCCAGAGTTTCTATGCATGAATGCAATGCACACACCTGATCTCATCCTATTTCTAAGCTCTAATGTTGGGATGTTCCAACGATCACCGGGTATGGGAAGGATGCGCCTGTACCACCAGTCCGTACCGACTACATCGCCAGGTAAAGGCCGACGGTGGCTGGCTCCCAGCCACCCTTCTTCTTCTTCCTCTTTCTTTCTTGCTCTTTCTCTCTCCACCTCAAACCCTATCCTCCTAGAACCTTTGATTCTTCATTGATTTCGTGTTTTTGAGTGGGGGAATCTTCACATTGGTAAGTTTCTCATCTGATCCATGCTTTATTTTATACCATGGTTGAATTCATCACATTGTCTGTTTAGATGAGTTCATCATATTTTGAGATTATTGTTGATTCCTCATGTTAGGATTTGTAACGTCTACCTGTAATCGTTTGTTCATGTGATATAAACTTGATGCCTATATTTTGTTTAAAATTTTTGCAGCACAACGCATAACATTGGAAGGATTTCCCCTCAGGCAAGGTTTCGGGTATGACAGGAGCCTCGGGTTCCACCAACCCGCCGGGGTCGAAGAAGAGGCGTTCGGAGGCGGAGAACTTGAGGAACACCATGAATCGAGACTATGAGAGGGTGAGAAACCGTAAGGTTTTACCCAACAAGTGGGTAGACCATGAGTTCCTCTCCCGCCAAGGCCTTTTGGAGGACTTTGAGCATATGAATGTGCATGCTGGCATGGTCCCCCTCTCCTACTACTTTGTCGACACCTACAAGCTCGCCATGTACGAGTTCCTGTAATCATTCCATGATGATCTCGAAACTCATGAGCGTAATTGCACTATAAGTTTTGTACTCAATGGGTAGCTCCACAGTCTTTCCTTTTATGAATTTTGTGATTGTTTTGGATTCTCCCATGAGGGGAGCTTGATATTAATGACAATGTGCACATGGAGGCAATGCATTCTTGGGAGCAGATTTTTGTCCACAGGAAAACTAATTATTTGCACAAGAAGAGCGCTACCATCCAGAACCCCACTATCTGTTATTTTCACACCTTCCTAGTAAATTCTATTTTCAGGAAAGGACATGTCGGGGCAATGGCAGGCCCCGAGATTACCGTAATTCATATGGCCTTGCAACTAGAGATGGAGCACAAGGTAAACTTAGGTGCTTTACTCATCTAGCACTTTCGCCGCCAAAGGTCAACTTCCGCTGGGGGAATTCGTTGTGGTGTCTTGGTCACCTAGATTGCCTACGCAACCGAGTTTGTCCTGCCACAAGAAAGGGTTGTGGCTGGCAGTAAGATTCTGGATTATATCCATATGACTAGCACCAAATTTATGGGGGTCTATAGACCCAAACGCTCCCTTCGTGTTTACTAGCTTTATTTTGAGCCTAACGGTGATCTCCACAAAGTTTTGCTTCCTTTTGTCCAAACTTTTGGTTTTCCAGGTAAACAGAGTTGGATCCTCACCGAATAGGAGTTCCAGCAAGCACTAATCCTCTCAGGGAGGATTGCGCCGCAAGGAGGTCACCCCAATTGGGAAGACGCAGTAGCTGGCCAACAGCAGCATGAACAAGGTGGAGAAGATTGGAATGTCACAGGCTAGGGTGACTATGGTCAATAGCACCATCACCAACAACCTTTCCCTCAGCACCAGTAGAAATGTATGCCTCCACCACAACCGGGATTCAACTATGTCCCGAGAGGTGAATTTGACCAGGTGGTGCATTACATTGACAACATAGAAAACACGTTGCACGATGCGAACACCAACATAGTCAACCTCACCCAAGACTTCACATCTGTCATGACCGACTTTCCAAAATGCTACCCAAACTACCCCTACCAGCAGCCGCCAGCTGATGGTGGCAACTTTTGATTCCAGATAGGCCAGGAGCCTAAGCTTGGGGAGGTTAAACTCCTCCCACCTTTTTGCATTCATATTTTTCGTTCTTCTTTTGATTTATTTTGTTTTCATTTCCGTGCATGTTTACTTGCAGTTTTGCGTTGATAAAAAGAAAATTTCTCTTGCTCTCGTTGATTTTTCTACAGGTTACTCACTTCTAGTGATTGAGCTATGGAGACAAACACAAAGAGTTGGCTCAAGTAGGAGATGAGAAAGCAAGAGTAGGTACCACATTCATATTTCCCTTCTTCCTGTAAGCTTATTCATGAACATTTTATGTCTGTTCGGTTGCCCTTGAGTTCGACTACGCGCTTAACTTGTTATATTTTAGGACTTGATCTCAAAGGTTTTTGTCACTACTTTGGTTAAGACTTACGACAATTTAAATTAGTTCGAAAAACAACTCCTTGGATTACAATTTCAAATTTGTAAGAATAATATTTAAGTGTCTCTCGACAATTTTGGTGCCATGTTTTTGTCTTAAGGGCTTAATCTTAGTAGTACTCAACCCCACATACTGATCATTGACTTGATGATACCTTCTAAAAAAGATTTGTTGGATAGAACGAACTTTTTATGGTGGGAGAGGGAGATGCCAAAACTTGTTTTGACCATCTGTAACAAAAGAGAAGAAAGAAATAAAAGTTCTATGTTTCTCATACACACCTTTGGGATGCCAACAACTCCGCTAGCTTTTGAACGATCTATGGTATAAACTTGGATTTCGACTATGAGTTGATGGCATGAGTGGCATACGTGTCACTATTTGGGCAAAATTATTGGTATTCTCAAAGTTTGTGTAAGATCTTACAAAAGGAACATCCAATGATCCTTGAAAGAGGAAGAAAAAATTTACCGTCAAGATGTGAGATGAAAATATTCAATACTTTTGAGACCTTTGGCATCACCTCACCACCTAAATTGAATAATTAAAGTTCTTGAAAGACAAGGAAAAGAAGAGGTATTTGATAGCCACGATTATCGAAATGGTTGTTAATGAAAAAGCTCTAAGTTTATCCTTCTTTTGACATCTACTTGTGAACCCTTAATTTTGACTCAAGCGATCTTGCTTAAAACATTTTCACTCTCATAATAAGAGAGGCACTTAAGGAAATTGATTTGTAAGCCTAGCCAAATTTTTAACAATCTTATTTGAATTATAAGAACTATTAGCTAGCTCATTACTTGCATTTAGGAATTGAACTTAAGTGCAATTGTTCAGATATATTATGCTCATGTTCAAAGTTGCAGGATTTGACACAATGGAATATGGTACAACCTCGAACTTGTAAGTTTTTCGTCTTGATTCAATTCCTCGCTATTACTCATTATAGCTTTATCACTCAAGGGTGAGTAACTGCTAAGCTTGGGGAAGTTGATAGCTCCAAATTTCATCACTTTTTATCATATTTTCCTCTTGTTTATTGCTGGATTTCACTGAAGATTATCCTTTCTACTAACATTAACATTGAAAATTAGCGAATCCTTGGTTTCTTGTAATGGTTTTCAGGCAATGAACATTTACGGAAGCTCTAATAGCATTTATGGGCTAATTTCACCTAAAGAAGCAAATCTCCAATTGGAGCCCATTCCATTGGTGGCGTCGAGAACGCTTAACGACCAGCGATACGGTTAGGATGCGCCCGTACCGTCCACCCGTACTACACGCCGCCTGCTCTGTTATATCAATACAAGTAACTTTCATTAAGGAGAGGCGACAAGAAGGATGATGGAAATGAAAACACAGCCACCACAAACTCACCCAGAGGGGGTTAGATCAGATCTAGAAGAGGAGAAGAACTTCCCCTTGTTCCTCGACGATTTTCAACTCCTCAACCACACGCTCCACCATCATCCCCATCATTACTTAGAGAGAGAGAGATTGGAAATTGTAAGATAAGGGTTTGATACTTTGATCTACCTTTGGTTTGTATTCGATTTGATCTTCAATCACTATTGAGGTTTGCTATAATAACTTTGATATGATTCCTATTTGCAATACAATTATGCTGTTGATTTGTCTTCCTCTCATGCCTGAGTAAATCCCCATAGCCGTGGGAGATGTAGGGGATTGGTTAGATGTGTTGTGCCTCCTTTAAATCGATCCATTTGTGATTGTTGTAGTGTTTATTAAATAGTGAGAATGATTATCTATGTTTGCCTAATGCTTATTATCTAATTTAAGGGCCCAGGTAACATGATCCAAAGATCTCATAGGTATGAGCTTGTATGCTAGTGAATCGGCGACCCTCGAGTGACATGGCTGATATCAATGAGGAGCTAGCATTACTCGAGGATAACAAGGAACCATCAAGATTAAAGCCTTGATTCGGTCGCAAGACCTTAATTAATGTGCTGACCATTACCATGGTAACATGCAGATGGATCATTGGGGCTGGGAAGAATTGGCTATGAGGACTCCTAGTCGGTATATGGATTGCTTTCCTACTCACTTACAAAAAATAAATATCACTATCACTTATTCTACTTTATGCATTTGGCACTTTCACTATCACCATGAACTGTTTCTCTACGTACCTAATTTCTCATCTGTAGGACCTTCAAACACCTTTCACATCTTTAATTTTATGCAATTAATCTTTATTTATTTCCTAATCAAGTTTCCTCTATCTTTTACTCACCACTTTCCACCGTCAGCTTTTGCAGTCAATTCACTTAAGACCCGTGACACCCTGAGTGCGATAGAAACGCCGCATAAAAACACTTACCTAGGCTCCTTATCTGGATAAATATAAAACTGGAATTAAGACTTCGGTGAAAACATTCTCTGACAAACCTGTGCACTTGCAGGCCATCATTCGCCTCTTTTCCTCAGTTGCTTGTACATGTAAAAAATCTGTGTACAACTCACCTGCTTTCTCTAGCAATTGACATGATTTTGTGTGCTTTATCGTAATTTCATCTTATCAATGTCATTTTGTAAAACATGATAATGAATTGTCATTTTACCACTTGATTTTTACCTCGAAATAGCCTTCGCTTTATAAATAAAGCAACTACCCAATACAAGAGTTTGAACAACTGAAAATGCTGGAGAAACAGCTAAAACATGCCCAAAAGGGAAGAAAAAATGGAAAATGCGGCGAATCAACGATACGAGGGTGACCCACCACTGCTACAGCCTCTGAAATTGTCCCGGCCCGCTCCTGGCACCCCGAATCGCCCAGTACCAAAATAGCACCTTCAGGAAGGGAAGCCCCATGGTGACGGCTCTGCTGTCTGGTCCAGTGCACTATACCTAGGGTTTCCCGCAGCACTCAGAGTAGAATGGATTGGGGTTATCCGCGATGCCCTCCAAGGAGGAAAGACAGCACCATGGTGGAGTCGGATGGGCCGAGAAGGATTTCTCCCTTACCCCACGCACAACAGAACTCCGGAAGCTTTGAATCACCACCACCAATCTCGCCGCCAACCAGCATGCGCCGCCACGATATTGTCGTCACCATCGCCAACGTCTCATCGTAGACACTAGCAAGCAGTCCACAGGACAGAGGCACTAGACCTAGCTCAAGCCAGAGACTGCAACACAACAACCGGCAGGAGGAACCCACCTCCACCACTGAGGTTGGTCATCGCCCGGACAAAGCAGCACGGTCACACCAAGCCTACGCGGCTCGGCCGGGCCCTAAGGGGCCCGTAAAGCCCCCACCGCCTTGCTACAATGGGCCATCCGTCGGGCCGCCATCCCCTACTGGAGCCTCGTCACCACCATCGTCTCCAGGATGGCAACATCGTTGTGAACACACCGGCCCGTCGAAGCCCAAATTGGGCCCGTGGGGCCCAGATTTGGGTCGGGCGAAGATCAATGCTTGACGTTGTGGTTGCGACCTGCAACGGCACGCGGTCGCCCACCACCACCAGAGGAGCTCTGAACCACTGTTTCTCTAGGTGCACTGCCGCTACTGAGAAGCTCGCCCCGATGGGTTCCCATGGTGCAGGGACAGCAGAGTTGGCGCCTCCAACGCCACCTGGGCTTTGCCCGACGGCCCCTGCCTGTGGCAGCAATGGGACTGCAGGGGCACGGGGTGGTCTTGGCTGGAAGAGGAGGGGCACGCCGTTGCCCTCCCCCGGAGTTGGTTTTCATTGTGGGAATTACTTTTTCTTGATTTTTACCTCCATTATACAAAGTATAAATTTGCGGGGAATTCAACAGGATCGTGTGCCAAGGCGGACCCATAAATCTAGTGGCTAGAATGCTGGGACTAAGATCATCTCCACTCACGTTCCCAGGAAGGCGTTCCTAGGGCTTTTTTTCGTCTGGACGAATTTTCACTCAGTCGCATTCCCAGGACGCCGGTTTCGTCCGGATTTGGCCCAAAATACATCCTGTGTCCCCAGGCCGATCCCGCGGCACCGGGAATGGCCTGGAAACGCCGGATGGAGCAAAAACGAGGATGGGCCAGTCCTATCAGCGAGACATCCTATTTTCCACCACCAGTCGCCCCTCCCGTGGAGAAGGGTTCCCCCCTAGCTGCCTTGTTGCAAGGCTTGCACTGGCGAAGCTCCACCGATTCAAGCTGAATTCGCGCCCGTATATAGGTCCGCCTCCACCGCCGCAACTTCCCCTACAGCCTAGGCCACTTTTCGCTGCCCCTCCTTCACCGTAGCTCAGCCATGCTTCGAGCTCCCACCACCTCGCCCGCCAAGTGTTCGACGATTGGCCCGTTCAGCCATGGCCTCTGACGACGAAGAGTTGTTCGCCGTGTTGCTGGGGGAAGAGAACACCGTAGCCACCAAAGATGTAGAGCACGTGCAAATTCTCACCTCTCTTGCACGGCTGTACATGCAGACCGCAACGCTAAAGCGTGGAGGCTCGGTGAAGCGTCACCGGAAGTGCAAAGCAAGGCAGAGGGTGGAGGGCTACTATATGATGTACGCCGACTACTTCGGCAACGAGCCGCTCCACGAAGAGGCCGTGTTTTGGCGCTATTTTAGGATGAGCCGAAAGCTCTTCCTCGAGATCGTGCATGCCTTCCGAGAATTCAACCCCTATTTCGTGTGCAAGAAAGATTGCACCAGCATGGTTGGGTTTTCCTTACCGTAGAAGTGCATAGTGGCTATGAGCTTGCTTGCATACGGAGCGCCAGGTGACAGTGTTGATGACTATCTTCGCATGGCTGAGTCCACCACCATCGATTGCTTATACTGGTTCTATAGAGCGGTGATTGCAGCGTTTGGGCCACAGTACTTGAGAACACCCACTGCTAAAGACACTGCTCTAATCCTCATAGTCAATGAAAGAAGAGGATTCCCTGAGATGCTTGGAAGCATAGACTACATGAATTAGCACTGGAAGAACTGTCCATTTGCATGGCAGGGGTCAGGGGATGTACAAAGGCCACAAAGGAGGTTACACTGTGATACGTGAGGCAGTTGCTACACATGATCTTTGGATCTGGCACTCCTTCTTTGGTATGGCGGGATCGAACGACGATATCAATGTTCTCAACTCCTCAAATGTCTTTGCCAAGCTTGTTGAGGGTCATGCTCCCCCGTTGACTTTGAGATCAATGGGCACCACTACAACAAGGGATACTATCTTGCAGATGGCATCTATCCAAGATAGCCAACATTTGTGAAGACTATCTCAAACCCGATACTCCTCAAGCATGCTCAGTATGCCAAGGAACGGGAACTTGTAGGAAGGACGTGGAGCGGGCATTTGGTGTGCTCCAATAGAGGTTCGCAGTTGTCTGGTTCCCTGCTATGACCTGGTTGAAAGATCAGATGTGGGAAGTGATGAATTGTTGTGTGACCTTGCACAACATGATCATTAAGGATGAGAGGAAGGATCTAGTGAGTTTGGTCGAGCAGAATGAGCCATACTACAGACAGTAACCTCTTGCACAGCCTGATCACCAGGTGCCGCCAACCTAGGCTGCCTTCGTCGCCATGTGTCAGGAGATCCGACACCCGGTAGTGCATCAACAGCTGCAGGATGAGCTGGTTGAGCACCTATGGATACGTAGGGGCAACACATATATGCCTAGTATGAACTGGCCGAACTAGGCCGAAATATGTTGTATTTTCATTGTTCGCCGAACTATGTTTAATTTTATGTCAAAATGTGGTTAATTTCGTGCAGAACTATGCCGAACATTGGTCCGTATTCGTACTATGCCAAAATATCACTGGTAGAAAAAGGGTCTTTGGTCCAGCGCCCAAATTCTATTGGTCCCGGTTCGTTTCCTTAATCGGGACCAATGCCAGGTACCGGTCCCGGTTCATGCCGCCTGGGCATTGGTCCCGGTTCATCTCTAAGCATTGGTCCCGGTTCCTGGCATGAACCAGGACCAATGCCACCGTGATGCACACATTGCGTTCTGCGGAGCATTGGTCCCGGTGCATGCCACGAGCCGGGACCAAAAACCCCTCGCTGGTCCACAATCCGGGACAGATCTAAATTAATTCGAGGCAGAAATTGAATCGAGGCAGAAATTAATTCAAGGCAGAAATTGAATTGATCAGTATTTTTGAAAAAATCTTCCACAAATTAATCGAGACAAAGATCTAAATCGAGACATTTTATTAATTCGACCACAAATTCTTTCTAAAAAAAGGTGCGATTTTACAAATTCTTCCTAGTTGACAATTTCACTTCCGTTGTCGCTGTCCTCCGAGCCGTCGGCTTCCTCGTCGTCGGACAAAACCTCCATGATTTCCGCATTGTTTGGGAGACGGAGCTCCTCTGCACGGTGAGCGGCATCGATGGCCGTGTAGACGTCCAGGGACATACCAGAACCTCTCCCGCCCTTTTCGGTTGCGGAGATCTGGGTGCACCACGCTCCCGTAAATGATGCGGTTGCCAAGCTTGGCCTTTCGCTCCTTCTTGAACAGCCGGGGCCAGTACGGGCTGGCCACCGCGTACCGGGGCAACGCCCTCTTCCACGCGGGCACCTGGCGGCAACGCTCCGCAATTAAGCTCTCCATCTCGTATCCATCGGGGACGAGGAGCGGAGCCACCAGCACACCCGCGTAGCTGATGCGCCATCCAACGGGCACCGTCGCGCGCGGCGGCGCAAGGATTTTGTAGTACGCGAACATCGCCGCCTCGTAGAAGTTGAGCGTGGGCACCTCCATGGCGACGCAGTGGAGATTGGAGAGGGAGGGGAGACGAGACGACAGCGCGGTGGAGAGGTGCAGAGGGCGAGGCGATGGCGCGGTGGAGATTGCAGAGAGGCCGAGGCGATGGTAAACGCGACGCGCTTTGGCCTCTTATTTGTACACGAGGACAACGAAGCGACGGTGGGCATTGGTCCCGGTTCATGCCACGAACCGGGACCAAAGCCCCTCCCCGCGACACGTGGCGGCCCAGCAACGCCCCCCACCCAGGTCATTGGTCCCGGGTCGTGCCATCAACCGGGACCAATGACCTGGGTGGGGGGCGCGTTGCTGGGCCACCACGTGTTGCGCATGAAGGGCTTTGGTCCCGGTTCGTGGCGTTAACCGGGACCAAAAACCCTACCCTAGCTATAAATAAGCCTAACCCATCCACTTATTTTTTCTGGAATTTTGTGTGGGAGTGGATGCTAGGTTTTTTTCTTCACACTACACACAAGGTGTTCGATGAAATGTCCGAGCCACGCTTAAGTTCGCACAACACGGTATCCTCGGCCGAGGTTAGCAACCTTATCTTCTTTATTTGTAATTGATACAAAAATATTGCATGTGTCCATGTAGGGTGGTCATTTCACTATTCACGATGTCATTGTCATGGTTAATTATTATGACGCACATCGATGTGTGGATGCGATGGATGTACAGCGACCGACGTGATTCTGATTTTATTGCAGGCCTGCATAAATTTATCGATTTGGATAAGGCAAACAAAGTGGATAATTTTATGCCTTGTCCCTATGTCGACTGTCGGAACGTGGCGGAGCACTCGGCCCCGAGAATCCTTCAAAGCCATCTGCTTCGGAGAGGTTTCATGCCTGGATATTATTGTTGGGCCATGCACGGAGAAAGAGGGGTTAGGCTGGAAGAAAATGAAGAAGAGGAGGATGATGACAACTATCCTATGTCCCCTGAAGAATACGGTGATACTGCAATGGAAGACAATGAAGAAGAGAGAGGCGGCAATGAAGAAGAACAATGGGCATCGGATGAGCCCGCTGATGGTCTTGGTCGGGTCATTTCTGATGCAAAGCAACAATGCGATATAGAAAGGGAGAAGCTTAAGTTGGAGGCCATGCAAAAGGATCACAAAAAGTTGTTGTACCCAAATTGCAAAGATGGAAGCACAAAGCTCGGCACCACACTTGAACTGCTGAAATGGAAGGCAGAGACTGGCTTATCTGAAAAGGGATTTGAGAAGTTACTGAAAATAATGAAGCCGAAGCTTCCAAAGGATAACGAGCTGCCCGAGACAACGTACGAAGCAAAAAGACTATTTGCCCTCAGGATTAGACGTGGAGAAGATACATGCATGCATTAATGACTGCATCCTGTACCGTAGTGAGAAGTACGAGAATATGGATAAATGTCCGGTATGCACTGCATGTCGATACAAGATCAGACAAGATGACCCTAGTGATGTTGAGGGCAATGATGAGCCCCCGGAAAGAGGGTGCCTGCTAAGGTTATGTGGTATGCTCCTATAATACCACGGTTGAAACGTCTGTTTAGAAACAAAGAGCATGTCAGGTTGTTGCGATGGCACAAAGAAGAGCATGAGAAAGACGAGAAACTGAGACACCCCATCGATGGGTCGCAGTGGAGAAACATCGAGAGAAAGTACTCGAACTTTGCAGGTGACGCGAGGAACTTATGGTTTGGTCTAAGTACAGACGGCATGAATCCTTTTGAGGAGCAGAGTTGTAGTCACAGCACCTGGCCAGTGACTCTATGTATCTACAACCTTCCTCCTTGGTTGTGCATGAAGCGGAAGTTCATTATGATGTGATACATTGCAAATGTATCTATAATTTTTGATGTTCCATGCTTGGTTTTATCCACTTTCTTGTGTTTTGTCCACACTTTGGAGTACTTTTCATATGATTTCTTGGACTAACCTATTAACAAGAGCCACAGTGCCAGCTGCCTGTTTTCTATTGTTTCTGGTTCCAGGAAAGTCAGAAAATGAATATTTTCGGAATTGGACGGGACAAAAGCCAAAGTTTCTATTTTTCCGGAAGTCATGATATGCCAGAATACAAGATGACGAAGGGCTGGGGGCCAGCCACACCACCTGGCCACGCGGCTAGGCCTGGCCCGCGCCAGGGGGTGGTCTGGCCGACCCCAGCACCCCCTCGGCCTCTCCTTCCGCCTAGAAGATGCCCTCGGGACGAAAACCCTAAGTACCTGATCAAAAATCCACGAAAGAGTCTGTAGCCGCCGTCATCTCCATCCCTAGATCGGGAGGGATCTGAAGCTCTTCCCGGCACCCTGCCGTAGAGGGGAATTCACCCTGGAGGCCTTCTTCATCATCATGCAAGCCTCCGGTGTGATGCGTAAGTAGTTCATCTGTGGACTACGGGTCCATGTAGTAGCTAGATGGCTGGTTCTCCTCCATTGTGCTTTCATGTTTAGATCTTGTGAGCTCCGTTCATGATCAAGATCATCTATTTGAAATTCATACATGTTGTGTTTGCGGGGATCCGATGGATATTGAGATGCTATTTCAGATTGATTATTGATTCTATCATGTCTTTGTTATTTGTGATCTTGCATGCTTTCCGTTGTTAGTAGCTATCTTGGCCAAGTAGATGCTAGCAACTCCAAGAGTTAGTATTTATGCTCGATAGTGGGTTCATGCCTCTGGTAATCTGGGGAGGTGACAGAAATCTCTAAGGTACTAGATGTGATGTTGCTACTAGGGAGAAAACAACAATCCTTTGTTCATAGAACAATCGTATTGTTTACATTACACGCAATTCTTAAAGCAATAATCTGTTGCTTGCAACTTAATACTGGAGGGGGTTCAGATGATAACCTGAAGGTGGATTATTAGTCATAGATGCAGTTGGATGGCGGTCTATGTATAATGTTGTAATGCCCAATCAAGTTCCAAAGGAGTCAAGATGATTAGTATATGCATGTATTGCTTTCTCGATGTTTGTCAATTGCCCCGCTGTAATTTGTTCACCCAGCATATTATTAGGGATATTAAAACTGAGTCAAAAAGGAGGCCTCCCACGAACTGGGCAGTTTTGACCGTCCGATCGCGCCCCCCACGTCATTTTGGCCGTTGGATGATCCTTAGCTCCCGCGTGGACCGAATTATCCCTTAAGGACACTTCTCTAGACATCACAAAGCCTTTCTATGCTTAATTGGGCTAGAATGTCTATCTATTTTGGCCCGCTCTACTCCACCTTTTGACAACCGGTTCTCCTCGTACGAAAAAAATTGAAGAGGACACAGGCGGCAGCAGACTCCAATGGAAACGGGTCTCCTTGCTCATACGGAACACCAGAAAAACAATTGAAGAGGACACACGATGCGGCGGAAAACTCCAATGTAAATTCAACCACCCAGACAAGACGCACACCTCCCGATCGATTGGACCGCATGCCGAAACCTAGACCGGGCATGCAGCAAACTCCAATCGAGACTCGACCGACCGAGACCAGATGCACACCTCTCAATCCGTTTGAATGCAGGCCAGAATCTGGAGCGGCCATCGATCTCTCCTGCGGATGCGGTACAGATCCTGCCCTCACCTCCCCATTCATGGCGACCTGATGTGCTGGTCTTAATTGATCTTTATGACCGTGTTATTTTTTTAGTTCTTGCAAATCCCTAATGGCAGTCATTGTGCACAAATTGACGGTGGCAGATGATTGTGGTACGTTACTACACTGCCTACATGTCCTATAAAATCTCTTGCCTCAGTTTCTACCCGTGCTACTCCCACTCGATAGCAGATTCTAGGTCTAATGGTGGTCTGATTGGTTGCTTCTATTTCCGAACGAAATACCCATCTTCTTCAGATAACAATTGTCATCTCTTCTAAATCAGAAATATATTTCTCTGCAGGTTCTGTTTGTTCTAGCTCAGCTGCTTACATTCTATGAATGTGACTCCTCCTACAAAGAGACATGCTTCTATTACTTCCTTCATGTTATTTAAATATATCCTCAATTTATTTGTTGTACTCATTTTTACCTTCCAATTTAGAAAATCATGAAATATTTTAGTAGCATGGCCCCTTATCAACAGATAATACACTGCGAATCTTGTGTAAGAAAATTATGTGCCTAAGAAAATTCTATGGAGCCTGAACAAGAGAGAAAGAATATTGACAAAGGAAAACCTACGTAGACAAATACAATACAAATTCTAAGGTATATTTTAATTCAAATAGAATTTTGTCATTTCATAACTATGAATTTTCTAATGGACGGGCGCGGCAACACGCGCCTACAAGATCTAGTCTATCTTAAGGAGAGCCACCTCTAGTGAAGTATAGATCCCGGTCCTTTCTTTTACATACAATCTATAAACTGTTTACTGCTTTGTGTTTACTTTCTGCAAACTATTACTTCCTTCCATTCGATACGTTTAATTCTTTGTTTTCAGCAAAACAGGTGAGATTGACAACCTCATCGCAAGTTGGGGACAGAGTTCTGCGGTTGTGTTGTGCAGGTCTCCACGTTGCTGCTGGCACCGGTAGTGCGCCCTGCCAACGTTCAGCTAGCTACACCTTTGGGGTGTTTCCTTGCTCCTACTGGATTTATAACCTTGGTTTCGTACTGAGGGAAAACTTGTTGCTGTTCTTATCATACCTTCCTCTTGGGATTCCCCAACGAGCTCGATATATTTTGGGCCATCAAGCATATTTTCTGGCGCCGTTGCCGGGGAGTCTAGGACATCTTCACAAGGGGATTCCCTCATAACCAATCTCTTTACTTTGTTATTTTTGTTTTTCTTTGTTTCTTTTTGCTTTGTTTTCTTGTTTTGTTATTCAAAAACACACAAAAAATAGTTTTACAAGTTTGCTTTCTTATTTGAAAAACACAAAAAAATTAGTTCCTATCTTAAGTTGCCACTATGTCTAGCCTTGCTCCAATCACTATGTCACCCGAGGAAATGATTTTCACTTTTAAACAAGGAATTGAAGAGAGCTTCAAGGAAGCTTGGTCTATAATCTTTGATCTACATGAAAAAACTGAGCCTAAAATGACTCAAAGCTTGTTCCTTAGCAGTTTTTACCTTGGAATTGCTCTTTTCTATAGATATGATTTAGATGTTGTTGTGGGAGGAGATTTCCTCCAATGTAATGAGGATGATGCTATTAATGCTATAAAGAAATTTATCCTTACTTACAACTTGCCTAGCCAAACTGATATTTCTTTCGCAAAAATATTTGCAAGATTGAACACTCTTGAGACTGGCACTGCTAGCTTAAAAGATTGCTATAGTACGCTTAGGGAGCATCACAATTATATTCCAATAAATTCTGAACCATCAAAGTGGCTCCCCACATTAAAGATTGAGATAAACACTCCAACTTTTCAAGCCCGCTGTGATATCATGTCTGAATTTTGTCTTATGCCCAAAGATATTTATGAATCTTTGAATCTTTGAGGGCTTACTGAAGGAGGAAAAGAAATATCTCTTGCTAATAATGCTACCATATTGCCTACTGGAATAGCTGAAGGAGTGTTTACAAAGATCCTTGGGAAAATGATTTCTACTGATTATCTTGTCATTGAATGTGTAGGAAAAGGACAAATTACACTTGGAAGGTCCCTATTAGAACTCCTTGGAGCAATATAGATGTGGGAAAGGGGATCATGCACCTTTCTTCTCCACCAAATAATCATATTTTCCCCAAGGTTAAGAATAAAAGTAAGAGAGGTAAGGGCAAGAAATTTGGTCTTAATGCTTCTTCATTTGAGAACACTTGATTCTTTCTTGCTTCTTATGCCTAACTTAAAGGCGTTAAAGAAAAGTACTTATTGGGAGATAACCCAAATGTTTTAGATGAGTCTTGGAAGTTATTACCTCTGTAATAACCACTCCTTATCCTTTTTATTTGCTTTTTGTGCCAAGAGTAACCTCTAATGAGAGAGAAGTAATGATTGGGAAAGTTGTTGTCCCGAAACAGATTTCTGTGCTTCACCGTAAACATTCGTGTAAAATCTCTGAACGTCTTCTTGAGGCGTGCATTTTTGTGCTTCTACCCCAGGTTGTTATATAACTTCCGTTAGTTCAACACTTTTTAATTTGAGCAACAGAAGGTCTTCAAAAAAATCCGTCTTTACCTGCTGGTCTGTTTTGACAGATTTCTGCCATTTTATGCATTTGCTTCTTGTTGGTTCCTTTTTGAGTTCTTTTGGGGAATTGAGCTTTTTGAGGGAAGTGCTTCAGTAGCTAGTGTTCTAATGGAAGTTTATTTGGTGTTAGAACTGAACCTAAAGACTTATTTATCTTGAGTGCACTAATGTTGCTAATAAAGATTGTGTGAAGTTTTGTATGAAGGAAAAATTTCAGGTGTATGGAAGGAATGAGTAATGAGATGAAGGTGGGACTAAATCTCAAGCTTGGGGATGCCACGTGTGTCACCCCAAGAAATATCCAAGAAGTACAAGCGTCAAAGCTTGGGGATTCCCAAGGCATCCCCTTCTTCATTAATAAAAATCCCAGGTTTCTTGCAAACGCTTCATTTTTATTGTTTCATGCACTGTTGTGTTGTTCTTGGAGCGTCTTTTTTTTCGTTTTCGTTTTGGTTTTTCGTTTTCTTAGTTTTCTGAAAAAATTGGTTGGACCCCCTCTTTCATACTTTGGTTTGCAAATAGTTTGGTTTGGATTGGGAAAGAGTAGGAAAGTTCATACTTATGTGGTAAAAAGAGCTTGTTTTTTACCGTGGCCTATGCTTTGTCATGCCATGCTTGATATTGTTTTGGCTTTATGCTTTGTATTCTTTGCTTTAGCATGAATTTTTATAAACATTTGAGATTGCTTAATGTGCCTTGGATGAATCATGCGTTGTTTTAGCATATTAAAGCATAGTATAGTGGTATTCTCCTTTGATGCTTTATTTGGGTTGACTTGGCGCATGCTCACACCATGTTATGACTATCTCAAGTCACTATAGCCTTTATGATCCTTTAGTTTTCAACTTGTAGTATCACTTTATGCTTTGATCAATGATGTTTTGTCGCTCTGCATGTTATGGCCATTATTACTCTCTTAGTTTGTCGCTCTCAGTCTTTTGCTAGCCTCCACAACCAAGTATGAGTTCCACTCATGCATCCAACTCCCTAAACCAAGTTATTCCAAAGAGTCCACCATACCTACCTACTAGCTCATGCTATTGCAAGTATATTCATGCTTTTGTTTACCTTCCGAATTAAACTTGTTATGAGAAAACTAGTGATTAAAGCTCTCACGAACTTGATGGCACACTTTACTTTTTTTGCATCTAATAAACTTGAACCATTTTGTCCTTCTTTGTTGCGTATATGCTTGCACTTTATAAGTTGAAATTAGCAGAACCATGTATCATGGGGAACGCTTTCAACATTGCACTTGTACTTTGTACCCCGTCTTATCATGTTCTTTTGCTTATGGACTTGTAAGATCATGGAGTTTGTATGTGTGTTAGAGAAACGCCTGGGCCGCTAGCCTAAGCCATGCCTAATCATGGTGGAAACTTGTAGCATCACCATAATGAGCACTCTATGAAGCATCCTCAATAAAAACCTATGCAAATAGCAAATAAAAAGATCGCTGAGATGCTCATTATCTGCTTGCCTTGTCATTTTGATTATGGGATAGCTCCTGTATCATGTGCAAGGGGTACCCCGTTGGCGGTTCTTTATGATACACATGTACTTACAATGACAAGATCTTACTTGTGACTAAAGTTGAGTAGCATGAGGTTCGGTCTTCATAAGTAAGGGGCATGAGATTTTGGTTTATAACTTGTCAAGCATATCCTCTTAGTTGTGTCACTTTAACCTTAATCACCTTCAAGATGCTTATGATAGGGGCAATGAGAGCTGAAAGCTATAAGTACCATAATTTTTGAAAGCTCTTTATGAGACTTTAATCCCTACTTCCTTCCATGAAGGCCTTTCTTCCACCATTATATATTGAGTCTCCACCTTCTACCTTTATGCACTTACTTTGAGAGCATAGTGGACATTCTTAGTTCTGTGTGCATTGTCCCAAGACTAGTTGATTAATGCATAACTTGATATTGCTTGTTTTAAACTATTTGTATCTAGTCACTCTTATGAACTTTGAAGGTGTCCTATGCAATTATATTTTCTACTCTACGAGGGACATGCTAAATACTATTATGCTATGTTTTCTTTATGTGAAACAAACAAACGTCTTGCAAAGCATTGGTATTCATGAATCTTTTGTTTATCCCTTTTCATGTTGCATCATAGTTTCTTTTTCTTATTGCTAGAACTTTGTCTTTCATGTTATGATTGATGTACTATGATCCCAACTTTGAATGTTTTACAAATACTTTGATCAAGTCTTTGATGGTGTATGTCACCTCAAAAATTATTCTTTCTTTTTATCACTTAACTACTCAAGGACGAGCATGAGTTAAGCTTGGGGATGTTGATACATTGCAAATGTATCTATAATTTTTGATGTTCCATGCTTGGTTTTATCCACTTTCTTGTGTTTTGTCCACACTTTGGAGTACTTTTCATATGATTTCTTGGACTAACCTATTAACAAGATCCACAGTGCCAGCTGCCTGTTTTCTGCTATTTTTGGTTCCAGGAAAGTCAGAAAATGAATATTCTCGGAATTGGACGGGACAAAAGCCAAAGTGTCTATTTTTCGGAAGTCATCAGATGCCAGAATACAAGACGGAGAAGGGCTGGGGGCCGGCCACACCACCTGGCCGCGTGGCCAGGCCTGGCCCGCGCCAGGGGGTGGTCTGGCCAACCCCAGCATCCCCTCGGCCTCTCCTTCCGCCTATAAGATGCCCTCGGGACGAAAACCCTAAGTAATCGATCAAAAATCCACGAAAGAGTTTGTAGCCGCCGTCATCTCCATCCCTAGATCGGGAGGGATCTGAAGCTCTTCCCGACACCCTGCCAGAGAGGGGAATTCACCCTGGAGGCCTTCTTCATCACCATGCAAGCCTCCGGTGTGATGCGTGAGTAGTTCATCTATGGACTACAGGTCCATGTAGTAGCTAGATGGCTGGTTCTCCTCCTTTGTGCTTTCATGTCTAGATCTTGTGAGCTCCGTTCATGATCAAGATCATCTATTTGTAATTCTGCATGTTGTGTTTGCGGGGATCCAATGGATATTTAGATGCTATTTCAGATTGATTATTGATTCTATCATGCCTTTGTTAATTGTGATCTTGCATGCTTTCCGTTGTTAGTAGCTATCTTGGCCAAGTAGATGCTAACAACTCCAAGAATTAGTATTTATGCTCGATATTGGGTTCATGCCTCTGGTAATCTGGGGAAGTGACAGAAATCTCTAAGGTACTAGATGTGCTATTGCTACTAGGGAGAAAACAACAATCCTTTGTTCATAGAACAATCGTATTGTTTACATTACACGCAATTCATAAAGAAATAACTGTTGCTTGCAACTTAATATTGGAGGGGGTTCGGATGATAACCTGAAGGTGGATTATTAGTCATAGATGCAGTTGGATGGCGGTTTATGTATAATGTTGTAATGCCCAATCAAGTTCCAAAGGAGTCAAGATAATTAGTATATGCATGTATTGCTTTCTCGATGTTTGTCAGTTGTCCCGCTGTAACTTGTTCACCCAACATGTTATCTATCTTAAGGAGAGCCACCTCTAGTGATCTCTGGATCCCGGTCCTTTCTTTTACATACAATCTATAAACTATTTACTGCTTTGTGTTTACTTTCTGTAAACTATTACTTCCTTCCATTCGATACGTTTAATCCTCTGTTTTCAGCAAAATCAGTGAGATTGATAACCTCATCGCAAGTTGGGGACAAAGTTCTGTGGTTGTGTTGTGCAGGTCTCCACGTTGCTGCTGGCACCGGTAGTGCGCCCTGCCAACGTTCAGCTAGCTACACCTTTGGGGTGTTTCCTTTCTCCTACTGGATTGATAACCTTGGTTTCATACTGAGGGAAAACTTGCTGTTGTGCTCATCATACCTTCCTCTTGGGGTTCCCCAAGGAGCTCGATATATTTTGGGCCATCATGATGATAGTGCCGATCCAAGGACCTAAGCAACCCGGCAATGACATTGATGTGTACCTAAGGCCATGGAACTTTTGCAGTTGTGGGCAGAACCAGGTGTAAAGGTGTGGGATGAGCACAAACAGGAGCCATTTGACCTACGAGCGTTGTTGTTCGTAACCATCAATGATTGGCCTGCTCTTAGTAACATTTCAGGATAGTCAAACAAGGGATACAATGCATGCACGCACTGTTCAGATAAGACTAAAGGTACATATTTGGATAATTGTAAAAAGGTTGTGTACCTAGGGTACCGTAAATTTCTTCCGACCAATCATAAAGTAAGAAAGAAAGGCAAGCATTTCAACGGTGAGGCAGATTACCGGAAGAAGCCTAAGCTCCCTAAAGGTGCTGATGTATTTGGTATGGTGAAGGACCTAGAAGTAATCTTTGGAAAGGGTCCTGGCGGTTAATCTGTTCCGAAAGACCCCATTACCGGACACATGGCCATGTGGAAAAAGAAATCTATATTTTGGGAGCTTGAGTATTGGAAAGACCTAGAGGTCCGTTCTTCAATTGACGTGATGCACGTGACGAAGAATCTTTGTGTGAACCTTCTAGGCTTCCTGGGCGTGTATGGGAAGACAAAAGATACACCAGAAGCACGGGAGGACCAGCAACTTATCAAAGACCCATACAACAAGCATACTGATAAAGGACATGAATACTTAAGCAGCTATGCTCTTACCAAAGCAGAGAAGGAAATATTTTTTGATGTCCTTTACAGTATCAAGGTCCTGGCTGGCTTCTCGTCAAATATAAAGGGAATAATAAATATGGTAGAGAAAAAATTTCAGAACCTGAAGTCTCATGATTGCTAAGTGATTATGACGCAGTTGCTTCCGGTTGCATTGAGGGGGCTTCTACCGGAAAATGTTCGATTAGCCATTGTGAAGCTATGTGCATTCCTCAATGCAATATCTCAGAAGGTAATCGATAGAGATTGTCTGGAAAGGCTATAGAAGGATGTGGTCCAATGTCTTGTCAGTTTTGAGTTGGTGTTCCCCCGTCCTTCTTCAAAATTATGACGCATCTCTTAGTTCACCTAGTCGAAGAGATTTACATTCTCGGTCATGTATTTCTGCACAATATGTTCCCCTTCGAGAGGTTCATGGGAGTCTTAAAGAAATATGTTCGTAACCGTGCTAGGCCAGAAGGAAGCATCTCCAAGGGCTATGGAACAGAGGAGGTCATTGGGTTCTGTGTAGACTTCCTTCCTGACCTTAAGCCGATTGGTCTTCCTGAATCACGATATGAGGGGAGACTGAGTGGAAAAGGCACGCTAGGAAAGAAAGCAATGATACTTAGGGACGGGCATTCTTTGAATCAAGCACACTACATAATTCTACAAAGTTCTACCTTCGTGGCTCCATATATCGAGGAACACATGAATGTTGTACGCTCCAAATTCCCGGGGAAGGATGAATACTGGATTAAAGAAAATCACATGGAGACTTTCGGCACTTGGTTGCAATTACATCTCATGAATGACACCACTATTGGAGATCAGCTCTACTTGTTGGCCGTGACACCATCTGTGACTGCATTGACTTTCCAAGGGTACGAGATAAATGGGAATACATTTTACACGATTGCCCAAGATAAAAAGAGCACCAACCAAAACAGTGGTGTCCGCTTTGATGCAACATGCAAGAATGGGAAAAAGGACACATACTATGGTTACATAGAGGAGATATGGAAACTTGACTATGGACCTACTTTTAAGGTCCCTTTGTTTCGTTGCAGTTGGGTCAACATGAATGGAGAAGGGGTAAAGGTAGACCAGCTGTACGGAATGACAACAATGGATCTCAAGAATATTGGTTACAGAGACGAACCATTCGTCCTAGCCAATGATGTGGCTCAGGTTTTTTATGTGAAGGACATGTCCTCTAGACCGAAAAAAAAGAAAAAATAAGGAAATGAATATATCAGACGATGAGCCCAGGCGTCACATAGTTCTTTCAGGGAAAAGAAACATCGCGGGAGTCGAGGACAAGACAGACATGTCAGCAGATTATGATAAGTTTGATGAAATTCCGCCCTTCACCGTGAAAACTGACCTAAGCATCCCATTAAGCAAAGAAGATGCTCCATGGTTCCGGCCTAAGAAGCGATCATAGGCAAGGGGTCGACATACGCGATGAAGGATTCATACCCTAAACCCTATGTAAATCTATGTAATGTATGGAAACTTTATGTGATGTATGAAAACTTTATATGATAATTGGCTTCACAGAACACCCCGATTTGGTGGTACCAATGCCAAACTTTAATTTGGTGATTGCTTCACAGAACATCCCGATTTCGGCACCTCAAAAATGGAAATTGGCTTAGTGCTGCCATCCACCCAAAATAGTGATGCCACCCAAAATAGTGCTGCCACCCAAGCAGCACAACATAGTGTCGGGCACTGATGACATAATGTCGACACACTCACCCCTGGCATAGTGCTGCCACCCACCCAAAATAGTGTCGCCATTTACTGGCTTAGTGCTGCCCACTGAGGACATAGTGTCGACATGTTGTCGCCACATCCACATTTAGTCCCAGTTGGTGCCTCCAACCGGGACTAAAGGTTCATAATATCTTTAGTCCCGGGTTGTTGGCTTTAATTTTGTTTTTTAGATTAGTACTAATTAATTGACTAACGGCGGGCATGAAGCTTCTTAGCCCGGGGCTAAGCCTCGCTGAACTTGAAGTGGATCTCTGATGAAATAGCATGGTGTGAACCTATAAATGATTTTTAAAAAATCACAAGCATTATATCATGTACATATCCCATTCGAGCAACAAAATATTCTTCTTCTATCTGCCGTCACAAAATCCATTGCGACAAAAATAAGAACCAAAACTATGAAGGCATACATATATATAGTGGCGCCCTAGCATTTTAAACACCGACCGTTTAAGCAAACTAGAAACATGAACACGCCGGGGAGCTACCAGATTAAATTATAGACTGCCTCTATGGCGAGCTCCTCGAAGATGTCTGAGGACAGGATCCTAAGACATCTTCGAGAAGCTCTGCCGTAGTGGTGTCCCTGCTCTCACACACCATCTTTTAGTTTATATCTTCTCTAGCTAGATCAGTATGCTGGTGGAGCTAACTAATTTCACATATTAGAGAGTGCCTCTACGGCGAGCTCCTCGAAGATGTCTGAGGACGGGATCCTAAGACATCTTCGAGAAGCTCCGCCGTAGTGGTGTCTCTGGTCTCGCATACCATCTTGCAGTTCTTCACAAGAATGTATACCTATTTATAGATTAAGCAGCATAGCATAGTGTTGGGCACTGATGACATAATGTCGATACACTCACCCCTGGCATAGTGCTGCCACCCACCCAAAATAGTATCGTCATTTACTGGCTTAGTGTTGCCCACTGAGGACATAGTGTCGACATGTTGTCGCCACATCCACAGTTAGTCTCGGTTGGTGCCTACAACAGGGACTAAAGATACATCATATCTTTAGTCCCGGTTGTTGGCTTTAATTTTGTTTTTTAGATTAGTACTAATTAATTGACTAACGGCGGGCATGAAGCTTCTTAGCCCGGGACTAAGCCTCGCTGAACTTGAAGTGGATCTCTGATGAAATAGCATGTTGTGAACCTATAAATGATTTAAAAAAAATTCACAAGCATTATATCATGTACATATCCCCATCGAGCAACAAAATATTCTTCTTCTTCTTTTTCTTCTTCTTCTTCTTCTATCTGCCGTCACAAAATCCATTGCAACAAAAATAAGAACCCAAACTATGAAGGCATACATATATAGTGACGCCCTAGCATTTTAATCACCGACCGTTTAAGCAAACTAGAAACATGAACACGCCGGGGAGCTACCAAATTAAATTAGGGAGTGCCTCTATGGCGAGCTCCTCGAAGATGTCTAAGGACGGGATCCTAAGACATCTTCGAGAAGCTCTGCCGTGGTGGTTTCCCTGCTCTCGCACACCATCTTTCAGTTTATATCTTCTCTAGCTAGATTAGTATGTTGGTGGAGCTAACTAATTTCACATATTAGAGAGTGCCTCTATGGCGAGCTCCTCGAAGATGTCTGAGAACGGGATCCTAAGACATCTTCGAGAAGCTCCACCGTAGTGGTGTCCCTGGTCTCGTACACCATCTTGCAGTTCTTCACAAGAATGCATACCTATTTATAGATTAAGTAGCACAACATAGTGTCGGGCACTGATAACATAATGTCGACACACTCACCCCGGGCATAGTGCTGCCACCCACCCAAACTAGTGTCATCATTTGCTGGCTTAGTGCTGCCTACTGAGGACATAGTGTCACATGTTGTCGACACATCCACATTTAGTCTCGGTTGGTGCCTCCAACCGGGACTAAAGGTTCATCATATCTTTAGTCCCGGTTGTTGGCTTTAATTTTGTTTTCTAGATTAGTACTAATTAATTGACTAACGGCGGGCATGAAGCTTCTTAGCCCAGGGCTAAGCCTCGCTAAACTTGAAGTGGATCTCTGATGAAATAGCATGTTGTGAACCTATAAATTATTTTTTTTTAAATTCACAAGCATTGTATCATGTACTTGTAGTTTAAATATGGGCCAACTCCTACCGATTCGGCAGAAATTTGTCTTTTTCACGAGGGATGGACGGAAAGGTTCCAGATAAGCCGGTTGGGAAATTGTCCATATAAGGTGGTCTGGTATTTTTGAAAAATGGGTTGGTACCAATGCCAAATTTTAATTTGGTGGTTGCTTCACAGAACACCCCGATTTCGACACCTCAAAAATAGAAATTGGCTTTTTCGTGCATCAAAAAGGAAAAATTCCTCCTGCAACATTGTAAGCCATCCCAAGATGCACATGTGTGCATAATATGGGCACATTATCACAAACTATGCCCTGATTCTAGCCATAACATTGGTGGTTTGACCTAAATGCCATGAAACCTCGAACATGATAGGTCATTTTGTGAAGGAGTTTTTATGATGTTTGCAATTTTCAAGTTTAATATTTTTCCTTGCAACTATGACACATAATATGACACCACGTGAAGGTTTCACACTATTTGGATCATTTTTGAATTTCTCATCTCCGTTTCAAACTATATTCAAAACGGTGGGGATGAAGCTTCTTACCCCGGGGCTGAACCTCGCTGAACTTGAAGTGGATCTCTGATGAAATAGCATGTTGTGAACCTACAAATGATTTTTAAAAAAATTCACAAGCATTGTATCATGTACTTGTAGTTCAAATTTGGGCAACCTCCTCCGATTCGGCAGGAATTTGTCTTTTTCATGAGGGATGGACCGAAAGGTTCCAAATACATCAGTTCGGAAATTGTCCATATAAGGTGGTCTAGTATTTTTGAAAAATGGGTTGGTACCAATGCTAAACTTTAATTTGGTGGTGCTTCATAGAACACCCCGATTTCGGCACCTCAAAAATGGAAATTAGCTTTTCCGTGCGTCGAAAAGGAAAACTTCCTCCTGCAACATCGTAAGCTATCCCAAGATGCACATGTGTGCATAATATGGGTACATTATCACAAACTATGCCCTGATTCTAGCCATAACATTGGTGGTTTGACCTAAATGCCATGAAACCTCGAACATGATAGGTCATTTTGTGAAGGATTTTTTATGATGTTTGCAATTTTTCAAGTTCAATATTTTTCCTTGCAACTATGACACATAATATGACACCACGCGAAGGTTTCACATTGTTTGGATCATTTTTGAATTTCTTATGCCCGTTTCAAACTATATTCAAAACGGCGAGCATGAAGCTTCTTAGCCCGGGGCTTAGCCTCGCTGAACTTGAAGTGGATCTCTGATGAAATAGCATGTTGTAAACCTATAAATGATTTTTTTAAAATTCACAAGCATTATATCATGTACTTGTAGTTCAAATCTGGGCAACCTCCTCCGATTCGGCAGGAATTTGTCTTTTTCATGAGGGATGGACGGAAAGGTTCCAGATACACCGGTTGGGAAATTGTCCATATAAGGTGGTCTCGTATTTTTGAAAAATGGGTTGGTACCAATGCCAAACTTTAATTTGGTGGTTGCTTCACAGAACACCCTGATTTCTGCACCTCAAAAATGGAAATTGGCTTTTTCGTGTGTCGAAAAGGAAAACTTCCTCCTGTAACATCGTAAGCCATCCCAAGATGCACACGTGTGCACAATATGGACACATTATCACAAACTATGCCCTGATTCTATCCATAACATTGGTGGCTTGACTTAAATGTCATGAAACCTCGAACATGATAGGTCATTTTGTGAAGGATTTTTTATGATGTTTGCAATTTTCAAGTTCAATATTTTTCCTTGCAACTATGACACATAATATGACACCACGCGAAGGTTTCACATTGTTTGGATCATTTTTGAATTTCTTATGCCCGTTTCAAACTATATTCAAAACGGCGGGCATGAAGATTCCTATCCCCACTTCTTAGTTAATGAAATATGCAGAAAAACTAGTTAATGAATTTTTAATTGAAAATAGCATAAATGTTTATAATTTGAATAGTTAATGAATTTTTTATTAGTTATTTAAATTGAAGCACTTTTCCTATTGAAAGTTTTTTCAAATTCCAAATTATGCAATAAATATTTGGTAATGCAATTTTAGTTAAAAAAAGTAAAATTGTATAGTTCAAATAAAAAAATTGAAAACAAAAAATGGTTTTTGATTAGTTATTTAAATTGAAGCACTTTTCCTGTTGAAAGTTTTTTCAAATTCCAAATTATGCAATAAATATTTGGTAACGCAATTTTAATTGAAAATAGTAAAATTGTATAGTTCAAATAAAAATATTTGAAAACATAAAATGGTTTTTGATTAGTTATTTAAATTGAAGCACTTTTCGTGTTAAAAGTTTTTTGAAATTCCAAATAAATAATCATCTTAAATTTAAACATCTTATTAATTAGAGAAGAAAACAAATTTGAAAATGGCGAGAAGACCAAAACGTTTGCCAAAAACTGAAAAATGGGTCAACGATCCCGATTCATCCCACCAACCGGGACCAATGATCCTGGGTGCGCGCGCTGCCATCAACAGGCCTTTGGTCCCGGTTCGTCCCACCAACCGAGACTAAAGGCCCAACGGTCCCGGCTGGTGCTATGAACTGGGACCAAAGGCCCACGCACGTGGCAGCACAGCAACGCTCCTGCCCAGACCTTTGGTCCCGGTTCGTCCCACCAACCGGGACCGTTGATCCTTTGGTCCCGGTTGGTGGGACGAACCGGGAATAAAGTCCTGTACAATTCCAGCGCTGGCCCTTCCTCCTCCCCAACTCCTCCAAATCACAAAGCACATCAACGCGCGTCTAAGGAAAATTTGCAGCGGAGCAAAATCACGTCGTCAGGCTTCCCAAATCCAGAGCGGCTGCTTCACGCCGTCGATGCCCGCCGCCACCACCGTAGACGGCCGAAATCGAGAAGCTCTCCTCTGGCCGGAATCGAGCCTGAAGTCCTCACCTTCCCGAGCTCCGGCCGTCGTCGATTCGCCGTCGTCCGGCCTCCCCTTGCTTCCCCGACCCCGGCATCACGCTCGTGGTGAGATAGCGGTCCTCATGTACCCTCTATCTCGCTTCCTCTCGCTCTCAGTCATCTCTGCGTCGATCACCGTCCGCCGCCTCCGTAAAAGCTTGTCACCGGCGTGGCTCCAGTGACCTATTTCGAGCGGCGCGACCACATACAGGTTCAACACAAACGCCCGCATCTAGCGCCCTTGCTCTCGCTGCCCCGCGCGCAAAGGATCGGGAGATCCTTGCTTGACAGAGGAGATCCTCCATTGATGACTTCAGGCTGACGTCATTTCTCTTTTTTTAGTTCATCTTTTCTGTAATTATTTTATTAATTGAAAATGCTGACAGGTGGGTCCAGCAAGTCAGGTTTTTATTCTTTTTGGAAATGTTTTCTAAAATTAATAAAAGTCTGACATGTGGGCCCAGATGGATAATAATTTTTAATAATTCTAAAAATGTTTATTTATTTAAAAATTATTTAAAAATGGATTAAAATTGGGAAAAATCATAACTCATTCATTTTAAATTAGATAAAAGTGTATAATATATAAAATGTTCAGAAAAATGATCTCTGCCATTTAAAAACGTAAGCATTCATATTCATATAACTTTGAACCTTACTTTACATAGAGGAACACTGACACCCCGTAAGTACCATCGGTTCGATGGTTTGTCCACCTAGGGCATTCCAAACTGATTTAGAAAATAAGTGCATAGTATTTTGCATTATTTGCATTATAGTAACTTGCATCTTAATTTGTAGATACTATGGATCCAACACAGCAAGATACTATGATTCCAGAACATCAGGAAAACATCCTCCACGGAATGATCTGCGAAAATGAAGATATTAATACCGATGTCACCAGTGAGTTTCTGAATGATTCTGGTTAGGGAGATGAGTCTCTCAACCGAGGAGACGGCTCCGATGAGGTAGAAGCCGAAGCCTAGGATAGGGGAGAAGCCGATGAGGGAGAAGGCGACGGCTCCAGTGGAACCTTAAATCTCGCAAACACCGGCGAGGTGTATATATGTATTTTTGTAATTAAAATGCTGCTGTCTATATATATACATGCATATATTAACACTCTTTCTTCTTTTAGCCCTCCGGTCGAGAACTTCTTCCGTAAGAACGAAACGAGGCCCAACAAAAAAGTTGGATGACACTATGAGGTATAGGATCGAAGTGGTCGGTGTAGATGGCGAACTGCAAGCTCCCGTCGATGTCACAAGAAAATTTGTCAAGCAATGCGGAGTTCTTGTGAGGGACTACATCCCGATCACCGTTCAAGAATGGAATCGGCCAAGCGGCGCTGGAGTCCCGTATGTCGGCGACACCGCCAAAGATAAGCTTTTTGACAAGCTCGTGATTAATTTCCTCCTACCGATGCTAGATGTGAATCTAGATGAGGAGGAGAGAGCAAGAATAGAGCTTGTGCAAAGAGTCAAGAAGTTTGCTCTCATCAAGATGGCCGATGCATTCAAGAACTGGAAGAAGAAACTGTACAATAACTTTGTCAAGGTAGATAAGACTCCGGATTTCAATCAAGGTGGCTATGCTAAGTTAAGACACCAGTGGGAGGATTTTGTGAAGTACAAGACATCGGAGAAAGCTAAGGAAAGGTCTAGAACAAATACGAAGAACGCTGCTAAGAAACTGTACCATCATAATATGGGGCCTGCTGGCTATGCCGATTGCATGCCTAAGTGGGATGCACTTGAGGTCAATTATATTGTTGCCAGGATCAGACCAGAGCCAGCAACATGGACACCACGGACGAGAAACTGGTTTTACGGCCATGGGGGCGCGTTGGACAAAGAAGGGAGGGCAATATATAATCAGAAACACAAAGGTGATCCCCTACTGCCCATCGACGATATTAGAAATGCAGTAGATGATGTTGCAGCGGGACGGTTTGTTCCCGATAGAGAGAACGACGAGCTCATACGCGCCCTTAAAAATCCTGAACACGAAGGAGGAGCACGAGGCACACCAGGCTCCAAGTCGTGGAAGGTTGCCTTCCCCGCGGAAATGAAGAGATATCCCGATAAAAGCCATCAGAGGAGAAAGGAAAGGGAGACAGCTGAGAAAGCGGCCGCTGTAGACCGGTTGCGTAATGTAGAAGAAGCATTAAAGCGGCACCAGGATCAACTCGACAGACTTAGCCAGCAAGGTACTAGTGGCCAATCTCAGCAGCACGTGGTAGAAGCTGCATTCGATGGTACCGGCGCCCTATCGAATAAGAAAAGCAACGTCGCTTCCACGCAGCTCCATGATGTTGATGATGATGCACCGACGATAGCTCCTCCTAAACGCTACCCAGTGGATGATATCACGGAGAGCACAGCTTGTGAGCTAAAGGTGCAGGTTATGAACTTAAGGGTGATGGCGGCGGTCGGCATGGCCGTACCAATTGCACCTAACCCAACTTGGCATTGCAGACCGATTCCAAAAGGGTACGTTGTCGTCACGGTGGATGATGTGAAGGAAGATTTTGAGGAGCTGAAGCTAGACCACCCTACAGGGGAAGATATGGAGCTGACTCAACTAGGAGAAGCCAAATGGGGGACTATTCTATGGCCAAAGGAGCGCATCGTGCTTCCAAATTATGTGCCGCCAAGGCTAACCACTCCTCAGAGCAACAATCCACCTTCGCTGCCACCTCACCTTTCTCCAGCGCAACCATCGCCTTCACCGCCTCACCACTTAGCGTAATCGTCTCCATCGCCGCCTCAGCCGTCTCCGTCGCCGCCTCAGCCGTCTCCGTCCCCTGAGCCTCAGAGACAAAAGCGGAAGTATACTAAGAGGGGCAGCACCACCAGCATCAGCAAGAGCACGTTCTGATCACCGAAACGTAAGCTATCGCCCCTCCCAAAAGTACCTCATAAGAATATGAAGAAGCTACCTTGCGAGAAGATAGATGAAGAAACTGCTGCGGCCGCAGATGCCCATTATGAAAAGTGGAAGATTGACATGGCTAACAAGAAAAAGCCGATAGAGCCATTCTTCCCGGTCACCCCAGAAGATAAAGCCAAAGCAGTCGCGCTTAAGATTCAGCTTCACCAACCCATAGCGCTCACATCAGACTATAATCATTCTATTACCAAGTTGGCTAAGGAAAAAGAGCGGAGAGTCGGGAAAGAAGTTGCCAGCTCGGATAACAAAAAAATCAATCGATCGAACCGCTCAAAGTGTACGATACCAATAAGTGGAGAGCCCAGGAGCGTCATGATCCGAACATTGATACGGAGTTTGTTCCACTGTACAGAGAAAAAACCCAATTATATGGACTGTCTATTACTGAGTACATGAGCCGTATGGATGAATTCGAGGGGTACCAAGAAACAGCATACATGTACCAGTACGGATCTCCTCTCGTCAACCCCGAGTTAGTCAAAGATCTACCAACAAAAATGCGAAGATTGCATAACTGGTATATTCAAGCCTGTGCTGAATCCAAAAACGGGATCTATGCTGCATATAAACACCACCATTATGGTCATGGAGATGGCTACCTACTGATCAAATTTCCAGAATTATTTCAGTTTTACCAACAAGACGTCCTCGACAAAACTATCGCCAGTGCCCATTGTTTGTAAGTATTATTAATTTCTGTAATTAAGTATTTCTAGATTAGCTCATTCGTTGCTTGTGTAATCTTACTCATCACTATACTAATTATATATGCAGAATGAAGATTCTCGAATGCAACAAAAAACAAATCTATGATCTTGGGTTTGTTGACTGCAATTTCGTTCATGAAGTTACTCTAAAAACGAATCCTAAAGAGACAGAGGATAACTTGCTACAAGCGTTGACGCATTTCAGCAACACAAGGGAAATAGTATTTCCTTACAACGCTGGGTGAGTGTTACTGTCTTGTACATATTCTATTTTCGCTTACTCGATGTTAAGCGTATAATTGACTCGTGTTATATTTTGTTAGTGTGTTCAGCTTCCACTATATTTTGTTAATCATTGCTGTTGACACCGGAGTAGTAAAAGTCCTAGACTCGAAACGCACACCATTAGAAAAGTGGGCGAACATGCAGGAATGCCTCCAGAAGGCTTGGAAACGGTTTACCGCCAAAACTAGGGGTGTTTGGAAGCCAGAGCTTACATTTCAACCATTGACTATAAGTACTACTTGCTAGATTCACGCATCTCTTTGATTCTAGTTTCAATACCACCATTATCATGCTTGATTATTATTTTGATTGAACTCCGTTCTCGTAAAGTGCTTGAGGCAGGAAGCATGGAATAACTTATGTGGATACTATGTCTGCGAGTTCATTCGTCAGACGACCAAAGAAAAGGGCGCAGACCGGAACATCAAAAAAATTGAAGTACGATAAATAATAATCACAACTTTATTTTATTACCACCAATTGTGTTTAGTTTCATTCATATATATTGATCCCCTTCTTTAAATTAGATCGAACGGATGCGGGACGGTCTTCTATCACAAGAAGGCATGCAAGCAATTCAAGAGAAAATTGCCGGATTCTTGTTAGAACAAGTCATAGATCCGAAAGGAGAATACTATTACCCGGTTGATTTGGAAGGGTGAAGTGTAAAAAAGAAGATGTAAATTAGATCAAATCCGTGTGAGTACCATTTGTAATTAATATGTTTCGACCAAGAAGACGGATGAGACGGTGTATAATATTTATGATCATGATGTGTAATATATATATCATGGTTTCATTATTGCTGTATATATATAGTACCATTAAATTGAATACAAAACACCAAATAAATAAATAAACCTGCCGCGGCACAAAAATAGCCCGAAAACCCTGTAGCGGCAGAAAAATAGCCCGAAAATCCTGTCGCGGCTCAAAAACCCTGCCGCGGCACAGAGACCAACGATCCCGGTTCCTGCCACGAACCGGGACCAATGATCCACCCCCCTCGTCTCGCGCGCTCCCACGTGGAGACGCATTGATCCCGGTTTGTTCCACGAACCGAGACCAATGGCTCTATGAACCGGGACTAGAGGCCATTTTTCCACCAGTGTATGCCAAAAACTGGACGAATTTGAACCAAATTTGGGCAAAATCACGCCGACCCGGGAACTCGTCTGAGAACGCGATTGGGAAATCGGCCATTTCCAGGCCAAATATTTCCTCCATCTGCATATTTAGCTCCGAATTTCGGCCTAGGAGTGACCAACGAGTGGAGATGCTAAGAAAAAAGCAGCCACGAGTTTTATTCACGTTTGCGAACAAGAGAGGCACAACAGCCTCTTAACCATCAAAACATGCAGACAGACTCACGGAGTCTTACACGCAGCGCATGGACATACTAAAACATGGAACACATATCTCAACCTAATAATAACGTACGCACGTACTGTACTAATGTTGGAAGCGGTGCAAAGTGCACATGTATGATAATTTAAGTACTCTCTTCGTCTAGAAATAAGTGACTTGTATTTATCTAAATTCGCATGTATCTAAGTACGTTTTAATATATAGATTTATGTGAATTTAGATAAACTCAAGTAGTTTGTTTCTGGACAGAGGGACTAGCTAGTACGTCATCGACGATCAGCTGGTCGCGATCTTGTGGATGGATCCCGAGTCGTGATGGGCCATCGTAATCCCTGGCGAGGTGGACGAGCCGCTGTTGACGACGCTGCAGTTGAGGCGGATCTCCCCCTGGGTGCCCGTGAGCACCTCGATGTTCCCCATCTTGACCATTGCAGCGACGAACTTCTCCTTCCAGAGCGTCTCGTTGGCCGCGAAGCTGTTGACTGACGCGTTGAGCGTGGCGTTGGTGCGCAGCTGGTTGTCGGAGAAGAAGAGTCCCAGGTTGAGCGAGAGGAGCTTGTAGTAGTTGTTGTCGAGCACCGCAGGCGTGGTCGGGTCGACCGCCGTCGTCGTGGACGCGTCCGGGGTCGACGGGCACAGCGCCTGCAGGAGCGTCGCGTAGGCCGGGCTCAGCCCCGCGTCCACCTGCACGCACGGACGATACGATTAAATGCATGCGTTGCGTGAAGCAGGATCGATAGGATAGGAGGACGTACGATGGGGGTGGTGCTGTTCCAGATGCGGGTGAGGAAGGAGGAGCAGAAGGAGCGGCCGACGGTGTGGGCGCCGGAGAGGATAACCATCTCCTCGGCGGTGAGGGTCTTGTTGGCGAAGCGGTCCACGAGCTGCTGCGCGGTGAAGGTGGGCGGGGGCAGGTTGTTGCGGGCGTCCGTGTCGAGCGAGAAGTTGCCGTCGCGCCGGCCCGAGGGGACCTGGTACGAGGCCTGGCCGGTGAGGTTGATGCTGTCGCGGGCAGCGAACGCCACGATGTCGGCGCAGGACACGGTGCTGGCGCAGCTACTCTCCACGGCGGCTTTGGCGGCGTCGATCACCTCGAAGCCCCGGAGGCTGGGCTTGTTGGGCGCCGCGTCCCGCTCAGCCGTGCCGTTGGCGGACACGAGCAGCACCGAGGCGTCACAGCCCCGGACGAAGCAGTCATGGAAATGAAGGCGAATGAGGCCCGCGGCGATGCCCGAGTCGTTGGCGAAGGCGCTCGCGACCACCTGCTGGACCAGCGTCTCGGCATTGGGGCAGCTCGTGTTGTAGAACCCTACCTGCAGCTGCCCGCGGGCAACCGCCGGAAGCCGCAGGCACACCACCACCGCCAGGGCAACCATGGCAGCTACCACACGACGACCCATCTCCGATTGGCCTCTGCTGGCTAAAGCCTACCTAGAGCAAGGCAATGCAGAGAATGCACATCACATGTGGCTGTTCGAGGGGGTTAATATAGATCAACAAGCAGGTTTTTTTTATACACGGCCAGCACGGGATTTGAGACGAGTCCATGAGGGCAGGTAGAGCCTCACGCACCTCCTCTCTGCCGAAAGTTGACCATATTTATGCTACCGCACCGGCCAGTTTACAATTGACAGGATCATATATAGGGTTCCCTGTGTGCTTGCTTACCTGCTTCATCTTTGATTACTTGCCAGTTTGTTTCTTTAGATTGGATTTTGTGTACTTATCAAGTCTTAAAAGCATCAGCTGCAGTACTAGTGGGATTCTGCATTTGGAGTTTGTATGCCTCGCCGCGCTTACCTGGTTACAACCCGTTCAAAAAAAAACCTGGTTACGTCAAGTTGTTGTCTTTGACTGCACGCGGCAGGAGGGTCGCAGAGTGAGGTTTAGGGTTTCATACGAGGCTAAATTTGCGCACATCTGGTCTTTGTGGCGATCGGTTCATGCATGATGCGACGAAAAGTAGCAGCCGTGTCTTACAATCCATCCATATATATGGTTCCTAATAAAGACAGACAAACTGTATGCCCAATAGATGGAATAAAGGTACTGCTCCCAACGGATTGTTCTTTGGAGGAAAGGTCATGTGCATATATTCCTCTATGCTTCTACTCGTCGATTCAATACAGGGTACATGCTGCAACACCAATGATCATAGCTTTGCGCTTGTCTTGGCCCAGCTTTCGCATGGATAGAGATATGCATATGTACTTCAAGTTAAGAAACTACAAAGCTATGGAAGGACCAAAGCGGTCATGATGCATGACCGGACATAAAAAAGGCGGCTAAGCCACGACGGCTAGCCAGCGTACAACACATGATGTAAAGCAAAGATGATAGCCACAAAGAGTGTGCGGTGATATATATTGATCGTTCGTTCCCATCAGACTCTGACACAACACAAGACACTTTGACTGATGCCCGGTTGCGCTTTACCACTGTACTGTACTGTACATGCTTGCGCTGCATCTGCATTGCATGCCCTTAATGTTATCTTACTCTTGTCTTTGCCCATGTGTGTATGTTCTCCAAGTTGAAACTGACAGAATGATTCTAAGACTACCTTCTCAAGACATCTCTCCTGTGCGTAATTCTATCACTCCTGCATCGCATGCTGACTGCACTACTTTAGTTTTGGCCGGCCTGTTCCTTCTCCTCAACTCTTCTTCAGCACAACTTGCTAGTACATAGTATAACATGTTTGGATACAAGAGGCGCCTAATCCACTTTAATACTAGTATAACTAGTAGTATAATCCGTTGCCATGTGAATTATATATGTACCATACAAATGATCATGCCGGTTGCTTGTTCTGCCAAGCAAGCATCTGATCCTTTTTTTTTTGGTTTGAAGAAGAGGGTCACCCCTCCGATTTCTATTATAAAAGACAAAGCAGTTTTGTATACAAGCAAACATCTCTGATTAGTCTCTGCTTGCTCAGTTTCTCCTGCCACATTGTCTTGTCTGCAGCCTTTGATTAGTTTGCCTGGTCGTCCGCTTGTGCCAACAAGCGAGCATCCTTGTACTAGCTAAATTTATAGAATGGTATCGTTTTTTTATTTTTAGGACAGAAAACCACCAGAAATTTTATTTTATTTTTTAAGAAAATGAAAATTAGTATAACATGTTTGGATACAAGAGGCGCCTAATCCACTTTAATACTAGTATAACTAGTATAATCCGTTGCCTTGTGACTTCTGTACCATACAAATGATCATGCCGGTTTCTTGTTCAGCCAAGCAAGCATCTGATCCCTTTTTTTTTTAAAGAAGAAGAGGGTCACCCCTCCGATTGGAATATTTACCATAGAACACAACAAATCCCTCCTTGGGATCGCCTACCATCAACAACCCAGGTCCAATTGGAGAAAGCCGAGTGGTAGTAAATACTTGGGACGGAAGGATCTAGCCATGTCCAATCGTGTGCTTAACATACCGAAGAATCCTATTTACCACAACAAGATGATCCTTAGTAGGTGAACGAAGAAACTGGCAAACACGATTGACAGCGAATGAAATCAGTGGCGGCGCCACTATGGGGGCGAGCATGGGTGGCCACCCCGGCTCCCCCGGTGCGGTGCGAGTACCTTTTTTTTTGTTGATTAGGCTTGATTTTTTAGTCTAAAAAAGCTAAACCTTGTATATTTGCCCCGACTCAACTCAATTCCTGGCTCCGCCACTGAATGAAATATCAGGTCGAGTCAATGTAAGATACTAAATCCCACCAACAATACTACGATAATCAGTGGCGTCATCATCCCCAAGTAAAGCTCTATCATCATGAAAAACCTTAACAGGAGAGGACATCAGTGTAACTGCGGTATAGCACTTGAGAAGGCTAACACGTTTCAAAAAATCATTGGCATACCTCCAAAACTAGAAAGAAGTGAAGAGACAAGGTCCTCGATGGAAAATTCTTGATGAAGATCATGAACAAGGCGATCAATGGCATATGAGGATGAACCGAGCACAATAATATCATCAACATAGACAAAAAGATATATAGTCACATCAGGTCGCTAAATAATAAAAAATGAGATGTCGGAAGTGGACGGACAAAAACCATGTTGTCGCATAACAGTCCCAACACGCGCATGCCATGCTCCTGGTGCCAGTTTAAGTCCATACAATGCCTTGACTAAGCGATGTAAATGATGAGGTCACTGAGAATCTTCAAACCTAGGAGGTTGACGCCGTCTTCCTCAAGAACACCGTTGAGAAAAGCATTTTGTATATCAAGTTAGTGAATAAACCAACCTCGAGGAACTACAATGGAGATCAACAGACGAATGGTAGTAGAATCAACAACTAGACTAAATATATCCGCATAATCCAAACTATAGTGCTGTTTGAATCCTTTGGAAACAAACGAACCTTGTATTTTTCAATTTGACCATTTGCATGACGCTTAACCTTGAAAATCCACTTCGAATCAATTACATTGACACCCGATCTACGGGGAACCAGGTGATGAACGATAGTTTTCACGATCTCTCCACAGTCTCACTTCTGAGGAACGAAAGAGAGTTTATTTGTTCGGCAATCGGCTCGGGTCAGCAGGTTTGGATCTTTCAAAGACAAAGACAATGGTGTATGTGTTTAATAGGGAGGATTACCTCAGACTTTATTCATAAGGTGATCGAGAGATCCTACAAGCGTGGCTACAAGATGGTCTCGATGGGTTTATAATGACACCCGATGAGAAAGATCAATCTAGCTAGGGTTTATGACTAAGCCTAATGATGAAGACTTGGGTGATTATGGTGTGTCCTCTTCAGGTGAATGTCCTCAAGCACTTATAGGCGTCGATAGTGGCCTAGTCTTCCTTAGTCACGCTAGGTCTTCATCTTGTCTTGCACGTAATCTTGATCCTTGATATCCCTTGGATGCACGTCTGGTCTTAGGGATCTCCAGAGAGCCGTCTTGCATCCCCACAGGTCAGGTCGGTTGATGTTAGGTTGGTTGAGAGCTTCTAGATGCAGGCCTATAGGTCCGTGATCATAGAGGTAGGCATGAGTAGTAATCATGGATTAAGGCTCATGTAAGGTGCAGGCCTAAATCCACCCATCACCAATAAACCCCCGATCAGTACCTTTAATAAGATAGCCTTATTTTTAGTAGAGTTTCTTTAGCTCATACTCAACCTTCGCCTTGTGAGCTCAATGACTTCTTCTTGGTCTTGAGGCACGAGGTTTTTTAGATAATGCATGAGGTCTTGAAATAAGGTCTGCTGCATGTGCTGACATCTCGATCGTGCGGACCTTTCCGCTTGCTCATCTCCAAAGCTAATATGGTGACCTTCCCATCTCAGATGTCCTAGGGTAATGGGCTTAGGACTAGGTCTTGCAAAATGGTTACTAACAAAAGGGGAAACAATCCTTATGTGTAGAGGTGTTGATCCTTGGTGACCAGAGAAGGCCTGAGGGAGAGGTCCCTTATATGACGTGGAGTATCGAACCTAGAGGTTGAGATGGTATCTGTAATTTCAGCTCTTATTATGTTGGAACCTTTTCTGTATACCCATTTGACATAGTAAAGTCATAGCGGGGTTTAGGTCTAGTCTAGGATGACATAATGAGTGGCGTTGATAGCTGTTTTAACTTTTCTTGTGAACTGAGGAGGTCTAATGTGAGGATTTTTTTCGTGGCCATGAGGACATGAATTTGAACCGGTTGAAGAGGTCTTTTCAGTAAATGTCGTCTCCCAGAGTTCTTTTACTGCGTTATAATCTGTTCTGTCTGGTGAAATCGAAGGTGGTGATCATAATGAGATTCATGCCCGTGGTGCCAACTGATGGGATCCGTTGCAGAGTAACTTGGAACGTTCCACTAACATGGTTGTCTCTTTGGTATCCATCATCAGGTGGAGTTCTTTTCGACTTCGTGATCCGGATCCGTCGACCCGGCCTCTCGAGTTGTGGTCTTTCGAGGTTCTCTCATCATAAATACTACTGCTCGGACCTTTCCTATCATATCTCCTCCAACTCCTTCCCCATTGCTTCATTGGGAAAACCCTTACACGGAACGTCTGCTCCATGTTCGACGGCAATAGCTCTATCCATCAGAGGGAAATAAGGTGTATTTGAGCCGCACGGAGGGTGGCAAGAGCTTGCTGTCGTCCTGGAGGAGACCCTTCAGGCACTGTACCCCTCAACGAGGTGGTGATCCTTGGTCACCTGAGGAAAGATACATACCGGAGGAATTCGGCAGCGCATGGTGCTCCGGTGGTGCTATAACGAGCCGTCCTGATACATCGATATTCAACATTGATGGGTCCTTGTCCTTTTTCTTTGAAATTCTACCGATGTAGCAACTTCCCCCGATGGTTTCCTTTTCTTCTTCTGACTCTGTGACTGAACACTCCAATTTTCAATTTCTTGTTTCCAGGACCTCTAGGACTGGTCTTCCCCTGCATCTCTTCCCGGAAGAGAGGACAGAGGGTTTATCATTGGTGGCTTCTCCTTCCAATCATGAGACTGGGAGGAGCAGGGTATGGATGACACTCCCCTCACGGATCTAGCCTTAGACTTGGTTCTTTTACCTCCGTATTGAATGCGTACCTTCTTCCTGCCTCGAATCCTTTTTGTTATGTCCATGAAGATCTCGGTGACCCTTGAGAATGTGCTAAAGGGCCTCAATATGGAGTCAGTAGGCCGAAAGTCCCTAGAGAGGGAAGTACTCATGCTAGGTGGTGCTTTGGTCGCCGAGAAGGAGGCCTTGTCCATAACACAAGAGTCCATGTCCCGGCTGATTGGGGAGAAGATCAACCTTCGTCATCAATTGAAGAACTAGGAAGAGCTCCATCAAAAAGACTAGGACGCAATGGACTTCGTCGAAGATCAGCGGGATGAGGCCCGTGCCGATCTTGTCGATAAGGAGCCCCTGGTGGCCATGCTGGAGGAGGAGAAGGTTCGCCTCAAGGAGGAGGTCCTCCAAGTGCGACTCAAGCTCAACGAGGTCCTTTCTTCTCGTGTCAGGGACGACGAGGCACTCTCTGGATCTAAGGAGATGTTACAGGCCACCATTCATCGTGTTAACAAGTTAGGCCTGATTTCTTATGGGAAAAGGATTTAGCTGTGTGGTGTCTTGTTCCTTATTGCCCACGGCTTCTCCTAGCACATACGTCACATCATTTGATAAGACCCCTTTTTAGTCGTTGCATAAACCTTGATTACCTCAAACATAGTTGACATGAGGTGGAGAGCACACTGGGGAGAAAGAGGATAATCAAGGTGACGAGCTATAAATTCTCGCCCAGTGTGCTCTCCCCAGATTTCTGCAACCTGCTCCCTGTACCTGTACCGTGTCAATTCATAAGCCATCTAGGTTGCTCAGTGTTTGAGCAAGGTGAACTGCGGAGGTCGTGCAGGGCTTTCGGCTGTGAAGCCTTGGTCCTAAGAATGTGAGGTATGTAGAATAAGGGTTCTAGACTGCTAGTGGTTTTTCCCGCCCCTCTAGAGCGGTGAGCACCACGACCTGGACGGATAAAGGGAGGGAGTATTGGAGAAGAAACATCCCAGTACTCATGTTCCATCAAATTTGAAGTCATATCATTAAAAATTGTGTGCATGTAGTAGCAGCTCCCGGGTGTGTGAGGGGGTGAGATGTGACCTCAATCCTTTACACACCAAAGTTTCCAACAATAACAGTTTTGAGTCCTCCCAAAAATGTAGCAAGTCTCGCCCACATGAGCTTCTTGAATTTCTACCCTCTCCTTCATCCAGGTTGTTATTCGTCCCTAGGGAAGGTCATGAGCCCTTTTTTCATGGGGAGCCACCTCCTTATGAAGGGGGCCTTTGAATTTGTCTTCAATATGAGTGCACCACCATGGTATTCTCTCTTCTCATATGGATATCTGACAACAAAATGATAGCAGTCACCACAGTTGAAGCAAGTAAGCACATCATCACTTCCTTCTTCTTCTTCTTCTTCTTCATACTCCACAACCTTGGCCCTCAACGCAAGATTAACACCACAGCTCATTCCAATGGCACAAGCCCGGGCTTCTTCGGAATTCTTGGTAGCAACATTGAAGGCGGACATCTCTTGCATAACTTCATTGGATTTCATGAGATGGTAGTTATGTCTTCCTTAGAGACTCTTAAAGTCTGTGGGCTCAAAGGGAATGAGATCACTCACATACTTCCTCTTTATCCAACCATCAATGTGAGAGGCACCAACATTTCTGAAGGCGGTGGCAGTAGATTTGAGTCTTCGATACATGTCCTCATGATCCTCACCATCCTTCATATAGAAGCCCTCGGCTTCATTGCTCAATGCATCATATATGTTTCTTCTCATGCTCTCATTTCCAACAAATAAATCAATGAGAGCATGTAACACCCCAAAACTTCTAATCAAGATTATTGCTTAGCCCAAAATATATCGAGCCCGTTGGGGAACCCCAAGAGGAAGGTATGATGAGCACAGCAGCAAGTTTCCCTCAGTTATGAAACCAAGGTTATCAATCCAGTAGGAGCAAGGAAACACCCCAAAGGTGTTGCTAGCTGGACTTTGGCAGGGCGCACTACCGGCGCCAGCAGCAACATGGAGACCTGCACAACACAACCATAGAACTTTGCCCCAACTTGCGATGAGGTTGTCAATCTCACCGGTTTTGCTGAAAACAAAGGATTAAACGTATCGAGTGGAAGAAAGTAATAGTTTGCAGAAAGTAAACACAAAACAGTAAACAGTTGATTGTACATTGATGGTAAAAGAAAGGACCGGGGTCCATAGTTCACTAGTGGTGGCTCTCCTTAAGATAGATGACATGTTGGGTGAACAAATTACAACGGGGCAATTGACAAACATCGAGAAAGTAATATGCATATACTACTCATCTTGACTCCTTTGAGATTCGGTTGGGCATTACAACATTATACATAGACCGTAATCCAACTGCATTTATGACTAATAATCCACCTTCAGGTTATCATCCGAAACCCCCTCTAGTATTAAGTTGCAAGCAACAGATAATTGCATTACGCATTGCGTGTAAAGTAAACAATACGATTGTTCTATGAACAAAGGATTGATGTTTTCTCCCTAGTAGCAACAACACATCTAGTACCTTAGAGATTTCTATCACTTCCCCAGATTACTAGAGGCATGAACCCACTATCAAGCATAAATACTAACTCTTGGAGTTGCTAACATCTACTTGGCCAAGATAGCTACTAACAAAGAAAAGCATGCAAGATCACAAATAACAAAGACATGATAGAATCAATAATCAATCTGAAATAGCATCTCAATATCCATCGGATCCCCGCAAACACAACATGTAGGATTACAAATAGATGATCTTGATCATGAATGGAGCTCACAAGATCTAAACATGATACACAAAAGAGGAGAACCAGCCATCTAGCTACTACATGGACCCGTAGTCCAGAGATGAACTACTCATGCATCACACGAGAGGCTTTCATGATGATGAACAAGGCCTCCAGGGTGAATTCCCCTCTCCGGCAGGGTGCCGGGAAGAGCTTCAGATCCCTCCCGATCTAGGATGGAGATGACGGTGACTACAGACTCTTTCGTGGAATTTCGATCGGGTACTTAGGGTTTCTGTATCGGAGGCATCTTATAGGCGAAAGGGGAGGCCGAGGGGGTGCCGTAGGCGGCCAGACCACCCCTGGCGTGGCCAAGGCTGGGCCACGCGGCCAGGTGTTGTGGTGGCCCCCTGGCCCCTCTCCGTCTCGTATTCTTGCTCCTTGTGTCCCTCGGTGAAAAACTGACTTTGGCTTTTGTCCCGTCCAATTCCGAGAATATTCATTTTCTGACTTTCCTGGAACCAAAAACATTAGAAAACAGGCAGCTGGAACTGTAGCTCTTGTTAATAGGTTAGTCCAATAAAGTTTATAGAAAGTACTCCAAAGTTGGAACAAAACACAAGAAAGTAGATAAAACCAAGCATGGAACATCAAAAATTATGGATACGTTAGCAAAGTCTAGATCACTCAAAAAATCATTCAAAAATTCCAAAGTAAATTTCTTGCGGCCATTTCCTCAAACACCTGGCTTACACAAATTAACCCACTACCTAGCTTCGGTGTTTTGCACAGTGATCCTCGACCATTTGGTCTCCCCTTAACTCCCATGTCTCCCCTAAACCTAGCCAAGCACTAGACCAATCCCCTCTTAGCCGTGTGCACAGTGGAGCGTCGCCCAGTTTTGGTCATCGCCGGCCGACAGTGGACAGCGCGCCAGGAGCATCGCCGCCCTCGCCCACGACGCGCACCAGACATGCCTCTGTCCACCGCCACCTCCTGTCCAAGCCTCGACCACAAACGAACCCTGGACCACCCTAGCACCGCCGCGCCTTATGTCTCTACACCATGCCCAGAGCGCGCCAGCTCACCGTAGCCAACCGCCTCGCACAGACTGCGCCTCACCCTCGCCGCGCATGCTCATGCTTTCCATGATCACCCCAACCCCGCAGACACCCTCGTTCGCAGCCGCGCGACCCGTAGCTGCCGCACGCCGTCGCAAACACCTCTGCGTCCGCGCGGAGCACCGCACGCTCCCGACCAATCCACACCACCCCACGAAATGCCATTAAGCCATAAAGGATCGCCAGGGAACCACGCACCGTCCCCTAGCCTCAGCCGTGCAGCTAGCCGCATGTTGCATCGCCAGCGTCGAGCCCGAGCCCACGATGTTCGGTCCCCACGCCATAGTATAAGTAGAGGCCTCCCCCGCCTCCATTCTCCACACCACTACACTCCCCACTCCTCACAGCCACTCCCACACTTTTCCCCAGAGCAAGGCGAGCTCTTCCTTGCCAGAATTTGGCCGGAGCCCGCCGCTACTGAAGGAGAAGGGCATCGTTGATTGTGACCACCCCAAGACCTGCCGCGACCACCGCTGGAACTGCCGTCATAGTCAACCCCATTCGCCCCCTTCGCTGACCCTAGCTGGAGCCCAGTTGAGCCTCGTCGGACCCCCACTACCGCGCTAGGTTAATTTCCTCGTCGGAGTAGTTCGTCGTCGACGATGAACCACGATCGTTGGATCGTCTTTCAATCGCACGGCTTAGATGCGTAGATACCGTTTCGGGTAGTTAGTCTCGCTGACGAGTGGACCCCCTCTGTCAGCAGCCTGCTGCGTTGTGCTGTGTAGTTGGACCGGCCCGTTTAGGTTCTCGCGCGTAGCCCAACAATTCAAATTAGTATTTTCCATTTTAGTTAAAACTAGTTTTTGTCCAGAGATTCAAAAATCAATTCAGAGAGTTTCACTGAACCAAATTGCATGATTCCAATTTTGTTAGAAATAGATTTAAATTATCTATTCAAGCCCGTTGGATTTAAATCATTTTGTGTTAGAGATAAGCTATAGTAAAAATAACAAGACAGAGACTTTTACAACTTCAAACGTTTTTCAAAAATCAACCATAAATGCTTTTGAGTTGATTCCAACTCTCAAAAATCACACTTGACAAGATCTATCTGAATTTGTAATAATATTTAGGTTTTCATGCAGTTACTTTGGACAAGTACCAAAATAATGCTGTATAGGCATTTCTAGTCACTTTAAACCTCTTAAATGATAATCTTAAACTTTATAAAATATGATCAACACTTTAAATCATATTCCCATGTATTATAATATGTGGTGATGACATGTGTCCACATGATCTCATATTTAATTGGAGAATATTAAATCTTAATTAATTTCAATGAGTAGAAATTACTTTTCCAAAATAAAATAAATAAGATTTAACCTTTAATTCATTTGATGTTTGTGACGATGCTAGATCATCAAGTGTGAGCCTTAGTGTGATAAATAGAATTAGTTAAGTATTGTTTGGTGATTTTGTACCCCGTATTCCTTTATAGACGACAGTCCCGACTAAGGATACGAGGAGGAGGAGGAGTACTACCAAGCAGAAGACGAAGAAAACTTCAATCACTGCACCAACCAAGGCAAGCCATCACTACTAAGCAAGATAGACCCTTGCAAGCTAGCAATTGCAAGTATTAACCTAAGAAAGATGCACTAGGCATGTTTTGGTTATATACCTTTGATTATACCAATCCCAAGTTTTTCTTGCAAGCTTTATTCTTTTACTTTCTCAAAGTTCTTTACTTTTAGTACAGATAGCATAAAGAGTATAAAACTAGGTCTATCTAGTTATACTTAGATGCCATTCTATGGCATGAGATTGAAGATTAGCACCCCTCATTAGTGAACACTCTTAACTTTAGTGGCTAGTGCTAAGTATAAAAGTTGATCACTTTAGATGGGAATACTTGGTGAAAATGATTATGAAAATCTTGGAATGATGATTCATTCTATTGAAATGTTTTGACATGTGTTGAGAAACACAATGGTTGGATGATGAAAATGTTTAGGCATGAGCCTTAGCCCTTTTACAAAAACTAATGGTTGGGTTCGGATGCGATACAATTCCAATTTTACCGTACAACCAGAATACCTGAATTGGGTAGGGCTTAACCAGAAGTTTATATGCCTTAGTATGGGTTCCCTCACAGAAGAGGTTTGAGCTGAGGCTACCTCGTGATGAATGTCCACCTATGCAGTGCGCAGGATGGCAGATGGCCATGGCTGGGAGGGCAATCTCATAGGGGAGGTGCCTATACTAGAGTGTGTAAAGGAAAGGTTATGATTGATTATCCGCATACTAAGTATGATGATTCAGGGTTATCCCTGACGGATGTATCGAATTTTGTGGTGAAAGTGTACCACCTCTGCAGAGTGTCAAACTATTTGAATAGTCACGTCCGTGGTCATGGACAGTTGGAGTGGCCATACTGTCCCGTCGTCAGATGTTTTCAAAATGAATTGTGACTTTGACCACAACATGGTTGTGGATAGGAAAACTAGTTTCCCACTTAAGTGATTTAGAACATTAAATTAGTTTTCTTTACTTCTAAATTCGGATTAAGATAAATCTGGCTTTTTGCAAATAAACCTAGAGCTTAAGTTCCTACTAGAGCTACATTACTTGTTAGTGATAGTTTGCGAGTACTTAAAGAGTACTCATGGCTTTGTCCCTGGCTATTCCCGTGGCCAGACTATGGGGAGGACTATCAGGATGATGTACAGCAGGATGTCTATGACAACTAGGATCATCTCCCATCGTCAGCATTGCCTGTGACTCTGAAGATGGAGCCCACTACTACGCTTTATTATTCTGCTGCTTTGATTGTATTAAGACTGGATCATGAGATCCTTTATTTGTAAGACCTTATTATGGTTTGTGATGGATGATGTACTCTGATATCCAATCTATTATGTCTCACAAAAATGGTAATCCTGGGATTGCAAGGTATGGCATAACAGGCATCTAGGATTAAAAATCTGGGTGTTAACAAGTTGGTATTAGAGCCATCCTAACCATAGGAGAGCCTAGTTAGAATGGACGTCCGAACAAAAACTTAGTTTCAAAAACAAAGGAAGTGAGTATTTATGAAAACCTATTCACACTCTTATCCTTGAGATTCTTTCAAAAAAATCATGTTCCTCAAAAACTCTTACATTCTACATAAAATTTGACACACTTGATCACTTCACTAACTTACTCATCCTAAATTCTTATAGATGGAAGTTCAGTATTGCAAGTTCTACCAGTTGGGCAACGGAGGCCAACTGATCTTTGAGAGGGATCTAGATGCACTGTCAGAGTATCTTGAGCGCCCGCATCCGGAATTCTTTGGGGCACAACTCAATGATCACATCGGAGGAGATCTACAATGGCTGATAGTTGCAGACCTCTGAGGCAAGATGGAAGCACCCACTTCTGAGAAGATTCAATTCACCCTGCGGGAGAACAACTGGCTAGATGGATTAGCCAGGGCCATGCATGAAGCTCTTGCCCGTCTATGCGGACAAAACATCAAATTGATCCAAGGAACTCGCTTTGCTCACTTCGCAAGGCGTGATTCTATGGGAAGGCCTTTGGAGATGCCAGGACACCCAGAGTTGAAGCACCAGGTGGACAATCTTGACTTCATGTTGTATGATAGACAGAAGGAGTTGGAAAACGTTCGCAACTACGCCAACCACAACCGTTCCATTGCCATCAAGAAGGACCATTCTATCGCCGTGCTCGTCAAGGATCGCCAATCACTTCGTCATCAACGCGAGAAGAAGGATCGCACCATCGATCATCTTCGCAAGAAGGTGGCCGCTCTAGAGAAGACCGTCCGTGAACATGAAGTCCAGCTTGAAGCAAAGGAAGAGGAGGAAGGTGAAGATATCCAAGGAGATATTTACTCTTACCTTAGTGATGACAACGACTACCTGGAGGATGATGCCATAGAGTTCCACACTGATGATGATGATTCCGACTTTATTGATGATGAGTAGATGCACCTGATCACTACTGTAGGAATGAGTTGTACCGGTCCCACTTTATCGTAGTTTCATAGAATGGTTCTTAAAACCATCTGTTTTCCATTTATGTGTGGTGTGTGTTTGTATGGTGTGCTTTGAATGAATGAATGAATGAGAAGAAGTGTTAGTTACAAGACCTGAGTCAAGCTCAAAGTTTAAAGCTTTTTGAAAACAAAACCATGAACCTTAGAAATTTCCCTATTATCTCATTATCTATCTCAATCTTCAGATGACTCGTGGAAATCCCGGAGGAAGAAGTTCGTCTCACGACCCGATGCTGTAGATTCTTCAAATGCTATTTTCCGACCGTGAAGCTAGTCGAGCAGAACGCCAAGCCAACCTAGCCACTCTTCAACAGATAGCTCAGATGGCCCACAATAATCAAGGCCATGGAAACCAAGATCACCATGGAACCAAGCTCAAAAACTTTCAGAATACCACTCCCCCTATCTTTAGTAAGTCTGAAGACCCTTTAGATGCTGATGATTGGCTGTAAACCATGGAGAACAATCTGGAAGTAGCAGGAGTTGAAGCCAATGAAAAAGTACTGTTTGTCACTCACTATCTGGCAGGAGATGCAAGAGCCTGGTGGAATAGCTCACGTACCATGAATGACGGTCAGATGATGACTTGGGAAGCATTCAAGATCAAGTTCAGCCGCACCCATGTGCCACAAGGTTTAGTCACCAGGATGAGAGATGAGTTCAGAGAACTGAAGCAAGGAAGGATGACGGTAGTTGAGTACCGTGGCAAATTTCTGTCCTTATCTAGATATGCCCCTGATGAGATTAACACTGAAGCCAAGAAGAAGGAAAGATTCCTGAACGGATTGCATGATGAGATGCAGACTGTGTTAGTCAACATCCGTTTTGAGGATCTCGAAGAGATAGTAGATTCTGCCATCCAGATGGAAGGGAAGATAAACGAAGCCAATGACAACCGCAAGCGCAGAACGATGCACTAGAGTGGATCCAACAATACCCCGAAGTATCGCCCCAACCCGCCTGCAGGATATGCCCCAAGAAATAATAGACCCCCTATGTCCCGTCCAAGCTACCCCAATCGTAGCGGAGGAAACTTGAAGTCTGGAGGAAACCACAACAACAACCCCGGCAACTCCAATAACTTCAACCATGCACCGCCCAAGTCCAACAACAACAACAACAATACTGCACCAAGGACTGGAAGCAATGTTGTGCCTGTTGCAGCCAAAGACAAGTCCCAGATTACTTGCTTTGAATGTGGAGTCAAGGGTCACTACTCCAACGAGTGCCCCAAGAAGCTTGCAGCAACCACCAATGTGAATGCACCCGCTCAGCAATAGCGTCGTGTTCAGCCTGGAAGGAGAATTGCCCCAGGGAACTCGCTTAACCACAACGGCCGTCTATTCCACATGAATGCTGAAGAACCCAGGAAGCGCTAGATGTCGTGCTGGGTATGTTTTCTGTTAACTCAGTACTTGCAAGAGTGTTGTTTGATTCTGGAGCATTGCACTCGTTTATTACAGAAGAATTTGCATCCACTAGTAAGATTCAACCAACCAAATTGAAGCATGTTATGATAGTTCAAATACCTGGTTCAACCACCAAAGCTAGAAAAAATTGCAAGGTTGTACCTATCCGAATCCATGGAATAGATTTTTATGCCAATCTAATAGTACTTGGAACCAAAGGTTTGGAAGTAGTACTAGGAATGGATTGGATGTCGAAACATAAAGGATTGATCGACTGTGCCAAGAAAGCCATAACCATGACTAGTAGCTCTGGAGTATCAGTAGAGCATGTATCTGAGACCTTGCCCCGTCAATTCAAATGCAATAAGAGTTTAGCCCAACCAACCCTAGACCAATTCAGAGTAGTCTGTGAATACCCTGACGTATTCCCAGATGAATTGTCTGGTATGCCCCCAGATCGGGATATCAAGTTCATCATTGAACTAGTTCCTGGAACTGGACCCATAGCTCAGAGACCTTATAGTATGAACCCCTCTGAATTAGTGGAGCTGAAGAAGCAACTTGATGTTATGATGGTGAAAGGTTTGATTCAACCAAGCACATCGCCATGGAGATCGCATGTTTTTTTGTGGACAAGAAAGATGGAGGTAACTGTTTGTGCACGGATTACCGGAAGCTGAATGATGTCACCATCAAGAACAAGTACGCATTGCCAAAGATTGAGGATCTGTTTGACCAGTTGACTGGTGCTAGAGTGTTTTCTAAGATTGATCTTAGAACTGGTTATCATCAACTCAAGATTCGTGCAATGGATATTCCAAAGACCGCCTTTACCACCAGATATGGATTGTATGAGTATACTATCATGTCGTTTGGATTAACCAATGCCCCCGCTTATTTCATGAATCTCATGAATAAATTTTTTATGAACTTCCTAGATAAGTTTGTTGTTGTCTTTATCGACGACATTCTAATCTATTCCAAGTCAGAAGAAGACCATGAGCTACACCTGAGGACCATCCTTGAAACCCTTAGAGAACATCAGTTGTATGCTAAGTTTATCAAATGTGAATTCTGGTTGAAGGAAGTAGGATTCCTAGGACATATTGTGTCGACAGGAGGAGTCGTTGTCGATCCCGCCAAGATCAAAGATGTTGAAGCATGGAAAGCCCCAACCGCTCAAACCCAAGTCCGCGCATTTCTCGGATTAGCATGATATTACCGCAAGTTTGTTGAAGGATTTTCGAGCATCGCAAGACCGATGACCCAACTGTTGAAGAAAGATAAGAAGTTAGAATGGACTGACAAATGTGAAGCAAGTTTTCAAGAACTCAAGAAGAGATTGATTTCAGCCCCAATTCTGATTATGCTAGATATCAAGAAGCCTTTTGATGTGTATTGTAATGCATCTAAGAGTGGTATCGGATGTGTGTTGATGCAAGAAGGCAAAGCCATAGCATATATGTCCTGACAACTGAAGAAGCATGAGCAAAACTATCCTACCCATGATCTTGAACTAGCAGTTGTAGTTTTAGCATTAAAGACATGCCATCATTACCTTATGGGTAACCGCTGTGAGATTTATTTGGATCACAAGAGCCTGAAGTATATTTTCACTCAGAAGGAGCTGAATATGAGGCAAAGGAGATGGATAGAGTTAATCAAGGATTATGGCCTTGACATTCACTATCACCCCGGCAAAGCCAATGTGGTAGTGGATGCTCTTAGCAGATTACCGTGTAGATTAAACACCATGATCAAAGAAACCTAGCCAAGTTTGCATGAAGAGTTCGAGCAGTTTAGAACGGAGCTAGTTAGCAAAGGATTTTAGCTAGCATAGAACTTCAACCCACTTTGATCAGTCAGATCAAGGAAGTGCAGGAAGGAAATGCAAGTATCGACAAAATCAAGCGTCGTATCTGTACAGGGAAGGTACCCGGATTCATCGAAGATGAAGAAGGAGTTTTGTGGTACAAAGGATGTATCTGTGTGCCAGCAGATTCGGAGCTGAAGCAAGTTATCATGCAAGAATTTCATGATACTCTTTATTCTATCCACCCCGGAGGAACGAAGATGTATTAGGATTTGAAGGAGCAATTTTAGTGGCACAAGATGAAGAGAGAAATCGGAAGCTACATAGCCAAGTGTGATATCTATTAGCGAGTCAAAGCGGAACATCAGAGACCCGCGGGACTTTTGCAACCATTGCAGATTCCGGAATGGAAATGGGATTCTGTCGGAATGGACTTTATCACCGGTTTTCCTACCTCTAGTAGGGGAAATGACTCTATTTGGGTCATAGTTGATAGACTATCCAAGGTAGCCCATTTTATACCTGTCAAGACTACCTACCAAAGTTCGAAGCTAGCAGAGTTGTACATTGCTAGAATCGTAAGTTTGCATGGAACCCCTAAGACCATTGTATCAGATCGAGGAACCCAGTTTACCTCAAGATTTTGGGAGAAAGTCCAAGAAGGATTGGGAACCAAGTTGAATTTCAACACAGCTTATCACCCGCAGACCAATGGACAAACTGAAAGAGTCAACCAAATCTTAGAAGATATGTTGAGAGCTTGTGTGCTAGAGTATGGATCAAAATGGGAAGATTGTCTGCCTTTCGTAGATTCTCATACAACAACAGTTATCAAGCCAGTTTGCAAATGGCCCCATTTGAGTTCTTGTAGGAAGGAAGTGTCGTACCCCCTTGAATTGGTCGCAAGTAGGAGAGAGTCAGATTGTCGGACCCGACATCCTACGAGAAGCCGAAGAGAAGGTTCACAAAGTCCATGAGCACCTCAAGACCGCCCAATCTAGACAGAAGAGTTATGCTGACAAGAAACGTCGAGACTTGACCTTCAATGTCAGAGATTTTGTGTATCTCAAAGTGTCACCCTTGAAGGGAATGCAACGTTTTCAACTGAAAGGAAAGTTAGCCCCCAAATATATTGGACCCTTCAAGATTCTGAATCACCGAGGAGAAGTATCTTATCAACTGGAACTCCCAGAAGATATGCCAGCCATCCATGATGTGTTCCATATCTCGTTACTTCGCAAATGCCTAGAAGTTCCAAAAAGACCGAAGTGTTCAAGAACATAGATCACCGAGCCATAGATATCAACAAGGATCTGACGTATCGCGAAGTACCCATTCGTATTTTGGAAGAAGCCTTCAGAACCACCAGGACCCGGAGTATCAAGTTTCTCAAGATTCAGTGGAGCAACCATACTGAAGAAGAAGCTACCTAGGAGCGAGAAGATTACATTAGGACTGAGTTTCCAAATCTCTTGAGTTCCTAGTTTTTCTTAAATCTCGGGACGAGATTTTGTTTAAGGAGGGAAGGTGTGTAACACCCCAAAACTTCTAATCAAGATTATCAAGTTCTAATCACCCAAAATTAGGATTAACAAAAACTTTTATTACAAATTTTAATATGAATGCATGTGTGTTTTCCATTAGTGTAGAATTGAGTGAAATTGCCATGTTTGATTGCTACAAATAATGAGAAATTGTTTAAAGGTGAATGCTACATCATCTAGGCCAATTACAAACAAAATCAAAAGAAAGAAATCAAATATAAATAAATAAAGCAAATGGTCATTTTGGCCAAAGTTAACCACTAAGCCACTTTGAGAGTACCTAGAAGAGAAATTTTAACAGAAGCATTTCTATTTCTTTTCACACCTTGCTAGACCAAGTAAAAGTGTATCCAGCCCCACTTTACAAACTTACAAAAGAATTTCCCAAATCAATTTAAAGGACATTTGAAAATTGAATCAAGTGTATGTACTAAGATCACACTTTTTCAAAAACCACTCAAAAAAATTCCCCTTGGCAAACCCAAGCAACCAGAGACACTCAAGCTTAAGTCTAGGTCACTCAACAAATTTCATTCAAAAATTCCAAAGTAATTTTCTTGCGGCCATTTCCTCAAACACCTGGCTTACACAAATTAACCCACTGCCTAACTTCACTGTTTTGCACAGTGATCCTCGACTATTTGGTCTCCCCTTAACTCCTCTGTCTCCCCTGCACCTAGCCAAGCACTAGACCAATCTCCCTTAGCCGTGTGCATAGTGGAGCGCCGCCCAGTTTTGGTCGTCGCTGCCCGAAAGTGGATAGCGCGCCAGGAGCATCACCGCCCTCGCCCATGACATGCACCATACACGCCTCGGTCCACCGCCACCTCCTCACCAAGCCTTGACCACAAACGAGCCCTGGACCACCCTAGCACGCCGCGCCCTATGTCTCTGCGCCATGCCCAGATCGCACCAGCTCACCGTAGCCGACCGCCTCGCATAGACCACACCTCACCTCGCCGCGCACGCTCACGCTCGTCATGATCACCCCAACCCCATAGACACCCTCGTCCGTCGCCGCACGACCCGTAGCTGCCGCACGCTATCGCAAACACCTATGTGTCCACGCGGAGCACCGCACGCTCCCGACCAACCCACACCACCCCACGCCGCGCCATTAAGCCAGAAAGGATCACCAGGGAACCACGCACCGTCCCCTAGCCTCAGCCGCGCCGCTAGCCACCTATAGCGTCACCACCGTCAAGCCCGAGCCCACGCCGTTCAGTCCCCTCGTTGTAGTATAAGTAGAGGCCTCCCCCGCCTCCATTCTCCACACCACTGCACTCCCCACTCCTCACAGCCACTCCCACACTTCTCCCCGAAGCAAGGCGACCTCTCCCTCGCCAGAATTTGGCCAGAGCCCGCCGCTTCTGGAGGAGAAGGACGTCGTTGATTGCGACCACCCCAAGACCTGTCGCGACCACCGTTGGAACCGTCATCGTCAACAACCCCATTCGCCCCCATCGCCGACCCTAGCTGGAGCCCAGGTGAGCCTCGCCGGACCCCCACCGCCGCGCTAGGTTAATTTCCTCGCCGGAGCAGTTCATCGTCGACGATGAACCACGACCGTTGGATCGTCTTTTACTCGCACGACTCAGATACGTAGATACCGTTTCGGGTAGTTAGTCTCGCTGATGAGTGGACCCCCTCTGTCAGCAGCCCGTTGTGCTGTGCTGTGTAGTTGGGCCGGCCCGTTTAGTTTCCCGCGCGTAGCCCAGCAATTCAAGTTAGTATTTTCCATTTTAGTTAAAACTAGTTTCTGTCCAGAGATTCAAAAATCAATTCAGAGAGTTTCACTGAACCAAATTGCATGATTCCAATTTTGTTAGAAAGATATTTAAATTATCTATCCAAGCCTGTTGGATTTAAATCATTTGGAGTTAAAGATAAGCTATAGTAAAAATAACAAGACAGAGACTTTTTCAACTTCAAACATTTTTCAAAAATCAACCATACATGCTTTTGAGTTGATTCCAACTCTCAAAAATCACACTTGACAAGATCTGTCTGAATTTATAAAAATATTTAGGTTTGCATGCAGTGACTTTGGCCTAGTACCAAAATAATGCTATATAGGCATTTCTAGTCACTTTAAATCTCTTAAATGATAATCTTAAACTTTATAAAATATGATCAACACTTTAAATCACATTCCCATGTATTAGAATATGTGGTGATGACATGTGTCCACGTGATCTCATATTTAATTGGAGAATATTAAATCTTAATTAATTTCAATGAGTAGAAATTACTTTTCCAAAATAAAATAAATAAGATTTAACCTTTAATTCATGTGATGTTTGTGATGATGCTAGATCATCAAGTGTGATCCGTAGTGTGGTAAATAGAATTAGTTAAGTATTGTTTGGTGATTGTGTCCCCGTATTCCTTTATAGACGATAGTCCCGACCAAGGATACGAGGAGGAGGATTACTACCAAGCAGAAGACGAAGAAAACTTCAATCACTTCACCAATCAAGGCAAGCCATCACTACTAAGCAATATAGACCCTTGCAAGCTAGCAATTGCAAGTATTAACCTAAGCAAGATGCACTAGGCATGTTTTGGTTATATACCTTTGATTATACCAATCCCAAGTTTTTCTTGCAAGCTTTCTTGTTTTACTTTATCAAAGTTCTTTACTTTTAGTATAGATATCATAAAGAGTATAAAACTAGGTCTATCTAGTTATACTTAGATGTCATTCTATGGCATGAGATTGAAGATTAGCACCCCTCATTAGTGAACACTCTTAACTATAGTGGCTAGTGCTAAGTATAAAAGTTGATCACTTTAGATGGGAATACTTGGTGAAAATGATTATGAAAACCTTGGAATGATGATTCATTCTATTGAAATATTTTGACATGTGTTGAGAAACACAATGGTTGGATGATGAAAATGTTTAGGCATGAGCCTTAGCCCTTTTACAAAAACTGATGGTTGGGTTCGGATGCGATACCATTCCAATTTTACCGTACAACCACAATACTTGAATTGGGTAAGGCTTAGCCGGAAGTTTATATGCCTTAGTATGGGTTCCCTCACGGAAGAGGTTTGAGCTGAGGCTACCTCGTGATGAATGTCCACCTATGCAGTGCCCAGGATGGCAGATGGCCATGGCTGGGAGGCCAATCTCATAGGGGAGGTGCCTATACTAGAGTATGTAAAAGAAAGGTTATGATTGACTATCCGCATACTAAGTATGATGATTCAGGGTTATCCCTGACGGATGTATCAAATTTTATGGTGAAAGTGTACCACCTCTGCAGAGTGTCAAACTATTCGAATAGTCGCGTCCGTGGTCATGGACAGTTGGAGTGGCCATACTGTTCCGTCGTCAGATGTTTTTAAAATGACTTGTGAAATGAATTGTGACTTTTACCACAACATGGTTGTGGATAGGAAAACTAGTTTCCCACTTAAGTGATTTAGAACATTAAATTAGTTTTATTTACTTCTAAACTCAGATTAAGATAAATCTAGCTTTTTGCAAATAAACCTAGAGCTTAAGTTCCTACTAGAGCTACCTTACTTGTTAGTGATAGTTTGCGAGTACTTAAAGAGTACTCATGGCTTTATCCCTGGCTATTCCCATGGCCAGACTATGAGGAGGACTATCAGGATGATGGACAGCAGGATGTCTACGACAACTAGGATCATCTCCCATCGTCAACATTGCCTGTGACTCTGAAGATGGAGCCCACTACTACACTCTATTATTCCGTTGCTTTGATTGTATTAAGACTGGATCATGAGATCCTTTATTTGTAAGACCTTATTATGGTTTGTAATGGATGATGTACTGTGATATCCAATCTGTTATGTCTCGCAAAAATGGTAATCCTGGGATTGTGAGGTATGACATAACAGGCATCTGGGATTAAAAATCTGGGTGTTGACAAAGCATCCCAAGCTTCCTTGGCGGTATTGAAGTTCTCAATGTGGGGAAAGTCCTTCCCCACTCCAAGTTGAATCATGTGCAAGGAAGTGGCATTGAGTTGACTATTGACCACTTCTCTTTTTGTCAAGTTGGCTGGATCCTCAATTTTGAGTCCAACTTCAATAATGTTCCACAAGTCAATGCAAGAGCTGCGCACATGAGATTTCATCAAAAGTCTCCATTGAGCAAAGAATGTGCAGCTAACATAGGTGGGTCACCTCTATTATTTATATGGGGATGAGGGATTGGGGGGTCGGGAGAGTACCAGCTGGGAACCACATGGTGCTCTTCCTTCCATCACCCTTTTTGGTGGAGGAGTTAGTTCCAATATGTTCGTCCCCCACTACTTCACCCGTTGGCTTAGCCGGTGCATTCGCCTTCAGGTTAGGAGGTGTTTCCTCTTGAGAGGAAGGTGGTGAGACTGTTTTTCCTTAACAATTTGCTCAACTAGTTGATGCAACTGTTGGATTTCGTTGCCCAAAGTAGAGCTCAAGCTTGTTTCCAACTTCTTGAGATCTACCATGGTCACTGAAGTGCTAGCCTCACCCTCTCCATCTCCCTCCAGGTTACCCATAAAACCTTAGGCGATTAAGGACGAATAAAGAGCCGAGGCTCTAATACCAATGGAAAGGATCGTATGGGCACCTAGAGGGGGGTGAATAGGTGCTACTTCAAATTTTACTCTTTTTTAATTTAGGGTTTGACACATAAGGTAAATTCTCTAGATATGCAACTAAGGTGAATTTACCTATATGTCACACTATCACAACTAACTGAGCAAGAACAAGATACAAGTAAGGTGCGGTAAAGGATATAAGTAACTGAAATGAAGCACGCGGAGACACAAGGATTATTTCCCACAGTTCCTTCCTTTTGAGGGGAAGTACGTCTGCATTTGGAGGGGGTGGTATCAAACCACCAACGCCACGAGAGGCCTCCCTTGTTCTCTAGTGAACCTCACCCCAAAGGGATCGATTCACACTTCCACTATATCGGCAACCTTCAAGGTGGTAGCCGGCACCCTTACAACAAGTTTGAGGCACACATCCACAACTTAATTGGAGTCTGTCAAATCCAAGCAAGCTATCACAATAATCAAATACGAGTTTGTAAGAACCAAATAAAGGCTTAGGGTTTCCAATGAAACCCTAGAGCAAGGGGACCTCAAGTGAATGATGGGGAAATGAAGATCTCTCTTGGTGAAGCTGTAGATCAAGGCCTCCTCCTTCGATCCTCCAAAGATCAGCGACTTTGGATGGTTGGATGGGGAGATCTAGTTGATTTGGTGGATCTAATGGTGGTGTTCTTCTTTTCTAGGATGAGCAGCTTGAGGTAGGGGATCAAGTCCCTATTTATAGGCACACTAATTTCTGACCGTTTTCTACCCGTTGGGGAGTTTCCACACCAGAAACTCCGGTCTGCACACTAGAGACTCCGGTCTACACCGGAGATTCCGGTCCGTCTTCGGTCCATCTCCAGACCACCTATCAGAATGTCTAGGGCCTGGTCTTGACGCTCCCTCTAGAGATTTGGCAGGAACTCCGCACTGAGCACACCGGAGACGTCGGTCTGTACACACTGGAAACTCTGGTCTCTCAGAGTGCACCGGAGATTCCAATATATCCATCCTGTCTCTGGACCACTAGTCAGAGTGTCCTTGGGCTTCAACTTCGATCCACTCCGGAAATTTGTGGAAAAACTCCGGACCACACCGGAGTTTCCAGTCTTTGCACACCGGAGACTCCGGTCTGGATTCTCTAGAAAACTTCTGTTTCTGCCAGGAATTTTTCCATTGCAATACTGACTTTTCTATTTTCAGTGGAATGACCTGGCAACATTAGCACACTGTAAAAAGATCCTCAAGTTGATAACGAACACAAAACTGATTAAGACAATAAATGTCCTTTCAAACCGCACTTGGAATTGTAAAATAATTTAGTTGCAAAATGACACACGACAACACAACACACTAGCGGCTGACCCCAAAAAATGGCCCATCACGAGAAACAACCTGCTACGCAAGGCACAAACACGGGCCACCACAGTTTGCCCAACAACAACATAGGTCTTGATGAAAATAGATCAAACAGTCAAAATACTAAGCTAATTCTTAGCTTCATAGCTTAATCTCTTAGTCAATTTGATGTCATTTTAAGCTCGGTTACAAAGTTCATATGCAATTGAGAATTAAGAAACCAGTTTCAAGACCTATTGCAACTCATAGGAAGCACGAAGAACATGGATAAAAAAATGGAATAGCTCTTGGTCAGTTTAAAATCAATTCAAAAACTCAGTTGCAGGTCCAGTTGCAACTGAGGACAATCAAATTGATATAAAATTTAAAAACTCGGTTGCAAATCCAGCTGCAACTAAGAGCAAATCAAATTGCTAAAATTCTCGTTGCAATTCAAGTTGCGAGATGGAAAGATAAACCAATTGCAAGTCTGGTTGCAACCGAAAATAGGCACAAAAGCAGTTCTTCAAAAAATAATCAACTATCTTAATTGTTAGAAAATTTGATGTCATTTCAAACTCAGTTGTGAGTGGAGTTGCAACTAGGTAACGAAAAATCTCATTTTAAAATCAATTCAAAAATCACAGTTACAACCCTAGTTGCAACTCACTAGACAAAATTGGATCACGTTTTCAGAAAAATAAGTCAACTAATTTCATTACAATGGCAGTTGTAAGTCAAGTTGCAACTTCTATAAAAAATCTCCCACCGGACAAAAAAGCGAATCAGGATTTCAAAAATTCGCGATCAACTAATGTCATTTCAATATTAGTTGTAAGCGGAGTTGCAATTTATATAAAAAATGTCCAGTTACAACCCCAGGTGCAACTCTGTGGACAAGAAACCGGATCATGATTTTAAAATTTTATGTCAAAAATGTGGTTTCAATCTCAGTTGCAAGTCAAGTTGCGACTTCTGTAAGAAATCCCGCCAGACTATAAAAGGAATTGCAATTTCAAAAATTTATGTCAATTAATGTGGTTTCAATCTCAGTTGCAAGTCAAGCGACAATTTCTATAAAAGAATCCTACCAGACTATAAAAGGGATCGCGATTTCAAAAAATTTGTTAACTAATGTGGTTTGGATCTTAGTTGCAAGTCAAGTTACAACTTCCATAAAAAGAATCCTATGAGAGAAAGAAGCGGATGCGATACCAAAAGTTCTCAGTCAATTGATGTCATTTCAATCTTAGTTACAAGTCTATTTACAATTTGTATAAAAAAATCTTAGTTAAAATCTCAACAGCAACTCATTGGACAAAAAAGCGGATCACAGTTTCAAAAAAATTAAGTCAATTAATGTCATTTGGGCCTCAATTGCAAATCTAGTTGCAACTTCTATAATATAATCTCATGGATAAAAAGGTGGATCGTGGTTTAAAAAGTTCTCGACCAATTGATGTCATTTTTATCTCAAAATATCACAACCAGAAAAAGTATCTCTCTTTAGAATGCAATTTAGACGAATAACCTCTACCACACCTAACATATATACACGAAAATGTCTGCTCTTTCTCTCTATAAATTACAACCAAGTATTATTGAGTGAGGAGATGACAATGCCTCTTAGTAGGAGCAACAAGCGAAAATAAACCCAAAAAAAAGCCAAGTATGGAAGAAGTCTATAATGGAAAAGATCAAAGCCAAAAAATCCAAATCTACTTCTTGGAGGTCATACATACTTAGTACCCACTAAAAATAAATTATTCTACAAAAAGGACAAACACAAAATAACAAAAAAAAAATTACAGCAGCGAGGTCGCTTCCTGCCATTACCTGGTGGCTGCGTGCCCGCTCTAGTTTGGTCAACCCAGCAAATAAAAAAAAGGAGAAAACGACAAACAAACAGATGAAAGGAGAGGCGCATTTATTAGCCCAATAATGACAATAGGCAAATAACAACGACGACCAGACAAAAAATCACGGGCCAGAAAAAGGCCGCACGCAGCGCGGACAAAAACAGACCGCGACGAGAAAATTACCGATCTTAACGCACGTTTTGACCGACGGACCACAAGTCGACTGCGGTCACAGCTAGCTATGACATAGCAAAATCCTTATTACTATCAGTTGTGTTATTATTATGTGTGCAAAATTACTGAAATCAAAACCAATAGTAATACTCCCTCTAATCTATATTAATGTTCTCAGATTTATACGAGAATATTAATATGAATTGAGTCCGTATAATCATCTGCATGGCCGCCCGGCAAGATGAATCACATACATGATACACCGCAATGTCAACTTGTAACATGCACGGTAAGAGTAACATGCACGCAAACGAAGAACGGGTCGGATCATCGGAGCACAAGCAAATTGCACAAACCACCACACATTGTTGTCAGCGTTGCGGAAAACACCAACTTTACTTGTTTTTTGCACTGATCACCAACTATTGGTGTAATACGTTGCACACAGGTTAAAATCCTAAATTAAGTTGTTTAATTGAAATCTGACGACCATGATCCACGAGGCAGTGATGATGGGTGTCAACGTGTCATTATCTAGTGAGTTGTTTTCAAACTTTTTTAAAAAAATAAAAAACTTTCGGTAATTAAAATAATATAAACAACCCTAAACTAACTAATCCAGAAATTTTTGAAAGAATATTTTTTCAATAGTTGAAATCTTTACTTTTTTCAAAAAGACAAAAAAAAACTAGATAATGACACATGGACATCGGATCCTTATGCCATGGGTCCGGTCGTAAGGATTGCGGTTAATCCACTTAATATGAAATTTGGATGTATGTGCAACCTATTAAACTAATAGTTGATGGTTTGTGCAAAAAAAAAGAAAAATTGATGTTTTGCGTAATATCGACTGTAACAAGTGGTGGTTTGTGCAATTTCCTCTCGAAGCACGGGCAGGAGTATTTATGTGCACTCGATCCAATGCCAACTTGTTAGAGTTGACTGACTACATGTAGTGTGTCAAGACTTCCCCTCATCGTGACACGGTGATATCTACATTAGATCCGCCCAAAATCTAGCTATAGCAATCCAGGGATTGTTTTTTTTTACATGCATAGTACTGGCCTACTGGGTCTGAATGCGTGCCTATAAATAGCATCGCTTGCTCCATCAAATGGGACACCAACCAAGCGTAGGCATCCCCTTTTGTTTCATCTATCTTCAGCTAGCTAGCTATAGTAGCAAGCTCGCCGTACGACCATGTCTTCAGGTTCAGCCGCATTCAAGGCGGCCGCGGTAGCGGTAGTACTAGCCCTGCTGGTTCTTCCTTCCTTCGGGCGCTGTCCGTCGCTGGGGCCGGCCCCACCACCGCCATTGCCGGTGACACCACCAGCTCCCCCGCCCGTACCGGCGCCGGCGCCGGCGGTATCATGCAGCGACTGTCGCGCACCTCTCGTCCCGGCATGCCAGTCCAAGTGCAGCGCCTCTACGACCGCGGCATGCAGGGGTTTCTGCGAACCCCAGCAGCCCGGATGCGACGAGTGCAGGGCGAGGGTCGCCAGTTGTACGGCCTGCTGCAACGACGGAACCTGTAGCTGCGACTGCAAAACCGCCGGCGACTTCGACTGCCGCGGCGCCTGCTACGTCCAGCTCACGGGATGCCGGGACTGCCAAAGCATGGGAATGAATCGGTGCATGGCCGATTGCCTCAGCCCCTGCAATGCCAACTGCGCGACCTAGCTAGCTAGCTAGGCTACCACATGTGTTATTTGTATCTTACATTCTTAGTTTCTTACTACTACTCCATGTGTATTCTACTCCGTGATACCCAACAATAAAAGAGTAGATCGTACTTTTACCCCTGGTTATCACTTGTTACTACTCCTGTACGTGTGCTTTACTAGTAATATTTTCTTTCTTTCTACCGCACACCTGTACGTGTGCTTTACTCTACACTTCTCTATTTTTCCCCAACCGAATGCCACACGTCAGCCTAATTTGCCACCTAGACTAAGGAGCTATGTCCAAAATGTTGAATACGAATTATAAACACGTCTCACTTATTATTTTTCATTCCAAATTTGAGTGATTTTATTTAAAAATATTAGATTATAACCTAAGTTGTACAACATTTTATTTGATTTATAAATTTGTATTATGCTTACATAAATTTAACTTTGGTTATAATTTTACTTTATTTTTTAATTAAACTAAATATAACAATGCAAATTTACTGTTTAATGCCAAATATAACTTTTTACAGATTTTATAGAGAAGAAAGGATTGTAATTGTAGTTAAGTGCATTTTTTTAAGGACTTCTTGATTAAATTACGTAATTTGCAACAACAAAAATAAAGCTAAATTTTGTATTATATTTTAAATTACACTTCTTAACTTTCTTCAAAATAAATATTAGTCAAATAGGGGATACAATGAATGAGATATGATTATTAAATATTCGGCAAAAAAAGCTATCATTTAACTTTCTGCAACGTGGCATCCTAGTCAAGAGTCACCTTTAATTTGCTTGATATGTTCCTTAAGTTTTCATGTTGGAGAAAACTGAAGAGTGTAAATCATAGAATAAAACACAACACTTTGAAAATACAGAAAGTATTTTCAAATCAAATAAGTGTTGATATGCTAATTAACGGGTGAAACTGAAATTTACTGCATTTGGTAAGTTTTTTCTTAGTTCATAAGTACATGCATGGGAGTGGCCAAATTGAGATACATCCCTCTTGACGAGGGAGAAAGATTCAACCCCCCAAAGCTGCTAGTCAACATATATGCATGTGAGGATGAATATTATTTACTCATCTTCTCGTCAACTTGTAACATAGTGCATTGGGTGATTGCTTATATAGTTGCAAGTACTACGTGGTAATTTTTTACTTGTAACAATTTGTATTGGGTCAACACATATGCATGTCATATAGTGTGTTCGCACATAAATAATCCATAAATATAATTAAATTGATTGCTACTATAGGATTCTCTTGTATGCTCTCTGCATTGGTTGCCTAACTGCATATAAAATAATAGATTCTTACTGATACTCCATGTGTGCTTGTTATGCATCCATGTATTCTACTATATGATACCCAATAATAAAAGAGTAGATTCTACATTTATCCTTGGTTATCACTTGCCACTACCCAAGTTTAATGTTGTTCTTCTTTTACACCAGACATGTACATATGCTTTACGCAACACTTCCCCAACCAGACAACTGAATGCCACACGTCAGCATATGTCACAAAAGGTTGAATAAGAACTATGCAAATTTCACTTATTATTTTTATCCTAAAATGATACTTTTTGTGTTAAAAGGATTAAATTTATAAAGTTGTCTGCCATTTTATTTCATTTATAAGTTTGTATTCTATTTTAGTTACAGAAATATGAAGTTTTAATAATTTTATGGTATTGTATTTTGATTAGCTAAACCAACTATATTAATATATAAAATTTACAAAATTACTATTTGCATCATAATTAATGTCAATATAAATTTTAGGAATCTTATGGAGGAGAAAGAATAATAATTGTAGTTAAGTACATATTATGAAGGGCTTATGGATTAAAATATGTGCTTGTAATTTAGAATGAAAACTAAATATGAATTTTTTAATTTAATTTAAACTACACTTCTAAAATTTCTTGAAAACAAATATTACTCAAATAGGGGTTAGAATGAAAATATGATTTGGCAAAGATCATGAAAATACATATAGTTATCATTCAGTTTTTGTAATGTGGCAACCTAGTCAAGTGTCACCTTTGTTCGATATGTGGCTCGAGTTTTCAGGTTGGGGTAAAAGATGTGAAGTGTATCATAGAGTAAAGAATAAGATTTGGATAATACAATTTTTTTTATTAGTTTCTAAGTACATGCACGAGAGTGGACAAATTGAGACCAACCCCCCTTGCCGGGGAAGGGAGAGAGGGAGGGAGATTCATCCCCCCAAGCTACAAGTCTACATATATGCATGTCACAAAGGATGAATATTATATATACTCATCTTCATGTCAACTTGTAACATGGTGCATTGGGACTGGGTGCTTGCTAATACAATTACAAGTATGTGGTAATTTGTAACCTATAACATAACATGGTAATTACCTATAACATGGTGCATTTGGTCAACATATATGCATGTCATGAAGTGTTTGCACATAAATCATCCATAAACAAAATTAAGTGATTGCTAATCTAGAATTCTCTCGTATTCTCCTGCATTGGGTGCGTATACTTACAGAGCATTTGTTACATCTTACTCTAGGTACTTTTTATTAGCTTGCATACTATGGATAAATACATGTGTGCTTGTAGAAGTTGACATGTAGTCAGATATGGTTGTATTGCTTGAAGTATATAGTGTGTATTTCAGTTTAATTTGTTTTAAAAGTATAGTATGATGCGGTGTACATTAAATGCGTTTGTCATATGTGCATTGAATGCAAGTTTCAATTCCACCGCCCTCTTTGACAATCCACTTGTTACTTTCACTAATAAATACTAATAAAAGGAGAAACAGTCAAAATAAATAATATGAACAAATATCTACATGGCCATAGTACATTATGGGCTATTAGAACATCTCTAGCAGACCCCTTAAAAAGGGAGAATCATTAAAATACCTGCTAATTTAAGCTTTTGAACGGAAAAAGTGGGCAGAAGCCCGCGGCCGCCTGCCGCTACCGTTCCCCACCCGCGGTAGGCTGGAGGTCGCCGCTCGCCAATTGAGGCGGCAGCCATCGATATAACAAGATATCATTTCAACTTCTCAACTCTCCGTTGATCTAAATATGAAGCTATAATACATAGATAAAATGAAAGTTAAAGTAACCCTAATCGACTATGCCGCTCCCACCGTCTTCGTCATCGACGACGTCCTCCACGTCACCCGTCCACCTCCTCCACGTCGGAATCGATGTCGACAATGTCGGTGGCGTTCTCCCTCCTCATGAATTCTTCACGGCGCGCTGCCTCGATAACTGTGGAGGTCGTACACCCAGGCACTCCCCAGAAGTGTTGCCTTCCTTCGGGGTTGCGCGGATTTGGGTGAAGTTGCCGCCAGTGAGCTCTGCACAGCGAAATCTCCGCCTTCTGCTCCTTCTTGAACCGCTTTGACTAGTACGCGCTCATGGGCGAGTACCGGGCCATTGCCCTTTCCCGTTCCGATAGCAGGCGGTGGCGCTCCTCGATCTGCATCGCCAATTCATTGCCACGCAAGAGCGGCGCCACAAGAACCCCGACGTAGCTGAGCTTGAAGCCGGCCGAAAGCCTCACGCGCGACAGTGTGAGGATGTCGTAGTGGGCGAATATCACAACCTCGTAGAAGTTTAGATTGAGCCTCTCTATGGCAGCGAGGAGGAGAGTGTGGGGGAGGGGGTGGTGGTGGAGATGAACCAGGCAGCCACGGGTATACATATATACACGGAGGCGATGAAGCGACGCCGGGAATCACAAATACGGTGTCTGATCTACCCCAGCCCACGCACAGCAAAATCATGTTTTTCTCGGTCCTTATACGCGTTTAAAAGGCCGGACTTTGAAGGGGTCTACTAAATATGTGCTTGTCAATTTCAAGCGTATGAAATTTTTTCATTTTCCCAGCATGCATAATTGGTGAATGAGAATCGTGAGGCTAAATTAGCAGGTTAATTCATGCTGCATCCAGCATCCACAAGTTTATTCTTATTTTACCTTTGACTTTTAAGTGTCCCTTTTTATTTCTCTAGTAGATACCTGCAGCTGTATTGTCAAAAAAAAAAAATGTACCTGCAGCTGTGCCCAAAATAACAAGGTGCACCCAGTCCACGCTGACATATTACCGGTGTGAACTTTTTGATGTAGAAACATACCTATTTTCAGCTACTCAAAATCTGGTGCCATCAGGGGAATTCAAGTGCACCGATCTGTTTACAGACATTAGTGTGTAAATGCAAAATGACCATGAACAACAGATTAGTGTGTGTGCGCGAAGAATTTGAATCACAGAGTTTCTTCATGTACGACTTGGTCATCGATTTCCATCGGCTGCGACATTGCCACTACGTAGATGTCTTCTCTTTTAGGATATGGCCAAAAGCAAAATGGGTAGTTGAACTGATCATGCCTTCACTGCAGAAGAAGTGGCCAGCTCCTCCAAGAGTTCTTTCTGCTCCAACGCAGCGCAGGACTGCAGATGTTTCAAGGGTAACCAAATTAACACAAGCTGCGGATTTCTATGTCATACGCTAGATCTTCAGTTTTTACAAATGCTTGGTGTCATGAAAATTTCATATTATGACATGTGATGTACCTGAACCGCTGACTCGATGTCTCCCAAAAGGAAGCTAGACAATACAAAATTCATCTTTAACCGATGATCAGTCACTCTGTTATCCTGTAAGCAAATGTGAAATTGACTCAACTATATTATGAACATTTCAAATATTGACAGCACAAACATGTCAGTGACAAAAGGCTGTGTGCATCATTTTGATGCAGAGGCCGGGGATTTCAACCTCCTTTTCGGAGAAAAAATGAACCCTTAAGATAGTAGACCATGAGATGAAATCATGTGCTAGTACCTTGTAATTGTACGTCCTTATCTTCTCAGAGCGAGCACCAGTACCGACCTTCAATTACTAACATCATTAGCAAATTCAACACAGAATATTCAAAAAAATTGCAACGAAAGGTAATCTTTTTCCCACGTCCATATTAAAGAAAGTTACTTCATCCTTAATCTTGTCAATGTTTGAGTTAGTAATGCCAATAAACAAGTCTTATGCATTCAGTATCATCGTTCAGGTATATATTAGCGTAGGATAGGTGTACAGTGTTATTAGTCTGCCTTTTCCTATTATTCGTGCTGTTTTTCTATCAATCTTATCCCACTTCTTAGCTTTTTGGTTGTTAGCTGTAAGACTTACGCCTTCTTGCCACATTCTTCTAATGAAAATTGAGACCATGGGTACAGCTAATTACTTTTAGCATTGAGTCCGAACATTATTTTCTGGGAACAGATTCTGTTCTATGATGCATATGAACCTCTATGGAGAACAAACACCATACCTGCAGTAACCTCTGGGTTCTTAAGGACTCTTGTTGCTCCCTTAACTTTATCTCATACCTGTAATGTTCATGTAGAGACATATGGGAGATGAGTTAAGACTTAAGAGCACACAGGGATTAATTTAACTACAAACTAACTTGTCCTTTTAAATGGTACTCCCTCCGATCCATAATAAGTGTCATTGAATTGGATGTATCTAGACTCTAGAGCACTTTTACAATACCCTAAAAACATTACAGACCGTTCATTTATCTTAATCTAGTGGTTAGTATTAAGTGGTACTCCAAAACCGGGTTGAAGGAGTACCACCTCAAAAATCGCTGGAGTACCTTAGTGTTAAGGGTAAAACAGAAATCAACAACACTGATTCTTCTCGCGTCTCTGGTATAGCTGATGCCGACCATGTCTCGCCGAACCTGACCGCTAAAGATATGGAGTGGCGCACGTCGCTACCCGCGCTGCCTTCGTTCTTCTTCCTAAGCTTTCGCGCGCATCAACCCTAGGTGTTGCCGCTGCTTGTGGCCGTCTCCCTTGTACTACTCCATGGAATGGATTGCTGATGATCGTTTGTTTATTTGCCTCGATCGTTCTCCATGTATACATCAATTCTTTGGATTGAATTCACGTGTTGTGTCCTCGAGGAAATTACACGCCTAATCAATCGGGTAGAGGAGGCAGTTTGCGACGGAGAGGCCACGTGCGATGGAAGGCGGCGCTCGATCCGGAGGAGATGCCGCCGCGCTGGACAAGAGAGAAGCGATCTGCAGGCTCTCTCCGGAGACGGCGGCTGCACAGTTCTATCTAGGGAGATTATGGATCATAACTACCCTCGTTAGCAGGCACAAAAAGTCTGTATTACCCCTATAAATAAATGGTTGGATTTCCCTGGTACTCCCATCCATACGAGGGAGTACTAGGGTACTGTAAAAATCCTCAGACTCTAAGTGTCATTGAATTGGATGTATCTAGACTCTAAGTGTCATTGAATTGGATGTATCTAGAATCGTTCAGGTATACATCCAATTCAATGACACTTATTATGGATCGGAGGGAGTAGCAAATGTACAGAGTAAATATGATCTCAAACTATTTTGAAGGTACAAATTCATGGCATTTCTTTCAAAAGCAATTCGAGATAGAAATGCAAATATAGTGCTACTATCAAAGAGCATCTTTACAAGTCAGAAAAAAGAGTAACACATACTCCCTCCGTCCAGAAATAAGTGACTTGGATTTGTTTAGATTCACATGTATCTATACGCATTTTAGTATATAGATACATTCGATTCTAGATAAATGTAAGTCACTTATTTCTGGATGGAGGGAATATATTAAAAGGCTGCACAATAACAAGGATAAATCGGATGATAGAACCTTACAGCTTTGCTCTCAATAATTGGAATGCGCGTGCTTTATTTTGAAGTTGTGACCTTTCTTCTGTACAAAATATCCTTATTCCTGTAGGCTTATGGATAAGATCAATAGCCGTTTCCACCTTGTTAACATTCTGTCCTGCATTGATTGATAGCTTACAAGAGTAAAAATCAGTTGTTCCATGTAACATACAATCCTTCAAAAAGATATTGTAACATACATCCGAAACATTAGTGTTCTACTACAACAAGTCACAGTCCGGAAGTGATATACCTCCTGCTCCACCAGATCTTGCAGCTTTAAGTTCAATATCTTTTGGATCAATAACCACATCCACTTCATCGGCCTAATGGTGCCATCAAAACACAACTAGAAAGCTTCAGAAAAAGAAACAGAAAACCCATGTCAGAAAACTGACATCTAACACTCACCTCTGGCATAATAGCTACAGTAGCTGTTGATGTGTGAACACGGCCCATAGTCTCTGTCTGCGGTACACGCTGAACACGGTGCACACCTGACTCAAACTTCAGTTTACTGTAGACTTGTTTGCCCTTCACCTCCATTACATATGTCTTGTATCCACCCTTTTCTGCCTGAAAGGTTCGATCATGCTATCAGTATTTTGTTATTCATTAGTCAGGTTAAGGTTGCAGGTACATACATCTGAGCATGAAACTGGTTTAAACTTCCAATTGTTGAGCTCGCAATATTTTTGATACATGCGTACCTGCAGGATAGACATTACACATTCAGTTTTGGATTATGCGGATGAAGTCATAAATATGACGCTATGATATTGAGAGTATAATTTCGAAGAAGATCGTGAAATAAACAAAGATGAGCTTATGTTGCCAAAACTTAAAATCCCTCTTGCACATTGAGTAACTATCACCTGTAAATCACCAAATTCTGTTCAATAAGCTTTAATATGCTATTACCTAGACTAAACAACAGCAGATAAACTATCTCAGTTGCTAAATGCTAAATCATACTCGATTAGCATCTACCTACAAGGTCACCAGCCCAAATTCCAGCTTCATCACCGCCAGCACCTGCTCTTACTGCAGAAATGAAGAAAACAGAGTTCTCAGCTCCAAAACTTCAACTAGAACTGAAGCAATTATAAGTTCCTGAAATGAACTGAAGAGAATCAGGATAATCAAAATCCCTACTCCTAGTTAATATATTATTCCTAGCTAAATTGATATTGACAACACAATTGCATATGCTGAAAACGGCTGGCTAGATAAGTTTGTAGGATCTGATGCACACTTTGAAAACCAAGATGTACCTTCAAGTAAGATGTTGCGTGAATTTAGAGGGTCGCTGGGAAGCAGAAGTACCTAACATGAAAAGGTAAGAGCAATGAGAAGTAATTGAACAAGTCTAAATTGAAAATATCCGTATTACCCACCGTCAGTCTTTCCTCGAGCTCTGCAAGCTCGTTAGAGAGAGACTCCAATTCTGAAGCTATCATCTCTGCCATATCAGGATCATCTCCGTTCTCCTTTTGCAAAGCTATTATGTTGGTCAAAAAAAAAACAAGTGTGAGCATCCAGTATGAATTCCGAGGAAAGTTAATACTGATCAATCCGAAGAAAAATAAGTATTGAACCCTGCTAACCTTTTGTTTCTTCAATCTGCCTCTCACACTCCTTAAATTGCTTATATGCGGTCACAACCTGGATATTTTTCATAAAAATGTGATGAATTTGGCAGAAGGTTTCTATGCACAAAGGTGTATAAGACCTAAGCAAATCAAATGGTACTCAAAGTATGCCAAACATACCTCCCCGAGATCGGCAACAGACTGTGCAAGTTTTTGGTATTCGCTTGGATCTGAGACAATGTCAGGGTCACCCAATCTAACCTGAAGAAGGCACTCATTCATCAGATTCCCGTATATGCTAAATCGATATTAAATGAGAACGAAACAAGATTTTTACACATTTGTATGAAAGAATTAAATTTTACGTTCCTACTGTCTGTATATCGCATTTGCCTATTACCAATAATGAGGTGAAATAAAAGTTCACAGCTTCATTCAGTAGCTTTCAACAATTTGACTTGGTTTCAGAACTATTTTAATAAGAGAATTTCATTCATGTAGGATTACAAACTTTAAAAATGTCTGAATATTCTTTGAACTAAACATGCTCTAAATTCTAAGAGGGTTGTGAAAAATCATAAGTAGGCACTGAACAAAGAAGTAAAGGACCATACCGACATTTCTTTCCATGCCTTCTCTGTAGAATCCAACTTTGAGATGAGATGGGGCTCCTGCGAGAAAACTCGGAACAGATTACGGCCCTAGCTATCTCCAAGAAAGAAGCAGCCGGCAGCAATGACGCAGGGTAACGGCAGCAATGAGATAAGGGGCATTACCGCCATGCAGACAACGGACGCGGAGGAGGAGGGCTTCCTGCGGAGCGTGCCGAGGAAGAAGGGGCTCGGAGGAGGATTCCGAATTGTATGGACGGCGGGAGCTCGACGCGGCGCCCGGAAGCCGGCGAGGAAAGGCTCCATGTTTCCTTTCTGCAGAGGAAGAGGAGGACGAGAGGTGGTAACGGCGAGTTGAGGGGATAGAACAACTATCGGAAGGGGTGGAGAAGAGCTAGAGATGGTCCTTTGCTTTGAGATGCGTGTATAAGAGGCCGACCATGTTCGTGCTTGTCTAAATGTCAGTACTAGGAAATGGCCGCGGCGACCCGCCGCGCCGGGAGTCATTGAATAGTTGGTCAAAAGTATCACTCAAGAATACCTGATATGTAATTTAGTATAAGTTGTTGTCTGAAGTAACTGCAGAAGGGAAGGACGGCAAAATTAGTATCAAAAAATTAAAAATCTCAAAGGAATTGGCGAATTATGGTCTCAACATGGTAGAAGAATTAGGGCCACACGGAAAATGACCACAAAGATAATACCTGACATAGGTATGATTACTCGGGTCCCTATGATTTGCTATCTAGGGCCTGCAGAAAGGCTTATGGCCCATGAAGAGTCAAGATGAAGATCCAAAGGAGCAATTGATAGAGATTATAGTTGTATTAGGAAAGAGGAAAAAAGATCGACATCGAGTTGGTGTTGTAATCATGTAACCTATCCGCATACGGCTGTGAGACTCAGCTATTATATATAGGACGGGAGAAGCCTAGGAAGAGCACCGAACAATCCCCAAGTGATTTGTAACAAAGCGATTCTCTCAGTATTCAGGCGACTTTGATTCCATTGTTTCCTAACATCCGACGAAATCTTCAGCGTTCTCTTTTCCGCAAAACCCTAAGTTCTTTTTCATGGACATTGCCGAGATCATCCCTCGTCAATTGGCGCCGTCTGTGGAAAATTTGAACGCTGGAATCATGGATTCCGCGGAATTCTCTCTTCCAAGCAGCGACCCAACAAAAGCAATCTCACACCCGCCCACCCATGTGATAGTACCCGCCAGATTCAACGGCGGATCCAATCTAATCATCGGAAGCTTCCACTTCTAAGTAGAAGACCCTTAAGAATCACACCCTTCGGCCCTAATTACATCAGAACCGTCGGTGGAGCAAACTATGCTTACGGCGATTCCAGCATCGTCTATCGGATCCTCCATGCAGGCCACGGCGGAAATCGAAGCACCCGAAGAAAACAAGCAAGATGGGACAGATCTGGGGGACCTTGATGGTCTTTACGATAATCTCTCCTTCTGATCAGATTCCCCATTAACTCCACCACGCGGAAAAGGCCCAACAAACTCCGAACTCGAGGAAAGCAGCAAAAGCATCGACTTCGAGATAAGGATGGCAGAAATTTACCCGGAACAAAAATCAACAGATTTCACTGATCCACACAACAGTGTCTCCTCCAATTCAGATGACGATGCCACAAGTCCATATATTACATGCCACCAAGTGTGCATGATCAATGGAGACACCTCGACACCGCGCGACTCTAACGGTAACCCTATCCTCGACTCCAATGATATTTTATTGGATGATAATGCAAGAAATCACGGCAACAAAGGAGACCATGGAAATGGAGGAGGAACAGCGGATAACCGCATAGTCCGAGGAGGAAGAGCAAAACCAAACGGGGAAGAGAGACGGACTCTTTGGCTACCAGCGACGGCATGGCAAAAAGGCAAGGAAGCAATTTTGGGTGCGGTCCCAATGACAGCTGACGCCTCACACGAGGATTTATTAGCATATCAATACCTGCTTCACCACAAGAAGAGAGACCTACTAAGGATGCAGAGGCAATTCGACGAAAGAAAAAGGTTAGCCGACAAATCCAGCCTACGACGGGCACACCTCAGCTTGACACGAAGGTCTAGGAGCGTAATAGGAGGAGCACCGCCAAGAAGGGGAACATATCGATTATAGAACATCCGAAGCAGAAAGAAACGAACTGATCTAAGACCTCGATCTATCATTCATGTCAGTAGATCAAGCAGGAAACATCAAAGCAAAAACGGTCCAAGCAGCGATTGTGGCCGCACAAACATACCTGATCACAAACCAACCTGCACCCAACGATCCTCGTTCAGCTCTCCACCGCTCTACCATAATGAACCTCGGCATGGTAGGAGCATCTCTCGCACAAGAAGAACAAGGACTTACGCATCAACCCGATAGATCACCACGCCGTCGCAGCATCCCTCGGCACGTGGGCCACACCAAGCAATCGCAGTTGCCACATCAGGAGCGTCTTTCAGGACTAGAGCCACGAAGCAGTACAAGTGACAAAAACCGCAGCCGAAGAGAGCATGACGATGACAATAAAGACGACTACGAGTTATGCGGAGCTAGTTGCTTCACTCAGCGGATTCAAAAAGCCTTAGTACCCAAGGATTTTAAACTTCCACATGACCGTCAAAAATACGATGGACTCCAAGAACCCGAAGCTTAGCTAGCAGACTACCTGGCCACTATCAAGCTACAGGGCGGCTCAACAACCACAACAATGCAAAGCTTACAATTGCACCTCACCGGTGCTACAAGGTCATGTCTCAGACAACTACCCAAAGATTCCATTCGCAGCTGGAATGACCTCGAAGACAAGTTCATCTGACACTTTCATTCCACATTCAAGCGACCCGCATCTTTAGAACAACTGCGGGCGTGCAAACAGAAGCCCAAAGAGTCCATAAGAGCATTTATCCAGCGATGGAACATCATCAAAAACATAGCCGAATCCATATCCGATGAAAGGGCAATCGATGCCTTCAATGACGGCCTCCGTCACCGAGAATTCATAGAAGAACTAGGGCAAGTCAAACCCAAGACAATCTCATAGTTAATGGACATAGCAAATCGATGGGCTGATGGCGAAGACGCACTGCATAACAAACGAACACGGCCACCCAAAGAAGACAAGGATAAATGATGACTGTAAGAGCACAAATCGTTTGTAGCTAGTTTCAAAATAAAGATATCGATCCCACAGGGAGCAGGAGTCTGAAGTCTAATAACTCTTGCAATAAATATTACGATAGAAATGCTAGATAAAGTTCTAAGTGACAAGACAAAATGCGAGTATTGTGTAAAAAGGTGTTTTTGGGTATAAGAGAAATAATAAAGTAAAGCAAATTAACTTAATATAGAAAGTAAGTATCGCGTATGTAAGAGAGATTGGAACTGCAATAGGGAAAAAGCGTTCTCAGGGACTAGTGGATACACCACTAGTATTGTAAAGATCTAAGATAAAGATTATCATCATGAACATTCTCAACTATGTATGTGTGGGAGGAACTCCGTATATGGATGATTTGCCAGCAACCGTTGCGCACCTCATCCTCATAACCACAACAGGTAGCAATCGACATCAATCGAATTACTGTGTTATTAAGGGACATAATCTCGTAGGACGTATCCCATGGCATGGATAGTGTTCCGTGAGTTTTCTCGGCTTCCCAAGTTGATACGTAAGGATTACTAATAGCTTTATAGTCACCGTAAGTGCTAGCACGCCTCCATCTATCAACAAGTAGTTCCCTCCATCAAGTCCCCATGAGAGGCAAATATTGAGAGGTCGACTTCTCTCAACATCAAGATGTATAGAATCTAACACATGGTCACAGCGATGAATATCATAATAGACTTTATCTTATTTCAGTCTCATACTACGGTTTCTCCATATCCCCAAGAACTAAAGATCTACTCAGACATGGAGGCAATCAACATCATGGCAATGGTAATGGGAATAATTATAGATGAATAGTACTTGTATAACTCCACAACAAATTTCAACAAGATCTAGACAAGATGTAGATGGGATGGATGGAGCTGGTGGTGATGCAGTGGTAGATGATGAAGATCGATGCCCGAGCCTCCTGGATCTGCGCAGGGTGAAGATGGATCCCCGGTGGATGAGTTCCCCCTCCAGATGCCTTCCGGAGGTGAGGTTTCAGTGATTTCTGGGTGTTCTGTATGTCATCTCTCAGAACCAATTGCATGGGGTGAAACTATTTGACGAGACGGAGGCGGCGCCAGCTATACGGCCGGAGCTATACAGCGGGAATATTTCTTCCGCCCGTATAGTTGGTCGTTATGCTCTCTGTTCGCTTCGGGTTTTCTTCTAGTATTATTAATATTTTCCAAATAAGCGATTTACGTTGTTTTTTACTCCTTTTCTCCTCAGTACAACTGCTTCAATAATTGTATCCATTGGATCCATCATATGTCCTGATCCTGGTGAAAACAGACATAAAATGTGCGTGCGAACGCCGTAAAATACCAAAATCCTACATCTACAATGCAAAATAATAATATAAAACATGTTGCAAATATGCACCCATCAACTTCCCCAAGCTTAGACTCTTTCTCGTCCCAAGCAAGCTCTAGCTTAATGGATGTGATCCCCATATTCATGAAGCTGAGTCGATAAAATAAATGAGGCTATTGCAGCATGTGTTTATCATATACGATACATAGGAATAAGTTCATGAATAATACCTTACTCGAACCATCGGAATAGTATTAGAAGGCTTCTACACCTTAGTTATCAACAGTTTATAAAAGATAGATCTCAACATAATGTAAAAGAATCGGGTTCAACCGAATGAGCTAACGAGGTAGTCCCAAGTGTTTTAGGATCAACGTATTCACTTGGGATTCAAAATCTCAAAAGTGTTTCTTTTTCATACTACAATACAGTGGCATATGCCTACTTGCTCTTTGCACATTTGCTCTTTTTCTTCTTACTTTTTTTCTTTTGTTTAAGTGATGTGCAAAGGATCTAGCCATATATTCCACTTCATGTAGGAATTCAAAGTTCAATGATCTCAATTATCAAATTCCAACTGTATATGAAGCATTCTTATAACTTGGAGATTCTACCTCAACTTGTTCTTACTCTATTTAGATAGCACTTTATTTTCCTTTGTTCAAGGTTTCTTTTTCAACTTAATAGATACTTTTTTCTTTTGTAAGTCAAATCGTAGACCTACAACATATTGACCAAATTATCTTTAGGTGTTCTATTAATACCAATGGTGTGAAAGACTCCTATTGGTATCATCAAGTGCAAGTAAAATTATACTCAAGCCATTCATATATCAATAAAGTAAACACAAACTCAATATTTCTCCATATATAATAGTAAACTCAGAATTTCATAAAAGGGATTGACTATTCCTGAAGGGAATTATAATGATGCAAACTTTATTTATAGCTTGAACTAATGCAAGAATTACAAAACTTATAAGATAGATTACAAGGTCTTAAAGATCTCCCAAAGCTTGGAATCAAGTCAGGCGGGATCAAATAATCCCTTGTGATTATTTGATACCGTGATTGTTGTAGATTAACGCGGCGTCATGGCATGTAACACCGTGGTGCATAGCTTCTTGTTGGTCTCCTCCAAAGCGGTTATGCGGCTGTAGCACCCTCGCAAATCAGACTGCAGAGTGTCCATCCTATCAACGAGCTTAGTCACTAGTGGAAAGAGATCTTCCTTCTTCTCCATCTCATCGAGATGGTGGCGGACTTCAACACGATGGAGTAGCTCCTGCTTCTGATATATCTCCAGTGCCCGTACGTGATCCTTGGTCCTGGGGACAGCTTCTTCTTCCTCATCCATAATTTATCGATCGGGGAAGTGGAAACCGTACCTCCACTCTTCTTGAGGCTTGACCTTTATGTGAGCACCAATGGTTGGCTTTGCGAGAGGTACCTCGTCTCCCCTGGTTGCACCTGCACCAACATTAGATAATTCCTTATGCTTGTGTGGCCTTTGATCCGTGGTGATGAACTTGACCGTCTCCACGTGCCCTTTTCCGTGTGGTTCGCGATCTTCTCTCTCTTGTTGAGCTTTCTTCATCACCGCCCAATTGATCTCTGATGGATCATAGATGTTGCGGTGCATGTAGACGTCAACCACATCATTGTCGGAATCATTGTTGAAGTAGCTTGGCTCGACGTACTCCTTGTACCTCAGGCTAAACCTCTCCACCTCCTCGTCATCGTACTCCATGGACGAGCTGCTAGAGCGGTCCCTGGAAGGAGCAATGAGCCCCATGGGTTTTCCACGGCCAGGGACAGGATACCTCATCGCTAGATTGGTTTCTGTAGATTGCGGTTAGAGAGATAAACAATGGAAGAATATAAGGGGGTCAGAGGTCGGTAAAACTCGCGAGAAACACCAAATTATCATCCAAGAAAAGAATCCAAACGGAACAGAAAAATAAATCACGGATTTGGAAGTAACCTGCCATGTAACGACCAACTATACGGGCGCGACCCGTATAGTTCCGGCCGTATAGTTGGTTCCGGGCAGATATTTCTAAATATCTCGAGTCTAGGTCGATTAAATCACGACTCGAAACCGACACTAACGGTTTTTTAGATATTGAATAAACGAAGAATCAAACGAAAAGTGTCTGAGAGTTTAACGACCAACTATACGACCGGAATTTTTGCTCCGGTCGTATAGTTGCGACCGTATAGATACAAACACGAAAATCAAAAGTGTCTGAGAGTTTAACGACCAACTATACGGCCGGAATTTTTGCTCCGATCGTATAGTTGCGACCGTATAGATATAGACATGAAAAAGCAAACCATATGAGAGTTTAACGACTAACTATATGGCCGGATATTTCGCTCCAGTCGTATAGTTGCAACTGTATAGGCTCAGATATCAAAATAATTTCACAAAGATGATACAGAGAGTTTAATGACCAACTATATGGTGGGAGCTCCCGCTTCGGTCGTATAGCTCCGCCCGTATAGTTGGTAAAATCCCTCTAAAACTTCAGAAAAACACAAGGGATTCAAAAATAGGAATTTTAAGAGTAAAAATTGTGAAAATAAATCACTTATTTGGGTAAGAACACTTACCTTGCACTTACCACTTGCTTAATCAGGGATAAAAAGTTCCTCCCACAACAAGGACTCCTTCTCTCTTGGAGGAATTGACTTTGGTTCATTGAATAATTCTCGTAAACTAAATCACTTGGACTAAAGTTCCTCTCAATAAGATTAGTGTCTTGTGGGGCAATCATGGACATTGCATCTAGCATTTTTATTTCCTGCCACTGCATATCTGCAGTTCAAATTCTTGAAGTGAAAGAATCCAACAGATCAACCTTGGCTTATGTTCTTTCCTTTCAAGGAGTTCTTTTAAGCCATCATAATCCGTGTGAACTCTTACCCTCGTATCAACTATATAGGAATGAAATTTATCACAAGAGAAAAACACAGCAAATAGTTCCTTTTCTTCCTTAGGGTAGTTCATTTGAGCACCATTGAGAGTTCTACTAGCATGATGTATAATATATATATGACCAATATGTTGTCCTAAAGTTACTCCTACAACATCATCACTAGCTACGCATATTAAATCAAAGGTCGTATCTGATGACCCACAAGTATAGGGGGTGTATCGCAGTATTTTCGAGGGAAGTGAAACCCAATTTATTGATTCGGCACAAGGGGAGACAAAGAATATTTATAAGCCTTAACAACTGAGTTGTCAATTCACCTGCACCTGGAAACAATCTTGCTCCCAGCAGTTTATCAGTAGCAATAGTTTTGTAGTAGGAATAGCAAAGTAACAGTAGTAGCAAAGCAAAGACAGTAGTAACAAAAGCAGTAAATAGTGGGATTCGAGTGCGGTAGGCATAGGGATGGATGGACGGGCGTTGCATGGAAAAGACAATTCACATAGCAATCAGAACATAGGGCAATTGGAGATAAATAAGATAAAGCACCCAAGTACTAGACAATCCTAGGCATGTGTTCCATATATAGTCATACGTGCTCGCAATGAGAACTTGCATAACATCTTTTGTCCTGCCAGCCCGTTTGCAGCGCGGCCTCAAGGGAACTACTG